>CM059804.1:26694227-27352977 GCA_030435695.1 Brachymystax lenok tsinlingensis
GCCCTTCTCCCTCGATTGCTCAGTTTGGCCGGGTGGGCAGTTCTAGGAAGAGTCTTGGTGGTTCCAAGCTTCTTACATTTAAGGCCACTGTTTCCCTGGGGACCTTCAATGCTGCAGAAATGTATAAAAAAAATGTTTTTGCTTTGTCATTATGGGGTATTGTGTGTAGATTGATGAGGGAAAAAAATATTGAATACATTTTAGCATAAGGCTGTAACGTAAAACAAAATGTGGAAAAAGTGAAGGGGTCTGAATACTTCCCAAATGCACTGTACATGTCACGCCTATTCCCGCTCCCCTACTCCGGTGTTCAATGTTGCCGGTCTACTAACCACCAGTCCTGGCAATCTTCATTACGCACACCAGCTCCCCTTCATTACGCACACCTGGACCTCATTATCACCTTGATTACACTCCTTTTATTTAGCCCTCAGTAGCCTCAGTCATCAGGCAGTATTGGTTTTGCTCACGTTCAGTACGCTTCTCCTGTTTTGTTTATCTGCCTTTTCTTATAATTAAACTTACCTTCTGCACCTGCATCCTGACTCCCAGCGTACACGTTACAGATTACTGCCCTACATATTATGGAAGCAGCAGAAGAGGAAGACATCTCTCAGACGGTCGACAAACAGAGACACCTACTCCGCCAACACCACAATCAGCTAGTGCAACTGGGTGCGGCTGTGGAATGGGTCCTCCGTGTCCTCCACTGCCTCAACACCACCCGAGAGGATTCACCTTCAATTAGCGGTTGGCCTCCTACCACGAGTCGTCCCAGCGAGCCATCCCCCTAGCTTACCCAGCAGTCCGCCCAGGTCAGCAATGCCCAACTGTCCCTCCCGGACAAGTATGACTGGACTCCATCCCAATAGCGTGCCTTCTAACTGCAGTGCTCCCTCTATTTCGCCCATCAGACGGGAGACCCCACCATGAGAGGTCCAAGGTTGACACGGTCATTTCCCTGCTGACTGGACGGGCGTTGGAGTGGGCTACGGCCATCTGGGAGAGAGGAGAGGTTCATGCTCTGTTCAGGGCGGTCTTCGACCATCCACCAGAGGGCAGAGAGGGAGGAGAGCGACTACACCAACTCCGGCAGGGTGCCCAGACCTCTGCTGAGTATGCCTTCACCTTCTGGACCGTGGCAGCCTTCAGTGGATTGAATGAACCGGCGCTCTGCACCCTATTCTGAAGAGGACTGTGCAAAGAGGTCCTGATGGAGTTGGCGTGTCGAGATGACAACCTTTCCTTGGACACGCTCATCGCGATGTTCATCCGTCTGGACAACCTTCTTCGGGAGCGCCTCCTTTGGCCGTCCTGAGGCAGAGCCTGAACCCAAGGAGGTAGGGTCCACACACCTCTCCGTGGCAGAGAGGCGTTGCCGGAGACAGCTGGGTCTATGTTCCTATTGCGGTCAGGAGGGGCACCAGATTCAGCGGTGTCCAATGCATCCCAACCCTGGGTCCACAGGGACAGAGGGGCGGCCCCGTGATCATCCATCTCCCGGGGTAGGCATGAGTATTCCACCATCATCGCTTTCCGCCATACCCTTCCTGGTTTCTATTTCACTCGCTGACTGTCCGTCATGTGTTGTCTCTTCAGCTCTAGTGGACTCCGGTGCCGCAGGGAATTTAATCGACCAGGCCCTCGCCCCCTTCCTAAACATCACCTCATACCCACTCTCCTCTCCTTTTCTTGGCCAAATCCTGGATAATCGATCCGTCACAATCACGCACAACACAGCACCACTCACCCTCACTGTGGGAACCCTGTACAAAGAAAGTCTTCCCTTCCTCATCATCAACGCACCTGTACACAAAGTCATCCTTGGCCTCCCGTGGCTCCAACGTCATGACCCCACCTCAATTCCATCACCACTAAGTACCGCTACCCTCTCCCGTTGGTGCCAGCCACCATCGAACAGCTCTGTAGGGCCCGGTGTTTTACTAAACTGGACCTGCGGAGTGCCTACAATCTGATCCGCATCTGCATCCGGGAGGGGGATGAATGGAAAACGGCCTTCAGCACGATGTCTGGCCACTACGAGTACTTGGTGATGCCTTGTGGATTAACCAATGCGCCGTCTGTGTTCCAGGCATTCATGAATGAGGTGTTCCGGGACATGCTCGGGCGCCAGGTCGTCATGTATATCGAAGACATCCTGGTCTACTCGGCCACCTTGGAGGATCACATCGCCCATGTCCAGGTAGTCCTGGGACACCTCCTGGAGAACCGCCTGTATGTCAAAGCGGAGAAGTGCCAGTTCCATCAGGTCGCTATCTCCTTCTTGGGATACCGGATCAGCCTGCAGGGAGTGGTGATGAATGAGAGGAAGATCGAGGCAGTCATATCATGGCCAGTCCCAACCACCATAAAGGGACTACAATGGTTTTTGGGGTTTTCCAACTTCTACCGCCGCTTCATAAAAAATCGCCTCTCCTCTCACCTCTCTCCTCAAGGGCAGTCCCCGTAAGTTGTTGTGGAGTCCTGCAGCTGATGAGGCCTTCCGCCTACTGAAGGGGCATTTCACCCCCCCTCGTTGCTGAAACACCAAGATCCCACGCTGCCCTTCATGATGAAGGTGGACGCCTCAGAAGTGGGCGTGGGGGCCGTCTTGTCTCAACACCAAGGTAACCCACAGAAATTGTATTCATGTGCATACTACTCTAAGAAACTGTCTCCTGCTATGATGTCGGTGACTGGGAGATCCTGGCAGTGAATTTGGCATTAGAGAAGTGGAGACACTGGCTGGAAGGTGCCAAAGATCTTCACTGACCATCGGAAACTGGAGTACATACGGACAGGGCCCTTTTCTTCACTAGATTCAACTTCACTGTATCATATTGCCCAGGTTCAAAGGACATCACAGCCGATGCCCTGTCCCGTCTCCACGATTCGGGAGAGGATTCTGTCCTGAGTGCGGCCATCATTCCGCCCTCCCGAATAATTCCGTGGACATCGGCCAGGCTCTGGTGGGAACCCTGCTACCTACCCTCCGGAGCGCACCTACATCCCCACGGAGGTAAGGGATCGGTTGTTGACCTGGGCGCACACATCCCTTGCCACTGGACACCCAGGTATCACCCGAACCATTCAATACATCTCCGCAAAGTACTGGTGGCCCCCCTTGGCGCAGGACGTCGCCTGCTACGTAAATTCTTGCTCCGTATGTGCCGAGAGGAGCGCTGTTGGGTCACGGCGGCCGACATCATGGACGACATCGTCCAGGATTTCCATCTCAGCCGTCCGGACCAGACCGCTCCTAAACCTTGTGGCCATCCCCCTGGCCGGTGTCGTCCTGCGGCTGGAGCCGCGCGTCGAGGTTACTGTAACACCTACTCCCGCTCCCCCGCTCTGCGCTCCACGTCTCCGGTTTACTAACCACCGGTCCTGGCAATCTTCATTACGCACACCTGGACCTCATTATCACCTTTATTATTCTCCCTTTATTTAGCCCTCAGTAGCGTCAGTCATCAGGAAGTATTGATTTTGTTCACGTTCAGTACGTTTCTCCTGTTTTGTTTATCTGCCTTTTCTTATCATTAAACTTACCTTCTGCATCTGCTTTCTGACTCCAAGTGTATACGCTACAATACAGTTCAGTGCCATTACCTTATTCAATGTGCAGGTAGTAGGATATACATGTAAACAGGGCTGAAAATGACTGGTAGCAGGAATATATAAATACTTATGGTACTATACTAATGTAATATATACATTTAAACAGGAGTGATGGTGACCAGTAACAGGATAAATAGACAGTAATGGTGATGGCAATCAATAGTCAGTGAACAGCAGCATAATGGTAGTAATACATCTAATCAATAATCATTAGGGTGTGTGTTTGTGGGTGTAAGTGTGTGGCATCAGTAATGAGTGTGTATGTGAGTGTGTGAGTAAGAGTGACAGTGAAGGTGTGTGTGTGTGTGTGTGTGTGTCAGAGTGGGTAGAGACCTGTGGATGGGTATGTGTGAATAGTCTGTGGGAGAGGTAGTTGTTAGCCATTTAAACAGTCTCATGGCCAGCGGATAGAAGCTGTTTAGGAGTCTGTTGGTCTGAGCCTTGATGCACAGTATGTGGAACTAATGTGAAATTGACTAGATCTAATCATTATGTCTGTCAACTTTCAATGGCACCATCACTGTCACAGAAAGTGTTATATTCGCCTGGATGGTTAAGGTGACCATTCATCTCTTTCCAGTGGACGATTAGACTATGGATTTCTGAACAAGTTCTTCAATGTGTGTTCAGACTCAACCTCTCACATTGTGTGAACACATTGCTTCGGGCAGGAAATCAATGGGAGATAGTGACTTTTTTGCTTTTTTCGTCTCTATTATTTTCTGCTGCTGGCTTTAAAAAGTTAACTTCTTCAGGCTAGGGTCCTTTTTTCTGAATTTCCGCCTGACTGACGTGCCCAAAGTAAACTTCCTGTTACTCAGGCCCAGAAGCCAGGATATGCATAAAACGACTAAACTATTGTGAGTCCGGAAACAAGTCGGGGCCTACAATGGGAGCTCTACAAACTGAAGTTATGAGATTATTTTGCAAAATCACTCCACATGAGACTTGTCTCAATGGGTAATCAGTAATTTCTACCGTGTGTTGAAATAACAAACTAACATTTAATGACTGAAATTTTAGCTTGGGAAGGAGGAGAGGAGGATAATGACTGAGCAGTACTCTTATTAAACCCGAGATTAAACAAGGTCAGGCTTCAAAGTGCTCCACATTGTGAAGCAGTACAAGTACAGCATGTATATTTTATATTTTTCATACACTTACATGTGGAGATGGAATGAAGGCGATTGCTTTTAAAAGCGGCGAGCAGTGGTTGCTGAACAGTGGGTGAACTATTGGTTTAAATGCCTTCATCCTCTACTGTACTGTGTGTGTATGAATTTGCTCTGCAGTGGGTTGGAAAGATTCCTTCTGTACTTTGTGAAGTTCATTATACAAATAATGTGTTCTTCTTCCTTAATCTGTTTATCTTTTCATTCTGATTTCCACCATCTCTTCCTCCTCTTCATCATCTACTTTAGTTTTCTTTCTCTTACCATCTACTTTATATTCTTCCTTGTCGACTCTCTCTCTCCCTCTCTCCTCTCTCTTCTTAGCCCTCCCTCCCTCTCTCCATCCCTATATCTCGAGTCATGCGGGGTCCTGTCTCCTTGGTGATGTTCTTCCTGGTCAGCAGGTGTATTAGGTAATCACTTTAACAGTCCACACCGGGGGAACAGTCTGTTCGCAGGGATACATCAATCACATTAACACCACTGCTAATTCTATTATCCTCACAGGGAGACTGGAGGCTGTTTGCACAGCTATTTACATCATACTTCAGAATGGAGCTGCCCCTATGAACGGATAAAAATTAAAAAGCAGACATTGAATTTCTCTTTGAGTATGGTGACACTATTAATTACACTTTGGATGGTGTATCAATACATCCAGTCACTACAAAGATACAGCCAACCTTCCTAACTCAGTTGCCAAAGAGGAAGGAAACTGCTCATGGATTTCACATGAGGACAATGGTGACTTTAAAACAGTTACAGAGTTTAACACCTCTACAGGAGCTAACCTAGGCTAATGTGATTAGCATGAGATTGTAAGTAACAAGAATATTTCCCAGGACATAGACATATTTGATATTGGCAGAAAGCTTAAATTCTTGTTAATCTAACTGCACTGTCCAATTTACAGTAGCTAATACAGTGAAATAATACCATGCTATTGTTTGAGGAGAGTGCACAGTTATGAACTTGAAAATGTATTAATAAACTAAATAGGCACATTTGGGAAGTCTTGATATAACATTTTGAACAGAAATGCAATGGTTCATTGGATCAGTCTAAAACGTTGCACAAACACTGGTGCCATCTAGTGGCCAAAATCTAAATTGCGCCTGGGCTGGCATTTATACATTATGGCCTTTCTCTTGCATTTCAAAGATGAAGGTACAAAAAGAATACAAATAAAACGCATGTTTTTTTCTTTGTATTATCTTTTACCAGATCTAATGTGCTATATTCTCCTACATTAATTTAACATTTCCACAAACTTCAAAGTGTTACCTTTCAAATGATATCAAGAATATGCATATCTTTGCTTCAGGTCTTGAGATACAGGCAGTTAGATTTGGGTATGTCATTTTAGGCGAAATAAAAAAAAAGAGGGCGTATCCTTAAGAGTCTGTGATAGGAGAAACCCGAGGATGGATCAATAACATTGTAGTTACTTCACAATACTAACCTAAATGACAGAGTTCAAAGAAGGAAGCCTGTATAGAATACACTTTTTCCAAAACATGCATCCTTTTTGCAATAAGGCACTAAAGTAAAACTGCAAATATTGTGGCAAAGAAATGAACTTCATGTCCTGAATACAAAGCATTATGTTTGGGGGCAAATCCAACACAACACATAACTGAGTACCATTCTTCATATTTTCAAACATGGTGGTTGCAGCATCATTTATTTTTTATTTAACCTTTATTTAACTAGGCAAGTCAGGCCGAGGATCGAGGCAGAGGACCTGAAACGAACTACCCCATTCGTAGTCGGCTCAAGTAGCCAGCTAGAGATGCTACTGACAGTGTGTGAGCGAAATGCCAGACAAAAGGCCATCCCACTTTAAACCGTCCCACTACTCCTACCGTGTCTACAGACATTCCCCCGAACAAACAAAACTTACTCTCTGAGAATGAGTGTACACTGGTAAATAGTCGCTTATAGATGCAGTCAGTCAGGGGCTAGCTGCCGTCAGAGACTTCTATTGCAGTAACGTTGAAAGGCTCTGGATAGTAATAATTAGCTAGCTAGAAGGACAAGGTAAGAAGTTAGGCTCTGTTTTAGGTTAACTTAGCAGGAGCAAAAAACAGGCTACTAAGTTCTCATAATACCTTTGCTTTACAGAGCAGTACACAGAAAGAGGAAGCAAGCAGAGAGAAAGAGAGGTTTGTACAGTGGTTCTCAACTTGAGGTAGAACTAGCTAGGAATTTTTAAAAAAGCTAGAAAAGTATTGGGACAGTGACCCATTATTTGTTGTTTTTGTCAACAAACAGACAAATATCATATCCCCAAGACATGCTAATGTTAATGTTATAATACGATAATCTGTTTGCTCCATTGATGCCTGTTTGTTCGGAGCTTGATTAGTAATTCCTAAGAATCCAAATGTGAATGCAATGTAATTTGAGAAAATAAATATCTACGTAAAGAGTTGATGATTTTATGCAAATTCAAACTGGCTGAACAGTTGCTGATGCTACTTGTCAGTGTGAATAATTTCCAGTGGCGATTTTAGCATGTAAATCTTGGTGGGGCAAAATAATGTGACATGAAATAATGACGGAAGTACAAGCAGAACAGGCCTTTTACGTTGATAATGGCTGAGGTCATTTTTGCTTGTTTTTGCTGTTCTCCAAATAGCATTTTAAAGTTGTTTGACTGGAAAGAAATGCATTAAATGAGCCTCCCCCTTCCAGACCTCACTAAAACTCAAACCCTGGTTATGGCACTGCTCATGTGTGGAGAGCATGGAACAGTGGTTATTCTTGGAAAAAGTGATATATTGAAATAGAGCTAATCTCTTACATTTTGAGAGTTATTTGGCAATGGTAGGTGTTTGGAAACCTCAGAATCTGCTCCTTCTGATACAATAAGGAAATCAAAATGTCTTAACTGCATGTGACTTTGTAGGGGGATTTGAAAAAGTCACTTTTTGACCAGCGACACAAGCCTTCCAGACGAGCTAAATGCCTTCTATGCTCGTTTCGAGGCTAGCAACCCTGAACCATGCATGAGAGCACCAGCTGTTCCGGACGACTGTGTGATCTCACTCGCCGTAGCCGACAGTAAACATTGATGGCTGCCGTTTTACTGGCTCCTAACCAACTGTGCTATTGTGTGTTTTTTCCGTTATTTGTAACTTATTTTTTACATAATGTTTCTGCCACTGTATCTTATGACCGAAAATACCTTCTAGATATCAGGACAGCGATTACCAACCTCTTACTGGATGAAGATTTTTTTTT
Organism: Brachymystax lenok tsinlingensis; assembly: GCA_030435695.1. Classification (NCBI taxonomy): domain Eukaryota; kingdom Metazoa; phylum Chordata; class Actinopteri; order Salmoniformes; family Salmonidae; genus Brachymystax; species Brachymystax lenok. The sequence goes on from CM059804.1 coordinate 26,702,264, forward strand.
TTAACAAGTCGGACGCAAAGGATTTACCGGACAAGGCCCAAATCCTCGTCATTCGCATGAAGAAGAGACAGAGATATCGGGGACGTAGATCGGGGTGCGGAGTGGGTAATCTGCCTCTACCATCAGTCCTATTAGCCAATGTGCAATCATTGGATAATAAACTGGATGAGCTCCATTCAAGACTAACCTACCAACAGGACATTAAAAACTGTAATATGTTTCACAGAGTCGATGACATGGATAACATACAGCTGGCTGGGTTTTCCATGCATTGGCAAGATAGAATAGCTGCCTCAGGTAAGACAAGGTGTGGCGGTCTATGTCTATTTGTAAATAACAGCTGTGCATGAAATCTAATGTTAAGGAAGTCTCAAGGTTTTGCTCGCCTGAGGTAGAGTATCTCATGATAAGCTTTAGACCGTACTATTTACCAAGAGAGTTTTCATCTATATTTTTCATAGCTGTCTAATTACCACCACAAATCGATGTTGGCACTAAGACCACACTTAACGAGCTGAAGAAAATACTCATCCAAAGGTGGCTCTCCTAGTGGCCGGGGACTTTAATGAAGGGAAACCTAATTTCTACCAGCAAGTTACAACTGCAACCAGAGGAAAATAAACTTTAGACCACCTTTACTCCACACACAGAGACGCGTACATATCTCTTCCTAGCCCTCCATTTGGCAAATCTGACCATAACTCTATCCTCCTGATTCCATGCAAAAACTAAAGCAGGAAGTACCAGTGACTCAATCAATAAAGAAGTGGTCAGATGACACAGATGCTAAGCTACAGGACTGTTTTTCTAGCACAGACTGGAATATGTTTTGCGATTCCTCCGATGGCATTGAGGATTACAACACATCAGTCACTGGCTTCATCAATAAGTGCATCAATGACGTTGTCCCGACAGTGACTGTGCGTACATACCCCAAACAGAAGCCATGGATTACAGGCAACATCCCCACTGAGCTAAAGGGTAGAGCTGCCACTTTCAAGGAGCGGGACTCTAACCCGGACCCTTATAAGAAATCTCGCTATGACCTCCGACGAACCATCAGACAGGCAAAGCGTCAATACAGGATTAAGATTGAATCGTACTACACCGGCTCTGACGCTCTTCGAATGTGGCAGGGATTCCAAACTATTAGACTACAAAGGGAAGCACAGCCGTGAGATGCCTAGTGACACGAGCCTACCAGATGAGCTAAATGACTTCTATAATCGCCTCGAAGCAAGCAATACTGAAGCATGCATGAGAGCACCATCTGTTCTGGACAACTGTGTGATCACGCTCTCCAAAGCTGATGTGAGTAAGACCTTTAAACAGGTCAACATTCACAAGGCCGCAGGGCCAGACGGATTACCAGGACATGTACTCAGAACATGCGCTGACCAGCTGGCAAGTGTCTTCACTGATATTTTCAACCTGTAATACCAACTTGTTTCAAGCAGATCACCATAGTCCCTGTGCCCAAGAATGCCACGGTAACCTGCCTAGATGACTATCACCCCGTAGCACTCACATCACTAGCCACAAAATGCTTTGAAAGGCTGGTCATGGTTCACATCAACACCATCATCCCTGACACCCTGGACCCACTCCAATTCACATACCGCCCCAACAGATCCACAGATGACGCAATCTTATTGCACTCCACACTGCTCTCACCCACCTGGACAAAAGGAATTCCTATGTAAGTATGCTGTTCATTGACTACAGCTCAGCATTCAACACTATAGTCCCCTCCAAGCTCATCACCAAGCTCAGGACTGTTACGGATACAGGTATCCTGTGTGTGTATTTGTTTTCTTTCCTTCTGCCCTAGTCACAGGTGTCACTCATCAGCAATCATCAGTTGCCCATCAATCACCAATCAGTCCCATTTAGAAGACGCACCTGCTCCTTTTCCCTTACTCAATCACATCCCCTTTCCCTTGGTTTAAAAACCCAGTCAGTTGTCTCTCTCTCTCTCGCTTGTTTTGTAGCTCTCTCTTGTTTTGAGGCTACACACCTATCTCTGTTTTGGATTTGCCAAAAGTCAGTTGCTGTTAGTTTGTGTGTGCGCTCTCGCTCTCTTGTTTTGTGCCTACATCTCACATTTGACTGTGATCCTGTGAGTATGTACTGCTGTGTTGTATTGCTGTTTGTTTGTTGGTGGAAAAGGGGGTAACCAGCCAAGTCGCCCTTGGGCACACATAACCCAAAGGAAACCATTGTCTAAATACCCTAGTTAGAACTGGGCAGACCACCCACTGTATTTTATTTTGTTTAGTTAGCTAGGTGTTCTTTAAGCAGGTAGATTAGCTTAGGGGTTTTTGGATATTTATTAGTTCTTTCCTTGGGACCAGCTCAGCCCCTTTTCCCCACACCCCATTACCGTGTGTTTAAAAATAAACCAGAAAGTGTTTGACGGTAGGTTTTAGTTGTCTGTGAATTTCTTTTAGTTCCCACTGTTCCTTTTCACTGTTATAATGTTCATGAGATATGTTGCGGGTCTCGTTTCCATCCCCCCTAGACTGCTGGGCAAAAGGGATTCGTAACAAGGACCCTGGGACTGAACACCTCTTTCTGCAACTGGATTCTGGACTTCCAGACGGGCCTCACCCAGGCGGTGAGGGTAGGCAACAAAACATCCGCCACGCTGACCATCAACACGGGAGCCCCACAGGGGTGTGTGCTTAGTACCCTCTTGTACTCCCTGTTTACCCACGACTGTGTGGCCGTGCATGACAGCAAGACAAAGGAGCTGATTGTGGACTACAGGAAACAGAGGGGTGAGCATGCCCCCATCCACATCGATGGGGCTGTAGTGGAACGGGTCGAGAGCTTCAAGTTCCTCTGTGTCCACATCACTAAGGCCATGTATCTACTTCACCAGAGTCTGTTGAACTCATGAATACCAATTTTATGTCTCTGCATCCAGTATGAAGGAATTTAGAGGGAGTTTTGCGTAAGCCAATGCTAACTAGCATTAGTGCAATGACTGGAAGTCTATGGTATCTACAAGCATGCTAGCAGTTACCATAGACTTCCAGTCATTGAGCTAACTATCTTCTATCTTTTGGCTCACATTTCTTCTCTTGTTAAACTCTTTTTTCCATCTTCGTAATATTGCTCGTCTCCGATCTTCTCTCACTTTAGCTGATGCTGAAACTCTAATTCATGCATTAATCACTTCACGCTTGGACTATTGCAATGCCTTACTTCTTGGTCTTCCCAAAAAACTTATTGCAAGATTACAGTATGTTCAAAACTCAGCAGCAAGAGTTCTCACCTCCACTAGGCTCTGCTCACATCACTCCTCTGCTTCATGACCTTCACTGGCTACCTGTGGCATCACGTATCCACTTTAAGGTATTGCTTCTAACTTTTAAAGCATTAAATGGTCTTGCTCCCCAATATCTCTGACTTACTCTATCCTTACCGCCCTGCTCGGTCCCTTAGATCAGCTGAACTTGGTTTGTTGACCGTCCCTCGTTTCCGGTTGTCCACTGTAGGTGGGAGGTCATTTGGTGTTAATGCTCCTCAATTATGGAATTCACTACCTCTTACACTACACAATACCTCATCCGTGGGTGCATTCAAGATCCAGTTGAAGACATATCTGTTTGACATGCATTTTGGGTAGTGTGTATCCTATGTGACTGCAATGTATGTGTGGGTGTTCTGAATGTATTGTAATGTGCAATGTAAAGCGACCTTGAGCTATGGAAAGGCGCTATATAAATAAAACTTATTCTAACACTAGTTAGCAATTGTGCTAACTTAGTTAGCAGCTTCTGTCAAACTGCACACAGAGACATAACAATTATATAAATGAGTTAATCTGACAATCCTTAAGTATCCCTTTAACATGGTCGACACCCACAGAGTTGTGAAAAAAGCATGACAGTGCCTCTTCCACCTCAGGAGGCTGAAAAGATTTGGCATGGACCCTCAGATTCTCAAAAAGGGGGGCCAAGCTCCCTGCCATCCAGGACCTTTATACCAGGCGGTGTCAGAGGAAGGCACAACAAATTGTCCAAAACTCCAGCCACCTAATCCATAAAATGTTCTCTCTGCTACCACACAAGCCGCACCAGTGCACCAAGTCTGGAACCAACAGGACCCTTAACAGCTTCCACCCCCTAGCCATAGACTGCTAAACAAGATTGCTAAATAGTTAATGAAATGGCTACCCGGACTACCTGCATTGACCCTTTTTGCACTAACACTCTTGCACTGACTGTGTACACACTACCTACACACACTTACACTGATATCCCAACACACACATAAACACTACATATGCCAACACACATAACATGTGCACAGATGCATACTGATGCCACACAGTCACACACACACTTTCACACTCACCACATACGCTGCTGCTACTGTCTATGTATCCTGTTTCCTAGTCACTTTAATCTTACCTACAGTTGAAGTCGGAAGTTTAAATACACTTAGGTTGGAGTCATTAAAACTCCTTTTTCAACCACTCCACACATTTCTTGTTAACAAACTATAGTTTTGGCAAGTCGGTTAGGACATCTACTTTGTGCATAACACAAGTCATTTTTCCAACAATTGTTTACAGACAGATTATTTCACTTATAATTCACTGTATCACACTTTCAGTGGGTCAGATATTGACATACATTAAGTTAACTGTGCCTTTAAACAGCTTGGAAAATTCCAGAACATGATGTCATGGCTTTAGAAGCTTCTGATAGGCTAATTGACATAATTTGAATCAATTGGAGGTGTACCTGTGGATGTATTTCAAGGCCTACCTTCAAACTCAGTGACTCTTTGCTTTACATCATGGGAAAATCAAAAGAAATCAGCCAAAACCTCAGCAAAAAATTGTAGACCTCTACAAGTCTGGTTCATCCTTGGGAGCAATTTCCAAACGCCTGAAGGTACCCCGTTCATCTGTACAAACAATAGTACGCAAGTATAAACACCATGGGACCACGCAGCCGTCATACCGCTCAGGAAGGTGAACGTACTTTGGTGTGAAAAGTGCAACTCAATCCCAGAACAACAGCAAAGGACCTTGTGAAGATGCTGGAGGAAACCGGTACAAAAGTATCTATATCCACAGTAAAACAACTCATATATCGACATAACCTGAAAGGCCGCTTAGCAAGGTTGAAGCCACTACTCCAAAACCACCATAAAAAAGACAGACCACGACTTGCAGCTGCACATGGGGACAAAGATTGTACTTTTTGGAGAAATGTCCTCTGGTCTGATGAAGCAAAAATATAACTGTTTGGCCATATTGACCATCGTTATGTTTGGAGGAAAAAGGGGGAGGCTTGCAAGCCAAAGAACACCATCCCAACCGTGAAGCACAGGGGTGGCCGCATCATGTTGTGGGGGTGCTTTGCTGCAGGAGGGACTGGTGCACTTCACAAAATAGATGGCATCATGAGGAGGAAAATTATGTGGATATATTGAAGCAACATCTCAAGACATCAGTCAGGAAGCTTGGTCGCAAATGGGTCTTCCAATGGACAATGACCTCAAACATACTTCCAAAGTTTCTAGCTAGCTATGTTCCAAAACGATAGCTGGTCATTGGACTAAGAGGATTGCAAAGAAACTGAACTTGAAACTGAAAAAGGTTTAGTGTTTATATTTCATAGATTGTTTTGTCGAAAGAGTGGGAATTCATGCAAAACGCTGTATACAACATGGATCGTGTTAGGATATAAAAATGTATCAAACCAGTTGCCTTGATTAAAAGTGTTTTGTTGCACTATACTCAAACAATAGCATGGTGTTTTCTCACTGTAATAGCTACTGTAAATTGGACACTGCAGTTAGATTAACAATAATGTAAGCTTTCTGCCCATATAAGACATGTCTAAGTCCCGGAAAGTTATTGCATATTGAGAAACAACTGTTCCAATTTCGGGACACCGATCCAGTAGAGAGTGGCTTCATTTTTTTTATCCTATCCTGCAATATCTTCCTACTGGATCCTAGCTAGGGTTAGGAAGGGTCTATTACTGGACACTTCTGAAGTTTACTTGAAAACTACCAGAATTTTGGTAGATTTCAATGTTTTGGGGAATGTTATCAAATGAAAAAAGTGGCCTTTTTGGGTACTTCAGATTATCACAGTTGTCTGTAATAATCTTTGGTCCTATATAAAATAATCAAATATGATTTTCAAATAAAAAACGTAATGACAAAGCTGTAAAACATTATCCTAAATGTAAACCATCAACTTAGTGAATACCATTGGTGTTTAATATGAGGGGTTCAGCCTGAAATATACTTTGTATTTTTTTTACACACTTTTAATTATTTTACTATGTTAATATGTCTTTGTAAATGTTTTGGCGCCAAATGTGTGGCACTTGTGATAAAACTGAACAGAAGAGTTGCAGAGTTAATTGAAAATAATGCCATTGTTGATTAGATACTTTTTTCATTAAATAGGTATAGTTTCTCATGAACCATATGGTCTATCCACTAGAAACTTATGGACAATATGAACATAGATATAAAAAATGAATACTATAAACACTACCAATCAAAAGTTTGGGGTCAGAAAAGCATTTCATTGTCCATTAAAATACCATCAAATTGATCAGAAATACAGTGTAGACAACAATGTTGTAAATGACTATTGTAGCTGGAAACTGCAGATTTTTTTATGGAATATCTACATAGGCGTACAGAGGCCCATTATCAGCAACCATCAGCAACCATCACTCCTGTGTTCCAATGGCACGTTTGATGTTATGTGCTTTTCTTTCAAAAACAAGGACATTCCTAAGTGACCCCAAACTTTTGAACGGTAGGGTATGTGTTGTAGGTTCTCATGGCCTCTGTGACTAAGTAGGTATACAGTGAAGCTTAACTTTAAATGCAAAACAACAACGTTTATTAGCGACTTTAGATTATATGTTGAACTCATCTGTAGCTTCAAGACCGGAACTTATTTCAGAGAGATGACAACCCCCGTATTACTACGCGTTTTTCACTGGTAGTATTAGTGCACGGTACTATATACTACAAAATTAATATACAGTGCATTTGGAAAGTATTCAGACCCCTTCCCTTTTTCAAAATGTTGTTGCGTTACAGCCTTATTCTAAAATGTATTAAATAAAAAAAAATCCTCATCAATGTACACACAATAAGCCATAATAACAAAGCAAAATCAGTTTTTTTATATTTTTTGCAAATGTAATAAAAATAAAAACAGAAATACCTTATTTACATAAGCATTCAGATCCTTTGCTATGAGACTCAAATTGAGCTTAGGTGCATCCTGTTTCCATTTACCATCTTTCAGATGATTCTACAACTTGATTGGAGCCCACCTGTGGTAAATTCAATTGATTGGACATGATTTGGAAAGGCACACACCTGTCTATATAAGGTCCCACAGTTGACAGTGCATGTCAGAGCAAAAACCAAACCATGAGGTCGAAGGAATTGTCCGTAGAGCTCCGAGACAGGATTGTGTCGAGGCACAGATATGGGGAAGGGTAACCACAAATTTCAGCAGCATTGAAGGTCCCCAAGAACAGAGTGGCCTCCATCATAATTTTTGTCTTTTTTTTTACCCCCCTTTTTTCCCCCAATTCCGTGATTACAATCTTGTCTCATCGCTGCAACTCCCCAACGGTCTCGGGAGAGGCAAAGGTCGAGTCATGCGTCCTCCGAAACATGACCCGCCAAACCCCCAGGTGGTGAAGGTAGGAAACAACATCTCCACCTCGCTGACCATCAACACTGGGCGCCCACAAGGGTGCATGCTCAGACCCCTCCTGTACTCCCTGTTCACCCACAACTGCGTGGCCATGCACGCCTCCAACTCAATCATCAAGTTTGCAGACAAAACAACAGTAGTGGGCTTGATTACCAACAATGATGAAACAGCCTACAGGGAGGAGGTGAGGGCACTTGGAGTGTGGTGTCAGGAAAACAACCTCTCACTCAACGTCAACGAAACAAAGGAGATGATCGTGGACTTCAGGAAACAGCAGAGGGAGCACCTCCCTATACACATCGAAGGGACAGCAGTGGAGAAAGTGGAACATTTTAAGTTCCTCGGCGTACACATCAACGACAAACTGAAATGGTCCACCCACACAGACAGGAGGCTGAAGAAATTGGCTTGCCACCCAAAACCCTGACTAACTTCTACAGATCCACAATTGAGAGCATCCTGTTGGGCTGTATCACAGCCTGGTAAGGCAACTGCTCCGCCCTCAACCGCAAGGCTCTCCAGAGGGTGGTGCAGTCTGCTCAACGCATCACCGGGGGCAAACTACCAGCCACCCATGACACCTATAGCACCCGATGTCACAGGAAGGCAAAAAGACAACAACCACCCGAGCCACTGCCTGTTCACACCGCTATCATCCAGAAGGCGAGGTCAGTACAGGTGCATCAAAGATGGGACGAGAGACAGAAGCTGTTCTTCAATCTCAAGGCCATCAGACTGCTAAACAGCAATCACTAACTCAGAGAGGCTGCTACCTACATGGAGACCCAATCACTGGCCACTTTAACAAATGGATCACTAGTCACTTTAAACAAATAATGCCAATTTAATTTGTGTACATACCTTACATTACTCATATCATATGCATGTACGGTATCTTATACCGTCTACTGCACCTTGCCTATGCAGCACGACCATCGCTCATCCATATATTTACATGTACATATTCTCATTCACCCCTTTTAGATGTGTGTATTAGGTAGTTGTTGGGGAATTGTTAGATTACTTGTTAGATTACTGCACTGTCAGAACCAGAAGCACAAGCATTTCACTACACTTGCATTAACATCTGCTAACCATGTGTATGTGACAAATAAGAATTGATTTGACCGAAGTCAGCTTGAAGGCGCCGGGCTGCCACAAGGAGTCGCTAGAGCACAATGAGCCATAATTCTTAGATGAAATAAGTTTGATACCACCAAGACTCTTCCTAGAAATGGCCGCCCGGCCAAACTGAGCAATCGGGGGAGAAGGGCTTTGGCCAGGGAGGTGACCAAGAACCTAATGGTCACTGACAGAGCTCCAGAGTTCCTCTGTGGAGATGGGAAAACCGTCCTTTATGGTAGAGTGGCCAGACGGAAGCCACTCCTCAGTAAAAGGCACGTGACAGCCAGCTTGGAGTTTGCCAAACGGCACCTAAAGGACTCATACCATGATAAACAAGATTATCATATCTGATAAAACCAAGATTGAACTCTTTGGCCTGAATGCCAAGCATCACATCTGGAGGAAACCTGCCACAATCCCTACTGTTGGCAGTATCATGCTGTGGGGACGTCTTTCAGTGGGAGGAACTGGGAGGCTAGTCAGGATCGAGGAAAAGATGAACAGAGCAAAGTACAGAGAGATCCTTGATGAAAATCTGCTCATGAACGCTCAAGACCTCAGACTGGGGCGTAGGTTCACAACGACCCTAAGTACACAGTCACGCAGGAGTGCAAATCTATGAACTTCTTTCAGTGGCCCAGCCAGAGCCCGGACTTGATAGTAAGGGCTGCCATTTTATGGGCTCTTAACCAACTGTGCTGTTTTGTTTGTTTTTCTTAAGACTGCATTGTTGGGTTCGGTGTCCTGTCAACAGGACTGTTAAGCTAATGTAGTCTAATGCGATTAGCATGAGGTTGTAAGTAACAAGAACATTTCCCAGGACATAGACATATCTGATATTGTCAGAAGGCTTAAATTATCGTTAATCTATCTGTACTGTCCAATTTACAGTAGCTATTACAGTGAAAGAATACCATGCTATTGTTTGAGGAGAGTGCACAATTTTGAAATAACATGAAATGCTATTAATAAACAAATTGGGCACATTTGGGCAGTTTTGATATTTTTGTCATTACGGGGTATTATGTGTAGATTGATGAGAAAAAAACCCATTGTAATCCATTTTAGAATAAGGCTGTAACGTAACAAAATGTGGAAAAAGTCAAGGGGTCTGAATACCTTCCGAATGCAATGTATTTCAAAAAGTTATTGAAATATTTATTACCAAAGTTAACATTGATTAACTGTTAATTACCAAAATGACCAAAGATTCCGGTAACTTTGTTAAATTAATGGTAGCTTTGCAACCCTGATCCCGGTGTACTGGTGGTATACTGTTCCCTCAGAGAGCAGTGTCTATACATTGTTTGTTTGATTGCAGGGGGAAAAGTGACATTGTGAGAAGCTACGGTATAAAACAGTGACAGCTCACTCTGGCTTTCTCTTCTGGTTGTCAATTATAATTGACTTGTAGTCAGATTTTTTCACAGTAGTTTGCAAACATGTTTCATGTCGTGCATTCACAATCTCACTTATTCATCCGCTAGTCTAGAAATAGAACATTTAATGTGGTGTGTGTTGCAAAGTTCAAGCCGCTGGCAAGTAAGGGCATCTCTGCAAGTCGAGCCAAATGCCCCTGCTAAGAATTTACCTGCACAGTAATTCTGTCTCTAAAAGTATCATATACAATATATTTTTTGTAGTTTACAGTTTAATCAGAAAGCAGTGGTTCTTCCTCTAATCATAATAATGAGACTGGAGTGAGGTACAAAATAATTCCCATCTCTTCATCCCACCCACCCATGATGAACAAGTAGTAACAGATTACAAAAGGCAGAGCTACAACACCCCTTCTTGATCTGGTGGGCTGGTGATCAATGAAGAGGTGAACACGGATCATTAGGACTGAAATGAAATAATTTAAAGATGATTAAATGATGGTTGGTTGTCATGTTCAAAACCTTGTTGCTGTACCACCAGCTTTCATTAAAAGATCTTATAGGACATATGCTTTTCATAATTTCACCCCATTCCCCTCAGTCCATGCTCCTTTCATGACCTTACTGTATCATTACCGAAAGATGATGCAACTTGCAAACATACTGAGAAAAATACAGTACCATTTCTTACAAAACTATGCAGACAAAAAGACAGAATGTTGGAATCAGGGATGCAGAAATATTCCCATTCCATTTATTTGTTCCATAATTTCCAGTCCCATCCGATCCATGTGACACAGAGTACAGTTGTGCTGACGGTATGACAGTAATGATAGGATAGTTACAAGGTGGGGTTAAGTGCTGTCCTTTTAAAAGAGATTGCATAATATCTGTGTAACAGGGGAATACAGGTGGTTAAACATGATCAAAGTTGAGATATGGGGTCTGAGGTCATTTAATAATTATTTAGGGTGCCCTATGGAGGGGGGAGTGTGCACTATAGATAATAAAGGGACATATCAAAGGGACGAGGTCAGAGGGCGATAAGTTAAATTAGCTGGAATGAAGGGATAATAAAGAGGTTATTTAGATGTTCATTGGGCTCACGCTCTGAGACACATCCTGCCATGCTGGATGGTGATTGGTTCATTGTTGGGTGCCCTAACCATGTGAGGTGTAACTGACTTTTTTTATTTATCACTTTTTCTGTCCGTTGGTTGGTTGGTTCATGAATTTATCTATCCATATAGATGCATGCATTCATTCGCTAAACACACTTCTGTTCATAGATTCTCTAAACACTCGCATTTGGCAAAATCATTTCCTCCTTTATCCTCCCTAAGCTGTCTAAACCATGGTAGGCTTCCTGGAGCTTACTCTACTGTTTTGTAAAGTGTGTGTCTGCATGTGTGCGCGCGAGTGTGTGCGCGCATGTGTGTACACACAAACAAATAGCAGTAAACAGGCAAACAAAAGCCCTGGGGAAAAATTAGGAATCTATTTAACCATGTTTGTTTTCCTCCAACACTCATGAATTCAAATCAACAGGACATTTTGTGTGTTTTGCTCGGCATGAATTCCATTCATAAACGCTTATTACATCAATTAGGCTTCATGCAATTAGGCTACATGCAAATAGGATGGATAAATGCTTTTCTTTCTTCCTTTCTGACAGTATTTTGTTACTGTATTTTGTTAAACATTGGCAAAATATTTGTGGCGATTCTGTGCATTGACTTCTAATTGGCTTTGAAATCTATTATGAAATGGTAACGATAAGAGACGGTATTTTGTTTCTCCTGAAAGAATGTATGACTGGAATTCTGATTTGGAAAAAATGTAATGTTCGCCCTGACAAAATAATATATGAAGCACACTCTGTTTACCCTTCAAAAGACATATATCAAATATCACATTTTACTTAAGTTATCAAATCAAATTTTATTTGTCACATACAAATGGTTAGCAGATGTTAATGCGAGTGTAGCGAAATGCTTGTGCTTCTAGTTCCGACCATGCAGTAGTATCTAACAAGTAATCTAACAATTTCACAACAACTACCTTGTACACACAAGTGTAAAGGAAGGAATACGAGTATGTACATATAAATATATGGATGAGCGATGGCCGACCGGCATAGGCAAGATGCAGTAGATGGTATAGAGTACAGTATATACATATGAGATGAGTAATGTAGGATATGTAAACATTATATAAGTGCCATTGTTTAAAGTGGCTAGTGATACATTTATTACATCCAATTTTTTATTATTTAAAGTGGCTAGAGATTTGAGTCAGTATGTTGGCAGCAGCCACTCAATGTTAGTGATGGCTGTTTAACAGTCTGATGGCCTTGAGATAGAAGCTGTTTTTCAGTCTCTCGATCCCAGCTTTAATGCACCTGTACTGACCTCGCCTTCTGGATGATAACGGGGTGAACAGGCAGTGGCTTGGGTGGTTGTTGTCCTTGATGATCTTTTTGGCCTTCCTGTGACATCAGGTGGTGTAGGTGTCCTGGAGGGCAGGTAGTTTACCCCCGGTGATGCGTTGTGTGGACTTCACTACCCTCTGGAGAGCCTTACGGTTGTGGGCGGAGCAGTTGCCGTACCAGGCGGTGATACAGCCCGACAGGATGCTCTCGATTGTGCATCTGTAGAAGTTTGTGAATGTTTTTGGTGACAAGCCAAATTTCTTCAGCCTCCTGAGGTTGAATGCTGAGCTGTAGTCGATGAACAGCATTACATAGGTATTCCTCTTGTCCAGATGGGTTAGGGAAGTGTGCAGTGTGATTGCGATTGCATCATCTGTTGACCTATTGGGCCGGTAAGCAAATTGGAGTGGGTCTAGGGTGTCAGGTAGGAGGAGGTGATACAATCCTTGACTAGTCTCTCAAAGCCCTTCATGATGACGGAAGTGAGTGCTACGGGCGATAGTCATTCAGCTCAGTTACCTTAGCTTTCTTGGGAACAGGAACAATGGTGTCCCTCTTGAAGCATGTGGGAACAGCAGACTGGGATAAGGATTGATTGAATATGTCTGTAAACACACCACCCAGCTGGTCTGTGCATGCTCTGAGGACGCAGCCAGGGATGCCATCTGGGCCGGCAGCCTTGCGAGGGTTAACACATTTAAATGTTTTACTCACGTTGGCTGCGGTGAAGGAGAGCCCGCAGGTTTTGGTAGCGGGCCGTGTCGGTGGCACTGTATTGTCCTCAAAGCGAGCAAAGAAGTTGTTTAGTTTGTCTGAGAGCAAGATATTGTGGTCCGCGACAGGGCTGGTTTTCTTTTTGTAGTCCGTGATTGACTGTAGACCCTGCCACATACCTCTCGTGTCTGAGCCGTTGAATTTCGACTCTACTTTGTCTCTATACTGACGCTTAGCTTGTTTGATTGCCTTGCGGAGGGAATAGCTACACTGTTTGTATTCAGTCATGTTTCCAGTGGCCTTACCCTGATTAAAAGCAGTGGTTCGCACTTTCAGTTTTGCATGAATGCTGCCATCAATCCACGGTTTCTGGTTGGGGAAGGTTTTAATAGTCGCTGTGGGTACCGAGTGTCAATAAGTTGCGTGTGTGTGTGTGAGGAATGTGCATGAGGGTCTGTATGAATATCTCCCATCCCATCTCCTCCGGTTGTATTGAGTGTCACATCATCAGCGTTCCCCTCATGTTTCCACATCCTCTCTCTAGCAGGAAGCGCCAGGGAATGGGGACAGGTTATGGTCTCTTTTATTCATTTAAATGTAGGGTCTCCTAAATAGGGGACCTTCAATCAATGTTTTCTTCAATGTCGTCTAAAATGAGAACGGTATACCCTATCCGTGAATACAGGGTGTCTCCTGAAAGCTGGGGATCTTGGCTTTCCAGCCGTACCATACAATCTTTGTGACCTAGTACCATATATGGGCATACAGCCATAAAAGGATAGGTCACACCCACAAGCCCATTTCAAGATGGCTACAACTCACGGTCCGTTAGTGTGAAGAAGCTAAACTATTTAAATCTTGAACAACGTTGATATGTGGTGAAAGCGAAGCCTCCACAGATGATAAGGATATGCTATTTGTCAGCCTGTGACCTACCATTATCTATTCGCAGCCCAGAGAGTCAAGAAGTAAATTTTATACCTAGTTTTCACTAAACAACAAACATCTTACAAGGTAAGCTTCAATTTAGTCTGTGTTTGAGCTACACTACTGTACATGGGTGTCCTACAAAAGTATCCTATTGTCAATGTTTTCCGCTAATGTATGGGTGAATCAAATGTCAAGCCAGTGACTACATCTTTGTACACAAAAACCTGTGCTATACTGTAGCGTTAGACTTGGGAGTGGGTAAAATGAAAGATGCACAGTTTTGTAGCCAATAAGATAAGATTTACAGTCACATCAGATGACCTAAGTGGGACTAACTAGGACTTGAGTAGCTCTTTTGCATAATGCGGTCCATTGATACCTGCATTGTGAAAGGACGCACTCAGAACGCAGAGAGCGCATTATAGTATTTTGAATGGATCCTTTCACTGCTTTGGCATAAAAATGGCTTATCAGGGATGTTAAAAGAAAGCGAAAACCAAGCAAACTACCCAACAGGGGGGTATAAAGATGACAAAAGCCAGATATACTGAAAAAGAGGCTTTGGAGGAAATTCTTAGTGAGTCAAACACAGATGCTGGGAGCGACCTGGGCCAAGATTTTCTATAAGGTTTGGATTCCGTTTTAGATCCGTAAGTAAATTATTTTGTATAACTTTCTATAGTTTACTATATGTATTTAGTACTTTTTATATAGTTGTGGGCTGCTTCTTTTTGTGTTGTATTTACAGTATAACAGTGTCCTGTCCTCTGTATCCTATATCCTGTGTATCATTCCAAAGTGGCTACATATAGTATATATATTTCTCATTAGTTTGCTGGTAAAAGTTGGATATATTCTGTGTCCCACTGTGCTGTGTCCCACTGTTCTGTGTCCAACTGATACCTGTGTCCCACTGTTCTGTGTCCAACTGATACCTGTGTCCCACTGTTTGCATTGCATAGGCTAGTATGTTGCATTTACATTACAGTAATGTCATTTTGTCATGGGGGTGGTCTGCTTTTTTGTGTTTTGGAGTGTATATATAGCTTACACTCAGCATAGGCCTATGTAACTATGTCCTCTTTGTGAATATTTCAAATTAGTTTTCCACTGGGAGGCAAGGGCCTAGGCATGAGTGGGACTGGGTCGACACTGGCCCTGCCAAGCCCACCCTATCAGATTGAGAAAAAAAGAAAGAATAAAACACATTATTACTACAAAAATACTCCTCAGCAACTCCTTAGGCTGGGTGTTATCTTTTAATACATTGCTTTTACATTACAGTAATGTTGTTTTGTAAAATTAGGGAACTGTAGTGATGTGTATCTTAAAGCAATATTGATCCATTATATTCCTTTATTTTATTCCCCCCAGAGAGGATTATGGCTTTATGGGGCAAACCACCCCTCAGCAAGCACTGCCAAATCTATAACCCCCACTGCTGTCTCTAATGCTGTCTCTATTGATGGTTCAAGCTCCACCATTCCACAAAGGATCAGCAGGGGGGGAAGATGCACGGAAAACATGTTTGGCAAGCACTGCCAAATCTATAACCCCCACCATGGGCGACATGCTCTCGTACATTTCCCTGGTTCTTGGCCATCAGCTATACTCTTCAAAAGAGTGACCCACAAAAGGATGAGGAGAATGACAAGAAGGAGACTGCAGGGTATGATGGCTTCCACGTCTCGCAAGAGTCAAGCCCGGGTTACATTGATAATGTATATCTGTTTTTATAATGTTTCTTGCTAATAGTTCTTATTATTGTGGGACCAATAACTTTTAGGCTTATTCAATGTTCTAATAGCAGTGGAATTGCCCCATTCGGACACTTTGGAGAGGTTGAAGGGACACCTGGATGTCCCCTGACACCACCACAATGTTTGAGAGAGGTTGATATTGTAGAAATTGTGTTGTTATAGTGACCAATAACTGTAGGTTTATTCAATGTGTAATAGCAGTGGGATTACCTCATTTACATACTTAGGACACTTTGAAGAGGTTGAGGGGACACTTGGAGAAGTCCATTGGCCGCACCTGACAACCTTTACCAATCGTCTGTAAAGTTCTAGCTGTTGTACCTATTAATCAAATTTTTTCCCCAGAAGTTTTTGACTTGTTGTGGAAGCCATTTGTTAAAGTTAAGTTCCATCATCTGTGGATCTATTGGGGCGGTAAGCAAAAATCCAGTCTGGGCCGGCAGCCTTGTGAGGGTTTACGCGCTTAAATGTCTTACTCACGTCAGCCACGGAGAACGAGTGCCCACAGTCCTTGGGAGTGGGCCGTGTCGGTGGCACTGTGTTGTCCTCATGGACAGTTACATTGCTGCACCATCGGTGATTGATGTACAAGTAGACTCCGCCCCCCTGTGATTTTCCTGTCGAATCGCTGTCCCTGGTACAGTCGGAACGGACACCCAAATCCGTTTATCTCCAAAGACGAGTCCATGTCTGAGTCAGTCTGCCAAGTCTCAGTAAAAGCCACAAAACAGGCATCTCTGTACTCATGAAAATTATCAACTGGTCTTTTATTCCTCAAGGATTGCCCATTCGACAGGATTATAGAAGGTAATGGGATGCAGTTAGCCTGCTGCTGATGTTTAATCCGTAGTCGAACACGACCTCTCCTCTCCCGTTTGCGAACACGGCCAGCCTATCCCCGGTTTTAATCCATTCATCGGTTGCCAACACTTTCATGTGTTTCACAAAAGAGTCCACAGACATTTTTTTAAATGGGGGTAGATTTTTTTAAAGGGTAGATCAACTTTAATATTGCAGATAGATTGTAGCTTCCATCAATGTAATTGTCTGCATCATTTCCAATCACCCATATACATACAGTCCCAGTCAAAAGTTTGGACACACCTACTAATTCCAGGGTTTTTCTTTATGTTTGCTATTTTCTACATTGTAGATTAATAGTGAAGACATCAAAACTATGAAATAACACATATGGAATCATGTAGTAACCAAAAAAGTGTTAAGCAAATCAAAATATATTTCATATTTGAGATTCTTCAAAGTAGCCACCCTTTGCCTTGATGACAGCTTTGCATACTCTTGGTATTCTCTTAACCAGCTTCATGAGGTGGTCACCTGGAATGCATTTCAATTAACAGGTGTGCCTTGTTAAAAGTTAATTTGTGGAATTTCTTTCCTTAATGCATTTGAGCCAGTCAGTTGTGTTGTGACAAGGTAGGGTTGGTATACAGAAGATAGGGCTATTTGGTAAAAGACCAAGTCCATATTATGGCAAGAACAGCTCAAATAAGCAAAGAGAAACGACAGTCTATCATTACTTTAAGACATGAAGGTCAGTCAATACGGAATATTTCAAGAACTTTCGTTTGAACGTTTCTTCAAGTGCAGTCGCAAAAACCGTCAAGCACTATGATGAAACTGGCTCTCATGAGGACCGCCACAGGAAAGGAAGACCCAGAGTTACCTCTGCTGCAGAGGATAAGTTCATTAGAGTTACCAGCCTCAGAAATTCGAACCCAGAGTTTAAGTAACAGACACATCTCAACATCGACTGTTCAGAGGAGACTGCGTGAATCAGGCCTTCATGGTCGAATTGCTGCAAAGAAACCACTACTGAAGGACACCAAAAAGAAGACACTTGCTTTGGCCAAGAAACACGAGCAACGGACATTAGGCCGATAGAAATCTTACTTTTGGTCTGATGAGTCCAAATTTGAGATTTTTGGTGTGGTTCCCACCGTGAAGCATGGAAGAGTAGGTATGATGGTGTGGGGGTGCTTTGCTTGTGACACTGTCTGTGATTTATTTACAATTCAAGGCACACAATCATGAAAGCATTCTGCAGCGATACGCCATCCCATCTGGTTTGCGCTTAGTGGGACTATAATTAATTTTTTCAACAGGACAATGACCCAACACACCTCCAGGCTGTGTAAGTGCTATTTGACCAAGAAGGAGCGTGATGGAGTGCTGCATCAGTTTATCTGACCTCCACAATCACCCGACCTCAACCCAATTGAGATGGTTTGGGATGAGTTGGACCGCAGAGTGAAGGAAAATCAGCCAACAAGTGCTCAGCATATGTGGGAACTCCTTCAAGAGTGTTGTAAAAGCATTCTGTTGAAGCTGGTTGAGAGAATGCCAAGAGTGTGCAAAGCTGTGATCAAGGCAAAGGGTGGCTTCTTTGAATAATCTAAAATCTAAAATATATTTTGATTTGTTTGACACTTTTGGCTACTACATGATTCCATATGTGTTATTTAATAGTTTTGATGTCTTCACTAGTATTCTACAATGTAGAAAGTGTAAAAATAAACAACAATGAGTAGGTGTGTCCAACCCTTTGACAGGTACTGTAGGTTGGGGTAAAGTGACTACAGGATAGATAATAAGCTGTAACAGCGCATGTGATGAGTCAAAAGACTTAGTGCAAAAGGGGTAAATGCAGATAGTCCAGGTAGCTATTTAGTTAACTATTTAGCAGTCTTATGGTTTGGGGGTAGAAGCTGTTCAGGGTCCTGTTAGTTCCACATTTAGTGCATTGGTACAGTTTGCCATGCGGTAGCAGAGAGTACAGTCAATGACTTGGGTGGCTGGAGTCTTTGACGCCACCTGGTAAAGAGGTCCTGGATGGCAGGGAGCTCGGCCCCTTTTTGAGGATCTGAGGACCCATGCCAAATCTTTTCAGCCTCCTGAGGGGGAAGAGGCATTGTTGTACCTTTTTTACAACTGTTTTGGTGTGTGTGGACCATGTTAATTCCTTAGTGATGTGGACACTGAGGAATTTGAAGCTCTTGACCCGCTCCACTACAGCCCTGTCGATGTGGATGGGGGCGTGCTCGGCCCTCTGTTTCCTTTAGTCCACAATCAGCTGTCTTTCATCTTCATCCAGTAGCCCTAAAGGAATTATATCTGATTTCTTTGTCATTACATTTTAGTATTTATGAGGTGACTAATTTGCCGGGGCAGGTAGCAATCAATCAGAGCTGAGGGAGGATGTGGCCAGAGCCCCATGACCTGATGACCTCCTGATAACCTCAGCCTCTTTGAAGCCAGTGGGATGGGTGAAGCACAAGTCTCTTGTTAACATCCATGCAGATGTGGGTGATTGCTCATCTTATAGATTACTTTTAAGACATGCCAGATAAGACCTTTCCAGTGGGGAACCCCAATAGAGACTACATGCACTGTACATGACATGACAGATGCCTTTTACAGTCATAGCCTAGAGCAGGGTTTTTAAATCTATGGGTCGTGACCCAAAGTGAGCCCTGGGCATGTGAGAGACGGGTCACGAGTTATGAGAATATACAGTGAGGGAAAAAAGTATTTGATCCCCTGCTGATTTTGTACGTTTGCCCACTGACAAAGAACTGATCAGTCTATAATTTTAATGGTAGGAGTATTTGAACAGTGAGAGACAGAATAACAACAACAAAATCCAGAAAAACGCATGTGAAAATGTTATAAATTGATTTGCATTTTAATGAGGGAAATAAGTATTTGACCCCCTCTCAATCAGGAAGATTTCTGGCTCCCAGGTGTCTTTTATACAGGTAACGAGCTGAGATTAGGAGCACACTCTTAAAGGGAGTGCTCCTAATCTCAGCTTGTTACCTCTATAAAAGACACCTGTCCACAGAAGCAATCAATCAATCAGATTCCAAACTCTCCACCATGGCCAAGACCAAAGAGCTCTCCAAAGATGTCAGGGACAAGATTGTAGACCTACACAAGGCTGGAATGGGCTACAAGACCATCGGCAAGCAGCTTGGTGAGAAGGTGACAAAAGTTGGTGCGATTATTCGCAAATGGAAGAAACACAAAATAACTGTCAATCTCCCTCGGCCTGAGGCTCCATGCAAGATATCACCTGGTGGAGTTGCAATGATCATGAGAACGGTGAGGAATCAGCCCAGAACTACACGGGAGGATCTTGTCAATGATCTCAAGGCAGCTGGGAACATAGTCACCAAGAAAACAATTGGTAACACATTACGCCGCGAAGGACTGAAATCCTGCAGCGCCTGCAAAGTCCCCCTGCTCAAGAAAGCACATATACATGCCCATCTGAAGTTTGCCAATGAACATCTGAATGATTCAGAGGACAACTGGGTGAAAGTGTTGTGGTCAGATGAGACCAAAATGGAGCTCTTTGGCATCAACTCAATTTGGAGGAGGAGGAATGCTGCCTATGACCCCAAGAACATAATCTCCACCGTCAAACACGGAGGTGGAAACATTATGCTTTGGGGGGGTTTTTCTGCTAAGGGGACAGGACAACTTCACCGCATCAAAGGAACGATGGACGGGGCCATGTACCGTCAAATCTTGGGTGAGTACCTCCTTCCCTCAGCCAGGGCATCGGAAATGGGTCGTGGATTGGTATTCCAGCATGACAATGACCCAAAACACACGGCCAAGGCAACAAAGGAGTGTCTCAAGAAGAAGCACATTAAGGTCCTGGAGTGGCCTAGCCAGTCTCCAGACCTTAATACCATAGAAAATTTGTGGAGGGAGCTGAAGGTTCGAGTTGCCAAACGTCAGCCTTCGAAACCTTAATGACTTGGAGAAGATCTGCAAAGAGGAGTGGGACAAAATCCCTCCTGAGATGTGTGCAAACCTGGTGGCCAACTACAAGAAACGTCTGACCTCTGATTGCCAACAAGGGTTTTGCCACCAAGTACTGAGTCATGTTTTGCAGAGGGGTCAAATACTTATTTCCCTCATTAAAATGCAAATCAATTTATAACTTCACATGCGTTTTTCTGGATTTTTGTTATTCTGTCTCACTGTTCAAATAAACCTACCATTAAAATTATATACTGATCATTTCTTTATCAGTGGGCAAACGTACAAAATCAGCAGGGTATCAAATACTTTTTTCCCCTCACTGTATCAAGTCAGACTATTTCTTCCTAAGTTTTGGACGTTGATAACAATTTGGGTCACAGGAGGATGGACTATTTCTCATTAGAGGGTCTTGAGCTGAAAAAGTTTACGATTTTAAATGTTCCTTTAACATGCCAAGACAGTTAAGAACAAATTCGTATTTACAATGACAGCCTACTTAAAGCTCCCTGGCAAAATCCTCCCCTAACCCGGACGACGCTGGGCCAATTGTGTGCCGCCCTATTGTTCTCCTGATCACAGCCGCATGTGATTATAACCCGGGTCTCTAGTGACTCCTCTAGCTCTGCGATGCAGTGCCTTATGACCGCTGCGCCACTTGGGAGTTAGAGCAGGGTTTCCCAAACTCAGGCCTGGGGCCTCTCCTGGGTGCTGTTTTGGAGATAGCCCACAACGCTGGCAGAGGAGACGGAGCCGTGATGAAAACCAGTATCTCGTTATTGGTTTGCCAGCATCAGTGACAAATAATGGAACGCCCGGCGTGGCCAGTGGTCACCATTGTGTAACTTGAAAGACAGGACAGAAAGCAGGGTGTCCATAATTAAATCTGAAAATTGTGAGAAATTAATACGAAGTGTGTTCCCAGTAAAAACAGTAAAAAACCTGTAGAAAGCCATGACTGCCTCTATTAAAATAATTGTACGAGCCAAAACACCCTTCCCTTAACATGAATACATAGAGTAAGGGTGATAGGTAACCTTTGTTATTGCCTGAAGATTGCTCTTTTGAAGCCCATGAGGCAGAAATCTTGGTGTATGAGGATATTCTACCTATGCAAAAATAGCTAATGGACCACAGGCTGACAGAATAATGATCATGTAGCAATAATGCAAGAACTCAAGTACGTTTCACAATCTCAGAATAAGTAAATTGTAACATTGTAGCAGCAGAGGATCAGCGTGACGCCAGGATCATTTGAGAAGCGGTAGCGGTGCCGATGCAGAATTGGGCACCAATAGCTCAGAGCTAGCGCTCAGCGCTGACGAAAGAATCAGAGCCGTGATGAGTTCCTGTATCTTGTCATTGGTTACCAGCATCAATGTTGCCCATGCCCAGGTGCTGCCCATGCTCAGCATGCAGGCAGCATAACATGAAAGAGAGGACAAAGTAGTGTTAGTTCTGGTGATGATGACAATGTCCACATGTGAGAGTCCATAATGCAAACAGAACTTAAGAGATTATGCAACATTAAAGGGAAGGAACATTTAGTGTATTCAGACTGAAGAACCCCCTAAAGCCGTCATATGGACCGCCTCTGGAAAAAGCATAATGTAAACGCAAAACTGTTGCCTTAACGTGAACTCATACTTGTGATACAGACAGATGGATTCTTGAGCAGGATGCATGCTGAAGGGTCCTGAGTGACACCCAATACGAACTGAATCCTTGCTATTGGAGGATGAAAAGGCAAGACATTGTACAGAGAGAAGATCATACAGTAGACAGCTGCAGAGCGTCACAGCTCAGCCATGACATACAGTACCATTAGCATTGTCACGACTTCCGCCGAAGTCGGCCCCTCTCCTTGTTCGTTCGGTGTTCGGCGGTCGACGTCACCGGTTTACTAGTCATCACCGCTTCTTTTTTCGTTATCCATTGGTTTTGCCTTGTTTCTCAGTTCACACCTGTTGCTCATTCCCCCTCATCAGTCCGTGTATTTATTCCTCTGTTTTCCTTCTTGTCCTTGTGAGTGATTGTTCGTTGTTTTAGTCTGTGTAATTGTACGGATATATATTTTCGGGTGTTTTGTTTATTTCGCCCGTGTTTAATTTTTCGTGGACAGTATTTTGCTCACACCTTTGTACTTTGTTAGGTACCGGTGGCCTATTAAATACTAAATATAGGTTTCCACGCATCTCAACTCTCCTGCGCCGGACTCCTTTGTCGTCAGTACACAGCATTACAAGCATACAGTATTACTAACAAACCCCCAGTTGTATTACTAACAAACACACCTTATCTAAATAGGCTAATGTCCTACTGAAATTGCTCAGCAGTAGCTGATGCATCTGCAGCATGCACAGTGAGAGTGACCTGATAATTAAAATCTAGACCTACAAATAGTCTACTTGAGCTGAAGGCTAAAGTCTAATGGAATATGCTGGTAAGCCATGAAAGAAGAATAAATTACCTGATAATGAGAGAAATACAACCCATAGATTACTAGATAAGCCTGTATATATTAAAGTGTCTGAATAAGCTCTTACAGACCTTCCTGTCACACCCTGATCTGTTTCACCTGTCCTTGTGCTTGTCTCCACCCCCCTCCAGGTGTCGCCCATCTTCCCCATTATCCCCTGGGTACTTATACCTGTGTTTTCTGTCTGTCTGTGCCAGTTCGTTTTGTTTGTTCAAACCTACCAGCGGTTTCCCTTGCGCCTGTCTTTGCTGTTTTCTAGTTTCGAGTAGTACAATGTATCACTCTAATTGACTGCTGAACAGTTCAAGTAGCACCCACACATTTGGCCACGTTCAAGTTGGTAGATATGAGTCATGCTCAGTGAGCTGCATCAGGGTATAAGATGCCTGCACATCCATGCATGATAATGCTCATAGACTTGCTTACTACTATGCTAAAATGTGCCATTGTACTGCAATGCTCCAGCAGATGCTGTGAAAGAAAAGGCTAGTGCTGCCACAATAACACTATGCGCAGATGATTCAGAACATACAGATTTCTCATGTTTATTTCTTCTATTACATGTTATTGATTATTGCATTGTCGGGTTTTGAGTTTGCAAGACATTTCACTGTACTTGTGCATGTGACATTAAAACTCGAAACTTGAATACAGCCATGCATGAATAACACAACATCCACCTAGGTGATGTATACAGAGCCTAACCAGCACGTGCTCCCACGATACAATATTGGCAGCCATGCCATGTGCATACGGTGTGTAGAAAATGAATAAAAAATATCAGCTAACACCTGAACGTGCCAGAATTCACCACAGCATTAAGAGTTGCAGCCTAGATTCTAAATAAACAGAGTAAAACTCACAGACGACTAGGAAAGCTCAAACCAAGTTTATTCAACCACTGGGTCACACAGCTGCATAAGACAAAGACATGTTAACACGAGCACATCTATTTATACCTTCCTTCTAGGATGAGTCTCCTCCTTGCACATCTAGACAGCCAATACATCTCTGTTGCTAGACAGGACTTTAGTTATTCCTGTTTTTTCTCACTTCATCTGACGTGATCTCGGCCCAAGTTCCTCACTCCTTCCCAACTCACGGCTGTCCTACCTTATCTGTCGACCGAAACCAGACTGTGGCCCTTCTCCTCTCCATAGGATACCTGAGATTTAACAATAACATGTTCTGACAGAATGTAAAATTTCTGCATTCCCCTCTCTCCCTCAGTAACATGAAAAAGGATATTTCATATTTCAAGTTTGGAAGTCAGTACCCATCAGTCCCCCTTTTGAACATTCACTCCATACTGTTCAACTTATATAAAATTGGAAATTACTTATAAACAAACATAAAATTAAACATAACTAACATTACAGTTGATTATTATGTTTACACCTCAGAGACGTATGGCCTCTGATCTATAATTACACCATGCACACTCTTATTTCTTTCTCTTATCGTACAACTGAGAATGACATTTCAGCTAGAGCTTTTGACTTTCTCCCTTTCCTTCTTCTGGCTCCTAAGAGAGTGATAGCACAAGACTTGAAAAGCAAAAAGGAACACAAAACATAACTATTAATAATGTGCTAAGCTATGCATAATTATAGATGCAAATAAAAACCGAAGTTTGATAAGACGATTCTCACTCTCTCTTCACCTGACTATGCGTTCGGGATAATTTTCTACTGGGTTCCACAAAAATGAAGGCCCTAAAACACCTCTTTATGCTTTCACCCAGTCTTCCCTGTCCGGCCACAGTTTACAAGAGTTGTTCCCAGGCCATGTCATTTTCACTTCGCTCCCTATCTCCTTCCTCCTCCGTGGCCACCCGATATACACGTGCGGTGGCCCTAATCAACTTTATCTCGTCCTGATGTAAATCATCACTGTATATACACGTTTCAGCATCAATGCCCTCAGAAGATGATATCCCTACAATGCTACCATTAACACTTCCCATGATGTATACTTCAGAAATGCTCCTCATTTAGGCTATAGTCCACTTCCATGCTGTTACTATAGCATCCTTCACCATCCTTTGGTTTCTCTCCCTACAGCGACTGCTGTGAGAATAGCTATTGCATTGACTCTGTCTCCTGCTCCTGATCTCCTATTGCCTTTGTGGTTCCCTGATAAATCTAGGACTGAATCTTTCAGATACTCCCTACCTTAGAAACCTTTACAGATGCACAATTGAGAGCATCCGGTTGGGCTGCATCACCGCCTGGTACGGCAACTGCACCGCCCGCAACTGCAGGGCTCTCCAGAGGGTGGTGCAGTCTTCCAAACGCATCACTGGGGGCACACTGCCTGCCCTCCAGGACACCTACAGCACCCTATATCCCAGGAAGGCCATAAAGATCCCGAGCCACGGCCTGTTCACCCCACCCCTTTGTGAACACCCCCGTTACAGTGTAAACTTTGGGTCCAAACGGTTGATAAGCAGCTACCTTCTGACACTTTCCTGTTACCGTCACTCGGTCCCAATCTTCTGAGAGATATGTTAAGTGTTTTCTGGCTGTTAGAAAGAGGGGAGATTTTAGTGGTGTTGGAAGTGTCCAACCTTACAAAACTCTGAGTCCCATTCTTCTTAATCACATTCTGCAGGAGATGGGATGCTACTACAACAGCAAACTTCCCTTATACATTTATCAGCCAGTCATATTCCATTATGCTTTCCCAATTCCCCGTAACGCTAACACCTTTGGTTGTTTGGGACTCCACAGAATACACTGATGTCGGTCCTCCAGACATTAAAACTTGAAACTTGAATACAGCCATGCATGAATAACACAACATCGACCTAGGTGATGTATACGGAGCCTAACCATGGTAAAACAAAAATCTAATAAAATAAAATTTTATTTGTCACATACAGATGGTTAGCAGATGTTAATACGAGTGTAGTGAAATGCTTGTGCTTCTAGTTCCGACCATGCAGCAGTATCTAACAAGTAATCTAACAATTTCACAACTACCTAATACACACAAGTGTAAAGGAATGAATACAAGTATGTACATATAAATATATGGATGAGCAATGGCTGACCGGCATAGGCAAGATGCAGTAGATGGTATAGAGTACAGTATATACATATTATGAGTAATGTAGGATATGTAAACATTATATAAATGTAATCGTTTAAAGTGGCTAGTGGTACATCTATTACATCCACTTTTTAATTATTAAAGTGGCTAGAGATTTGAGTTGAAGACCGAACGGCATAGGCAAGATTCAGTAGATGGTATAGAGTACAGTGTATACATTTGATATGAGTAATATCGGATATGTAAACATTATATACAAAATTGTTTAAAGTGGCTAGTGATACCTTTGTTACATCCAATTTTTTATTATTTAAAGTGGCTAGAGATTTGAGTCAGTATGTTGGCAGCAGCCACTCAATGTTAGTGATGGCTGTTTAACAGTCTGATGGCCTTGAGATATAAGCTGTTTTTCAGTCTCTCTGTCCCAGCTTTGATGCACCTGTACTGACCTCGCCTTCTGGATGATAGCGGGGTGAACAGGCAGTGGCTCGGGTGGTTGTTGTCCTTGATGATCTTTTTGGCCTTCCTGTGACATCGGGTGGTGTAGGTGTCCTGGAGGGCCCCTACTATCAATGTTATATAAACCACATTTAGAATAACAGTCTTCAGTGCTCCACATTGAGTCTATAACTCAAATTCAAGACCCTCAACTTAGCACACATCGACATGGTTAGAATGTACATTTACAAATAGGGGACCATATTAAAAGTATTAACTTTTCTCATTACAGACCCTGTTTGTCCCTGTTTTACTGTCGCGAGTGGCATGTTAATGACAGATAGGAGCATTTGAATCTAAATTACAACAGTTTAAGGAATGTCTGATTCAGAAAATCCAAACAACTATTTACCATATGACAAATTATTACCTTCCAAATTTTCTTAATACACAATTCCTGAGACAAGTGTCAAAGAGCATATCAACAACCTGCTGAAACCATTTTCCAAATTGGCTTAAACTCCCTTATGCGGCGACCTCACCGCAGAGTTACCGGGTCAAGGAGTTAGAGAATTAACCCTTAGGGAGAAATCACAACTATACAGCAGACCCAATCTGGCGAGATTTGTATCGAAACAAAGACAAAAACAAGAACAGCTATACACTTCTTCATATTATACTTAAATCTCACCCAATGTCTCTATCCTTTCTAGTGAGGTTGATCAAGTCAGGACAAAGGTCATTCAACACCATTAAGTATTTTCTTTCCCTTTTCTTTACTTGTACTTCATTTCAAACCATTTCAAACATTTCCATCATTCTGCTTACCCGGTTTACAACGAAATTAAAAAGACCCCACATAATAAATCAACACGGTATTAACACCACTAACAAGTATTCAACCGTTGGCTTGTATGTGTGTGTGAGAAAACGTGCTGCAAAAACACACAAATGGTCAGGGCTTACTTATCTGGGAGCTCCCTTTACGGCTGGATCCGGATCCCTTTATACTTTATAAAACTGCAGAATTTCACTAACTGCTCTCCCAAGACAACAGTCTCTGTAAACATTTCAAAGAGATAGATAATGACACCCCATCCTTTCCTGAACGAGAAAGTATACATTTTGTTAGTATTCACTATTCTAATCTTAATCAGCAACACAAACGTTTTAATTACAAACAAAACATGATAAGACCACTGTCCAACCATGCCCTTCATGTTCATGAACAAACATTATAAAAGGTCATTTTAGGTTTGGTAACCCCAATGCTGTCGCTCGACAGAATAGCTTTTTTAAACTCTGCTAACAATTATACTACTAATAATAAAATGTAAAATGGCACCGGAGATGAAGGCAGACGTTTTACGTGCCCCCAACCGATTGTGTTTCTTTGTTAGTTTATTTGCGTTGTTTGTAAATTCATTTTTGTACATATTTTGTACATATTGTTGCCGCTACCGTCTCTTATGACTGAAAATAACTTCTGGACATCAGGACTGCGATTTCTCACCACGGACTGGCAGAATCTTGCTGAATGTAACACTTTTCCCTGTCGTAAATTTTGCCTATTTCACATCGTAAGGAATCAGTGATATTTGATCACCGGTATCCTATATAGGGTGACCAGACCTCCCCGTTTTCTCCCCGTCTCAATCGCTTTGTGCTTGTTTTGGCCAACAGAGGGGGCTACTCGCTATAGCAGCTTCATTCACTCTTCTTCTTCTTCTTCAACTAACTACTTGCTTGCGCTAGTTTTACAGAAAACAACTGTGGAAAACTCGTCCAGAGGCTAGCAGGTGTCAAGTAAATCCACAACATCACCACAAACGTCTTTTCAAGTTACAATCGTTTGAGATACTAGCTAGTGATGTTATAATGTCACAATTTATTATATAGATAGATGATCTGCTCTATAAGGTTTTAAATAGGTTATGTTAGCTAACGTTAGCTATGCAGACTAAGTTAGCTAGTTAGGTTAGCTAGCTACTGTCATGGTAGCTAGGTTAAAAAAACATTCACATGTAAACATGCAGGCTATTTTGAAAATATGATTATATTAAATGAATGCACAATTAATAATGAGAATATTTATTTGTAGATTACAATTTTAATGGTTTGGCATTATAATAAGTACTGTGAAAATACATTTTTCACTCGAATTTCCTTTCTGAACGGGCTCTGCTAAATTTCTTTCCAAAGGACCTCTAAGTATTCGAGACTTTGTACCAGAAATAGTTGTAACTGTCACCTGAAATAAAAGGAAAATAAGGTTTTAATATCTGAGACTGTCGTCATGCATTATGCATCAAATTTGCAAGTTCCACATAAAATTAACTTTATCAGTTACTTCATTGTCAAGGAAAATACAAACTATGTATAAATTATCTAGGCTACAATTCACTATGATCAACTTAATGTATAATTAAATGTAGCCTACACATGTGAGGCTATAGGACTTGTGCAACACTGTTTTTGAAGAGTGTAATGATTAATACTGGGATAATAACCAAACAAACAACCAAATGAATGGCCTATTGCATTGACAAAAGTTAGCTTTAGATAGCTATGTTATTCGAAGGTAGAGCACTTACTTTGACTATGCGCTGATCACTTTTGTTGTCACTTACAGCTGATGATGCACCAAACACCAACGCTTGTAGCGGTTAAATTCCTCCATCTGGTGGCTAGTCATCTGTCGCTGGAGCTGGGTCCCTGTGCTTCACTGAACAGACAGCCTTTTGGTACTTCTGGGAGTCGAGACAGCCACGGCACATGTTTTCGTTCTAACTCTAGAACTTGCAGTCGATTCTTTCCACGTCATTGGCACCTAATTTATATTTTAATAGAAGATTGTGACAGGAGCCACATACTGCTTTTGAAAACCCATCACTCAGCATGACATCTCTTCTAAAGCCAATGTGTAGTCCGGTCGCAATAACAACGATTTACCTTGCTCCTGTTACAGTCATAAGGTTCACCACAAACAAGGCATACATCAACATATTTTGATGGGGTTTTAACAATGGTGTCAAGTACTTAAATAAAAATACTTGAAAGTACTACTAAAGTTGTTTTTTTGGGTATCTGTACTTTAATTAACTCTTTATATATATTTTTTTTAACTTTTACTCCATTACGTTCCTTAAGAAAATAATATACTTTTTACTCCTTACATTTTCCCTAACACCCAAAAGTACTTGTTACATTTTTAATAATTAACAGGACAGGAAAATTGTCTAATTCATGCACTTATCAAGAGAATATCCCTGGTCATCCCCTGCCTCTGATCTGCCAGACTCACTAGACACACACGCTTTGTTTGTAAATGTAAACACACATGCGTTGTTTGTAAATGATGTCTGAGTATTGAACTGTGCCCCTGGATATCCATAAATAAAAAAAAACAAGACAATTGTGTTGTCTGGTTTGCTTATTGTAAGGAATTAAAAAGTACTTATACTTTTACTTCTTAAGTACATTTAAAACTAAATAATTAGTAGTAGTATTTTACTGGGTGACTTTTACTTGAGTCATTTTCTTTTTAAGGTATCTTTACTTTTACTTAAGTATGCAAATTGTTAACTCTGCATTTTTGGAAAAGGACCTGTACGCATTTCACTGTTAGTCTACACCTGTTGTTTACAAAGCATGTGACAAATACAATTTGTTTTAATTTAGAAAAGTGACACGTATGATGAGTGACATGTATATTATTAAACACTTGTGATGTACTGTCTTATTAGTAATCACCTCCTGTCCCTTCTGAGGTGTTTGCAAGCAACTGACGGGCATGGCAGCTCCAGGGCTCTCATCACTGATACTGGTCATGAAGGAGCCTGACTTACAGATCCAACTCAGCTTTTACATCACAGAAGCGGAGAGGTAGGGAGAGACAGAAAGATTGTCACCATACAGTCATGGAAGCCATCAGTAAATACACAGATCCTGATTCAATGCTCATTCACAAGGGAAACGTGCCAGCATGGCACTGACTAGTTGACATTACTCACTCTGTCCTAGGAGTAGTAAGGGGGCACCTCCTTACAACATTCGACACACATACAAGTACACACAGCACTAATTACATTATCAATGGTGGGTAGGTGAATTCTAGGACAGACAAGTGAGTATTTTGACCAGATCAAATGTGACCAACCTGATACAAGTGTCCTCCATTACTCTGAAGAGGGATTGGTGTCTGGCCACTGCATCAGCCGCATCTTCTGTAACAGGTCCTAATATAGTAGGGGGGTTCCCATGACACCGCTGAACAATGTAGCCTGTGAATTAAATTAAATATCATCACTCAAAAAAACATATAGCTCTAGTTTGAAAGTAATTAATTATATGCTTTGTAGAACACTGGGTACCCCATATGTTTCACAATGTTGTTGTAGCCCTGAACAAACTCACCTGATTTACCTAGTCAAGGACTTAATGATTAGTTGACCATTTCAATCAAGTGTGCTAGCTGTGAAATATTTAAAATACATGGAATGGCTGGGGTCCCCGTGGAGAGGTTTGAGAACCCCTGTTGTAGAGGGACTGTAATTACAGAATAGATTCAGGCCAGTGAAGCTGTTACTAGGGAACCAGCTGTATATGTTACTGAATGCCTGCTGACACGTGTTGCTCTTTGCTGCCAGTCATAACGTTATTAGTAGGCAAGTACCATCCTTCATTTATTTTTGCCTTAGAAAATGCACTTTTATGAAAACAGTAAGGAATGTTGTTTTGGGTTAGTAGACAAAGCCTCCGAAATAAAAAATCGTGGTTAGTTTGCTATTAATATTTTTGTCTGGGTTGAAATAATGTTAGCTAGCAGTGATCTTAGCTAACCAGTTCGACTTTAAACATTATTGAAAGCAAGCTGGCTACATCCTATGATTAGCTACATCCTATGATGATTATCTTTAGCTAGTATCCAAATGCCTGCCTTGCATTTACCTGCCTTGCATTTACCCTAAATGCCAATGGAAACCAGGCTACAGTTAGCTGTTGTTAGCAAGGTAGCTAGCTAATGATAGCTATGCACATATTCCTCTCACATTCATGTTAGCTTGATGTATTTAGTTAGCTACAGTATCATTCTACTTTTCTCTGTGGTATCATATCTAACTTGGCTCGCTAGCATTAGCTATCAAATACAGTGTATAACCAAAAGTAGCTGATAGCTATCAACTTAGCTACTCACTAACACCAGTCACAGGTTTGACAGTTGACAGCCAGCAGATTGTGGTAGCGTCGGATGTAATCGATTCCGTTCCACTGTTCCGACCAGCAAAATAAAGTTCTGAACCAGTTCGAACCCAAAAAAGTAACAGTTTATATCGTTCCTTTCATTTCCTTTTTTAACCTGTGAAATCAACAGTTTATTTTACATTTAGCTGATTAAATTACCTTACGAATCAGTGCAGATAGAGAAGCTTGCTATGAAGCGGGCAAGCTAGTTGTTAACATAATGGACTGACAAGTGTAGGGCGCAAGATACGACTGAAATTTTGTGGGTTGGGAGAGAGTGAGAAAGGGTGAAGGAGGAGGCTGCTTGAAGCACTGGGCATCTTGTTATGACATGCATTAACTGAATTAGGCCTACAGAATTATACGCTACAAACAGATTCTTTGGAGGAAATTTGAATGTCTTCGAACTTATGATAGTTGGCTGGACCAGAGCAAGGTAGCTAACGAGCTTGTGTGTGCAGAGCGGCACCAGATTTAAAAACAAGTCTTAAATTTTATAGTTATTAAAGGGCCGGAGTTAAGCTAACATATGGAATTGTTTGAAGATGGTCGTACCATGGATCATTTAGGTACTTTATTTGGAATTTTAGGACCCATTTAGGTATAACAAAATATATAAGGAGATCTGGGTAAAAGGTTGTCTTATTCAGTACATTTAGTTATTGCTTGCTTTTCTAAAGTTGACCAACCTTGCCAGCTGGCATGCCAGCTAAGATAGTTAGACAAGCTAGCCACTCTAAGTTGATTGATAGCTTGATGTGGTTTCTTGGAAGCTAGTTATGATGTTGTGCGATTGGGAACCTATCTGGGTTGGCTAAAGCCAACTTCATAAAATTGCTGCGTGGCTAGTATTATTACAGAGAAACAACAACCCAGAAAGTATTATTATATATTTTTAATTTTTTTATTTAAACAGGACATCTGAGTGGGCCGTGCCCCTATTCCCCACATGAGCATTATGTCTCTGGGTAAAGTGAAATGTGATAACTATAGTATCCTTAACTAGCATTGAAAAAGTTAATCCATTCGTCTCTAATAAAAAATCTCTCTAATGCTTAGAACTTCACTATGCTTCAGAGGGGGAGGGGCAGGTAGCCTACACACGCACACACACTAGAAAAGATTTTCAGCTAGCAGGCATACACTGGAAGAAGTTTCTGAGTAAGGGCTTTGTGTAGGCGCTTTGTTGCGTTTTGTGTGGGACTGGAAAAACTTGCCCGGAATGTAAAAGAACGCTGTAAACCTGTTCCCAGGCTTTTAAAATAATGGTTCTGTTCCAGAACAGTATTGATCCCTTTCGTTCATCCTGGATGCTTTTGCAAAGGCCTACATGCTCCTGAGTCTGGCCCTAAACATAAAAAAGACCCACATCCTCCACCAACCACCACCTGACAAAAATATACCGGTCCCAGTAATACAGGTTGAATATACTACTCTTGAAAATGTGGACCACTTTCTCTACCTTGGAAGCCTCCTCTCCTCCAAAGCTGACATTGATGCGGAAATACACGACCGCCTAAGTCTTCGATGACCGCGACATCCATCCAGAACTAAAATCCTGGTCTACAAAGTAGTAGTGCTCCTCACCCTACTGCATTGGTCAGAAACATGGACCACATACACTATATATACAAAAGTATGTGGACACCCTTTCAAATTAGTGGAGTTGGCTATTTCACCGACAGGTGTTTCAAATTGAGCACACAGCCATGCAATCTTCATAGACAAACATTGGCAGTAGAATGGCCTTACTGAAGAGCTCAATACTTTCAAAGTGGCACCGCCATAGAATGCCGCTTTTCCAACAAGTCAGTTTGTCAAATTTCTGACCTGCTAGAGCTACCCCGTTCAACTGTAAGGGCTGTTATTGTGAAGTGGAAACGTCTAAGAACAACAACGGGTTTAGCCGCAAAGTGGTAGGCCACACAAGCTCACAGTACGGGACCGGCGAGTGTTGAAGTGTGCAACGCGAAAACAATTGTCTGTCCTCGGTTGCAACACTCATTACCGAGTTCCAAACTGTCTCTGGAAGCAACGTCAGCACAATAACAGTTCGTCGGGAGCTTCATGAAATGGGTTTCCATGGCCGAGCAGCCGGATACAAGCCTAAGATCACCATGCGCAGTGGAGCAGTGTAAACACGTTCTCTGGAGTGATAAATCACGCTTCGCCATCTGGCAGTCTGACGAACATATCTGGGTTTGGTGGATGCCAGCAGAGTGCTACTTGCCCGAATGCTTAGTGCCAACTGTAAAGTTTGTTGGATGAGAAATAATGGTCTGGGGCTGTTTTTCATGGTTTGGGCTAGGCCCCTTAGTTCCAGTGTAGGAAAATCTTAATGATCATTTTATTTGATTTACAGCATAAAATGACATTCTAGACGATTCTCTGCTTCCAACTTTGTGGCAACAGTTTAGGAAGGCCCTTTCCTTTTTTGGCATGGCAATCCCCCGTGCACAAAGCGAGGTCCAGATTGGCCTGCACAGAGCCCTGACCTCAGGCCCATCGAACACCTCTCTGCCCATTCATCGCCATTTTGCCTGTTGTTGTTGTCCTAGCTGATTAGCTGTTGTTATCTTACCCGTTGTTGTCTTAACTAGCTCTCCCAATCAACACCTGTGATTGCTTTATGCCTCGCTTTATGTCTCTCTCAAATGTCAATATGCCTTGTATACTGTTGTTTAGGATAGTTATCATTGTTTTAGTTCACAGTGGAGCCCCTAGTCCCACTCAACATGCCTCAGATACCTCTTTTGTCCAACCTCCCACACATGCGGTGACCTCACCCAGTAGAACCAGCACATCCCGAGATGCAACCTCTCTTATCATCACTCAGTGCCTGGGCTTACCTCCACTGTACCCTCACCCACCATACCCCTGTCTGCACATTATGCCCTGAATCTATTCTACCACACCCAGAAATCTGCTCCTTTTATTCTCTGTCCCCAACACACTAGACGACCAATTTTGATAGCTTTTAGCCGTGCCCTCATCCTAATCCTCCTCTGTTCCTCGGGTGATGTGGAGGTAAACCCAGGCCCTGTCCCCAGGCACTCTCATTTGTTGACTTCTGTAATTGAAAAAAACTTGGTTTCATGCATGTTAACATCAGAAGCCTCCTCCCTAAGTTTGTTTTACTCACTGCTTTAGCACACTCCGCCAACCCTGATGTCCTTGCCGTGTCTGAATCCTGGCTTAGGAAGGCCACCAAAAATTCAGATTTCCATACCCAACAACAACATTTTCTGTCAAGATAGAATTGCCAAAGGGGGAGGGGTTAGCCTGCAAAGTTCTGTCATACTTTCATGGTCTATGTCCAAACAGTTCGAACTTCGAATTTAAAAAATCTCTCCAGAAATAAGTCTCTCACTGTTGCCGCCTGTTATAGACCCCCTTCAGCTCCAAGCTGTGCCCTGGACACCATATGTAAATTGATTGCCCCCCCCATCTATCCTCAGAGTTTGTTCTGTTAGGTGACCTAAACTGGGATATGCTTAACACCCCGATAGTCCTACAATGTAAGCTAGATGCCCTCAATCTCACACGAATCATCAAGGAACCCACCAGGTACAACCCTAAATCTGTAAACATGGGCACCCTCATAGATGTTATCCTGACCAACTTGCCCTCCAAATACACCTCTGCTGTTTTCAATCAGGATCTCAGCGATCACTGCCTCATTGCCTGCATCCGCTATGGGTCCGCAGTCAAACGACCACACCTCATCACTGTCAAACGCTCCCTAAAACACTTTTGCGATTAGGCCTTTCTTATCGACCTTGTCCCAGGGTTGAAAGTGATGAAAACAGGTAGTTATTGGACTAAAGTTATAGAAGTAGAGCAGATGCATTATTTGAATGACAGGATGTCTCTGCTAAATTGAAGAGGAAGATGACTATAACAAATCATTCTCTCCTCGGACAGCTTTAATTTTGCTCAGAGTGCATTGGGATGTGTATATGTGAGACGTTGGATACTTAGATAAGGCACACACACACACACACACACACACACACACACGGGTATTCGACTCTTTCCCAAACACCAACGGAAGATTGGTTTTAACATGGAGACAGACCATATGCCCTCCTTGTCTATGCCCTCCTTGTCCTAAATCTATCATCTATGCTCCTCTGATATGTTGTTCCATATTAGTCTCTGGCCATGTATGAATACCCATTGTGTCCTAAATAGTAGGCCGTTTGAGTATGTGACATTTCGAAATCTATTATACTTTAACTATTTAGGGAGCGGCAGCCGAGGTGTCGGTTTTGGAGAGTCTGGCGTGCCCAAAGTAAAATACCTGCCACCCAGGCCCAGAAACTAGGATATGCACATAATATGCAAATAAACAGACTGACCATAGCCCCCCGACACAAACTACTGCAGCATAAATACTGGGGGCTGAGACAGTAGGGGTCGGGAGACACTGTGGCCCCGTCCGTCGATACCCCCGGACAGGGACAAACAGGCAGGATATAACCCCACCCACTCTGCCGAAGCACAGCCCCCACACCACTAGAGAGATATCTCCAACCACCAACTTACCATCCTGAGACAAGGCCGAGTATAGCCCACAAGATCTCCGCCACGGCACAACCCAAGGGAGGGCGCCAACCCGGACAGGAAGATCACGTCAGTGACTCAACCCACTCAAGCGATGCACCCCCCCCCCAGGGACGGCATGGAAGATAACTGTTCGAGTTACATTCTGTACAACTTAATCTTTAATGTTAGCCTAGTTAGCTAGCTACAGTGCCTTGCAAAAGTATTCATCCCCCTTGTTTTTCTATTTTGTTGCATTACAACCTGTAATTTAAATAGACATACATGGACATACACAAAATAGTCAAAATTGTTGAATTAAAATGAAAAATCATTTTTTTTAAAACATTTTTTATCGTTTGTGCATATGTATTCACCCCCTTTGCTATGAAGCCCCTAAATAAGATCTGGTGCAACCAATTAACTTCAAAAGTCAGATATTTAGTGAAATAAAGTCCATCTGTGCGCAATCTAAGTGTCACATGATCTCAGTATATATACACCTGTACTGAAAGGCCCCAGAGTCTGCAACACCATCAAGCAAGCGGGTCTATGAAGACCAAGGAGCTTTCCAAACAGGTCAGGGACAAAGTTGTGGAGAAGTACAGATCAGGGTTGGTTATGAAAAATATCAGAAACTTTGAACATCCCACGGAGTGCCATTAAATCCTTTAAAAATTTAAAAAATATGGCACCACAACAAACTTGCCAAGAGAGGGCAGCCCACCAAACCTCATGGACTAGGCAAGGAGTGCATTAATCAGAGAGGCAACAAAGAGACCAAAGATGACCCTGAAGGAGCTACAATGCTTCACAGCGGAAATTGGAGTATCTGTCCATAGGACCACTTTAAGCTGTACACTCCACAGAGCTGGGCATTACGGAAGAGTGGCCAGAAAAAAGCCATTGCTTAAAGAAAAAAAATAAGCAAACACGTTTGGTGTTCGCCAAAAGGCATGTGGGAGACTCCCCAAACATATGGAAGAAGGTACTCTGGTCAGATGATATTAAAATTGAGCTTTTTGTCCATCAAGGAAAACACTATGTCTGGTGCAAACCCAACACCTCTCATCACCCTGAGAACACCATGAAAAACATTCCCACAGCATGATGCTGCCACCACCATGCTTCACCGTGGGGATGTTTTTCATTGGCAGGGACTGGAAAACTGGCCAGAATTGAAGGAATGACGGATGGTGCTAAATACAGGGAAATACAGTCTTCCAGAGATTTGAGACTGGGACGGAGGTTCACCTTCCAGCAGGACAATGACCCTAAGCATACTGCTAAAGCAACACTTGAGTGGTTTAAGGGAAAACATTTAAATGTCTTGGAATGGCCTAGTCAAAGCCCAGACCTCAATCCAATTGAGAATCTGTGGTATGACTGAAAGATTGCTGTACACCAGAGGAACCCATCCAACTTGAAGGAGCTGGAGCAGTTTTGCCTTGAAGAATGGGCAAAAATCCCAGTGACTAGTAGATGTGCCAAGCTTATAGAGACATACCCCAAGAGACAAGAGACTTGCAGCTGTAATTTCTGAAAAATGTGACTTTACAAAGGATTGACTTTTTTTGGGGGTGAATAGTTGTGTACGCTCTCAAGTTTTGAATCTATTTTAATTCCAGGTTGTTAAGTAACAAAATAGGACAAATGCCAAGGGGGTGAATACTTTCTCAAGCCACTGTAGCTAGTAACTTGTTGTAAATACTAGGGGTTGTGTTCAAACTGTTGCAGGGTCTGTTGGCAATACCAGGCATTTAATTCAGTGCGTACAACTCGGGAACACCTGTTCAACGGCAGGAGAAATGCTGCCATAAGTAGCTCTCTTGACAATAGCTATAACATTAGCCTACATTCCTATTCTTCACAGATGCTGGTCCCTATGCTTCTCTTTTCTTCTAGTTCTTCTGATTAGTCACATCGATTTATCTGTGTTTAGCTGATTGTGCTGTTCATGCTATGCAATATTAGTTTTTACCTGAACGGTTACGGTGAGCTGCACTCATTACTGTTTCACCTTGGCACTCCAATTTGATAATGCATGTGGCAGTTTATATATCTGCAGAAAGTTCACACAACTTTACTTTGCTCATGTTTTGGTTAATGTTGTACATCATCTTGTAACTTTTCAGGTGGAGTTGGAGGGACAGCTGTCACCTGTATGGGTGAAGAATAAGTGGGAGAACCTTAATCAAAAATACACAGTACACTACTGTATGTTATCTTTTTTTTTATTTAACCTTTATTTAACTAGGCAAGTCAGTTAAGAACAAATTCTTATTTACAATGACGGCCTACCCCCGGCCAAACCCGGAAGATGCTGGGCCAATTGTGCACCGCCCTATGGGACTCCCAATCACGGCCGGATGTGATACAGCCTGGATTTGAACCAGGGACTGTAGTGGTCATTGTAAATAATAAATTGATCTTAACTGACTTGACTATTTAAATAAAGGTTAAATAAAAAATAAAAAAATAAACCGCAGCATTGCAGTTCTTGACACAAACTGGTGCGCCTGGCACCTACTACCTTACCCCGTTCAAAGGCAATTAATTATTTTGTCTTGTCCATTCACCCTCTGAATGGTACACATACACAATCCATGTCTCAAGGTCTAAAAATCCTTCTTTAATCTGTCTCCTCCTCTTCATCTACACAATTGAAGTGGATTCACAGTGAAATCAATAAGGAATCATACCTTTCACCTGGTCTGTCATGGAAAGAGCAGACATTCTTAATGTTTTGTACAGTGTTTATACAGTAAGTCTGGCGAAACATCTGACTCGTTGACTTAATGCAAATTGAGAAATTATTTGACTAAGGGTCAACAATGAACAGTGAGCCATTGTACGCAAGCAAAAAAAGTATATTTTAATACACTGCTCAAAAAAATTAAGGGAACACTTAAACAACACAATGTAACTCCAAGTCAATCACACTTCTGTGAAATCAAACTGTCCACTTAGGAAGCAACACTGATTGACAATAAATTTCACATGCTGTTGTGCAAATGTAATAGACAACAGGTGGAAATTATAGGCAATTAGCAAGACACCCCCAATAAAGGAGTGGTTCTGAAGGTGGTGACCACAGACCACTTCTCAGTTCCTATGCTTCCTGGCTGATGTTTTGGTCACTTTTGAATGCTGGCGGTGCTTTCACTCTAGTGGTAGCATGAGACGGAGTCTACAACCCACACAAGTGGCTCAGGTAGTGCAGCTCATCCAGGATGGCACATCAATGCGAGCTGTGGCAAGAAGGTTTGCTGTGTCTGTCAGCGTAGTGTCCAGAGCATGGAGGCGCTACCAGGAGACAGGCCAGTACATCAGGAGACGTGGAGGAGGCCGTGGGAGGGCAACAACCCAGCAGCAGGACCACTACCTCCGCCTTTGTGCAAGGAGGAGCACTGCCAGAGCCCTGCAAAATGACCTCCAGCAGGCCACAAATGTGCATGTGTCTGCTCAAACGGTCAGAAACAGACTCCATGAGGGTGATATGAGGGCCCAACGTCCACAGGTGGGGGTTGTGCTTACAGCCCAACACCGTGCAGGACGTTTGGCATTTGCCAGAGAACACCAAGATTGGCAAATTCGCCACTGGCGCCCTGTGCTCTTCACAGATGAAAGCAGGTTCACACTGAGCACGTGACAGGCGTGACAGAGTCTGGAGATGCCGTGGAGAACGTTCTGCTGCCTGCAACATCCTCCAGCATGACCGGTTTGGCGGTGGGTCAGTCATGGTGTGGGGTGGCATTTCTTTGGGGGGCCGCACAGCCCTCCATGTGCTCGCCAGAGGTAGCCTGACTGCCATTAGGTACCGAGATGAGATCCTCAGACCCCTTGTGAGACCATATGCTGGTGCGGTTGGCCCTGGGTTCCTCCTAATGCAAGACAATGCTAGACCTCATGTGGCTGGAGTGTGTCAGCAGTTCCTGCAAGAGGAAGGCATTGATGCTAAGGACTGGCCCGCCCGTTCCCCAGACCTAAATCCAATTGAGCACATCTGGGACATCATGTCTCGCTCCATCCACCAACGCCACGTTGCACCACAGACTGTCCAGGAGTTGGCGGATGCTTTAGTCCAGGTCTGGGAGGAGATCCCTCAGGAGACCATCCGCCACCTCATCAGGAGCATGCCCAGGCGTTGTAGGGAGGTCATTCAGGCACGTGGAGGCCACACACACTACTGAGCCTCATTTTGACTTGTTTTAAGGACATTACATCAAAGTTGGATCAGGCTGTAGTGTGGTTTTCCACTTTAATTTTGAGTGTGACTCCAAATCCAGACCTCCATGGGTTGATAAATTTGATTTCCATTGATAATTTTTGTGTGATTTTGTTGTCAGCACATTCAACTATGTAAAGAAAAAAGTATTTAATAAGATTATTTCATTCATTCAGATCTATGATGTGTTATTTTAGTGTTCCCTTTATTTTTTTGAGCAGTGTATATTACAAGTATACAAAGTAAACTTAAATATACAAAAAATTCAAATAATACACTTCAAATACGAGATGTATTTTTTTAGTACAGTTGAAGTCGGAAGTTTACGTACACTTAGGTTGGAGTCCTTCAAAGTTGTTTTTTCAACCACTCCACAAATGATAGTTTTGGCAAGTCGGTTAGGACATAATTTCCCAACAATTGTTTACAGACAGATTTTTTCACTTATAATTCACTGTATCACAATTCCAGTGGGTCAGAAGTTTACATACACTAAGTTGACTGTGGCTTTAAACAGCTTGGAAAATTCCAGAAAATGATGGCATGCTTTAGAAGCTTCTGATCATTTGAGTCAATTGGAGGTGTACCTGTGGATGTATTTCAAGGCCTACCTTCAAAC
The DNA here is from genome assembly GCA_030435695.1 of Brachymystax lenok tsinlingensis. NCBI lineage: Eukaryota > Metazoa > Chordata > Actinopteri > Salmoniformes > Salmonidae > Brachymystax > Brachymystax lenok. The sequence continues at coordinate 26,743,727 of CM059804.1, forward strand.
TCAGTGCCTCTTTGCTTGACATCATGGGAAAATGAAAAGAAATCAGCCAAGACATCAGAAAAAAATTGTAGACCTCCACAAGTCTGGTTCATCCTTGGGAGCAATTTCCAAACGCCTGAAGGTACCACGTTCATCTGTGCAAACAATAGTACGCAAGTATAAACACCATGGGACCACGCCGCCATCATACCGCTCAGGAAGGAGACACGTTCTGTCTCCTAGAGATGAACGTACTTTGGTGCGAAAAGTGCAAATCAATCCCAGAACAACAGCAAAGGACCTTGTGTACCTGTTTCCTCCAGCATCTTCACAAGTATCTATATCCACAGTAAAACGAGTCCTATATCGACATAACCTGAAAAAGGGTGAGGCTTGCAAGCCGAAGAACACCATCCCATCCGTGAAGCACAGGGGTGGCAGCATCATGTTTTGGGGGTGCTTTGCTGCAGTGCACTTGTGCACTTCACAAAATAGATGGCATCATGAGGGAGGAAAATTATGTGGATATATTGAAGCCACATCTTAAGACATCAGTCGGGAAGTTAAAGCTTGGTCGGAAATGGGTCTTCCAAATGGACAATGACCCCAAGCATACTTCCAAAGATGTGGCAAAAGGGCTTAAGGACGACAAAGTCAAGGTATTGGAGTGGACATCACAAAGCCCTGACCTCAATGCTATAGAAGATTTGTGTGAAAAGCGTGTGCTTTTGACTCATTTACACCAGCTCTGTCAGGAGGAATGGGCCAAAATTCACCAAACTTACTGTGGGAAGCTTGTGGAAGGCTACCCGAAACATTTGACCCAAGTTAAACAATTTAAAGGCAATACTACCAAATACTAATTGAGTGTATGTAAACTTCTGACCCACTGTGAATGTGATGAAAGAAATAAAAGCTGAAATAATTCATTCTCTCTACTATTATTCTGACATTTCACATTCTTAAAATAAAGTGGTGATCCTAACTGACCTAAGACAGGATTTTTTACTATAATTAAATGTCAGGAATTGTGAAAAATGGAGTTTAAATGTATTTGGCTAAGGTGTATGTAAACTTCCGACTTCAACTGTATGTAAAGTCTCGCTATTTCCAGCCTGCAATCATTTGATCCTGGATTTGTTGTTTTCCTTTTCACTGTATGTCTTTTGTAATTACTTAGCCAGCATTGTAATATCCCCAAGACAACATTCTGATTAGTATTATGTTCGTTATAGGCAGTGACAGTGATTTTCCACTTTTGCAGTTACCCTGGGTGTACCCTGCCATGACAATTTGACAAGAAAATTCCCAGAAAAAAACATGGTCTGGTGATACTCTCCACTGGAATACACATGATAAGATGTGAATTCCCCCATTCCCTGCTGACCTTGGTGATCAAGAGAACCACCTACCTACTTCCCCACCAACCCACTTGGTCACTCAGGTCTTTCACACAGGTCATCCCCAAATTCAATCTCCAGCATTTTGGCAACAGGGCTTTCTCCAGGGCAGGACCCAGACTATGAAACTCCCTGCCTACATCTGTCTGCAAGTCTTAGTCAATGCTTTTTATTACTCCAGCCTTTCCGTAAAAGCCATATTTTTTGTTGTTTTGCCTACCTCTCCGACTGTTTGTATTGTTATTTGGTGAGCTGTTCTTTGCTTCCCTGTACAAATTATTTTATAAGAAAAGCACTATATATGTATTATTATCACCATATACAGTTTTCAGAAAGTATTTATACCCCTTGACCTAGTCCACATTTTGTTGTGTTTCAGCCTGAATTCAAAACACACAATACCCCATAATGACAAAGCGATAAAATGTTTAGAGATTTCTTGACAATGAAATATAAATATTTCATTTACATAATGACCCCCAAGTCAATACATTAACTCACAGCAATTACAATTACGTTTCGAAGAGCTTGCACACCTAGATTGTACAATATTTGCACATTATTCTTTTGAAAGCTCTGTCAAGTTGGATGTTGATCATTGCTAGACAGCCATTTTCAAGTCTTTCCATGGATTTTCAAGCCGATTTAAGTCATAACTGTAATTAGGCCACCCAGGAACATATAGCCAAATGTATATTTGGCTTTGTGTTTTAGGATATTGTCTTGCTGAATGTGGAATTTGTCTCTCAGTTACTGTTGGAAAGCAGACTGAACCAAGTTTCCTTTAGGATTTTGCCAGTGCTTAGCTCTATTCCGTTTATTTTTATCCCAAACAACTCCCCAGTCAAGCATAGCCATAACATGATGTATTCACCACCATGCTTGAAAATATAAAGAGTGGTACTCAGTGATGTGTTGTGTTGGATTTGCCCCAAACATTACGCTTTGTATTCAGGACATGAAGTTAATTTCTTTGACAAATTCTTCCAGTTTGACTTTAGTGCCTTATTGCAAACAGGATGCATATTTTTGAATATTTTTATTCTGTACAGGCTTTCTTCTTTTCATTCTGTCATTTAGGTTAGTACTGTGGATTAATTACAACGTTGTTGATCCATCCTCAGTTTTCTCCTATCACATTGGCCTCATGGTGAAATCCCTGAGTGTTTTCCTTCTTTTCCGGCAACTGAGTTAGGAAGGACTATGTATATTTGTAGTGACTGGGTGTATTGATACACCATCCAAAGTGTAATTAATAACTTCACCATCCTCAAAGGGATATTTACTACTGTTTTTGTTTTACCCATCTACCAATAGGTGCCATTTTTTGCGAGGCATTGGAAAACCTCCCTGGTCTTTGTGGTTGAATGTGTGTTTGAAATTCACTGCTTTACTGAGGGACAATACAGATAATTGTATGTGGGGTACAGAGATGAGGTAGTCAATAAAAACAATCATGTTAACTACGGGATCGGTGCCCCCCCCGAGCGGGATGGTTGAGCTAACGTAGGCTAATGTGATTAGCATGAGGTTGTAAGTAACAAAAACAAATCCCAGGACATAGAAATATTCTCCTACATTAATTTCACATTTCCACAAACATCAAACTGTTTCCTTTCAAATGGTATCAATAATATGCATGTCCTTGCTTCAGGTTCTGAGCTACAGGCAGTTAGATTTGGGTATATCATTGTAGGCAAAAATGTTTAAAAAAGGGTCCAATCTTAAATGCTATTATGCGACTTGTTAAACACATTTTTACTCCTCAACTTATTTAGGCTTGCCATAACAAAGTCGTTGAATACTTATTGACTCAAGACATTTCAGCTTTTCATTTTATATTATTTTGTAAACATTTCTAAAAACATAAATCCACTTTGACATTATGGGGTATTGTGTTCAGGCCAGTGACACAAAATCCCTAATTACTCTATTTTAAATTCAGGCTGTAACACAAGAGAATTTGGAAAAATTCAAGGCATGTGAATACTTTCTGAAGGCACTGTTAGAGGAAACAAACTGCCATGAATGTAGAAAGCGTTTACATTTTTTATCTGGCAAGTTATTGCTTAAATTCCATTGTAATTGACAGAGCTGTGTTGTTTATCTATTTGGGATAGATAAAGGCAGTGTATTTAAAACCTAAATGTCTTGTGCTGAATAAACATGGTCATGTGATTTAAAAAGTGTTACAGCGAATAAACATGTTCTTGTGTTTACAATCTAAACACTGATTTTCATTGAAATTCAAAATGCCTTGACGCGTTAAAAACTTAATTTGTATCCAGATGACATCCCAATTCCTGCTGTGGTAGTCCCTAGGACAGCAATATTGATGCCTAATTGTCTCAGCAGCACAGTGAACTTCAAGTCAGCCTCACACGGTTCTGTGGCATAGAGAAAGCAGAGAGAGACATAACAAAACAGGCTGTGATAGCTGGAAACACAAACCGACATCGATAACTATAGCTGGACAGGACTTGAGACCATCTCATTTGTCAATGCTACCGAGGATGTATTTTTTTCTCTCCCTCCCCTGCCTTTGAAATCCCCTGCTGCTGTATAATTTAGTTGGTGTAATCGGTGTGACTGAAGGAGTGTGGCCTGCTAGTGTCACCAGTATAGGAAGCGGGGACGGACATAGGTAGATGGGAGGAGAGAGAGACAAGACCAAGGGCAACAGAGAGTAGTGAGGTCGGGGAGAGACGATGACTTAAGATCTTAAGAGAGGAACAATGGACTAAGGAAGGGGGAGTTAGAGGCATAGAGGAAACAGGAGAATGTGTAAAGAGTAGCGGAAAGAGGAGAGTGTAATGATGAGGGAAAAGAGGATGAAGTGAGCGACAAACGGCTGAACTAGAAAAAAGGAAGGTCTTCATCTTTGTGAAAAGAGACTGCAGAGAAAAACAAGTCATAAAGTGACTCCATTAGACAAAAAAAAAACTTTCACAGAACCCACAGGATACTGTGAAAATACCTTTTTCATCTGATAAATATAAAACATTTACATTCTTCTATATCTACAGTATCATTCCAGAATTATATTCTGCCCACTAGCTTGGCACTGATTGCTTATGGAATGTTGTTTATCGGTTGGTCAAAGCCAAGCCCACTGTTTTACGTGGGGGAGAAAGCCTCACAAAGTCAAAGCTGTTTTGTAAAATTCTACAAATTAGACATCAGAGCCCAATCCTCCTTTGAAGATCCCATGTGGCATATTCCCTTTTGGAAGCATATAGGGGGTTGTTTGTTTGTTTGATGACAGCATCAGAGTGAGGAATAACTACTGTACCTGAACTGCCCTATGCACGATTACCCTTATGGAAAAAACACATGAATTTCACATGAACAAATGTAAATGTGATAACGTGACAACATGTAAAGCAACAAAAACACATTTTCACATGATTTCATGTAAGATTTCCACATGTGAAATTATGTGTTTTTTCCTGTAAGGCTACCCAGAGTCCACAACGTCATTACCTTCTAAAGACACACTCACACATACTTACACTGATACCCCAACACACACATACGCCCACACACACATGCACACACGTGCACACATGCGTAATGACACCACACACACACACACACACGCACACATGCTGCTGCTACTGTCTATTATCTATCACTTTACCCCCACCTATATGTACATAGCTACAGTACCTCAACTACCTCGTACCCCTGCAAATCGACTCGGTACTAGTACTCCATGTACATAGCCATGTTTTTTTTAACTCGTTATTGCTATTCATTATTCACTGTGTATTTATTCCTTGTGTCACTATTTCTATTTTATTGAAAAACTATATATCTTTAATTCTGCATTGTTGGAAAGGGACTCATGAGTAATCCTTTCACTGTTAGTCTACATCTGTTGTTTACGAAGCATATGACAAATACGATTCGATTTGATTCATCCTCACACACATCATTGGCTCTCAGACCCATCTCCCATTCCAATGTTTTTTTTTATGATACAAACATACAAAACAAACAACAATTTACATACACAAACAATAACTATATCTAATCTGCCCAGACCCACATTCTCACACCCCATCCCTAGTGCCTGCATTATTGTTTGCCATTCGAGACATTTATATCCTCTTCAATGTAGAATTTGGGATGAGAATCACTTTGTCACAGATGAGATAGAAAGGTGAGGGAATTATTTTGGGGGGCTGATGCTTATGCTGGCACACACTCACTCCATCTCCCTACTTTCCACACATTAACTTAGGCTGTTCCACCTTTCTTTTCTCTTCTCTTTGTTTTCTCTGCTCACCCCTGCTTTGTTCTCTCTTCAGTGCCAGATGTGGCCCGCCGCTCTCTTTATTTTACAATGCCACAGGTGTCAAAACACGCACACACACCGTCACTGCAAGCCCCTTGTTGAATTAGTCAGAAAATTATCACTACGAAGAATCCAAGATGGTAGCCAATCAGTCTGACCGTTTGTGTGTGTGGTCCTTGAGATCAAAGTTTAATGTTTTAATGACCCTGATCCTGTTTACAGAAGCAAATACTTTTGATGTGGAGGTGAATGCTGTATATAACAACTATAATTTCTTTGATATCAGTCTCTATTTTATGAAATAGAGACTCTATTTTTCGAAATAGAGACTCTATTTTTCGAAATAGAGACTCTATTTTACGAAATCTTTAATTGTACAAAGATTTCGGAAGGAGAAGGCCTTTATTTTTTTCTACACCTTTCTGGAGTTGGGGCTCGCGGAGTCAGGACCGTCTGTCTGCGCGCAAGGCCTGCGAGCGCAGATGCGCACTGAAGGCTAGGAGAAGCGGTTATCGGATTGGAAAGCCTGATGTACAGTAGGCCGTGGGAAAATCTACGTTGTTCTACACAACGTCTACTTGTCGTTGCACACCTGTGCTAAAATACCTCTAAAAAACTGAATTATGTATATGTTACTATGCCTGCTCTTTACTCAATGCCATCCTGGATTAATGATCAATGGGTGAGTGAATTATCTTCGCCTTACGCCCTACAATTTGCAAACACTCCGACGAGACCATCATGCCAATACCACCAGGAACTTGGTCTCTCTCTGCAATTGCATTTGTACCACTCTCAAACGCAACTGGGCCTTCACTTGATGGCATACTTCCAAAATCTCAAACTATTTAATGTCGAAAGACTGTTCGTTTTATTGACAATGGTGCTGGCTCCACCAAGTCCTCACGCATTGGGCAACTGAGATATATTGTTATGCTTTTATTGTTGATCTCTGGTAATGTGCGACCAAACCCTGGGCCAGTAGATAACATGCAATCTCTACCGACTCCCTATGCTTTTAAAAACAAGTAACATTCACTTCAAAATAACTGTGAAAGTAAAGGCCTCTTGCATGTTAATGTCAAGTCTATTTCCAAAAATAGACATGATTAGAATATGGGCCAAAACGACAAATGCAGACATAATGGTTTTATCAGTAACTTGGCTAAAGAAATCTATGTCAAATAACTCGATTTCTATTGATGGGTAGACGGTTTTTAGAATGAATAAAATGAATAAAGGAGGAGGGGTTGCAATTTATGTTAAATCTGAGTTTGACACCCCTGAAATTCTCTCGATTCCCAAAGCCAAACATTTTGAATTGCTTGCAGTTAAAGTGAACATATATAAGGACTCCCACATCACTGTAGTCGGCTGCTACAGACCGCCCAAGACCGAATCCCAGAGCACCTAACAAATCTACCCTATTGGACATTATTCTAACGAATACCCCTCACAAATACACATCGACTGGGATATTCTGTAATGATGTCAGTGATCACTGCAATTGCTTGTGTTAGGAATACAAAAATGACCAAAGCCAAACCTCGTTATATTTTTAAAATACATTTTAGACAGTTTGATGAGCAAGTGTTCTTACATGATCTGTATCATAATATTGACAGAGTAAGTCTAATTCCCAATGTTGACACTGCCTGGGACTATTTTCATGTGAAATGTGTGTCCATTTGTAATAAGCATGCCCCTGTGAAGACATTTAGAATTAGCAGAAGGGACAATCCCTGGTTTTCAGATAACTTGGCAGAATGAATTAGAAAGAGAAATGTATCTTGGGCTCAAGATGGACATACAAATGCTCCTGTTGACTGGGCCTCCTTCAGAGCACTAAGAAACAAATGCACAGGATTGAGCAGGAAATCCAAATCAGATGACTATTTAAATGCAGTCACAGAGAACCTAAACAACCCTACCAAGTTCTGGAAGCTAATCAAATCAGTATCAGGTTCTAATGTATCCTCTGGCCTTCCTGACCATTTAATGAAGGATTCTAATGAAGTGAAGGATAAAGCTGATATTGTAGGGTTTTTAACAAGCACTTCATATCTGCTGGTTCAGTGTTTGATAATGGTGGGGCCCAGGCCTCTAATGTAAACTCTGTCACAGTTAACTATGATATAGGCCCTCATGTGAATCATTTTATCTTTGAGCATGTTTCTTATACTAAGATCTATAAAGCACTAAAGGCAATAGACACTAAAAAGTCTGCAGGTCCAGACAACCTGGACCCCTACCTCCTCTTAAAGATAGCAGCTGGTATTATTACTGAACCTGTGGCTCACATTTTCAACTTGAGTCTCTTGACCAATTCCATAACCAGCATTTGGAAATCAGCTTATGTCCTCCCACTACTAAAGGGTGGAGATCCCTCAGATGCTAATAACTATCATCCTGGCCAAAGACTATGAGTCCCAAGTGAACTCACAGTTAAGCTTCTTAATTGAAAATAACATACTGAGCGGGATTCAGTCTGGCTTTAGATTGGGGCACAGCACCACAACTGCAGCTATGGCAGTGGCAAATGACAAAATTAATGCACTTGATCAAAAGCACCGTTGTGCTGCTCTGTTTGTGGATTTATCAAAGGCCTTTGACTCAGTTGACTGTGAATTGTTGCTAGCTAGACTCAGAAACATTGGTCTCAGTGAAGGGGCAGTATATTGGTTTAGGAACCTTCTGTCAGAACACAATGTGTATATACTGACAATCACAAGTCTAGCTTTCTTGAGATTAATAGAGGTGTGCCCCAGGGTTCCATTTTAGCTCCTGTGTTCTCAATTTTTATTGATGATTTGGGAAATGGGATGCAACCAGCAAAGTTACATCTATATGCAGATGATAGTCATATTAATGTGCTCCTTCTCTGGTTCAGGCTGTTGAAGAACTCAACACTGCTTTTCAGTCACTGCAGGCCTCCCTGTATGGTCTCAAACGAAATTCATGACCTTTACCAGAGCTAGATCTTTGCCAGAGAAGGTTAGCATTGTCACATCTGGTGGCTTATCCATTGAAAAAGTGCCATCCTACAAATACCTAGGTATATTGTTGGATGACAAGTTGTCCTTTAAAGTTCATGTGGATAATCTTGTGACAAAGCTTACATTGAAATTGGGTTTTTATTTTCATAATAAGGCTTGCTTCCCGGTTATGGCTAGAAAGAAGCTTGTTCATGCCACTTTTCTCTCTGTAATTGATTATGGTGACTTGTTGTATATGCATGCAGCCTCCTCCGTCTTACAGGGACTGGACTCTGTTTATCATGCATCCTTGTGCTTTATTACAAATGCCAAGTCACTCATCCACCATTGCACATTGTACCAAATGGTAGATTGGACCTCACTTTATATGCGCAGAAAGATACATTTGTATGTGTTCATCTACAAAGCCCTTTTGGGTAAACTCCTTCTTTACCTCTGTAGTCTGGTCTCCTTCACCAACAGCAGTTATCATACCCAGTCTGCTGGGTGTTGCTACTTCTCTTCTTGTGCACCAGAGGCATGGAATAGTCTACAATCCATGCTTCATCTAGATATGTTAGTGCCACTGAATTAATTTAAAATATTTATGGGAGACTGTTACAGACGAGTGTAAATGCATGTTGTTGTATGTTTTAATTATGTAATCTATTGATTGTTGCAGCCTTCTTGGCCAGGTCTCTCTTGAAAAAGAGACTGGGTCTCAATGGGCTTTTCCTGGTTAAATAAATCAAATAAAACTATGGTACCAATCTACTTTCCCATGCTATAAAACGTTGCTGGTAAGGGGATTATTATATGGAGCATTTAAATAAATCTGTTTTTTTGGCTGCTATTTACTTAGCCTTGTGGAAAATATAACCCCATTTAAAATTATGTTTAGAAGGTTAATGGAAAACGTTCTGCTTGAGTGCTTAGACTACTTTCCTCATAGACTTCTGAATGCACAGAAAAAACTGCTAAAATCAAGTAGAATCATTTAGCAAGTGTGACACAGAGTACATCCCCAAGCAAGGCTTATTCATGGATGGGGTATATGGGACCTGGCAAGATGATTAGGATGGCTCTTGGAGTTGCTTTGTTACTGAAGTGAAACCACCTCAATATGATAGACTTGTGGCACTTAAGTGTGTGTGTGTGTGTGTGAGCACGTGCATGTGTAACAGTATTGCTTCTCTCCCTCTCCTCGCCCCAACCTGGGCTTGAACCAGGGACCCTCTGAACAGAACAACAACAGTCACCCACAGAGCATAATCTCCCCACAAAAGCCACAGCCCTTGCAGTGCAAGGAAAACAACTACTTCAAGGTCTCAGAGCGAATGACGTCACCAATTAAAATGCCACTGGCGTGTACCACTAACTAGCCAGCTATTTCACACCAGTTACAAATGTGTGTGTGCTGTGTGTTAAGACTCTGCTGTCATTCAGAGCAGAATGATGCAGGGTTTGTGTTGTTCCTATTGGTTGTCAGTCACCTGTGACTCTGCACCACTCCACTATTGACCTTGTCTATCCAGTTCTGCTCAAATGGCAACAGAACCAGCATAAAAATCAACATCTGTAGATTTTTTAAGTTAAAAATGAATTCCTGAATATTGACTCATTAAATCAGCACGCCTGCAGCATGTGATAATAGTCTAATCAACTCCTCACTATTGAAGATGTTTCTGTTTTGAGAGAAGAAAAAAAAATATTGTTTGACTGTTGGTGTTAAAGTGATTTGCAGTAATACACCATACCAAACAGCCTTATATTGAGCATGGTGGAGATACTTGTTGAAAATATTTTTGTTATATTTTTTGTACAGCTTTTTCAGTTGAAAACAGTGGAATCTATTTTTACTTTACACAGGTGTCTCGCTCCTTAACAGGAAACATTCACTTCAAAATAACTGTGAAAGTAAAGTACCTTCTGCTGAATCCTTATGATGCATAGAGGAGTAGACAGATGTTCTCTTCAGATGTACTCAGTGGTGTGTACATCCTAGTGGAGGGTTTGACCAGAGACAGAGAGAAAACATAAGGGGGGTGAGGGAGGGAGAGAGTGTGAAAGCGAGAGAGTGTGAAAGAGAGAGAGAGGAGAGAACAGAGCTGTGCTTCACATCACTCGCACCTGATTTGTGTTGATCATCATTTAATGAACCTTAAACAGATTGGACAAGTGTGTGTGTGTGTGTGTGTGTGTTTGGGGGGGTGAAAGAGAGATAGAGAGAAAGACGGAGAGAAAACAGATCAGTGTTTCACCTCACTATCACCCGATTAGTGTTGATCAGCATTTAACGAACCTGAAACAGATTGGACGAGTGAAAGAGAGGGAGAGAGAACAGAGCTATGCTTTACCTTACTCTTACCTGATTAGTGTTGATCACCATTTAATGAACTTGAAACAGATTGGACGAGTGGGGAGGAGGGGGAGTGTGTGAATGAATGAATGGAAACAGAAGAGAAAAGTTATGACCGCTCATCACACTGTGGGAGGCAGAAGACAGGAACACACTAATTGCTGGGGAAACAAATCTAATTTGTCTTGTCTCATTGTCCTTAATCTGGGCTGATTGCCTCCCACTACAGTCTCTCACGATACAGTTTACTGAATGCCAGTGTCCCAGTCACCCAGTCTGTTTCCGTCTAAAAAGGCACACTATCCCATATATACTGCACTACCTTAGGGTGTAGGGGTTTCCTGTTGTGGTGGCCAGAAGGAAACACAGTCCCTCACCACGCAGGACAGTCACCTGCAGCACCATGGAGAGCACCATCAGAGGACGACACCAGGTCTGGGCTAAACAGTGGTGTTCAGGACCAAGGACAGCTCTAACACAGGTGTCTACCATTTCCCTCTGACAGGGAGCCTCAGCTGCAGACTGTTGGGCCCAATTAGTAGCCACATAAAGAGAACAAAGAAGCCACAGTAGAGGAAGGGAGAGGCAGGAGAAGAGAGCAGAGACAGAGTGGTGGATGTATCACAGCCCAGGCCTTGGACCAGTCGGAACCCAACCACCCTCTTGGGGATAGAGGCCTAGTTAACTTCTTAAGGAGCAGCAAGGTGCGCTCATTAAGCGCACCACTCACGACACTACCAGGTGAAATGCAAGGCGCCAAATTCAAAATCCAAAAGATGAATTATTAAACATGCATCAATATACAAGTGTTGCATAGTCATCAAAATCTCTGCTTCTTGGCAATATCACAGCGTTGTCAGATTTCAAAAAGGCTTTACGGCGAAAGCACCACATTTGATTGTTTGAGGATAGCACCCCACATTTTTCCGTTACCATAAATTCATAAACCATGCGGTTCACACAAAACCAATTTCACAGCGAAAACAAATCAATTACCTTTTGAAGAACTTCTGCTGAGGGCTTCCCAAGTGTCCAAAGAAGACAATCCATGGTTCTTTTGTTAGAAAAAGTAATGTATTATATCCATAAATCTCAGTTTGGTTGGCGCGTTATATTTTCTCTCCAATCGTCCATTGAAACGTGAAGAGAACTCGTTCAACTTATACCTATACACTTGTCCAAGAACAATCAAACATAATTGTAAATGTATCCTTAGGAACACTTATGTATAAATAGTATAATATTTAAACCGGAATATAAACTGGGCGATAAGGAAAAAACCACAGAGCGTGCCAGCCGTGAACACGCATTTACTCCTATTGACATTCTCTGTGGACACTTCCTTATTAGTCTTCTTCTCTGCTCTAAAAGCATCTAAACAGAATCAGAACACTTTCTCGAGACTGTTGACATCCAGAGGAAGCGATAGGTACTGCATTCATATGCCCTTATATGGGCATTTTCATAAGGGAGGGGTTACAAATGAGGCAATCTGTCAAAACCACTTTTTCCAGGACAGAAATTCCTCGGGTTTTCGCCTGCCATATCCGTTCTGTTATACTCACAGACAAAATGTTAACACTTTTAGAAAATTCAGAGTGTTTCCTATCCAATGGTACTATGTGCATATCCTATTTTCTGGGCCTGAATGGGAGGCATTTTACTTTGGGCACGCCAGGCTCTCAAACAGTTACCTCGTGCGCTGCTCCCTAAGAAGTTAAGGACGTGAGTAGAATGAACCACCTGAACTAATCCTACACCTCTTCTGCCTCCCTTCCAGGAGTAAACGGATGCCACAAGGAGCAACCAGAAGAAGGAAGAGTTACCTAAGTTACAGTTTTCTCCCTTTTCCCCTTTCCCCTGCTTTCTGAGAAATAAAGAAACCTAAGTTTGCCCCACTGAAACTCTGCCCAGTGAGTGATTTGCTACGACCTCCAGAGTTAAAACCCTCCCAGTCTTGAGAGGGGAGATTACAATGTGTACTTTTACCTGCCAAGATTTGTCACACCAAAAACGCACAAACGTACTCACACAGGCACATGCCCCCTTTTTCTCAGTACAGAGACAAAGAGAATGGAGAGTGAGAGGAAAGAGACATTCATTGAAGATTGAAAGACAACAATGCAACATAGGGAGATGTGATGGGATGGAGCAGGGCGTTGAGCGATGGCCAGAACGGCATGGCCAGGCAGCAGAATTGTTGTCAATCTCACTGTCAGGGCCAGTGATGGAACACACACAGAGCACACATTCACACAACCACTTGTATGCGTGCTGTGTGTTCTTGTGATGAACACATGCATCACAAAAGCAAGGCGCCTCAGATGTGTTTAGACCTAAAGTGTCTGTCTGTTCAACCTGACAACATGGCATCTCTGTGTGCACCTGTACACTCACACAGTCTACTAAAATCTGAGAGAATGGCTCTTACCTACCTACCTTCTGGCACATCCTTTGTTACTAAAACCCACCTCTCATTCTACCCTCCTGTGTGTGGGATCTGCCTAACTGGCAGTGAATCACTGTGGTGTAAGTGCTAGGTGGAAACACTATATCAGAAGGATATTTGTGGGAATGGAGACATTGAATTAAGCTAATTCTTTTGAGTCTCTTTCAGTCTGACAGTCTCTGGGTGATAAGAGTTGAGCAAAAAGCCAATCTGAATGAATGGTCGATGACGGCAAAGATTCCTCAGATAAACTGGCCATTGATTGGATGAGACCTCCGGTAACTAGCTGTTGAATGGCTGGTCGAGTCCTCACAAACCCTATGGTGTGATCTGACGAGGGCATGAATACAGCTTTGATTGCAGTGTAGTGTGTACAATATGTACAATAGGTCTCTGTCAAAAGTCAGTAATCATAGTCTTCCAGCTAGACCATGATTAGTTTATGCAGGTGTGTTAGTGGTGTGTTGTAAGCACTGGCGTACCACACACCCCCGCAGCTCCCGCAGTGCGGTGGGGACCCTTGGAAGTCGGCAAAACTGCAGTAACCACTGGTTGAAAGAATAACTTGGCTTGATTGATTGTGAAGGAGAGTGGACAAGGGCAGAGGAAAAGTGGGAGAGTGCTAAAGAAGTGGGAACAAGGGCAGCCAGTGTGCATGTTATATTTCTCTGCCTCAGTGTGTTTGATGTTTGGGTTTATGGCTCAACATTTCCAGACCGTTAAACCTGACAGCCAGACCTGTGTGTACGATTAACAGCTGGCAGCGCCAGACCACGGCTTCCCCTGCAATGATTTATGTGTTAGGAAGGGGGAGAGGAGTTCCCAGAACACACTGGGTGGAACCACAAACAGGATCACCCCTTATAAACCAGTCAAGAGCAGGGGTGAAAGTAGATTTAATTCCTTCCCAGTACAGGGATCTATGGGCTTTTAAAATTCTCATGGGCCCAATCAAAGATTTACATATAGCATCCCTCTTAATTTAATAGTATCTCTATGGGCCTAATAGTAAATATGTAATTTTAACTTTTAAAAGGCATTAACACAACCAGTCATGATACTTATCTGATTGTCAAGCAATTACTTCAAAAGGCTCATGTAGGCTACCTGCGCACGTTACTCTGGAGCTGCAAAAAGACAGGCGGTGCAGGAATAAATAGTTTTAAAGCATCCTTTAGATACTTTTATGCTTATTTCTGACATGTTGTAGGCTATTTGTTAGTCAACTTGTCTATAATTATAAACATGCAGCTTCTCTTCTGTCATTATTTGATGCTAGTCTAGAATACTAACTTGTGACGTGGTGAGGTTGGACCCAGGTGCCGAGAAGAGACCAGACGAGAAATCAGTGGTAAAGGAGAAACATAAATACTATACTGATAAACAGTAGCCACAGGATCACCGTAGACTTGGGGGGAACAAAGACCCTCAGTCTCAAAAACTCACTCAAGAAACAACCGCACACGGCAAACAATTCAAGCTTCTGCAAAGGAAACCCCGAAAACACACCTCTTTTAACAGGGAAATCATAATAAGTAATAGGACACACCTGAGTGTCATTAATGTCTCTAGGACGGTTTCTGCCGCCTTCTGGTGAAAGGTGGAACATTAACATAAATAAAACCTTGCTCACCAGAATAATGTCATAAATCGATAAAATCATCAATGCATCATCAACAATCTAGTTGACACTGTTAAAGTTTCTCTTTCATTTCTGCTTCTCTCACGGAGTGAGGACATTTAGGGACCAGGGGAGATTTCCAAATTACATCAGTTTGACCGGTTTTAAGGAAATTAAAGCTGTGAAAAAGATTGCCCATACAGAAATTGCCCATACAGGTCCCTAAGCGTACATTGGTATCTCTCAAGATGCTGAAAGAAAGAAATCATATTTCTCCACTCCTGTTCCTGAGACAAAATGTACATTTGGTCTATCATTTTCCTGAGAGGAACACTTAATTCTGCAGGAGTTAATATTATAATAGGCCGAAATTCAGTGCCCAGATTTCCGTTCTATAAGGCTACTCCACTCTAAAATAATTCCGTCAATCATACAGTGCCATTTGACAAATGAAAAGAGACATCAATTACAAAACACCAAAAAGTGTTATGAATGACATTCGGTGACCTGAATAGATTCTTCATGCGACACGTGCGGTAATGATAAATAGTGTAATAGCCTACAGTTTTCTTGTAATCTATGTTTTAATTATTGTGATTGGCTCATGTTTTACCAGTACTGGCATACCCCACACTATTTATTTTGCCAGTACTCTTTACCAGACCGTTCCGGCTTACTTTCACCAGAGAGAGAGAGAGAGAGAGAGAGAGAGGCAAAGGTGATGATGCAAGGTTAAAATTAAAAGGAAAGTTATACAACTGAATGCATTCAACAGAAATGTGTCTTCCGCATTTAACCCAACCCCTCTGAATCAGATAGGTGCGGGGGGCTGCCTTAATCAACATCATCTGCGCCCAGGGAACGGCGGGTTAACTCCCTTGCTCAGAATGTCAGCTCGGGGGATTCAATCCAGCAACCTTTCGGTTCCTGGCCCAACGCTCCTACCCGCCAGGCTACCTGTGTGGATGTGAGAGGAATAAAATAAAGGGATGTCAAGTGGAAGATGGAGAATGACAGAGGAAGAAAATGTGTGAGAGAATACAAGAAGGTGAGAGAGAAGAGGGGGAATAATATGCTGCATAAAAGCCAGCTGCCAAGGAAACATGCACGTACACACTCACACTCACACATGCACACACACACACACACACACACACACACACACACACACACACACACACACACACACACACACACACACACACACACACACACACACACACACACACACACACACACACACACACACACACACACACACACACACACACACACAAACACTGTGTGGGCAATCATTGGTTTAATGCCTCCTGCCCTCCGATAACCATCGATGCATTGACAGAGAGTATCAGCGTATAGTGAAGTGATTATAAATGAAAGCATGACTTTATTAATGTCGACATCATTTTGACTGAAAATTAGAATTGATTGAAAGAGGACATTTGTAAAATGGTGATTACCCATAACCAATGTATTTCCATTCAGAACAGAATTTGATTGACTTGTCCTGGAAATATGTTTCATCCATGGCAAACGGTAATCAGCTTGGTACTTACTCACTTTTCAAAAGATGTCAGTAATTGCTAGTATGGTTATCCAGATGACAACACATCAGTACTATATCATAATTCACTCTTTAAACAGGGCTAGATGTTCAGTGGGATACACACCTGCTCATTTGTATCTTGACTGCGTTTGTGATTAGCACCTTGCCTACATTAATGATTAGCTTATACTAGCACTTACTCTAGCCAATTTACAAGGCATTATCCATGCCTAAGTGAGAGTGTGAAAGAGGGGACCAGTGTATCCATTGTTCTGACAAGTGACTGCATTAATATGTCACAGATATGTAATTGACACAGATTTAGGTTATTTAGCATAAAAAAACAATTCTTATTTTAATCACTTAGAATCTCTAATCAGTGAGCAGCGATGGTAGCGATGATAGGGAGTTCAAATGTTAAAGGGGGGTATAGGTGGGGATTATGGAGGTGGCCAGGGGTCGCTGAACTCAATTTCAGCCAATTAGACCGACTTTGGAGAGGTGCCACTGTCCAGTTGATAGACGTCAGTTGATAGGACTTATTTGGAGGGTATTTGACACCACAGCAGCCAGCAATATTTCATGGAAACCCAACAGCTATTTTTCAGGTCATACAGTGCATTCGGAAAGTATTCAGACCCCTTAACTTTTTCCACATTTTGTTACGTTACAGCCTTATTCTAAAATATATATATTTTTCTCATAAATCTACACACAATGCCCCATAATGACAAAGCAAAAACAGCCTTTTAGAAATGTTTGAAAATGTAAAAAAAAAAAAAGGAAATATCACATTTACATAAGTATTCAGACCCTTTACTCAGCACTCTGTTGAAGCACCTTTAGCAGCGATTAAAGCCTTGAGTCTTCTTGGGAATGACGCTACAAGCTTGGAACACCTGTATTTGGGGAGTTTCTTCCATTCTTCTCTGCAGATCCTCTCAAGCTCTGTCAGGTTAGATGGGGAGCGTCGCTGCACAGCTATTTTCAGGTTTCTCCAGCGATGTTCGATCAGGTTCAAGTCCGGCTCTGGCTGTGCCACTCAAGGACATTCTTTGGCTGTGTGCTTAGGGTTGTAGTCCTGTTGGAAGGTGAACCTTCACCCCAGTCTGAGGTCCTGAGCGCTCTGGAGCAGGTTTTCATCAAGGATCTCTCTGTACTTTGCTCCGTTCATTTTTACCTCAAACCTGACTAGTCTCCCAATCCCTGCCACTGAAAAACATCCCCACTGCATGATACTGCCACCACCATGCTTCACCGTAAGGATGGGGCCAGGTTTCCTCTAGATGTGACGCTTGGCATTCAGGCCAAAGAGTTCAATCCTGGTTTCATCAGACCAGAGAATCTTGTTTTTCATGGTCTGAGAGTCCTAGGAAGAGTGTTGGTGGTTCCAAACTTCTTCCATTTCAGTATGATGGTGGCCACTGTGTTCTTGGGGACCTTCAATGCTACAGAAATGTTTTGGTACCCTTCTCCAGATCTTTGCCTCTGCACCAGGGGTGGGCAACTCCAGCCAGTCCTCGAGGGCCTGATTGGTGTCACAGTTTTGCCCTAGCTCCAGCTAACACACTTGACTCCAATAATCACCTAATCATGATCTTCAGTTCAGAATTAGCAATTAGCAATTAGATTAATCAGCTGTGTTTGCTAGGGATGTAGACACAAATCAGGCCCTCGAGGACTGGAGTTCCCCACCCCTGCTCTACACAAACCTTTCTCTGACCTCTACAGACTATTACTTCGACCTCATGGCTTTGTTTTTGCTTTGACATGCTCTGTTAACTGTGTGTGCCTTTCCAAATCATGTCCAATCAATTGAATTTACAACAGGTGGACTCCAATCAAAGGGTCTGAAAACTTATGTAAATAAGGTATTTCTGTTTTATTTTTTATAAATTAGCAAAAATGTCTAATGTCTTAGAATAAGGCTGTAACGTAACAATGTGGAAAAAGTCAAAAGGTCTGAATAGTTTCAGAATGCACTGTAACCTATAGATAATTAACAGGCAGCATACCTTGGTTTGAGGGCAGCGCGGGTTAACTGTCCTGTCGCGTAACAATCACATTTTGGAAAAGTGAGTGCATTCTCATGTCACGCTGGGGCGACCGTTAGAGATATTTGGAACTCACACATGAAAAGGTGAAGCCCTGTATTTCTAGCTCTTTAATATTATTATTGGATCTTATTTTAATAGCTAACATTTCAATGGCCATAATATATATACATGCTGATTGTGGACAACCTTGTTTTACTCCTCTTGACAGTTTAATACTTTCTGAGAAGTAGCCATTATTTACTATTTTACACCTGGGGTTACTATACATAACGTTTAACCCATTGTATAAGAGATTCTCCAAAATTAAAATTGATATAGAAATTCCAGTCATACTTTCTCAAAAGCATTTTCAAAGTCAGCTATGACTACCAAGCCTGGTTTCCCAGATGTTTCCTCGTATTCTATTGTTTCCAATACCTATATTATCTCTAATATATCGTCCTTGTAAAAAAAAAACTGTCTGATTGGGATAAATAATATCCGACAATACTTTTTTAATTCTATGCATTATGCATTTTACTAGAATTTTGGCATCACAACATTGAAGTGTAAGGGGTCTCCAGGTTTTTAGGGGGACTGGATCTGTATATTTACCACCTCGGTCCTGTTTCAGTAATAGTAAAATCATACCTTCTTGCTGAGTATGTGATAGTCTAACATTTTTATAGGACTGGATAATACATGTATATAACGGACCTTTGCGTATGTCAAAAAACTAAATGCCAGGTGGCTTAAATTGCATCTAGAAGTTCCTTCTCTGTAATTAAGCCTTCACACAAGTCTTTCTGTACAGCTGTTAATTTAACACTATTAATAGAAAAAATCCTTACAATTAACTTCAGTTAGCTTAAAGTACTTTGCTTCCTCTTTCATCATATTGTTTGGGGAATCATGGATGACTCCGTCATTTATAACAAGTTTCTGTACATTCTTTTTGGTAGCATTTCTATGTTGAAGATTAAAAAATAATTATTGGTTAAAAACAAGTTGTAATCTAGAAGGCTTTGATTACATTTCTGTGATGGAAATGTTATTGTGTATGAACGTATGTTTAGCACAATGCTGCTTTTCTAATAACGAACTTGGTTGGGTTCATGCGAGTGACTGATTGATTGTGCGAAGGAGGAATCCACACTATCACTGATAAGCAATTTGGCAGAACATTGCTCTGGGAACTATAAGGAGTATCTCAGTTTCAAGGTAAGAAGCCTGGTGTGGTATCAGTCAGTCTCCTGCAGGAACCAACCATGCTTATGTGACTTGTTTGTGTAGCAGTATAAAGGGACTGAAAATGGAACACTCCTTTTCGTAGTTTCATCAGGCTTGTATTGAGTCTACTGATTATTCTGTGCCGCCAGGGTTACAATAATATGCCCCCTCTCAGATTGTCCAAGTGTGACTACCTCCCAATGGGTTACTGCAGCCAGTGTTCCAGCAATGCTACTACCTGGGTGGGTGTACTAAGACGGAATACCCACCTGCTAGGTACGAGGTTGTCAAGGTTCTCATTAGCAGCTTTGAGAAAATCCTTGTATATTATGCTCACCTGCCAGACAGACTCCGACTCTTGCGGTGGCAGTGCTTTTGTTTGATATTGTCACGACTTCCACCGACGGTGGCTCCTCTGCCTGTTCGGGCGGCGTTCGGCGGTCGTCGTCACCGGCCTATTAGCTGCCACCGATCCTCCTTTTCTTTCTGTTGATTTTTCATATTGTTTGCACCTGTTTTGGTTTTGTATTGACTAGGGCTATTTAAGCCGGTCAAGCCCGCCTCCTTTCGTGCGGGCTTGTTTCTCTGTCTGTTCGGTGGACGTTCGGCGTTCGTGTTATTAGCATGTTCGGTGTCCTATTTGGGCCGCCTTTTGTTTGTGTGCCCCTGCTGTGTTTTGGGCGTTATATTTACGCACCGCATTAAAGGAATATTTTTCCTTACACCCTGCTCTCTGCGCCTGACTCCACACCCACCACTTCTAGCTGTCGTGACAGAAGCCCGCACCCCCCATGGAGTCAGCAGGAGCAGTGACTCCCCCTCTCCCATCTATGGAGGAGCGTGTCCTCCACCACACCATCGTCCTCCACCGGATCGGGTCAGCAATGGACCAGACGATGGAGAGAATGGACCGATGGGAGAGGAGTGGTCTCCTTCCCTCGCCCCCCGAGCCTTCCCCGCCTCAACAGACTCCTCCGGTGGCGTCCGGATCCAGCTCGCTCCGTCTCGCCCCACCTAGGGAGTACGATGGGACGGTGGCTGGATGTAAGGGGTTCTTGCTCCAGTTGGAGTTATACCTGGCCACCGTCCGCCCGACTCCCTCTGGAGAGGAGAGCGTGAGCGCCCTCGTCTCCTGTCTGACGGGTAGAGCCCTGGAATGGGCCAACGCAGTATGGGATAGCCCAGACTCCGCCAGGGACCACTACCCGGAGTTTGCCCGCCGGTTCCGGGCCGTGTTCGACCACCCAGCAGAGGGCCGAGCGGCGGGTGAACGGCTGTTTCACCTGAGACAGGAGATGAGGAGTGCGCAGGACTTCGCACTGGAGTTTCGGACCCTGGCTGCTGAAGCGGGGTGGAACGACAGGGCCCTGATCGACCACTACCGTTGTAGTCTCTGGGAGGACGTCCGCAGGGAGTTGGCTTGTCGAGACGCTACACTCTCCCTCGATGAGCTTATCGACATGTCCATACGACTGGACAACCTGCTGGCAGGTCGCGGACGGTCAGGAAGGGCCCTGTTCGTTCCACCTCCCGGACCTTCCGCTCCTATCCCTATGGAGTTAGGTGGGGCGGCATCCAGGGGAACCGGAGGAGGAGGCTCCTCCTGCACCAGTTGTGGTCGGAGAGGACACACTGGCCGATCGGTGCTGGAGGAGCTCCTCTGGGAATCGAGAGGGCAGGCAGAGCACTGCTCGGTCACCCCAGGTGAGTCGGCACCAGACTCACCCAGAGCTCCCTGTTGGTCACATGTTTGTACTAATCTCTTTCCCTGAGTTTTTTTCCTCTCTCCAGCATAAGGCGCTAGTCGATTCAGGCGCAGCTGGGAACTTTATTGATCGCGGACTCGCTTTGAGACTAGGTATTCTGCTAGTGTCGATAGAGCAACCCTTCCCTGTGCACTCCCTAGATAGCCGACCGTTAGGGTCAGGGCTGGTCAGGGAGGCCACGGTTCCGCTGGACATGGTAACGCAGGGGGGTCATGGGGAGTGGATTAGTCTATACCTCATTGATGCACCTGCGTTTCCAGTGGTGCTGGGGATTCCCTGGCTGGCTAAGCACAATCCTATGATTTCTTGGAAACAGGGGCTCTCCAGGGGTGGTCAGAGGAGTGTTCAGGTAGGTGTGAGGGAGTTTCCATCGGTGCCACAACGGTGGAGAGTCCAGACCAGGTTTCCACTGTGCGCATTCCCTCTGAATATGCCGATTTGGCTATCGCCTTCTGTAAAAAGAGGGCGACCAAATTACCACCTCATCGACGAGGGGATTGCCCGATAAACCTCCAGGTAAACGCAACACTTCCCAGGAGTCACATGTACCCGTTGTCACAGGAGGAGACAGTGGCTATGGAGACCTATATCACTGAATCTCTGGGACAGGGGTACATTCGGCCCTCCATATCACCCGTCTCCTCGAGTTTCTTTTTTTGTGAAGAAGAAGGAGGGGAGGTCTGCGGCCGTGCATTGATTATAGAGGTCTAAATGCCATCACAGTGGGATTTAGTTACCCGCTACCTCTCATTGCTACGGCGGTTGAATCATTTCACGGGGCACGTTTCTTCACAAACCTGGACCTCAGGAGCGCATATAATCTGGTGCGTATCCGGGAGGGAGATGAGTGAGATGATTTTTATATTCGAACAGGATGAGTGTCCTACAGCGTTTAGTACTACATCTGGCCATTATGAGTACCTCGTCATGCCGTATGGGTTGAAGAATGCTCCAGCCGTCTTTCAATCTTTCGTGGACGAGATTCTCAGGGACCTGCACGGGCAGGGTGTGGTGGTGTATATAGATGATATATTGATCTATTCCGCCACACGCGCCGCGCATGTGTCTCTGGTGCGCAAAGTACTTGGGCGACTGCTGGAGCATGACCTGTACGTCAAGGCTGAGAAATGTGTGTTTTCCAAACAAGCCGTTTCCTTCCTGTGGTATCGCATTTCCACCTCTGGGGTGGTGATGGAGTGTGACTGCATTAGAGCCGTGCGTAGTTGGCCGACTCCGACCACGGTAAAGGAGGTACAGTGGTTTTTAGGGTTTGCCAATTACTCCCGGAGGTTTATCCGGGGTTTTGGCCAGGTGGCTGCTCCCATTACCTCACTCCTGAAGGGGGGGCCAGCTCGTTTGCGGTGGTCTTCCTATTTATTTCAAAGGCAAGCAGCTCCGAGATTTCAGTACCTATGGCTTCCACTAGATGTCAACAGTCTCTATACAAAACCAGGAAACATTAGCCCTGAGAGAATATGGTCCAGGGAGCTTAGATGTCAACAAGCTTTTGCAGGCGCGCAACCGAGTGCGTGCTCCACTGTTTTTTCCTTTTCTTATTGTTCAGGCTACAATCCGGTTGAAATATTATAGTAAATATACATAAAAGAATACCTAAGGAAACATTAAAAGTTATGTTTGATTTGTTTGTGGAAATATGACAGGTATAATTTCAACGCGTTCTCTTCACGGTTCTATGGGCGACTCGACGGTGGATTTTATGAACATAATGCGCCAACCAAACGGAGATTTATGGATATAATAAATGACTTTTTCTAACCAAAGAAGCATGGATTGTCTTCGTTGGACACTTGGGAATCCCTCAGCAGAAGTTCATCAAAGGTAATCAATTTTATATTAGCTATTTTATGCGTTTTGTGAGACCCGGGTTGGGTTATGGATTTATGCTAATGCATAAATATTAGAGGTGCTACCCTCAAACAATCAAATGTTGTGCTTTCGCCGTAAAGCCTTTTTGAAATCTGACAATGCTGTGATATTGTCAAGAGTCAGAGCTTTTGATGGCTATGAAACACTTGTATATTGATTAATTTTTAATAATTCAACTTTTGGATTTTGAATTTGGCGCTTTACATTTCACCGGGTAGTGTCGGGAGTGGGGCGCGCCACTGCTCCGTAAGAGGTTAATCTAACTGAAGTTTATAATTTACAGTAACTATTACAGCGAAAAAATACCATGCTATTGTTTGAGGATTGTGCACTACAACAAAACACTTTTATCAAGGCAACTGGTTTGATACATTCTCCTCTGATGGTATATAATGTACTTACATTCAGTAATCTTGATCTGATTTGTCATCCTGTGGGTCCCAGAGATAATGTAGTGTAGTTTTGTTTGATGAAATCCATTTTTATATTCTAACAGGATCCATGTTGCATACAGGGTTTCACATGAATTCCGACTTTCAACTTGCAACAAAACAATCTATGAAATCTAAACGGCTAAACTTTGTTTCACCTGGTCAAGTTTGGTTTCTGTACAATCCTCAGACACTCTAGAAGGCAACCAAACTTTATTTTATCATTCTACATCACGTAGTGGCCACACAACACGTCTATTAGCCAACGAAGGACAGACATCATTACGCACTAACGGCGGTGTTCACTTGATTGACACTCTCTTGGTCCAATGACCATCTATCATTTTGAAACATAAATGGTTAGATAGCAATGAGCTGGCGCAACGCGATTCATTCACCATTGAAAATCCACAGGACACAGGGGAGTTTACATTACACAGCGCTGGCTTTCTTCTACAAAGTTTTCTCAAAACTTAAAAAGTACAACATGGCTACTAAGAGTATAAACGCTAAATCGAACTTCAAGTATACACATTTGGCTGAGATTATTGTAGAATTTGTCCAGGAGAGTGACACAAGGAGTCCTATGCGCAATAACGATTGGAAGTAGAAGGTAACGTAAATTTTTTTGATCAGTATGTAAAATACGTTTTTGCTTCTTCTGCTAATCCAGTTGTTTAAATGGTTGCATATTCATTTAAGATATTTGTCTTTGATTTCTATATATGTACTGTAAATATAATATATAGACCTGAGGCATATAACATATTAGTATAGTCTATGCATCTTATTGCCTATTGATCCACATATTTCATTATAGTGATTGTGTTCCATGTACTCTATATACATATATGTTGTGCATTTGATGTATTGATGCAGTGTTCACCCCCTGCTAAAATACAGGTTAAATAAAATAAGTAATAGTAAACTTGAGTTCTAACTGATTTGTTTGTAATCCTCAATAGTGGTAGAGAGATGACCTGTGGGAGACAATTTAGAAGACACCACATTCAAGTCCTCCATCCCCCACTCATTCAAATGTAGGAAATGGCTTCTCCAGTCTGACCACTCTGCTGTCTCTGGCTCCACACCCACCCCCGCCCGACCATGTAGAGGTGTGAAGGTTAGTACCTTTAATGTAGGGAAGCTAATGAAACATCATATATGACATTCTTGGGAGTGTGTAAACTTACATTTTTCAATAGCATAGCATTTTTGTATCTTATCTATAGTTATGTACTTGGAAATGTATCAATTTACCAATTTGGCCATTTGGGTACATTTGGGCAAACTCGTGTGGACACCTGAGAGAATTGATACAAAATATTACGTAGAGCTTTCATTCTTGATTGTATCAGTCTGAACATTTGCACACACTATGCTGCCCACTTGTGGACAACATCTAAATTACACCCAGCTTCCTAGGTAAATGGGCTTTTCTTTTCAATTTCAAAGATGATGCAAAACAAAATATATTGAAAACACGTTTTTTGTTTGTTTTATCCTTTGCCAGATCTAATTTGTTATATTCTTCTACATTAATTTCACATTTCCACAAACTTCAAAGTGTTTCCTTTCAAATGGTATCACGAATATGCATATCCTTGCTTCAGGTCCTGAGCTACAGGCAGTTAAATTTGGGTATGTCATTTCAGGTGGAAGAGGTTACCTAAAAACAGATATGATCAGGCAAGACAATTTTTATAATGTAATGACAATGATCGATGCTATTGAAGTTGAAGTGGTCTGCTGACGACAAAGGAGATGAGCAATACTATAAGAGACTGTTCAAAATGTACGTAATTATCTTCAAATAAGGGTTGAGGGCACAACCTTATTAGTATGTTTTTCCACAACAGGCAGTTCTATGATTTGAAAGTTTTAAACTTGGTGTGCTTGTGTGTGCATACTGTGTGTGTGAATGCGATTGAGTGCATGTGCGCCTGTGTGTTCTGTGTTCTTTCTGTTACAATCGCCTGCTAACGAATACTCCTGGGTCTGAGAGAATACAGATTCATGTGTGTTCTGAGCGACAGTTGCTATTACATCAGCTGCGTCACCAGTTCTCTATAGTCATTAAGTTGACAGGACATCAGTATTATCTACCTCAATCTGATTTTAACTGTGTGCTAACAACACGTTTAGCTCCTTTGTAACATTTAGTATTCAATCCATAACAGGACAGCTTCCAAATGCCCAAATAACCATTCAAATAATAAAAAAAATGTCTGAAAGCACTTCAAGACATTCATTACACATTTCGCTGCGTCATTACTCTCTATTTCAGAGATGGTAATGAAAGTTGTTGGCCCTCAGAAAGTTTAAATAATGTTTAGTTTCCTTGCTCCCTTCAAGGTATGACAGGTAATTTTCAGTTTTGATTATTCATAGCTTCATGAGGTATTCACCTGGTATGCATTTCATTTAACAGGTGTGCCTTGTTAAACGTTAATTTGTGGAATTTCTTTCCTTCTTAATGCGTTTGAGCCAATCAGTTGTGTTGTGACAAGGTAGGGGTGGTATACAGAAGATAGCCCTATTTGGTAAAAGACCAAGTCTATATTATGGCAAGAACAGCTCAAATAAGCAAAGAAAAATGACAGTCAATCATTTTTTTAAGACATGAAGGAAGTGGTGGAAGTGGTGTTGCAGGGCCAGTACGAGGCACTCTTTCCTATGGTCTAAAAAAAATATCCCAATGCTCTAGGGAAGTGATTGGGGACATTGCCCTGTGTGGGGTGCCGTCTTTCGGATGGGATGTTAAACGGGTGTCCTGACTCTCTGTGGTCACTAAAGATCCCATGGCACTTATCATAAGAGCAGGGGTATTAACCCCTAATGTCCTGGCTAAATTCCCAATCTGGCCCTGCAGAGGATAACAGTACCTCAGATTGCAGCCCAAATAAATGCTTCACAAAGTTCAAATAACAGACACCTCAACATCAACTGTTCAGGGGAGATTGCGTGAATCAGGCCTTCATGGTCGAATTGCTGCAAGGAAACCACTACAATAATAAGAAGATACTTGTTTGGGCCAAGAAACACAAGCAATGGACATTAGACCAGTGGGAATCTGTCCTTTGGTCTGATGTGTCCAAATGTGAGATTATTGGTTACAACCGCCGTGTCTTTGTGAGATGCAGAATAGGTGAACGGATGATCTCCGGATGTGTGGTTTCCACCGTGAAGCATGCAGGAGGAGGTGTGATGGTGTGGGGGTGCTTTGCTGGTGACACTGTCTGTGATTTATTTAGAATTCAAGGCACACTTAACCAGCATGGCTACCACAGCATTCTGCAGCGATACGCCATCCCATCTGTTTTGCGCTTAGTGGGACTATCATTTGTTTTTCAAAAGGACAATGACCCAAAACACACCTCCAGGCTGTGTATGCACTATTTGACCAAGGACAGTGATGGAGTGCTGCATCAGATGACTTGGCCTCCACAATCACCTGACCTCAACCCAATTGAGATGGTTTGGGATGAGTTGGACCGCAGAGTGAAGGAAAAGCAGCCAACAAGTGCTCAGCATATGTGGGAACTCCTTCTAGACTGTTGGAAAAGCATTACTCATGAAGGTGGTTGAGAGAATGCCAAGAGTGTGTAAAGCTGTCATCAAGGCAAAGGGTGGCTACTTTGAATAATCCGAAATATAATATATATTTTGATTTGTTTAACACTTTTTTGGTTACTACATGATTCCAAATGTGTTATTTCATAGTTCTGATGTCTTCACTATTATTCTACAATGTATAAAATTGTAAAAATAAATAAAAACCCTTGAATGAGTAGGTGTGTCTTGGTACTGTAGTTCCAAGTGTTTTGAAATATAAAGCGTTGATCTAAAAATGTTTGAGTAGGCTACAGACAAAACAACAGGATGATAGTAATTCAGATCATTTGGATGGATTGAATCCCGACAGTTGCTAGTCGGAACACGTTTGTGCTTGCCAAATCAGAACTGATGTAAAAGGGTTTTAATGTTGTTGATTAACAGTTGGGATCTTTCCCAACAAGTTTGAAAAGTTTTCATTTCCTCATCTCCTTTCTTTCACTACCTCTGACATTAAGGTCATTGAATAGGTGAAAGCACCCACCATTACTTGCACATAACGCAAACTTTCGGATAAACAATCCATTGACGTCAGTGACAGATTTGAGTGCCACTTTGAGACACTGAAGCATCGGTGATAGCTAGAAGACTGGTGACGTCCACCTCCGAATGCCGCCCGAACATGGAGAGGGACCGACTTCGGCGGAAGTCGTGACACTATGCATCATTTCCTGTTGACAGACTAGATTCTAAACAGTGGTTTCACGCTGCTGCCCAATGCCTACTAGATATGATGCTCTCTCAGCCACTCAGCAGACTTGATTGGGAAATACTGCAGAGTGAAACAGGAAATTGATGGAATATTGAGAGTGAATAAAATGCTATTTCGGTAACATAACAGTGGATATGGACTTCAGCCAGACCTGAATAAGGGACTGAGTTCAAACCTGGGTTTTCTCTGTGCTACAAGACTGAGTTATCTCTGTGAAATAAAGCCTAGGCATTAGCTAGGGGTGCTAACACACATTTTCAAGTCTCCGGCAAGGTTACTCATCACGCTAACATGGTTCACTAAATGAACCACGGTTCTGGATGATTAAACACATTTTGAAAGTGAATTGGCAATTTGCTAAATGTAAATGGAAGCGAAAGAGCTGTTTAGTGCAGTCATCAACTATTGCCGTCAGAGTAGCTCATAATCAAGGGTAACAAACAAGCAATTGTATTTATCACGTTTAGTTCAGAAGGAAATGCATATTTAGATACCATTCATTTTAGATGCAGGCCTTTACTTTCCCTATGCAAAATTACTTTACTTATCTCTTCCCGAGGCTGGTTAGTGTAGGTTCATGCCTAGCTTTGCCTGTCTCTCTCTCCCATTGATGAAAATACCACAGAGAGAACATTTCGGCTACTTATCCATGTGATGTATGATTGGCTGCTTTGATGTACAATGGTTTGGACCCAACTTGGGGATTTAGCAAAACATTACTGTGGCAAACATTCAGCAAACAGTCATTTAAAACCAATTAAAATAGCCTTAATCAGTTGCCCCTCAGATGGACACCAACTGAAAAGCGCAAGCGGGGCATACCAAAAACAACATGGCAACGGACAGTGGTGCCGGAGCTGGAAGAGATGGGTCTCTCATGGGACAGGGCGCAAGCTGTGGCCAAAGGCAAACTCATGTGGCCAGACAGAATCTAAATTTTGCAGCCTTATGTCCCACCCAGGACTAAGAGGCCTAAGTAAATACGTTAAACTCTGGTTGCTAATTTAAATATATATTAAAGTAGGGAGGTCTGGAGACCGTGGAGAATGAGCAGAACCTTCTCCTCATCAGTGAGCATGATTGATGGTTATGGGGTAATTTATCCAACATTATTAGTCAAGGGACTATGTTTACAGAGACATGGCCAGAGGGTGTTGTCATGATTTGACTGAACTGACAATCATTTTTAAGTTCTTGTCATCGCTTTTCAGATACACTCAGTCACCTCCCTGATGTATAGCAGTCTCTCATGTCATGTGACCAGAGTTTGTGTGTGCCTTTTGACTGACCTGATGAAATAATGAAAAACATTTTTTTTTTTACTCCATCTGATGGCAAGGATTTGAAGACATGATGAGGATATTTTCTATTGCATGTATTTAATTTATTCATAATGGTTATTTTTAGGGGCCTATAATCCAATACTAACCCAGAATATCTTAAAATACTGGCAAGTAATATCTCATCTTCTTTACTTATTCAAGGTTTTCTACAAATGTCTTATTACTGATCCTGGGGAGTCTGTCCTCATACCAGATCCTCATTAGCAATACTTTACAATGACGTCAGAGATGTACACATACTCATTAGGGGTTTATATTACATTAATTCATTCTTTTTTATTTACTTTCACATGTAAAACATGTAAAACCTCAATGCCAGATCCCCTACAATCTCTTCCTTTTTAACATGGGGGTCCAATGGTAGTGAAGACAATGACTACGTAGCGGGGTCACACACACACCTACACACACCACTGCCACTCACAGAAAGCCCTTCATCATTCATTATTTAATTGGCTCCACTTAATTAAAGAAAAAAAATGCACACACAATCATTATACATGCGAGCACATACACACACACACAATCTTCTGGGGATTTGGCATAGACACCACTGTGTGCATCTGAATGAGGCAGAAATGGAATCCAGTTCAAACAGACTTTTTCATTATTCTCATTCAAAGAGCCAGGTATTTCTCAGGTTTCATAGCGGATTCTTTCTCTTTTATTATGTGTATTTTATCTTTGAGTTTGTAGGCAGTTCTGTTCATCTGTCCATCCTCTCCGGTTTGTGATCGTTGGAGCGTGAAGATAGACTGTGATCAATGACAGCCAGGAGAATTTGGGACTCTGAAAATATGTACTCATCCCCTCACCCCACAACCCTGCACCCCTAGTGACAGCTCCCACTGTCTCTCTGTTGGTCTGTGGCTAAGAACTCAATGTATGTATATATTTTCCGCTGTCTTTGTTTTCTATAGCTCCTGGAGTAATAAAACAACACAATACTTCTACAACTCAGCAGTGTTTGGTGCTCCTGAACTGTTGTTGAGTGACATACGCTCAGAGGCATGTCGCCAAATCCAGACTTCTGCCTCATACAAATTCATTTCTTTAAAGTCCTTTTTTGTCTGTGACCCTTCGGCCTGTTCTGTGCATATCTGGGAGGTACAATACATAACATTTCAGAGGAGGCTGGTGTGAGGAGCTATAGGAGGACTGGCTCATTGTAATGGTTGGACTAGAATGAATGGAACAGAGCCAAATATGTGGTTTCCATGTGTTTGTTTGATACCATTCCATTGATTCCATTCCAGCCATTACAATGAGCCCGTCCTCCAAAAAGCTCCTCCCACCAGCTTATCTCTTCTATCTATGCGCTCTGTTTCTCTTAACCCTCTCTCTAAATCCACACTCTCTCTCAACCTGTCATCTTTCTCTATCTTAACCCACTCTTTCCAACCCTCCATTCCCCTTCCAGACTCACTCTTCTCTGAATCTCTCCACCCTAAGTACACCGTTGATAGACAGCCACTGCAGATAAAAGGGGAATTGGCAGTAATGAAATCTAAAGAAGTGGTTGCTGGTCGATGAGCAGCCACTCTTATCAGTAACAAACAGGGACACGGGTCTGACTAGGTAGTTGGAGATTTTCCCCTTCTGAGCAGTTAGACTGACAATCTCTGATGTATCAAAGCTACGATGTCACTTCGTTACTCTAATCTCTAGCATTTGGCAGTATTTACGCAAGAATTTTGACGACTCGTTCCTGGGTCAATGAGAATTGGCCCATCGATGATGGTTGGAATGCCAACTCTGCAATAATGTGATCTAGAAACGGGAACGATTTCCACGTCTCTCAAGTAGGACCAAACGAAATTGTGCTGGATAGTTTTTGTTGATGGCCATTCCAACTACACCACAGACATTTGTCACAATAACTCACTTGTGATGCCTAGGTGTTCTATTGTCTTCACTACCTGACAAGCAAAAGTACTTCTGTATTTCTATTTCTTTCCTTCTGTATCTCCCTGTGTAGCTACGGTCTGACCAAAATGGCTTCATTTCTCTCAGAACAACCCAATGTGAATTTATACAATATGTATATTGAATCATTCATTTGCCGTCATTTCTCCAACCCAGATGGAATTGGGACTCTTTGACAGATGGGTACCTAGGTGGTTGGATTGGCACATGAGTGTCTCCTACATTGAAACTGTCGACCCACTCTTTATTCTGGACAGAGGCACAGGGTGATAGGTTGTTATTATGGAGGTGTGATTGACAGGGACACTATATTTGTTTCTCTCACACAGGCAAGCACATAGTGGTTTGTGGGAACATGAGGTTATTATGGATGGAGTTTGTGGAAACATGGATTTCCTTGTCTGTGCTAACTGACTGGTCACCGGGCACAGGAAGGAGAGGTGACAGAGCAGAAATAGACACAACACCCACACAACAAATGGCCTGAAACCATCTCTTCACCCAGATGATCTCTCTATTTCGGCCCATGTCTGCCTCTTTCTCTATCTCCCCACGCTCTCCTGTCCATCCAGGACTCTGTAGGTCAGGGATCATCAACTGTAGATGAATCCACGGGCCAATTTTTCTCTGACTAAGACATAATTTCAAACCTTCCTTACATTTGTATACAATCACATACTCTCTCTCTCTATTATGCGAGGGAATACTTTGAAACAGATTAAAATAATAAAAATCACTTGGAGCTGATTTGCTGGTGTTTTCAGTGTTTAATGTCCAACAATTAAAATAATAACTACAATTATAATTTTTCTCTGAAGTATTGGGGGGCAAAATAAAATCACCCCGGGGCCAATCCCTGCTGTAGGTAGACTGAAATGTAAATTCATTTCAATTAAGTTTAATTTCTTTTTTTTATTTGTCACATACACATGGTTAGCAGATGTTAATGTGAGTGTAGCGAAATGCTTGTGCTTCTAGTTCCGACCATGCAGTAGTATCTAACAAGTAATCTAACAATTTCACAACAACTACCTTATACACACAAGTGTAAAGGAATGAATATGAGTATG
Organism: Brachymystax lenok tsinlingensis; assembly: GCA_030435695.1. Classification (NCBI taxonomy): domain Eukaryota; kingdom Metazoa; phylum Chordata; class Actinopteri; order Salmoniformes; family Salmonidae; genus Brachymystax; species Brachymystax lenok. Next base: position 26,776,372 of record CM059804.1, read on the forward strand.
TACATTTAAATATATGGATGAGCGATGGCTGACCGGCATAGGCAAGATGCAGTAGATGGTATAGAGTACAGTATATACATGTGAGATGAGTAATGTAGGATATGTAAACATTATGTAAATGGAATCGTTTAAAGTGGCTAGTGATACATTTATTACATCCACTTTTTAATTATTAAAGTGGCTAGAGATTTGAGTCGATGGCCGAACGGCATAGGCAATATTCAGTAGATGGTATAGAGTACAGTGTATACATTTGATATGAGTAATGTCAGATATGTAAACATTATATACAAAATTGTTTAAAGTGGCTAGTGATACATTTGTTACATCCAATTTTCTAAGTGGCTAGAGATTTAAGTCAGTATGTTGGCAGCATCCACTCAATGTTAGTGGTGGCTGTTTAACAGTCTGATGGCCTTGAGATAGAAGCTGTTTTTCAGTCTCTCGGTCCCAGCTTTGATGCACCTGTACTGACCTCGCCTTCTGGATGGTAACGGGGTGAACAGGCAGTGGCTCGGGTGGTTGTTGTCCTTGATGATATTTGTGGCCTTCCTGTGACATCGGGTGGTGTAGGTGTCCTGGAGGGCAGGTAGTTTACCCCTAGTGATGCGTTGTGCAGTCCTCACTACCCTCTGGAGAGCTTTACGGTTGTGGGCGGAGCAGTTGCCGTACCAGGCGGTGATACAGCCCGACAGGATGCTCTCGATTGTTTATCTGTAGAAGTTTGAGTGTTTTTGGTGACAAGACGAATTTATTCAGCCTTCTGAGGGTTTATCTATGATGTGTACGCCGAGGAATTTTCCACCTTCTCCACTACTGTCCCGTCGATGTGGATAGGGGGGTGCTCCCTCTGCTGTTTCCTGAAGTCCACGATCATCTCCTTAGTTTTGCTGACGTTGAGTGAGAGGTTATTTTCCTGACACCACACTCTGAGGGCCCTCACCTCCTCCCTGTAGGCCGTCTCGTCGTTGTTGGTAATCAAGCCTACCACTGTAGTGTCGTCAACAAACTTGGTGATTGAGTTTGAGGCGTGCTTGGCCAGTCATGGGTGAACAGGAAGTACAGGAGAGGGCTGAGAACGCACCCTTGTGGGGCCCCAGTGTTGAGGATCAGCGGGGTGGAGATGTTGTTTCCTACCCTCACCACCTGAGGCCGGCCCGTCAGGAAGTCCAGGACCCAGTTGCACAGGGCTGGGTCGAGATCTAGGGTCTCGAGCTTAATGACGAGTTTGGTGGGTACTATGGTGTTAAATGCTGAGCTGTAGTCGATGAACAACATTCTTACATAGGTGTTCCTCTTGTCCAGATGGGTTAGGGCAGTGTGCAGTATGATTGCGATTGCGTCGTCTGTGGACCAATTGGGATGGTAAGCAAATTGGAGTGGGTCTAGGGTGTCTGGTAGGATGGAGGTGATATGATCCTTGACTAGTCTCTCAAAGCACTTCATGATGACGAAAGTGAGTGCTACGGGGCGATAGTCATTTAGCTCAGTTACCTTAGCTTTCTTGGGAACAGGAACAATGGTGGCGCTCTTGAAGCATGTGGGAACAGCAGACTGGGATAAGGGTTGATTAAATATGTCGGTAAACACACCAGCCAGCTGGTCTGCGCATGCTCTGAGGACACAGCCAGGGATACCATCTGGGCCGGCAGACTTGCGAGGGTTAACACGCTTAAATGTTTTACTCACGTTGGCTGCGGTGAAGGTGAGCCTGCAGATTTTGGTAGCGGGTTGTGTCAGTGGCACTGTATTGTCCTCAAAGCGAGCAAAGAAGTTGTTTAGTTTGTCTGGGAGCAAGACATCGTGGTCCGCGACGGGGCTGGTTTTCTTTTTGTTGTCCGTGATTGACTGTAGACCCTGCCACATACCTCTCGTGTCTGAGCCGTTGAATTGTGACTCTACTTTGTCTCTCTACTGACGCTTAGCTTGTTTGATTGCCTTGCAGAGGGAATAGCTACACTGTTTGTATTCAGTCATGTTTCCGGTCGCCTTACCCTGGTTAAAAGCAGTGGTTCGTGTTTTCAGTTTTGCACAAATGCTGCCATCAATCCACGGTTTCTGGTTGGGGAAGGTTTTAATAGTTGCTATGGGTACAACATCACCGATGCACTTTCTAATAAACTCGCTCACCGAATCAGCGTATACATCAATGTTGTTGTCTGATGCTGTCCGTAACATATCCCAGTCCACGTGCTCGAAGCAATCTTGAACCGTGGAATCAGATTGGTCGGCCCAGCATTGAACAGACCTGAGAATGGGCGTTTCCTGTTTTAGTTTCTGTCTGTAGGCTGGGAGCAACAAAATGGAGTCATGGTCAGACTTGCCGAAAGGAGGGCGGAGAATGGCCTTGTATGCATCACGGAAGTTAGAATCAGTGGAGGCATCGGGTGCTGCATGGCCATGCACTACAATAGGGGATGGAATAGTCTTTATGTCACGATCTTCATGAGGGACAGACCAAGACGCAGCGATGCTTCCAGTATACATTTTATTAAATACGAACGTAACTGGGAAAAATAACAAAAACTAAACGAAGATCGTGATGTTGCCATAACAAGAAAAACCAAACACAGCTATGCTCAAACAATTACCCACAAACCCCAAGTGAAAACTACAAACATATATATGGTTCCCAATTAGAGACAACGACACTCAGCTGCCTCTAATTGGGAACCATTACCCCAACATAGAAATATATAATCTAGAACAGAAAAACCCTACACCAAAAACAAAAACAAAACACTCCAGCCTGTCATCTCAGGCCTGGACGTGACACTTTACTGCACTGCTTTAGGATTGGTCTGATCTAGCCAGATGCTAAAATCCCAACCAAATATCTTAGGTAATTGTTGATATTGTGGATATAGGTATGACTTGACTGTGACTGTATGATTTATGTTTCACGATACCATATCATATTAGGTTTATGGGGACCATGGACATACCTTCCGGATTGTGACACATCTCTGAAAGTAGTTGTTGATGAACTGCGCTTTATTTGGTTTGGAGATAATCTTACATCACATGGTTTTAAAAGTCTTTTGGTATTGTTTGGATTATGGTGGAATGTTATGGAAGGAAGGAAGGAAGGCGAAATAGAACATTTGAAGTTGTCAGCTGGGTAATACAAAATCTAACTTTTTCGTTCTCCAACTGGACGGTGAAAATAGAGATCCTGATGCAGTCTCATTAACATTTGAAATATATAGAGTATTGGAGCAGGATTAGGGGACAGGGGATGAGAAAGAGCATGTAGCAGAGAGAAAGAAACCCTATGGAAAATTAACATCTATTTCAGGTGCAATTTTAATTGAATTGCTGTCGAGCAATTGCACCTGCGGAGGGACATCTTGGAGAGAGAGAACAGAAAGAGAGAATATAATTTAAAAAAATTATAGAACGTCATCTGGACACATAATCTTCCTGGTTAAGCCACTCTCAATATATTTTCATCCATTTAAATTTGCTTCTATCACTCAAAAAGCACTTGTTGCGAGAAGATGGAACTTTGGGCTTAATCGAAACTGTGCTGTTGCTGTCTTTCAGGTTGTCTTTCATCTGTAAAAATGACCCATTTCACACATCCTACATGAAAAAAATAACTATTGTATACAGTAGCGTTTTTGAGAATTTTACTGTAGTGTATACTGTAGCATAATGTAGTGTAATGTATTTACAGATAAATATAGTATAAATACAGTAGTAAAATAACTTTAGTATATACTACAGTAATTCATGTAGCGTTTTTGTGGACAGTAGTATACTGTACTATTTACTGTAGTGTTTTTGTTTTATTGTCTTTGACATAGAAGTGTAGGCCTTCTCCTTGAAGACACCTACCGGAAAAATACTAAAAGAGCTAATTTTCCATAACCTGTATGTACAGTTGAAGTCGGAAGTTTACATACACTTAGGTTGGAGTCATTAAAACTAGTTTTTCAACAACTCCACAAATTTCTTGTTAACAAACTATAGTTTTGGCAAGTCAGTTAGGAAATCTACTTTGTGCATGACACAAGTAATTTTTCCAACAATTGTTTACAGACAGATTATTTCACTTATAACTCACTGTATCACAATTCCAGTGGGTCAGTAGTTTACATACACTAAGTTGACTGTGCATTAAACAGCTTAGAAAATTCCAGAAAATTATGTCATGGCTTTAGAAGCTTCTGATAGGCTAATTTACATAATTTGCAGGTCAATTGGAGGTGTACCTGTGGATGTATTTCAAGGCCTACCTTCAAACTCAGTGCCTCCTTGCTTGACATCATGGGAAAATTTCAAGAAATCAGTCAAGACCTCAGAAAAATTGTTGTAGACCTCCACAAGTCTGGTTCATCCTTGGGGCAATTTCCAAATGCCTGAAGGTACCACGTTCATCTGTACAAACAATAGTACGCAAGTATAAACACCATGGGACCACGCAGCCGTCATGCTGCTCATGAAGGAGACGCGTCTCCTAGAGATGAATGTACTTTGGTGCGAAAAGTGCAATCCCAGAACAACAGCAAAGGACCTTGTGAAGATGCTGGAGGAAACCGGTACAAAAGTATCTATATCCACAGTAAAACGAGTCCTATATCGACATAACCTGAAAGGCCGCTCAGTTAGGAAGAAGCCACTGCTCCAAAACCTCCATAAAAAAGCCAGACTACGCTTTGCAACTGCACATGGGGACAAAGATCGTACTTTTTGGGGAAATGTCCTCTGGTCTGGTGAATCAAAAATATAGCTGTTTGGCCATAATGACCATCATTATGTTTGGAGGAAAAAGGGGGAGGCTTGCAAGCCGAAGAACACCATCCCAAACGTGAAGCCCGGGGGTGGCAGCATCATGTTGTGGGGGTGCTTTGCTGCAGGAGGGACAGGTGCACTTCACAAAATAGATGGCATCATGAGGGAAGAAAATTATGTGGATATATTGAAGCAACATCTCAAGACTTCAGTCAGGAAGTTAAAGCTTGGTCGCAAATGGACAATGACCCCAAGCATACTTCCAAAGTTGTGGCAAAACGGCTTAAGGACAACAAAGTCAAGGTATTGGAGTGGCCATCACAAAGCCCTGACCTCAATCCTATAAAAAATGTGTGGGCAGAACTGAAAAAGCATGTGCATGCAAGGAGGCTTATAAACCTGACTCGGTTACACCAGCTCTGTCAGGAGGAATGGGACAAAATTCACCCAACTTGTTGTGGGAAGGTTGTGGAAGGCTACCTGAAACATTTGACCCGAGTTAAACAATTTAAAGGCAACGCTACCAAATATTAATTGAGTGTATGTAAACTTCTGACCCACTGGGAATGTGATGAAAGAAATAAAATCTGAAATAAATCATTTTCTCTATTATTATTCTGTTATTTCACATTCTTAAAATAAAGTGGTGACCCTAACTGACCTAAGACAGGGGATTTTTACTAGGATTAAATGTCAGGAATTGTGAAAAACTGAGTTTAAATGTATTTGGCTAAGGTGTATGTAAACGTCCGACTTCAACTGTAGGTAGGACTGGGTTCTGAACAGATTTTTCAGCGCTTCTGCTATTTTCTATAACATATATGGAACATAATACAATGCAGACCCCTTGACTTTCTCCACATTTTGCTACGTTACAGCCTTATTCTAAAATGTATTAAATTCATGTTTTTCCTCATTAATCTACACTCAATACCCCATAATGACAAAGCGAAAACAAGTGCTTAGATTCTTTGCAAATGTAATAAAAAAATAAATAAAATAAAAATCTTATTTACATAAGTATTCAGACTCTTCGCTATGAGACTCCAAATTAAGCTCAGTTGCATCCTGTTTCCATTGACTATCCTTGAGATGAACATACAACTTGCTTGGAGTCCACCTGTGGTAAATTCAAATGATTGGACATGATTTGGAAAGACACACAGCTATCTATATAAGGTCCCACAGTTGACAGTGCATGTCAGAGCAAAAACCAAGCCATGAGGTCGAAGGAATTGTCCGTAGAGCTCCGAGACAGGTTTGTGTCGAGACACAGATCTGGGGAAGGGTGCCAAAATATGTCTGCAGCATTGAAGGTCCCCAAAAACACAGTGGCCTCCATCATGCTTAAATGGAAGAAGTTCGATACCACCAAGAGTAACCGGGGGGAGAAGGGCCTTGGTCAGGGAGGTGACCAACAACCCGATGGTCACTCTGACCAACCTCCAGAGTTCCACTATGGAGATGGGAGAACCTTCCAGAAGGACAACCATCTCTGCAGCACTCCACCAATCAGGCCATTGTGGTAGAATGGCCAGACGGAAGCCACTCCTCAGTAAAAGGCACGACAGCCCGCTTGGAGATGGCCAAAAGGCACCTAAAGGACTCTCAGACTATGAGAAAACAAGATTCTCTGGTCTTTGGCCTGAATGCCAAGTGCCACATCTGGAGGACACCTGGTACCATCCCTATGGTGAAGCATGGTGGTGGCAACATCATGCTGTGGGGATGTATTTCAGCGGCAGGGACTGGGAGACTAGTCAGAATAGAGGGAAAGATAAACAGAGCAAAGTACAGAGAAATTCTTGATGAAAACCTGCTCTAGAGCGCTCAGGACCTCAGACTGGGGTGAAGGTTCACCTTCCAATAGGACAACGACCCTAAGCACAAAGCCAAGACAACGCAGGAGTGGCTTCAGAACAAGTCTCTGAATGTCCTTGAGTGGCCCAGCCAGAGCCCCCACTTGAACCTGATCGAACATCTCTGGGGAGACCTGAAAATAGCCTGAGAGGATCTGCAGATAAGAATAGGAAAAACTCCCCAAATACAGGTGTGCCAATTTTGTAGCGTTATACTCAAGAAGTCCCAAGGCTGTAATCGCTGCCAAAGGTGCTTCAACAAAGTACTGAGTAAAAGGTCTGAATACATATGTTATTGTGATATTTACATATACATTAAACAAGAAAATGCTCATCCAGAGGCGGGATTCCTAGTGGCTGGTGATTTTAATGCAGGGAAACTGTAATCTGTTTGACCTCATTTCTACTAGTATGTCACCTGTGCAACTAGAGGAGACAACACTCTAGATCACCTTTACACCACACACCGAAATGCATACAAAGCTCTCCCTCACCCGCCATTTGGAAAATCTGACCATAACTCTATCGTCCTGATCTTTGCTTACATGCAAAAACTCAAACAGGAAGTACCAGTGACGCGCTCAATATGGAAGTGGTCCAATTAAGTGGATGCTAAGCTAAAAGACTGTTTTGCTAGCAGAGACTGGAATTTGTTCCGGGATTCATCCGATAGCATTGAGGATTTTACCACATCAGTTACCAGCTTCATTAATAAGTGCATTGACGACATTGTACAAATCTTACATGCAACATCCACACTGAGCTAAAGGCAAGAGCTTCCGCTTTCAAGGAGCGGGACAGTAGTGTGGACGTTTATAAGAAATCCCGCTATGACCTCCCAACGAGCTATCAAACAGGAAAAGTGTCAATACAGGACTAAGATCGAATCCTACTAAGCCGGCTCTGACGGCGACGGATGTGGCAGGGTTTGCAAACTACAGTATCACAGATTACAAATGGAAACCCTGCCACGAGCTGCCCAGTGATGCGAGCCTTTCAGATGAGCTAAATGCCTTCTATGCTACCTTCAAGGCAAGCAACACTGAACCATGCATGAGAGCACCAGCTGTTATGGACAACTGTGCGTTCACTCTCTCCGTAGCCGATGTGAATAAGACTTTTAAACAGGTTAGTCACAAGTACGGGGCCAGATGGATTACCAGGACACGTACTCAGAGCATGTGCTGACTAGCTGGCAAGTGTCTTGATTGACATTTTCAACCTCACCCTGACCCAGTCTGTAATATCTACATCTTTCACGCAGACCGTCATAGTCCCTTAGCCCAAAAACATCATGGTAACTTTTTTATTTTACCAAGTATGTTGACTGAGAACAAATTCTCATTTACAGCAAAAGCCTGGGGAATAGTTACATGGGAGAGGAGGGGGCATGAATGAGCCAATTGGAAGCTGGGGATGATTAGGTGGCCATGATCATATGAGGTGCCAGATTAGAAATTTACCCAGGACACCAGGGTTAAGACCCATACTCTGATGATAAGTACCATGGGATCTTTAGTGACCACAGAGAGTCGGGACAGCCGTTTAATGTCCAATCCGAAAGATAGCACCCTACACAGGGTAATGTCCCCAAAAACTGCCGTGGGATACTTATTTTTTAGACCAGAGGAAATAATGTCTCCTACTGGCCCTCCAACACCACTTCTAGCAGGATCTTGTCTCCCATCCAGGGACCGACAAGGACCAACCCTGCTTAGCTTCAGAGGCAAGTCAGCAGTGGGATGCAGTGTGGTATGCTGCTGGATTGGCTAAATGACTATTGGCCAGTATCACTCACGTCTGTAGCCACGAATTGCTTTGAAAGGCTGGTCATGGCTCACTTCAACATCCTCATTACAGACATCCTGGACCCACTCCAATTCGCAAACCGCCCCAACAGATCCACAGATGAAGCAATCTCTATTGCACTCCACACTGCCCTCTCCCACTTGGACAAAAGGAACACCTAAGTGAGAATGCTGTTCATTGACTACAGCTCAGTGTTCAACACCATCCAAGCTCATCACCAAGCTAAGGATCCCTTTGCAACTGGATCCTGGACTTCCTGAGGGGCCTCCCCCAGGTGGTGAGGGTAGGAAACAACACATCCGCCACGCTGATCGTCAACACAGGGGTTCCTCACATGCTTCAAACTGAAACCGAGATGACTGCATTAAAAAATAAATAGGCTACATAGCTCTATATATTTCAATCATATTGATTTCATGTTCAGAATTCAGTTATATTTGGGTAATTGTAAGCTACACTGTCTAATTGTGTCTCAATATATTTAAATATGTGTTGCAACATGTGCACAATGATGTGCCAAATCTTTAATTTAGTGCATTATTATACGGTACGCATTAGCCTAGAACAGTGGTTCCCAAACTTTTTATAGTCCCGTACCCCTTCAAACATTCAACCTCCAGCTGGGTACCCCCTCTAGCACCAGGGTCAGCGCAACCTCTCAAATTTAGTTTTTTTGCCATCATTGTAAGCCTGCCACACACACACAATATGATACATTTATTAAACATAAGAATGAGTGTGAGTTTTTGTCACAACCTGGCTTGTGGGAGGTGACAAAGAGCTCTTATAGGACCAGGGCACGAATAATAATATAATAATAATCAATCCTTTTTTTCTTTATTTAACCTCTTAGGGATAACCGGCGTGCTAGCGGGCCGTTCCCGACACTACCAGGTGAAATGCAAGGCGCCAAATCCAAAGGTTGAATTATTAAACATGCATCAATATACAAGTGTTTCATAGTCATCAAAAGCTCTGCTTCTTGGCAATATCACAGCGTTGTCAGATTTCAAAAAGGCTTTACGGCGAAAGCACCACATTTGAAGAACTTCTGCTGAGGGCTTCCCAAGTGTCCAACGAAGACAATCCATGGTTCTTTTGTTAGAAAAAGTAATGTATTATATCCATAAATCTCCGCTTGGTTGGTGCGTTATAATGAGAAAATAGAGCCTCCAATCGTCCATTGAAACGTGAAGAGAACTCGTTCAACTTATACCTATAAACTTGTCCAAGAACAATGAAACATAATTTTAAATGTATCCTTAGGAACACTTTTATGTATAAATAGTATAATATTTCAACCGGAATATAAACTGGGCGATAAGAAAGGAAAAAACCAAAGAACGCGCCAGCCGGGAGCGCGCATTTACTTCTATTGACATCTGCGTGGACACTTCCTTATTCGTCTTCTTCTCTGCTCTAAAAGCATCTAAAAAGAATCAGAACACTTTCTCGAGACTGTTGACATCCAGAGGAAGCAATAGGTACTGCATTCATATGCCCTTATATGGGCATTTTCATAAGGGAGGGGTTCTAAATGAGGCAATGTGTCAAAACCACTTTTTCCAGGACAGAAATTCCTCAGGTTTTCACCTGCCATATCTGTTCTCTTATACTCACAGACAAAATGTTAACACTTTTAGAACATTCAGAGTGTTTCCTATCCAATGGTACTAAATATGTGCATAACCTATTTTCTGGGCCTGAATGGGAGGCATTTTACTTTGGGCACACCAGGCTCTCCAAAACCGTCACCTTGTGTGCTGCTCCCTAAGAAGTTAACCATCTTACATGTAAAACTGTATTGGAAATTGTGAATAACTCACCAAAGGTTAATGAGAAAGGTGTGCTTGAAAGGATGCACATAACTCTGTAATGTTGGGTTGAATTGGAGAGAGTCTCAGTCTTAAATCATTTTCCACTCACAGTCTGTGCCTGTATTTCGTTTTCATGCTAGTGAGGGCTGAGAATCCACTCTCACATCAGTACATGGTTGCAAAGGGCATCAGTTTCTTAACAGCATGACTTGCCAAGGCAGGATACTCTGAGAGCAGCCCAATCCAGAAATCTGGCAGTGGCTTCAATTTTCACAGAACTGCTTGTTGAAATTTCGATGAGGCTCTCTTGTTCAGATATCGGTAAGTGGACTGGAGGCAGGGCATGAAAGGGATAACGAATCCAGTTGTTTGTGTCATCCATTTCGGAAAAGTACCTGCGTAATTGCGCACCCAACTCACTCAGGTGCTTCGCTATATCACATTTGACATTGTCCGTAAGTGTCATGCATGCTCCCCGCTCTTCCCCCCTGGCGCTCGAGGGCGCCAGGCTCCCCAGCATTGCGCACTCCTGCCACCATCATTACGCACACCTGCCTTTCACCCGTCACGCACATAAGCGATAATTGGACTCACCTGGACTCTATCACCTCTGTCATTACCTTCCCTACATATGTCTGGTTCCCCGCTCTGTTCCTTGCATCAACATTAATGTTCATATGTCCTTGTTTACCCGTATGCCGACGCTGTGCCTGTCCTGTTACCTGTTTGTGTTGACTCCCCCGTACCTGCTTCTCATCTCCGGCGTCGGTCCCTACAGTAAGCTTGAGTTCAATTGCACACACAAAATCATTCAATGATGGAAAGACCTGTGTGTTATCCTTGTTAATGCAGACAGAGAAGAGCTACAACTTCTTAATCATAGCCTCAATTTTGTCCCGCACATTGAATATAGTTGCGGAGAGTCCCTGTAATCCTAGATTCAGATCATTCAGGTGAGAAAAAACATCACCCAGATAGGTCAGTCTTGTGAGAAACTCGTCATCATGCAAGCGGTCAGACAAGTGAAAATTATGTTCATTTTAAGAAAACTTTAACTTCGTCTCTCAAGCAGCAGCTACGTTTGGCTACATACGGACCGTTAGTGGAATTCCCGTGAGATGGTAACGGTTAATGTGGTTGGATGTTAATTATTTGACTAGGCTACCTGTATTTGACATTGTGTTGTTGTTTCGCTGAACACTAGATGGTTTCATTACATTTTTGGCAGTGGAACGAGGCTACTCAGGCGAGCATAAAACCTTACCCAAATGTATAGCCCTGTTGAAAAATACAAATGGATAATTTTTTTATGTGAGTCACATTTTTAATTGTGTACCCCTGGGAATACCTGGCATAGAATAAGCCACCTTAATATTTTCAGCCATAAGGAGCTGATCCGTTGTCAGTGTTGTAGAATAATTATAATATTAAGGTAAGATTTGAATGGATAAAAATGATCCGAGTCCAGCGCTGCCTTTCTTTCTATCCTCAAACGACACACTTAGCAAACATTCTTTCTGCGTGGTGTTTTGGAAAACGCATGTTACATATTTGGCCGTTGCAGGAACGATGCATATCGGGAAACTGGGCAGTGGTCAATACCTTCAGGTAAGGATGGGTGCTTTAAAAAAAAATCTCATCTGACACATTATGTCCTTATCAACACATTTCATAAAGATGTCTGGATCTATAGTATTGTTTGACCATACGTTTCTTCTCTAGGTTTGACATCTGAGATGCAAAATGCAAGCTCATTTTTGAGGGATGATATAAATAGATGTTATGTTGTTATCAACTGTCTGTGTGATTGAAGTGTTGAGGTTGAGGTGCAGGCTGGCTGGCTGGCTGTCTGGCTAGTTCGGTCTGGCCGGTGTTGTGTGGGTGGAGAGAAACTCTGAATGTCACCTCATTGAATTGAGAAATTGTGAAAAGAGGAGAAGTTGCCTGGCCTTGCTGTGACCCTCTGTCTCCTTCTGACAGTATGAGAGAAAGCAAAAAGAAAGTTGCTGTCAAATTAGCATGGTCATGAGAAGACATCCTCACATTGTCAGTATTGTGCCGGGGTCACCATTTATTTATTTTGACCAAGTTTTTATTTGTTTTGTATTTTTTTTATTGGGAGGGCGGGGGATGGGGTTAGAGGTAAATTATACATATACATAAGTTTATAAAATATGTACTCATATGTTGCCACTCAAAACAAAAACAACTCTAATAAATATACACAGCGTTTAAGTAATAATAGAATAAATATTTAAAGGAAAATTAAACAAACCCAACCTCCCATCTCAATCCCCAACCCCAACGAGCCAACATGTCTATCCCACCCCCTACTCCTGGTAACCATTTTTCCCACCCCTTCCCACTCTCTAGCAACTAGGGTGGGAAGGACTGGGAAAAATGGTTTCCAGGAGTGGGGATGGGGGAGACACACCCCCACCCACCTTCCCGGCGACCAGATAAAACCCTCCCAATACCACCCCTTCCCCGTGGGCCTGAAAGCAAAGAAAGTAAAAAATATTTAAATAGGTACATATAATTTGTTTGTATGTATGTGTTGCGCTTTATAGATTGTTTATTTGTATGTGTTGGGCTTTATCTGAGATTATTCTTTACAGAATTAAGGATTCCCATGTGAGGCTATGTACTAAACAACCAAAGATATCAAGACTAAAGGTTGGTTTATACTACGGGTGTGTTTGTGAATTTAATCGATTGCCAGAGTGTGCTCTGGGCGTTCGTAAACTCAGAGCGTTGTCAGTTTGTAAATTCAGAGCATTTCACTCTCTGAGCATTCAGAAAGCACCCTGGACCCTGTGGCCGAGGAGAAGGGTTGATCCGAGCGTTCTGACCTAACAACAGCAGTCAAGCATCCAAGCTAAACGTTGGCTAGCTTGCTAGCTACTTCCAAACACAAATGAGAGAACAGCTCACTGATCACTGACTATGTGTTATTTCCCTGCAAATCAATTTATAACATTTTTCACGTGCGTTTTTCTGGATTCTTTTGTTGTTATGTTGTCTCTCACTGTTCAAATAAACCTACCATTAAAATTATAGACTGATCATTTCTTCGTCAGTGGGCAAACTTACAAAATCAGCAGGGGATAAAGTACTTTTTTCCCCTCACTATACAACCGCCTTCTGTGTGTTCTCTTTTCGACTCCAGAATGTTCTCCATCTCCTTAGCTATCATACTCTAGTTCCACTTATTTCAAATCTCGGTCCTCCAGAAAGTGGAGTGCAACACTTATGCAGTTCTACTATGTGATATCTTTAAAAATCTGTGTTAGATAGGATTACGTACACATACAGTGGTTCCTCATTTAAACGTTTTGAGATTATGCCGCGGGATTTAGAGGTGATTTGTGGTTTAGTACGTTACCCTGCATCACTGCTTCATTGCTCCAGTCCACCGCAAGGGGGAGTTAGAGCACTGATTATGCTTTTGGGTCCCGAGGCCTAATGTGTCTCTACCTGACAATGAATGGGTGATATAAACCAAATAGAAACTGATAATTGTGCACAACTCCAACATTTAATTTCAATTAACTGATGAATGAATGAGGAGGATGAAGAATGTGATTGAATTTAGAACAATAGTGAAATAATTGCTATTCCTCTGTCCTGCACATACACCTGATCAATTTTATGTTATTTTAAGGACATACAATGTCCCAAGAAGGAAGTTACCCTGCCTAAATAATGCAAAAAGTTGCATTTTAACTTCTTTCATGAAGAGAGAGAATGCAGGAGACAGTCAACTAATAAGGCAGGCAGCGGACCATTTTGTGGTGCTGAAACGTAATGCTGCAACCGCAGCACAATCAATAGGAGGAGAACAGCCCCTGGTGCTGAAAATATAGCTAACTTGTTATGCAAGTGGCGCACAGCAACAGATGGAGAAAAACTACACCAGTCGAGTAATTAACTTCAACAATAATCTTCATTTTAATTTGACTTTACAAACAGAAAGAGGTCTTAATTGGAGTCTATTTCTTCTGAACCTATATAAAATCACTTAACTGACTGAGGTAGGCTATGAGGCTCAACAGCATCTTTCACAAGAAAAAATACATGGCCTATTAGAAGTGGGATTTTTTTAATTAGGCCTACTTAAAATTGCAACTGGCCAAAAATGTAGCATCCTCCATAAAACAATAATTTTTAAGAAAAAAAGGAGCCGTCTGAATGTCTGTGTTGGGAGTCTCAGGATAGCCTGCTCCTATAAAAAGAGAATACTGTCAGCTTGAGAACTAAATAGACCTGGATAAGCACTCACAATAAGGTTAGTATTTACTACAGTAAATACAGTTTTATATTGGCCACTAAGTTACTTACTCAATGGGGAAAGTTGCATTTTCCCTCAGACATGATCTTGTGGATGTTGTGTTAGATGGATGTGATTTTAATGCGCAGGCACTCCTTGATTGACTTATGTGAAAGCCGGGTACTGTCGTGGGTCAATCTTGCGTTCATAGAGGAAAAAGAGGACTCACGGGTGTAAGTTGATCCAAACATTGTTAGCACATACAATGCACATTTCTTTATTGTTCTGTATTCCTCTGAGCATGCCTCCAAAAATGCACACAAGGACTCTGCACTCCTGAGCGCATCCCTGATTTGGCTCGAGGTCTGTAATTCAATCAGCTTAGTTTGAATTGCGGCCTCATCCAGCGAGGGTATTGTTTTCTTAGCAGGGGTGGAGAATTCTCCACCTGGCCGGACTGTGAGAGGATCACGTACAAACACAATGATGTCCTTGGGCATGCTGTAGTCTTCCATCACCTCTGTGACAATGCTGTGGCCTGGTCCCTCTGTCTGTCGTTTCTTCAGTGTGCTGAAGTGGAGTAGCCTTCCAGATGACAAGTCCAAATAAAAAAACGGCCTAAAGGCCTCAAGTTTTTCCTCCATGTACACAACAGTTTTCTCTCTTCCTTATAACTGTAGATTTAATCAGTTTAAGTGACAGATATGTCAGCCAAATAAGCAGTGTGTGTAGCTTACAGTTTACGCTTCAATGTTTTCTGCGCCGGGCCTCTGTCTGTGGTGGGAAGGCGACTTTGAAAGTTTCATTCTTTATTGAAGACTCATCTCTTCAGTAGGTCCTATGATTGAGTGCAGTCTGGCCCAGGAGTGTGAAGGTGAACGGAAAGGCACTGGAGCAACGAACTGCCCTTGCTGTTTGGCCATTCCCCTCTCCGTTGGGATTCTCTGCCTCTAACCCTATTACGGGGGCTGAGTCACTGGCTTACTGGTGCTCTTCCATGCGTCACTTAACTTCTTAGGGAGCGGCAGCTGAGGTGTCGGTTTGGCGTGCCCAAAGTAAAAGGCCTGCCACTCAGGCCCAGAAACTAGGATATGCACGTAATTAGTACTATTGGACAGGAAACACTCTGAAGTTTCTAAGAGTGTTAAAATATTGTCTGTGAGTATAACAGAACTGAGGCAAAAACCCGAGGAATTTCTGTCCTGGAAAAAATGTTTTTGACACATTGCCTCATTTTGAACCCCTCCCTATTGAAAACAGCCATATCTGGGAGTAAGATTGCAGTACCTATTGCTTCCACTGGATGTCAACAGTCTCTAGACAGTGTTTGGTGTGTTAGGTTGCTCTGGATGGTAATAGAAGAAGAATTTCGAACTAGTCGAAGGATGTAAACAGAAGAGGAGGCGTGTTCACGGGCTCGCACGCGCTGTGGTTTTTCCCTTTTTCTATCGTAGAGTTTATAATCCGGTTGAAACATTATAGTAAATATACATAAAAATGTTCCTAAGGATACATTATCAATGATGTTTGATTGTTCTTGGACAAGTGTATAGGTATAGGTTGAACGCGTTCTCTTCACGGTTCAATGGGCGAGTGGACCCTGTATTTTATGAACATAACGCGCCAACCAAACAGAGATTTATGTATATAATAAATTACTTTTTCTAACAAAAGAACCATTGGATGTCTTCATTGGACACTTGGGGTGCGCTAGCGCCCCACTGCTCCCTAAGTAAGTGGGTTGAGTCACTGACATGATCTTTCTGTCCAGGTTGGCGCCCCTCTCGGGTTTGTGCCGTTGGGGAGATCTTTGTGAGCTATGCTCTGCCTTGTCTCAGGGTAGTAGGTTGGTGGTTGAAGATATCTCTCTAGTGGTGTGGGGGCTGTGCTTTGGCAAAGTGGGTGGGGTTATATCCTGCCTGTTTGGCCCTGTCCGGTGTCTGCCGACCCCTCCTGTCTCAGCCTCCAGTATTTATGCTGCAATAGATTGTGTCGGGAGGCTAGCGTCAGTCTGTTATATCTGGAGTATTTCTCCTGTCTCATCCGGTGTCCTGTGTGAATTTAAGTATGCTCCCTCTAATTCTCTTTTTCTCTCTTTCTCTTTCTCATTCTCTCTCTCTTTTTATCTCTCTCTCTCTGTCTCTCTCTCTTCTCTCGGATGACCTGAGCCCTAGGACCATGCCGCAGGACTACCTTGGTCTGATGATACCTTGCTGTCCCCAGTCCACCTGGTTATGCTGCTGCTCCAGTTTCAACTGTTCTGCCTGCGTCTATGGAACCCTGACCTGTTCACTGGACGTACTACCTTGTCCCGCACCTGCTGTCTCTAACTCTGAATGATCGGCTATGAAAAGCCAACTGACATTTACTCCTGAGGTGCTGACCTGTTGCACCCTCTACAACCACTGTGATTATTATTATCTGACCCTGCTGGTCATCTATGAACGTTTGTACATCTTGGCCATGTTCTGTTGTAATCTCCACCCGGCACAACCAGGAGAGGACCGGCCACCCCTCAGAGCCTGGTTCCTCTCTAGGTTTCTTCCTAGGTTTTGGCCTTTCTAGGGAGTTTTTCCTATCCACCGTGCTTCTACATCTGCATTGCTTGCTGTTTGGTGTTTTAGGCTTGGTTTCTGTACAGCACTTTGTGACATCGGCTGATGTAAATATTATTTGATTGATCCAAGCCTGACTGTAAGGGGTGCGTACTGGCGGTAGAGAAGTCAGGTGCAGGAGAGCAGAACTGTGTTTTCACAATGGAGCAGTTTAATAATAAAATCCACCGGAAAACACAGTAAACAGAATAAATGGGTAACATAACCCGTCGCACACCAAGAACAACGTGCTCAAGCACTTACAAAAATAAACAATTCCCGGACAAGGACATGGGGGAAACAGAGGGTTAAATACACAACATGTAATGAAGGTATTGAAACCATGTGTGTGGGAAGACAAGACAAAACAAATGGAAAATTAGAAATGGATCGATGATGGCTAGAAGACCAGCGACGCCGACCGCCGAGCACCGCCCGAACAAGGAGAGGCACCAACTTCAGCGGAAGTCGTGACACTGACGATCGACTCCTTGGTAGAAATTTAACAGCCGGAAGAATCTCAGCAGTTGGTATGCCTTTTTTTTGTGATTTTGTGTCATCATCTAACAATGTAGGTAGCTCAATGTTAGAACCTTTCTTTTCTGATTGGTACGACTTGTAATACAAATCTTTGAAGACTGAGTTGATTTCTATGGGGTCTGTAGCAATATTGCCATCCGGGTTTAATATCTTAGGGATAGCTTTATCTTCTTATTCTCGTATTTGCCAGGCTAAGAGTGTTCTTGCTGGTCCACCTTGTTCCACATACTGATGTTTGGATCTTAGTATATCTCTTTCCACTGACTGAGTATTGATTGAGTTGCATTTCAGATTTTCCAATTGGTGTAGGATATCTGAACTTTTGTTTGTGCTATTCTGTTTTTCTAGATTTTTTATTTCCAATTCCAGGGAGTCCAGCTCCTTGCTAGCTTCCTTTCTTTTAGCTGTGGAAAATGATATGATATGCCCTCTAAGGAATGCTTTTAATATATCCCAGATAATAAGTGAGCACAAATTCTCACCCATGTTAGTCAATATAAAATATCCAGCTGTTGCTTTAATAAACTCAGTGAAACTCTTATCTCCCAAAGTAAAGAGTCAAACCATCGTCTTATAGGTTGGAGAGTGGTCTGACATTATTCTTGGGAGGTATACACAATGATACACAATGCAATAGATTGAGTGGGATAAGGAAGAAGTCAATTCTAGAATAGGAATCATGGACCTGGGAGTAGTAGGAGTAGTCCCTGACTGTGGGGTGGCGTGTTTTCCACACTTCACAAAGACACAGATCTATAGCGTTATAGCTCAAGGCCTTGGCCACATTTAGGAGAGAGCCTCCCCTTGTAGATGATTTATCAAGTGTTATATCAAAAGTACAATTAAAATCATCCCACCAGATTACTTGGATCTTAAAATTAATTAACTTGAACCTAATATTGTTTACGAACTTATGATCATCTTGATTAGGGCAGTAGCAATTGAGCAAACTTCCTCTTGATTCACAACACCCCTTATCAGTACATATCATCCTCTGTATCGGAAATGACTTATTCGGGCTGAAACAATACATTTTTGTTTTTTAAGATGTACTTTGAAGTGAAATCAGTCATTGATATAGACGTGGTGGCGTAGCAGGAATATTAGAATGCCGTGAACCAAGAGTTCAAATGCCAGGTGAGAACAGGTTAAATAATAATTACTTGTTACAATGTAATCATGTATGCCAAAGTGTGTCAAATATGTTAGTTGAAAATACTGTATGTTAAAAGCACTTGTGTTTGTGGGTGTCCCTAACACTTCCAAAAGATAACGATCTGTCATTGGATCTGTGGTTTACCAATCAGTGATCAGTCTTGGTAACAGGAACAAGGGGTGATGTGTAATGAAACTTGGGTGCGCGTGCTCTGGGCAAAACTTAATTTTTGGGGGGAGAATGTTTCTTTGCGACCGTAAACTAGACAGAAACCTCCAGGGGACCATGACAAAACGTCCCAAGAATGTTCAGGTGACCTTCAGGGTACTATGACACAACATCCCAAGATCGACTTAAAACACATACTCTGGATAAAACGGGAACTAGACAAAAACTCCATGTTTTAAGATTCTCGTGGTCAACAGCGGTGTGTCTCCTAAAGAAAGGCAAAACAGACTTCATGCTTCTTAATAAACTCAGCAAAAAAAGAAACGTCCAATTTTCAGGACCCTGTCTTTCAAAGATAATTCGTAAAAATCTAAATAACTTCACAGATCTTAATTGTAAAGGGTTTAAACACTGTTTCCCATGCTTGTTCAATGAACAATAAACAATTAACTCTTTAGGCATCATCAGCAGTGGTGATGGTTTTGGAGAGTCTGGCGTGCCCAAAGTAAAATGCCTGCCACTCAGGCCCAGAAACTAGGATATGCACATAATTAGTACTATTGGATAGGAAACACTCTGAAGTTTTTAAAACCTTTAAAATAATGTATGTGAGTATAACAGAACTGATATAGCAGGCAAAAACCAGAGAAATTTCTGTCCAGAATTCTTTTTTTTTGTGACATTTCCTCAGTTTGATAGGCTTCCTATTGAAATCCATGTAAAATAGCTCCCAGATTGCAGTACCTATGGCTTCCAATAGATGTCAACAGTCTTTAGACATAGTTTCAAGGCTTTATCATTGAACAGAACCGAATAGAAGAAGAAATAGTGAATTGACCACGGATGTCAATAACTTTTCCTGGGCGCCAGACGGTGAGCGCGCCCCTCTTTATTTTCCTTTTATATCGTTTAGGATATCATCCGTGTAAAATATAATCATTAATATTCATAAAAGGGTACCTAAGGATGCATTAGAAATTATGTTTGATTTGTTTGGGCAAAGTTGATAGGTATAATTTGAACGCTTTCTCTTCACTGTACGACGGTGGATTTTCTGAACATAACGCGCCAACCAAACGGAGATTCATGGATATAATAAATGACTTTTTCTAACAAAAGAACCATGGATTCTCTTGTTTGGACACTTGGGATGCCCTCAGCAGAAGTTCTTCGAAAGGTAAGTGATTTATTTGAGCTAATGCATAAATATGAGAGGTGCTATCCTCAAACAATCAAATGTTGTGCTTTCACCGTAAAGCCTTTTTGAAATCTGACAACGCTGTGATATTGCCAAGAATCAGAGCTTTTGATGACTATGCAACACTTGTATATTGGTGAATGTTTAATAATTCAACTTTTGGATTTTTAATTTGGAGCCTTACATTTCACCGGATAGTGTCCCAGCTAGCGCCCCAGTTATCCCTAAGTGGTTTGAACATGCACCTGTGGAACGGTCGTTAAGACACTAAAAGCTTACAGACAGTAGGCAACTAAGGTCACAGTTATGAAAAATTAGGACACTAAAGAGGACTTTCTACTGACTCTGAAAAACACCAAAAGAAAGGTGTCCAGGGTCCCTGCTCATCTGCATGAACGTGCCATAGGCATGCTGCAAGGAGGCATGAGGACTGCAGATTTGGCCAGGGCAATAAATTGCAATATCCGTACTGTGAGACGCCCAAGACAGCGCTACAGGGAGACAGGACAGACAGCTGATTGTCCTCGCAGTGGCAGACCACGTGTAACAACACCTGCACAGGATTGGTACATCCAAACATCACACCTGCGGGACAGGATGGCAACAAGAACTGCCCGAGTTACACCAGGAACGCACAACCCCTCCATCAGGGCTCAGACTGTCCGCAATAGGCTGATAGAGGCTGAACTGAGGGCTTTTAGGCCTGTTGTAAGGCAGTTCCTCACCAGACATCACCAGCAACAACGTCGCCTATGGGCACAAACCCAATGTCACTGGACAAGACAGGACTGGCAAAAAGTTATCTTCTCTGACGAGTCGCGGTTTTGTCTCACCAGGGGGTATGGTCGGATTCGCGTTCATCGTCGAAGGAATGAGCGTTACACCGAGGCCTGT
Organism: Brachymystax lenok tsinlingensis; assembly: GCA_030435695.1. Classification (NCBI taxonomy): domain Eukaryota; kingdom Metazoa; phylum Chordata; class Actinopteri; order Salmoniformes; family Salmonidae; genus Brachymystax; species Brachymystax lenok. The sequence continues at coordinate 26,797,414 of CM059804.1, forward strand.
ACTCTGGGGCGGGATCTAGGACAAAAAGGCTTCTCAACAGTTTTTACCTCCAAGCCATAAGACTCCTGAACAGGTAATCAAATGGCTATCCTGACTTTTCGCATTGTACCCTATTGGTTAGAGCCTGTAAGTAAGCATTTCACTGTAAGGTCTACACCTGTTGTATTCGGCGCACGTGACAAATAAACTTCGATTTGATTTGAATTTGGAGGGTCCGTCATGGTCTGGGGTGGTGTGTCACAGCATCATCAGACTGCGCTTGTTGTCATTGCAGGCAATCTCAACGCTGTGCGTTACAAGGAAGACATGCTCCTCCCTCATGTGATACCCTTCATGCAGGCTCATCCTGACATGACCCTCCAGCATGACAATGCCACCAGCCATACTGCTCATTCTGTGCGTGATTTCCTGCAAGACAGGAATGTCAGTGTTCTGCCATGGCCAGCGAAGAGCCCGGATCTCAATCCCATTGAGCACGTCTGGGACCTGTTGGATCGGAGGGTGAGGGCTAGGGCTAGGGTCATTCCCCACAGAAATGTCCGGGAACTTGCAGGTGCCTTGGTGGAAGAGTGGGGTAACATCTCACAGCAAGAACTGGCAAATCTAGTGCAGTCCATGAGGAGGAGATGCACTGCGGTACTTAATGCAGCTCGTGGCCACACCAGATACGGACTGTTACTTTTGATTTTGACCCCCGATTTATTCAGGGACACATTTTTCAATTTCTGTTAGTCACATGTCTGTGGAACTTGTGTCGTGGAAAAAATTATCTTCAAATTATGACACTCATACAAGACACTTGTGAATTCAATAAGCCTTTAATACAGAGTAATTAAAGGCGAGCTGACCTAGGAAACAGCTGATTCAACCAATCACACAATTCTGATTTATACCCCCACATGACATGAGTACAGCCCATATTCAAATGCAGTCACTCCTTCTTTCTCTCATGCCACCAATCATCTTTTGATCTGAGTCCTTGCTTGTTCACGCCCAGTAACGCCCCTATCTGTTCCAAGATTAGATCATTTGGTGGCAAGCCCTGCAATGTTATAACAATAATACATTTCATTGTGCACATACATTACTTGTGTTGACCACTCTGCTGTCATCTTCTAGACCTTAATGTGTTAAATCAATGGATTAAATCAGCATTATATCTTTACCTGATATGTCTATGATCTCAATGCCCTGTTCTCTGTATATGGAAAAATAGCTTGTCCTTGCCTCTCTTCACCACATTCTTTGTCTTAACACTTGCTTGCTGTCACTCACACACCTGACAGCTGCTTGGGCTGTATTCGTAGCCCTGCAACCGCCCAAGCATTTAACCTAAATGTTCCTATACCTTATAAGTCCTTTTGTTTCTGTTCGCCTGTCTAATTTTACAGACCCTGTTACTTGACTCTGTCTGACTTTTAACGTATGTATTTACGGGTCTCAGCTTTATACCCTTGTCACCTAGCCGAGACAACCTTTGGCATGTGTTCTGCTGAACAGTGACAAGCCTACTAGTGTCATCCTGCTTTCTATGTGTCCTGTGTAATTAGTGATATGCATGTTTGTTAAAGGAAAGGAGAAAAGACAATTAATGCCATCAAATTATCCCCTACACTTGTTCAGTTTATGTTTCAGTTGTTGAATCTTGTTATGTTCATACAAATATTTACACATGTAGGTTTGCTGAAAAGAAACGCATGTGACAGTGAAAGGACGTTTCTTTTTTTGTTTATATGACATAATACTCATGTTCCATATCAAAAATGTATGCTGTAGTTTTATATCATATTTATTGTTAAAAGTTAGTCGTTTTTATTTTCTTAGTAGTGCAGTATTAGGTAGGAGGGTTTAGTTTTTCTAAATGTTTGTTTCTTTATTAATTTGGTCTAAGCTGTGATTGACTACACCCTCCAGTACAGTGGTGGCAGCATGCAGTGATTAATTAATTTGGGCTAGATCCTGCCTGAACAGGATCTTGCACCACTTAGTTTTGAACTGTTTAGTTCCGGAACCTATTTGTCAGGATCCGATACCTGTCCTGGTATGAAAGATAATTGTAACTGTTTGCAATGTAAACAATCTACTAATAGCAATTCAAGTTGACTCCTCTGTAATGCTCCTGCCCCCCTAAAATACATAATGTGAAAACGCGCATGATATTCTAAGGATTGATTCATGCTGGGCCGGCCTGGGTTTATGGTTTCCGCAACATTGTAGCATATATAGGCCAACGCGTGGCCATTGCCAAGTTATAGAATTACTTCTGTCTGTTCAGAAATAAATAAAATACTTCCGAATACTACACCAGGAGTAAGACTAAGTTAGCCACATAGGATCAATAGCTTTTTTTTTTTTTAAAGCCTAGCTGGGGATTGTGTGTAGCCCAATCACAAGGTTTGCCTACTGTCGGAACGAGGCAAATCTGTCAGTGAACAGTATGCAGCCAAAACAGGCCTTTCGCAATAGCTCAAATACAATTGCGGGAAAACACAGTTTGGAAAGCAAATGGATCCTGCTGAAAAGAGAAGACTAAGCTGTCTGTAGTATACCAAGTTATCAACTCCAAATAGGCCTATTGGGCGAACAGCATTGTAAAACAAGAGAGAGAGAAGCTTTTGGCACAAGCGCATCATAGCCCCCCAGGTCACCCCCCAGGTCACCCTATTCATGTCGAAATAGCTATCTAATTACCATTACAAGGGGCACTTTATAAGGCAACTTAAATACAAGAAAATATGTGACTGAAAGAGTAAAATAGCGGCACAACAAACAATGGATTGCACGCTAAAATCTGTTGAATTGCCGGCAACTGATAAATCTCTTAAAAACTTCTTAGGGATCGGCTCCCGAGGTGACGGTTTTGGAGAGTCTGGCGTGCCCAAAGTAAAATGCCTCCCACTCAGGCCCAGAAAATAGGATATGCACATAATTAGTACTATTGGATAGGAAACACTCTGAAGTTTCTAAAAGTGATAACATAATGTCTGTGAGTTTAACAGAACGGATATAGCAGGCGAAAACCCCGAGGAATTTCTGTCCTGGAAAAAGTGTTTTTGACACATTGCCTCATTTTTAACCCCTTCCTATTGAAAACAGCCATTTCTGGGAGTAAGATTGCAGTACCTATTGCTTCCACTGGATGTCAACAGTCTCTAGACAGTGTTTGGTGATGTTATAGTTGCTCATGATGCTAATAGAAGAAGAATTTTGAACTGGTAATCGGATGTAAACAGAATAGGATGCGCGTTCACGGGCTCGCGCGCGCTGTGGTTTTTTCCTTTCCCATCGTCCAGTTTATAATCCGGTTGAAATATTATAGTAAATATACATAAAAGTGTTCCTGAGGATACATTATCAATGATGTTTGATTGTTCTTGGACAAGTGTATAGGTATAGGTTGAACGCGTTCTCTTCACGGTTCAATGGGCGAGTGGACGCTGTATTTTATGATCATAATGCGCCAACCAAACTGAGATTTATGTATATAATAAACAACTTTTTCTAACAAAAGAACCATTGGATGTCTTCGTTGGACACAAGCCCTCAGCAGAAGTTCTTCAAAAGGTAAGGGATTTGTTTTCTCTGTGAAATGTGTTTTGTGTGAACCGCGATGGTTTATGAATTTATGCTATTGTAAAAATATTGGAGGTGCTACCCTCAAACAATCAAATGTTGTGCTTTTGCCGTAAAACCTTTTTGAAATCAAATCTGACAACGCTGTGATATTGCCAAGAAGCAGAGCTTTTGATGACTATGCAACACTTGTATATTGATGAATGTTTAATAATTCAACTTTTGGATTTTGAATTTGGCGCCTTGCATTTAACCGGGTAGTGTCGAGAGTAGTTAACTACTTACGGAGTGGTGGAGTGCTAAAAGTTGAATTATTAAACATTCATTGAGGAGACTCTCTCCATGCAGACACACTGTTAAATTTTGGTTGTGGCATTTTTGTGGCATGTTTGTTTGTTTGCTTGCTGGCGTTGGCACCTTTCAACACCCCTCATTATCACATTCATGCATGCAACCACTCACTTACACTACTGATTACTGACTACACACACCGTTAATTGTATTTAGTTTACTTCAGTGAATAAATATATTTAGTTATTCCTTATCTCCACATTGTCTCCCTTTTTGTTACGAACTTGGAGCCGGTTCGTGACAACATACATATTTTTCTGTATACAGGCAACAACGGCAGCACTGAAGGACATGAGAACATATGACATTCTTGGGATGTTGTGTCATGGTCCCTTGGAGGTTTTTGTCTAGCTCAAATGTTGTCACGTGTAGTTTCATTGTATCAGGTATCACATGTTGATGTTTTGCATCCCCATGTTATCACAATTCTTTCACGAGATCATGTCTTCACATGTGCTCAAATGTTGTTGACTGCAGAAGAAGAGCAGCAAACAAGTGCTCAGCATATGAAGGAACTCCTTCAAGATTGTTGGAAAAGAATTCCATTTAAAGCTGGTTGAGAGAATGCCAAAAGTGTGCAAAGTTGTTATCAGGGCAAAGGGTGGCTACTTTGAAGAATCTAAAATATAAAATATATTTTGATTTGTTTAACACTTTTCTGGTTACTACATGATTCCATATGTGTTATTTCATAGTTTTGATGTCTTCACTATTATTCTACAATGTAGAAAATAGTAAAATAAATAAAAACCCTTGAATGAGTAGGTGTGTCAACTTTTGGTTGACACACAACTTCTGGTTCTGTATCTGGTCCGCTTTCTGTGTATCCCAGCAGTTGTTATTTAAAGGTGATGGAAACTTTTACAATATGAATACAATGTAGGTATTTATTGACTTTAGGTTGGAGGACAGTGCATCAATTATCCCCTTGTAAAAGATAGATCACTGAACTGTGAAGGGCATATCAGACGGCTGTGAAAGGATATAAAGCACAGGCAGTAACTCTGTAATTGTCATGGAATTCCTCATCCGAGGTTCCAAAGAAGTGTTGGTTTGGAGGTGATGGCTGCATCTCAAATGATACCCTATTCACAATGCTTTGGCCGGAAGTAGAATACTATCTGGGGAAAAGGTGTCATCTGAGATTTCCATGGTGTCACATTGATGGAAATCTGAACTGGGCTGGGCTGGAATAACGTTATAATCGATTATCAGGAGTACTGATTTTGAAAACTGTGACTTGTCATAACACAGATGGTCTTGGAGAGCTGCTGTGTGTGCAGACGTTTTAACAGTAACACATCTGATTCTAATATTCAACTGATCATGGTTAGATCACAATTATTGAAAACAGGTGTGTTAGTGTTGGGCTCTCGAAGTTGGCCACCCCAGTTGGCTTATGATAGATCAGTCACCACAACTTGTCACACAGGCTGTCACCTCAGAAGACATTGGGTAAGTCCGGGACTGTCTGGGTTAGTACCGGTTATATTAAAACCAGAATCTAGAAGAAGTTTGCAGGCCAAAAATGTCTCCTCTATCTCAGAGTGAAACTTTAGTAACAATCAGAGAGAAAGTCAATTAGCGTTTTTCTGATTTAATAAATAAAAGAAACCTGGAAACCTCATGATATCATAGATACCAGAATCCTGGGTACTAAATACTCTGAGATGAGAGGGGTGCACCAGCGACCTTGGCATGGCAGCGCAGTGTGTGTGTGTGAGTGTGTGCATATGTGTGTGTGTGTGTGACTTCACAGGCACAGCGAGTAGCAGAGTAATGAGTCACAACTAAGAAAACATCTGCTGTGACACAGACGTGCAACCTCTCTGCAATAGATCTGTGAAGGGAGAGTGGAGAGGGAACGAGGAGAGGGGACTAGGAAGGGGCTTGAGAGATAAAAAAAGGAGTTCAAAAGAGGGTGAGAGAAAGAGAGGGCCAACAGGGAGGAGAGAGAGAGAGAAACCTTAGCCACACTCTGCCTCAGGAAACCATCTACATTCACTCAGTTAGTGCCTTGCAAAGGTATTCGTCCCCCTTGGCATTTTTCAGATTTTGTTGCATTATAACCTGTAATTTAAATTGATTTTTTGGGGGATTTCATGTAATGGACATACACAAAATAGTCCACATTGGTGAAGTGAACTGAAACAAATTACTTGTTTTAAAAAAAAAAAAAAAAAAGGAAAAGTGGTGTGTGCATATATATTCACCCCCTTTGCTATGAAGCCTCTAAATGAGATCTGGTGCAACCAATTACCTTCATAAGTCACATAATTAGTTAGATTGCACACAGGTGGACTTTATTTAAATGTCACATGATCTGTCACATGATCTCAGTATATATACACCTGTTCTGAAAGGCCCCAGAGTCTGCAACTCTACTGAGCAAGGGGCACAACCAAGCAAGCGGCACCATGAAGACCAAGGAGCTCTCCAAACAGGTCAGGGACAAAGTTGTGGAGAAGTACAGATCAGGGTTGGGTTATAAAAAAGATCAGAAACTTTGAACATCCATTAAATCCATTATTAAAAAATTTAAAGAATATGGCACCACAACAAACCTGCCAAGTGAGGGCCGCCCACCAAAGCTCACGGACCAGGCAAGGAGGGCATTAACCAGAGAGGCAGCAAAGAGACCAAAGATAACCCTGAAGGAGCTGGAAAGCTCCACAGCGGAGATTGGAGTATCTGTCCATAAGACCACTTTAAGCCGTACACTCCACCGAGCTGGGCATTACGAAAGAGTGACCAGAAAAAAGACATTGCTTAAAGAAAAAAATAAGCAAACACGTTTGGACTCCCCAAACATATGGCAGAAGATACTCTGGTCAGATGAGACTAAAATTAGGCATGTTGGCCATCAAGGAAAACGCAATGTCTGGCGCAAACACAACACCTCTCATCACCCAGAGAACACCATCCCCACAGTGAAGCTTGGTGGTGGCAGCATCATGCTGTGGGAATGTTTTCATCAGCAGGGACTGGGAAACTGGTCAGAATTGAAGGAATGATGGATGGCGCTAAATACAGGGAAATTCTTGAGGAAAACCTGTTTCAGTCTTCCAGAGATTTGAGACTGGGACAGAGGTTCACCTGCCAGCAGGACAATGACCCTAATCATACTGCAAAACAACACTTGAGTGGTTTAAGGGGAAACATTTAAATGTCTTGGAATGGCCTAGTCAAAGCCCAGACCTCAATCCAATTGAGAATCTGTGGTATGACTGAAAGATTGCTGTACACCAGCGGAACCCATCCAACTTGAAGGAGCTGGAGCAGTTTTGCCTTGAAGAATGGGCAAAAATCCCAGTGTCTATATGTACCAAGCTTATAGAGACATACCACAAGAGACTTGCAGCTGTAATTGCGGCAAACGGTGACTCTACAAAGTATTGACTTTATGGGGAAATAGTTATTCATGCTCAAGTTTTCTGTTTCTTTGTCTTATTTCTTGTTTGTTTCGCAATAAAAAATATTTTGCATCTTCAAAGTGGTAGGCATGTTGTGTAAATCAAATTATACAAACCCCCCCAAAATCAATTGTAATTCCAGGTTGTAAAGGCAACAAAATTGGAAAAATGCCAAGGGGGCTGAATACTTTCGCAAGCCACTGTATAAGGATGTTCCCGAGGGTTATCAAGAGTAGCACTGTTTATTACCATTGACATTCATGAAAGACAAGTACTCCCTTAGGAGGCTGCAGACGTGTCAGGGGAGGCAGTCATTAGTCCTTTACTGGAAAAGTCTTTGTTGAAACAACAGTAACAACGTAGATATTGAGACTTGTTAGAGAGCTAAACAGGCCTTGGTATTTTTGTATTTTATTTAACCTTTTCAAACTGTGGATCAGAGAGTTGGCATTCACTGATCCCTGAGGGATGGAAATTAAGAAAGGGCTCCACAGTGTGACAGCGACTGTGTTATTAGAGAATCTAGTCTGATGTAGCCCATCAACATTCTTTTTTTCTCTTTTTACCCTACAAAAGTAATTATGGCATCCGAATGATTGGTAGTTAGCCACTGGCTCACCAAGCTCTGTGCGTTCCCAATAAAGGGCAGACTCATTTGTGTGTGTGTGTGCAGACCGACTGTGTTTGCTCTAGATGCTGTTTTTCTGCTTGGGAAGCCAGTCTTATTTAGTCATAACTCTACTGCAACGATTTCCATTACTTTTTAACGTGGTCTCAAATTTCTTTCACAGACCCTCAAACATAAGATTGTTTGATCATCATCGCTGATGTTTTCCTGAACTTTCTAAATACCTTTCGGATTAATTTCACTCACTCTAAAAATACTTCCTTCAGACTGAAATTTTACATTATCTTGTGCTATACATTTTATTGAGATAATGGCAATAGAGTCAGATTCTAAAGATTTGTCAAATAATATTACACATTTCTTTCTGATACCCCCAAGTTTCCTAAAATAAAGAAACAGATAATCAAAAAGTTTGATGGTCCATGTTAATAGTAACATCTATGTAATCTATGTAATATCTTGAATAAATAGGGCAGGGACAATACCAGTGTCACAATACTCGTTAGTATCGTGGCAAGGAACCAAAACACAAAGCGAATTTAACTTCTTTAGGAAAACAGCCCTAATGTTGGAAACAAACATCATGATGTTGTCATGCAGAGTCACATTTGTTTATTTTCCAAGCATTAGCACACAATATTTTACATACAGCAGGTTTTTAACGGACCAACAAGTTTAGTATGCTTCGTGTTTGTTATATTTGCCATGGAAATAAAATGACTAGCCATCACGTAACTTCACCATTCTAATAACAGCTTTACAGAACGTAATCCACTGGAGCCTGGCCTGCACAATTCCCATCCTCAAGCATGGTTACTGATTTTCTGATTTAAAATACATCTTGGGGATAAATAAAGAGAGCGTCACATATAATCCATTGAAAATTCACAACAGTCGAGGCATAATTCGATCCAGGTTTCTGGGTTATCTAAGGTCTCAGGAAGCCCAGCAGTAGTCATCTCATTTTAAACGGCCCATCTTTGATTGATTTTCCCTATGTCTCGGAGGGGAATACGCAGGTTGATTCATTGAGACTATAAGTCAAACTGATCACGCAGGGCTTAAAGGGGCAATCTGCAGTTGCTACGTTAATTTTGTGACATGCAAATTAATGTTATGTACCCATTGATTCTTGAAGAATATATCTTATAAATGCCTTATGAGATTAGTTCAACTGTCGTACCCTATCAGAACACAAATTATAAGCTTGTTTTACTCCAATGTTTGTCAATAAAGTAAATATAAACAAACACTTTATAGCCTCCCAAAAAAATTATAAGTATAATTCTTATATCATGAATGGTCCCTCCTTCCATCCATAGCTCTGTCTATGAATTTGAGAGTGCTTACATTTCTACAGCCCCATCCCTCAGCTTTTTCTGAAACAGTGGCAGGGACAGTACTTTATTATTATTTCAACTCCTGATTGACGCTTTTAGTTTCAACACTCCTCTCCTGTGAAAGCCAGTTCTCTCTCTCCTATATCTCCTCCATTCCTTCTCCCATCTCCCCCTCTTCAGTTTTGAATTTCCTCCTGTTCCTACTCCTCAGCTTGAACCATCCCTCCCTCTCTCCCTGTCCTCTCCTCCCTCGCTCGCTCGCTCCTCTGATTGAAAGCAGATAGTTTAGTCATCAATAAGGCTGAACAGAGATGGCCAGCTAACTTCATTAACACTCTCCAGATGAAGCCGTCTCTATATAGCTGTCAGAGTCACACACACACACGCCCATACGCAGGCACATACACACACACGCATTCAGGCTGGCACGCAGGCACAAATGCATACATGCACACAAAGAATGTTCCTCCATGAAGTGTTGAAACTAAAAGCGTCAATCAGGAGTTGAAATAATAATAAAGTACTGTCCCTGCCACTGTTTCAGAAAAAGCTGAGGGATGGGGCTGTAGAAATGTAAGCACTCTCAAATTCATAGACAGAGCTATGGATGGAAGGAGGGACCATTCATGATATAAGAATTATAGTTATAATTTTTTTGGGAGGCTATAAAGTGTTTGTTTATATTTACTTTCCTTGACTACAATAAATCCATATACCTTGATTTTATTGCTTTTATGTTCATAAGTTAGAATGAAAACAAACCTGCATTCATTTTGTTAGATTCCTCAGGAAGGATGAAAGCACCGTAGGTCTATTTCTTCTCTGTGACATTGTCAGGTCCAGCTTCCAGGTCTTTGTATTTGGCCTTTGTCAAAGTGGACTGTAATACACCATGATCAAGAGACTCATTTTAATACGCATCAACATGCTAGAATAGTTTCACTCACCATACTTAACACTGACCATGGCAAAGGGACCCTTAGATTCTTTTTTACAGATGATTACAGTTATGTTGTTTAGAAGAGAGGTCTGTTGCCCTCCACAATACAGTGTGCGATTGTAGAATCTCACACATTTACTGTCAAACAATGGATATTCAACTGTATGTTCTTCCCTGTAGATTAGCCCTGTCTCTTTCTATCATCAGCCTACTTAGAACCTTAGAGGTTTATTTGGCAGCATCCCACGTTTCCCTGTAAACATCCTAGCCGGCCCTGCCAAGCCTGTCTCTCTGCCGCTGTGACGGATTGAGGAATTCTGTTGGACATGAGAGTTCCAGAAAGTCTCTCTCTTAGTTCCATAGAGGCTCTGTGTGTTGCTGCTTCATTTCCTCCCATCAGACATTGTATGTGTACGTGTGTGTGGTGTGGTAAGAGTGTGTGAACAGTATGTGTGTTTGTGCCTGCGTGTGTGCGCAATAAGATCTCACTGTCACACTGGGGGGAGGGTGGGGGGCGAGCATGAGTGCAGAGCACTGAGCGAGAACCCACGATCCTCTGCGCCGAAGAGTGCGTACCTACTAGTAATTGAAGGCATCTCCCGATTCCTTGGGACCTGGACAAACGTTGAATACTGTAGGCTGTTCGGTGTGATCTTTCTAGTGTGCGTGTGGGTATGTGTGTGGTATGGGTATACGTGTGTGTGCGCGTGTGTGTGTGTGTGAGTGTGTGTATGTGTTTGTGTGTAGATAAAGATAATAACTTTCCCCGGTCAGTTAAACTCTATAGTGAAGCCTATCACTCACTGTCTCACTTTCTCATAGTAGTAGCTAATGTTTGCTCAAGCCCTCTTGCCCTCCATCTCCAGTCTATCCATCACTTGAGATCTCTTGTTTTCGAAGGATCCAGTTGCTCTTTTACATTCCATTCAGCGCCAGTGTAAAACACCTGACTACTGCTTACAAAGCCTGGGACACGGGAGAAGCTATTCAAACTCTTCCACGTTTTCCAATACTTCCAAGAAATTCCTCTGTCTACTCCAGTCTCTTGCACCCATACATTACCAGTCATCCATAAGCTGCCTTTATTACTTCAGATCTCACGCACCTCTGGTATAAAGCTTGATGTTTCAAAAGAGACAGTGAAGTAGTAATGTTACAATTTGTAGCTTTAAAGTAATGTTTAAGTGATGTCAAAGCTCTGATATCTTTATTTTCCCCCCATGCGTATATTAATTAGTGACTATGCCTTCATCATAAAGTCAAAGGCTCCAACAGATGTTTTCCAGAGGGTTGTTGTGAGCAGGTATGGTGGGAAGCCGACTGGATGGAAAAAACCCACTAAGATAATGAGTGTGGGAATGGATACAATATTAGGCCCTATCTGATACTCTCGTACGACCATTGATTGAATAATGGCAGTGCTACACAAATGCTGGTGCGGTGGGAATTCAGGATGGAAAGAAAAAAGAGTGGAAAATAAGATTGGGGCGATGGGTGGATAGAGAGAAAGGGATGACATGAGTAATTGAATAGCAGTTAGATTAGTTGAGCAAAATTGTGAGATGTTTAGATGTGAACTTCAATATGACTTGAGAGTTTGTTGAGTCCACATTTCAGTTATAGAAAACTTAGGGAGCCGACAGTGAATCAGTGTTCAGTTCATGATGGGCCCTTAGGGGGCAGTCTTTCACATAAAGAGATCGGGAAATGTTGGTTGAATATGAATATACTCACTAACTCACTAACTAATCTAAAAATAACACAACTAACTAACCAAAATGTATATTTTGATATGGGGTCATTTTATGTCACAAACTGTGTTATTTGTTAGACACATCCATGGAATCACCCATGAGGCAATACAGAATTATTCAGGGTCAGATTTGGAATCATGCCAACATCCCAACCATGATGGAATGAGATAGAACTAAGCCATAGAACTGGGAAGAATGGTCATAGAACTGGAATCAATTCATATGGTAATGACTAGAATGAGATGAAGGCTTACAGTGTCGTTATAAATATCACGTTTCTCCAGGAAGTATCTGTTAAGTAGAACCCCCCAGTGAATAAAGCTGAATGAAACAATACCAAATGATCACAGATTGTATCAATATATGAACCCATTTCTCTGAACAACAACACTGTGGTTATTAAAACAATAGGCATTGTACATAAAAATGATGTAATTCCTTGCTATGTTGTTGTCTTAGGTCTCTCTTTTTGTAGTGTTGTGTTGTCTCTCTTGCAGTGATGTATGGATTGTATTTTTTTAAATCCCAGCCCCCGTCCGCGCAGGAGGCATTTTGCCTTTTGGTAGGCTGGCATTGTAATTAAGAATTTGTTCTTAACTGACTTGCCTAGTTATAAAAAGGTAAAAAAAAATATATATAATAAAAATAATAATGGTTATTATTTGATAAGAAAGGCTTTTTCCTTTGTGCTTACTGTGATAAGAATACGGAAAGAAAAAGAGGGAGAGGGAGAAGGAGAGAGGAAGTTAGAGAGAACACATTCCCATACAGTAAGTACAGTTCCATTATTGCACTATATGGACAGCTGACATTTTAATATTTACCATTTTATTACAGAATTATAATACATTGAATTTATATTGAAATAAAAAAGAGAATAGCTGATATAAGATGAGGTACAAGGTATACATTTTGGCATTTAGCTGATGATTCATTATCTCTGAACTGGGGTGCAGCAGTATATGAATGGGATTTAGGGCTTATGCCCAGTGCTCTGTGACATTCTCTCAATAATTACAACCTTGCTAACTCACACCTATAGTTTATCACGCACACATGCATGCCCACATACAGACACACACCTGCAGCCCCAGGTTGCTGGCAGGGTCTGTGGAAGAACATGGACATAATCACAAATAGATGAAAAAGGAGATTCAAAAAGTGAGTTTAGTCTGGAAAAAAAAACATTCCTCGTAAAAATGTTAAAATGTGAAACTTATGAGGTTTGGCTCTCAATTAGGGACCTGCAAGGTATTACCGTACAATTTCCCAGAATGTTCTCAATTGGAGAGAAACAGAGTAAGGAAAAGCAGAGAACATATTTGGAAGGAGAGAGAGGGAAGAAAGAGGGAAGAGAGGTTGAAAGAAAATAAATAGATAGGAAAGCAATTTCCTTTCTAAGTCAAAACTGTTTTGGAAAATGATCTGAAAGTTATTTTATATATATAAAAAAAAAATCTATTTTCTAATTACACCTATTGCTGTAATAATGTGCTACCCTTCTGGAAAAATCACATTAATTTCACATGTGAACACTTAAAATTTTCCAAAAACACGTTTTCATGTGATCACGTGATCTTATGTGAAGTTAATGTGATAACGTGACAACAACAAAAAACATGTGATAACATGAAACTATGCATGTGAAAACATGTGATGACCTGTGAAGTGTTCCAAAAACACATTTTTATACGATTTAACATGTGAAATTTAATGTGAAATCATGTGAAATTTCACGTGTTTTTTCTGCAAGGGTACTGAAATGGCGTTCTGGCTGTGTGTAACCAAGTCAGACGGGTTCTCCAGTAAATGCAGCAGGGGTGGCCATTAACTGTCACAGGGGCGGCAGGTAGCCTAGCGGTTAAAATCTGGCCCGTAACCAAAAGGTTGCTGGTTTGAAACCCAAAGCTGGTAAGGTGTAAAAATCTGCCTTTCTGCCCTTGAGCAAGGCAAACAACTGCTCCCTGGGCGCTGATGACGTGGATGTTGCACCTCTCTGAATCAGAGGGGTTGGGTGAAATGTGGAAGACACATTTAATTTATTCAATTGTGCAACTGACTAGGTATGCCTTTTCCCCAACAACCCTTACGGACACACGACACATCAACAACACGTTTTGGACCACCAGCTGATTTTACATCTGGGTTACAGACCCTGGGTTACAGGCCAACCCAGCGCCATGTCTGACTGACTGAAATCTGACCACCCCCTGAATGTTTTTTTTTTTTTATATCTTTATTTTACTAGGCAAGTCAGTTAAGAACAAATTCTTATTTGCTGCATTTGTATTAGAAGTATGCAATTGTGAAGCTATTAGAAGCTTGAATGTGCTAAATGGATAGTTTAGTAGTGATGGTGAGGCTAATCTAGCACCTTAGAATAACACTTAGAGGGCCTCATGTTTACAGAGAACCAAGAGAGGATGTGAATAAAAGTGAGGGTGTTTTTCTTCCACTACCCTGATTACCCCTATTTTATCTACACTCTCAACAAAAAAAAGGTTATTGAGGGGGTTCTTTGTCAGAGGTTAAACTCTGCTACCCGTCCCCGACGACGGACACCGACATTATACATTGGGTTAAGGTCGGGTAGGGCCTGTTTTTTCATCTATAACTAGGGTACTGGCAGGGCTTGGGTATCACTAAATTGATCACTAACATTTCGAGGCTGAACCATTTGCTTGTGCTCTGCTGCACAGTATAGTCATATCTGACTAAGATCATAAAGGTGTCTTAAGTGCTTCTACCTCTTCAAATAAAAGAAAGGAGAGATTATGTCACAGAAAATAATAATGTTTCTTAGAGTTTTGTCTGAGTTTAGAGTGACGAAGAGAATCTAACAGCTAACTGCTCTTTCATCTCTCTTCATTGAGCAGAGCAGCCGGAGCGGAGCCGTTGCTATAGATACTCACAGACTCAGAGCCGCCATGAGCAGAGCGCATGTAGAGTGAGCTGCGCGCAGAGAGTGGGTGACACACAGATTGGAGCAGCTAATGGATTTACAAAAGGAGGAAATCATTTCTGATTTGCGGTTTTTTAGGCCGGGCCTTAAATTTGGCAGAATCAATTGGGGCAGGGTAAGGCCGAAACATAGCGGCATGGGTAGGGCTTAAAATTCAGGCCCGTGCAGGCCTCTAGTCAGGGGTGAGGGTGATGTGAAACCATTTTCACCAAATGCTTCTTGGCATATCAGGTAGGATGAATTAATTCTGTGATGGTTGTGAAGAACCACCCTGTCCTTTACCTCTCCACCATGTTGTTTTCTTTTATTCCATGAAATGTAACACTGTTAAAAAGTTCCAGTATTTTTACGGTACTTCAGGCTACTGGTTGCAATGAAAGTACGGTAAAGAACAACAAGTTACTGAGTTATGTGGAATTGTGCCAACTGTCAGTGGAAGTGTTCTAGCAGTTTAACCTCCTAGAATTGATATCCGCTCCCCTGTGGAAATCGATTAGCATAATAAACAAATCCCCATAAAATCTGTCAGTTTAACTAGAGATATGTTTTTTTGCATTGAATGCATCTCAATCCACTGCTTCCACTGATGTCGTGTGACAGGTGACAGAGTTAGAGCTGTGTTTGTCAGACCATGGCCTATTATGACGCCTTTATGGAAAGATGAGACTCTCACAAAATGTAGTTTATTTAGTAAATATTTTCTTAACAAACAATTCAGATAATAAGAGTTAAGGGCTTGCAAGTAAGCATTTCACAGTAAGGTCTACACCGGTTGAATTCGGCTCATGTGACAAATAACATTTGATTTGATTTGAATACGATGGTTTTGATCTACGACCCACTCAAGCATCTTGGGACTCGTCTGAATTCGGGAGAGCCAATCTGCCAACTTCTGTCTGTAGCGTCCGAACACTTTTGGCTACACAGTAATATGACCCATCTGTGGAAAGGTGAGACTCTCACGAACATATACACGTTGGTTGTCTTGAGCCTCACAAGACTCGTCTGAAGGTCCCTGGTACCAGTTGAAAAATATATAGTGCATTCGGAAAGTATTCAGACCCCTTGACTTTTGTTACATTACAGCCTTACTGTAAAGATTATTAAATACATTTTTCCCTCATCAATCTAAACACAATACCTCATAATGACAAAGCAAAAACAAGTTTTTGGGACATTTTTGCAAATGTATTACAAATATAAACAGAAATACCTTATTTACATAAGTATTCAGACTCTTTGCTATGAGACTCGAAATTGAGCTCAGGTGCATACTGTTTCCATGGATCATCCTTGAGATGTTTCCACAATTTAATTGGAGTCCACCTGTGGTATATTCAATTGATTGGACAACATTTGGAAAGGCACACACCTGTCTGTATAACGTCCCACAGTTGACTCTGCATGTCAGAGCAAAAACCAAGCCATCAGGTCAAAGGAATTGTCCGCAGAACTCAGAGACAGGAAAGTGTTGAGACACAGATACTCAAAAATGTCAGTAGCACTGAAGGTCCAATGTGGCCCCCATCATTTTAAAATAGAAGAAGTTTTGAATCACCAAGACTCTTCCTAGAGCTGGCCACCCAGCCAAACTGAACAATCGGGGTAGAAGGGCATTGGTCAGGGAGGTGACCAAGAACCCGATGGTCACTCTGACAGAGCTCCAGTTATCCCATCTCCACTGTGAAGATGGTTGTCCTTCAGGAAGGTTATCCCATCTCTGCAGCACTCCACCAATCAGGCCTTTATGGTAGAGCGACCAGACTGAAGCCACTCCTCAGTAAAAGGCACATGACAGCCCACTTGGAGTTTGCCAAAAGGCACCTAAAGGACTCTCAGACCATGAGAAACAAGGTTCTCTGGTCTGATGAAACCAAGATTGAACTCTTTTGGCCTGCATGCCAAGCGTCACATCTGGAGGAAACCTGGCACCATCCCTATGATGAAGCATGGTGGTGGCAGCATCATTCTTTGGGGATGTTTTTCAGCTGCAGGGACTTGGAGACTAGTCAGGATCGAGGGAAAGGTGAACAGAGCAAACTACAGAGAGATCCTTGATGAAAACCTGCTCCAGAGCGCTCAGGACGTCAGACTGTCGAAAGGTTTCACCTTCCAAAAGGACAACAACCCTAAGCACACAGCCAAGACAACGCAGGAGTGGCTTCAGGACAAATCTCTGAATGAGTGGCTCAATGGCCAGAAACAAAGACCTTTCTTCTGAAACTCGTCAGTCTATTCTTGTTCAGAGAAATGAAGGCTACTCCATGCGAGAAATTGCCAAGAAACTGAAGATTTTGTACAAAGTTGTGTACTACTCCCTTCACAGAACAGCGTAAACTGGCTCTAACCAGAATAGAAAGAGGAGTGGGAGGCCCCGGTGCACAACTGAGCGAGAGGACAAGTACATTAGAGTGTCTAGCTTGAGAAACAGATGCCTCACAAGTCCTCAACTAGCAGCTTCATTAAATAGCACCCGCAAAACACCAGTCTCAACGTCAACAGTGAAGAGGCGACTCCAGGATGTTGGCGTTCTGAAGAAAGTATTTGTTTCTGGCCATTTTGAGCCTGTAATCAAACCCACACATGCTGATTCTCCAGATACTCAACTAGTCTAAAGAAGCTGTGCTAACATATTTGCAAAAGGGTTTTCTAATGATCAATTAGCCTTTTAAAAGGATAAACTTGGATTAGCTTGCACAACGTGCCATTGGAACACAGTTGCTGATAATGAGCCTCCGTACACCATTTCACTGTATTTCTGATTGATTTGATGTTATTTTAATGGACAAAAAAATAGTTTTTTTTTTTTTCTCAAAAACAACGACAGTTCTAAGTGACCCCAAACTTTTGAACGATAGTGTACGTTTCTAATATTGTCAGAAAGTTGTTTTCTGTAACGCCCGGGCCTGAGATTACAGGCTTCGTTTTGGTGTAGGGTTGTCAGTTCTAGGTGTCATAGTTCTATGTTGGAGTATGGTTCCCAATTAGAGGCAGCTGTGTGTCGTTGTCTCTAATTGGGAACCATATTTATGTTTGTAGGTTTCACTCTAGGTTCGTGGGTTATTGTTTGAGCTTAGCTTGTCTTTGTTACGTTCACTTTCATGATCTTTGTTACTTTCTGTTTTGTTGTTTACCCAGTACGTTCGTATTAAAATGTGTTCTGGAAGCATCGCTGCGTCTTGGTCTGTCCATTACGAAGATCGTGACATTTTCATTGCAAGTCAAAGCTTACTGTTAGTTAGCTAGCTAAAGTTATCTAGCTGGCTCGGTAGCTAATGTTATGTGTATGATCTGTGTAGTAATATTATTCATATCTCAGATCCATTTGCATTGCTAGTTATAGCCTGATGTTAGTACGCTAGCTAGCATTGTACGTAGTTAATTAGCATTAGCTACCTGCAGATTCATGCAGGGTAGTAACGTTATGAGTTGGGATTATGGTTCATTGTTTAGCTAGCTAACTAGCTAGCTACATGTCCATACAATGGACCGTTTACACCTTCTGTATCCTGTGCATGTGACAAATAACGTTTGATTTTATTTTATATAGTTTGTGTTTACCAGAGATGGTAATGTGAAGAACAACATGACCTGCACCATAGTCAAATTAGGATATAACGTTAGTCCAATGTGACAGTGTCCAAGTTGTAAAATTCTCTGGTAGAATGCCTTGCTTTATTTCATCATACTCACAACCATAAGGTATTTTCTGTAATTAACTTACCATTAACCTGTAAATAATGATCTTGTTGTGAGTTTATTTTCCTGTAATAATGAATACGAATTAGCTAAAGTTAAGACGTTGTCAGCTGCTGTATATGATATGGTCATTATTTGAACTGGCTAGCCAGCTAACTTAACATTAACTAGCTAACAAGCTAGAAACTAACAAAAACATTGTTTAGAAAGTTTATTTTAGTTGCCTGGTTTGCTAGAATGACATATACTAAATTCATTTTTAAACGGATGGGTTTATTGGTGTTAAAATGCACCAGTTATGCTATTTTGGACTACCAGGCTGTCTGTCATTTTTGTGATTATTATTTTTCTTACCAGCGACAAGTTTGATGTCGGACGACAATAGAATGTGGATGCCATTGGGATAACTGTCTACAGACATGTCAATAGATGTAGTAGAAACCAGCCTTTAGTCTTGAAATCTTTGGTTGTTTAGTACACTTACATACTCACTCTGTTTAGCAGATGGCCTCACATGTGAATCCTTAAAGGGATGGGTGGGGCGAAGGCTTAAGATGGTGCGAACGATGCTGAATGGGTGTAGACAAAGAAGAGCTCTCCAGTAGGTTTACCAAAACATTCAAGGCCCATTTTCTCAAAAGTGGGGTTACAAGTTTATCAACTTCCAAAGCAGAATTACTTTCCCATTGTTCCTCAACTGTAGTGTACCATTTTCTAGCTCTGAGTCTCTACTTTTATCCAATATCTGTTGTTTTATGTAGTGAATCTGTTATTCAATGTGTTTGTATGGGCTTATAGCAGTAAGGCCCCCCAAAAATGTATGACATTTTTTGGGGGATACTTAAAGGGGTCTTAAAATTAAAAACATTTTCATTAGTCTATAATACTGTAGGCTATATGTAAAAACTAAAAACCACTAAAACACAGAATTTCAAGTGTAGAATATGTTTTATTCGTACAGTGCCTTTGTTACAACTATTAAACAAAAATGTTTGAAACACAGTAAAAGCTTACATTTATAATGACAAAACAAATAAAAATATCCAAACAGCAAGACAATTATGAAAATATCTGAAAATATCAGTAGTCTAAACATCAGTATAGGCGCCAAGCGTGCTTGTGAATAGTGAAAATCAGCACAAAAGCAATAATAGCATTTTAATGAATGTAAGTGTTGATATGATAGTGGTCAAAAATTGTCTACTATTGTCAGTTATTGGACACATTATTTGCAGTGGCGTGTATTCATAGATGCTAAGGGAAGCTAGGCTTCCCCCCAAAGATTACCAAGAAAAAAAAATATATATATATATTTTGTCTCTCTGTGTTTCATAAATTTCCATCAATTCATAAGAGGCTGGGGATGTATCTCACTGGAGAAAGCATCCAAGCGAACAAAACAGCGCCCCTCTGTCTCTGTATGTGTAGCCGATCTATGCTGTCTGGTCAAAAATAGCAAAAACATTGTTGCCTCAAGTAGAACTGAATGCAAGGGAAGTCATCGAGCATTTAGCCCCCCTAATATATGGATTTTTAAATAATATCCAATCAGCATTGAGCAAAACTGAGTGAGCTAAGCTGTGAATGGTCCTGGCGCACCAAAAATAAGCCTAGAAGCCATATGTCATTGACAGAAAACTGAAAGAGGAGGATGGCAAAGGTGTTATCTACAAGTTGGGTGAGTTAACATGTTTTTTCTGAGTTAGACTAAGAGACAATGTATGCTTGATCTGAAAATGTATTCAGTGGCTCCATATGGAGGGCATCAACCTGTGGGTCTTGCGACGGGTATACAGAGATGTGGCTGCTATCCTCCTGGAAAGGTAATCCTGGGAGGGAGAAAATTGGTCACGTTACTAGCTACCACCGGTGACACTGTGATAGAGCTGCCAGAGGAAGCGCTTTGATACACCACCTGTGCACTGGTCATTCACACCGGCTTTAGTGGCTGAGGCTCACGAGTAGTTTAACTGCCCATGGTTTATGTATAAAATGCGCCCTGTCAATCCGGGAAAGAAAATGGTGCACCAGTAATATCGGTCAAATCCTTTGAACTGCTAGAAACAAGCCATTTTCATGAATCTGCACGCTCAGTTTGTTCTCTATGGCACTCAGAGACCGCAGCAAAGCCTATTATCACAATTATTATCTGGGTGATTTTTTTCTAGGTCACAAAGCAAGATATTTATATTTATTTAGCAATTTAAAGCAGACTTGAGCTAGATAACTAGCTAGATAACTAGCAAATGTTACCTAGGAAAACATGCAGTTATTCAATGCTGGCTAGCAATGAAGTTACTTAAAAAGAAGTCAAAGTACCTTCCCAACAGCTGCTGAAAATATTCTTACAATTCACATCAGCTTCAAGAAGATATTTACTCAAATAGTCTGAGTAAAAAAAATACAGTTACTTTTTGTAAATGTATCATATTCAATCAGTAGCCGGGAAATGTTTAACAGTGTAATGAATAACCATCAGTGTAATGAAGAACCCTCCACAGATGGTTATTCAAAGAACCAATATAAAAAGCCCAAAAAATTGTTCCCCTACAGGTACAAAATTAAGAACAAAAAAGGGTTTGCTTACAGGGACAAAATTAAAAACAGTTCTTTGGTACCAACTAGTACTTTTTTTGAGAGTGTAGAAGGCGGCGATGTAGGGATTCAATGTCTCTTTTTGCCTTTATTTCCGTCATGTCCTCACTGCCTCACTGTCACTGTTTTCCCCTCTCCCCCTCTCTGTCTCTCTCTGTCATTTTCAAAAATTGTATTTATTTCATATTTGGTTTTGTTCACACTGTCTCTTTGTCTCTACTCTTCTGTCCCTCTCATACCTCACCTCCTCCTCTCCCCTAACTCTCTCCATCCTCACGCATCTCTCATCTCCTTTCCCCTTCCTCTTCGCTTGAAAGATTTATCTAGCAATCCAGGAAATCTTTCCTGGATTGCACCCCACTTTGATTACTTTATTTTTCATTCTTTAAAAATTCTTTAATTTCCAGTATCTCCTTTCAGCCCCTTAACCCTGACTTATAGAAAGACAAGCATTTGGTTGCGCTGCTGAGACAACATTAGGATAACCACTTAATCGCTCTGTCCCCTGTCTGTCTGTATTTACCTCTCTGCATTCACCTTTCAACACTGCTTTAATTCCTTAGATGAGTATTGGAACTATTTTGCTGTCGATGGTCGGTTAGTGCGACAGCCAGCGTTAGTGAATAGTATGACAACACAACCTTTCCTCTCACCCACTGTGATCCTGTGTGGGTCAGTTGGTAAAAGCACGCTGTTAACAATTCTTAGATGCTGGGTTTGATACCCGCTGGGGCCACCCATATGAATGTAGTACAGATGTAGGCTCTTCATTTCATCACTCTTTTGTTGCACAGCACAAAATGCTAACTAGTAGTGTATTTGAGTTTTAAAAAGGCTTCTAAAGTTAATTTCCACTTAGAAATTTCAGACTTGACTTGGCTTAACAGCATCAACCCCTACAAAAATGTCCATTAATTATAATCAACATAATATAATCCTGTTGCTACATTTCTGCTGTAGCAAACTGGCTCAAATTAAGATCTTATATCTGTATGTGCACTCACTGATGTAAGTTAGGATAACAGCGTATGCTAAATGGCATGCAATATTATTATTATTATATTACCCTCTCTTTCCTTGCTTTAGCCCAGCTGGCTTGGGTTTTGAGCAGTTATAATCAAAACAAATATACAATTATCTAGATGGCTATTGCTTTTCTCCATGTACTACGAGCTGTTCACACGACCAGAAAAAAAAAATATATATATATATTCTTAAACCAGACCTGGTACATTGTCAAACATAATAACAGTCCTTTTAAAAAAGAATGTCTTATTCTTTCCAAAATAAATGCTACATTTCAATGCTGTCTACATTGAATACATTTTGGCTTTTACTAAGCTACTTAAGGCCCAGGGCTATGACAATTAATCAATGAAACTAATCAATCCATTCTTATTACCCAACACATTATTTGGAGAATAATTGTCCCAAAGACAACATTTGGGAGTAAATTATGTAGCCAACAACATCAGCTATGTCAAAAGGAAATCCTTTAGAAGCACAGTATGTTAATTCTACAACTCATAAAATAACAAAATTGTTCTTTCTGCAGCTTGTCAGTTCCTCCCAACAGGACATTTAAAGGACATCTCAAAGCTGTGAATAATACAATAATTAGGCAAAGGGTACAGAGAAAGGTGCAAAATGGAACTATTATTTCTGTGACCCTCTCGTTGTTCCCCTGGATGGAGTCTGTTTGTTTGTGTTGGATATACATTGCATTCGGAAAGTATTCAGACCTCTTTGACTTTTTCCACATTTTGCTACGTTACAACCTTTATTCTAAAATATATATTTTTTTATCTACCCATTAATCTACACACAATACACCATAATGACAAAGCAAAAACAGGTTTTTAGACATTTTTGCAAATGTATGAAAAAAACTTTAATATAACATTTACATAAGTTTTCAGACCCTTTACTTAGTACTTTGTTGAAGCACATTTGGCAGCGATTACAGCCTTGAGTCATCTTGGGTATGACGCTACAAGCATGGCATACCTGTATTTGGGGAGTTTCTCCGATTCTTCTCTGCAGATCCTCTCAAGCTCTGTCAGGATGAATGGGGAGTTTCGCTGCACAGCCATTTTCAGGTCTCTCCAGAGATGTTAGATTGGGTTCAAGTCCAGCCTCTGGCTGGTCCACTCAAGGACATTGAGACTTGTCCTGAAGCCATTCCTGCATTGTCTTGGCAGTATGCTGAAGGTCATTGTCCTGTTGGAAGGTGAACCTTCCCCCCAGCCTGAGGTCCTGAGCGCTTTGGAGCAGGGATCTCATCAAGGATCTCTATGTACTTTGCTCCATTCATCTTTCCCTTGATCCTGACTAGTCTCCCAGTCCCTGCTGCTGAAAAACATTCCCACAGCATGAAGTTGCCACCACCATGCTTCACTGTAGGGATGGTGCCAGGTTACCTCCAGAAGTGAAGCTTGCCATTCAGGCCAAAGAGTTCAATCTTGGTTTCATCAGACCAGAGAATCTTATTTCTCATGCTCTGAGAGTCCTCCAAGCGGGCTATCATGTGCCTTTTAATGAGGAGTGGCTTCTGTCTGGCCATTCTACCACAAAGGCCTGCTTAGTGGAGTGCTGCAAAGATGCTTGTTCTTCTGGAAGGTTTTCCCATGTTGACAGTGGAACTCTGGAGCTCTATCAGTCAGGTTCTTGGTCACCTCCCCGACCAAGGCCCTTCTCCCCCGATTGCTCAGTTATATACTTGTAAATAAGGTATTTCTGTTTATATTTTTTTATAATTGTGCAAAAATGTATAAAACCCTGTTTTCACTTTCTCATGATGGGGTACTGTATGTAGATTCACGAGGGGACATTTTTATTTTATCCATTTTAGAATAAAGCTGTAACAAAAAAAAGGGCCTTAAATTAATGGTCTGAATACTTTCCGAATGCACTGTAAATATATCAGAGTGGAGTAGAAGACAGAAGAGGGGTAAGGACAAGAGGAGGAGAAGGAGTGAAGAAAGGTGGAAAGGCAGACAAATGGGACAGGGTTAGGACAAGAAGACGACAGGGTTAGAAGGTGGGAAGCTAATCCAAACTCCACACTCAACCAAACCAGACCAGAGCAGACCAGACCAGACCTCAGGCGATCTCTGTTCTAGCAGCACTGCTTATCTGGAAAAAGGTCTACATTAAGCAGAAAGGGTTATGATCTAGTGTCCATGTGTCTGTGTCCAGCTGTGAAAGTCACCAGGGTCAACCAATGTCTTTGACCTCCTGGAGCTTCCTAGATTCCAGATTCCAGGGAGAGAGAAAGCGAGAAATTGGGATAGAAAGAGCGAGAGAGACTACTTAAAGGCAGACAGCATTATGTGATGGCAGGTAGCCTAGTGGTTAGAGCGTTGAGACAGTAACCAAAAGGTTGTTGGATTGAATCCCAGAGATGACATGGTTAAACACTATCGTTCTGCCCCTGAACAAGGCAGTTAACCCACTGTTTCCTGGTAGGCTGTCATTGTAAATAAGAATTTGTTCTTAACTGACTTGCCTAGTTAAATAAAGGTTACATATAAATAAATTATGTCACAGATGCAGAAAGTAAACTGCATATTGGGTCAATTTACACAACAACTAAGAGTGTTGAAGCATGAGCATCAACTTCTCTTCTGTTTTGGTACCGTGGCTAAAATCCTGTAACAGCATGAAGCGAACAAGTGCACATGTGCAGATACTGTGTACGCCTGTGTGAGAGCAAAGTCTAGCATATATGTAGTGCCACTTGTGGCAACAGCATTTCGCTGAGTCTACCTATAAGCCAGTCAGAGTAGTACAGGTCACTTTGTCTGTATACCCCAGTCTGGTCCAACCTGGGTAGACCTAACATAGTAAATGTAAATCTGTCTCCCACCATTTACAGTGGGGAAAAAAAGTATTTAGTCAGCCACCAATTGTGCAAGTTCTCTCACTTAAAAAGATGAGAGAGGCCTGTAATTTTCATCATAGGTACACTTCAACTATGACAGACAAAATGAGGAAAAAAATTCCAGAAAATCACATTGTAGGATTTTTTATGAATTTATTTGCAAATTATGGTGGAAAATAAGTATTTGGTCAATAACAAAAGTTTATCTCAATACTTTGTTATATACCCTTTGTTGGCAATGACAGAGGTCAAATGTTTTCTGTAAGTCTTCACAAGGTTTTCACACACTGTTGCTGGTATTTTGACCCATTCCTTCATGCAGATCTCCTCTAGAGCAGTGATGTTTTGGGGCTGTCGCTGGGCAACACGGACTTTCAACTCCCTCCAAAGATTTTCTATGGGGTTGAGATCTGGAGACTGGCTAGGCCACTCCAGGACCTTGGAATGCTTCTTACGAAGCCACTCCTTCGTTGCCCGGGCGGTGTGTTTGGGATCATTGTCATGCTGAAAGACCCAGCCACGTTTCATCTTCAATGCCCTTGCTGATGGAAGGAGGTTTTCACTCAAAATCTCACGATACATGGCCCCATTCATTCTTTCCTTTACACGGATCAGTCGTCCTGGTCCCTTTGCAGAAAACAGCCCCAAAGCATGATGTTTCCACCCCCATGCTTCACAGTAGGTATGGTGTTCTTTGGATGCAACTCAGCATTCTTTGTCCTCCAAACACGACAAGTTGAGTTTTTACCAAAAAGTTATATTTTGGTTTCATCTGACATTCTCCCAATCCTCATCTGGATCATCCAAATGCTCTCTAGCAAACTTTAGACGGGCCTGAACATGTACTGGCTTAAGCAGGGGGACACGTCTGGCACTGCAGGATTTGAGTCCCTGGCGGCGTAGTGTGTTACTGATGGTAGGCTTTGTTACTTTGGTCCCAGCTCTCTGCAGGTCATTCATTAGGTCCCCCCGTGGGGTTCTGGGATTTTTGCTCACCGTTCTTCTGATCATTTTGACCCCACAGGGTGAGATCTTGCGTGGAGCCCCAGATCGAGGAAGATTATCAGTGGTCTTGTATGTCTTCCATTTCCTAATAATTGCTCCCACAGTTGATTTCTTCAAACCAAGCTGCTTACCTATTGCAGATTCAGTCTTCCCAACCTGGTGCAGGTCTACAATTTGGTTTCTGGTGTCCTTTGACAGATCTTTGGTCTTGGCCATAGTGGAGTTTGGAGTGTGACTGTTTGAGGTTGTGGACAGGTGTCTTTTATACTGATAACAAGTTCAAACAGGTGCCATTAATACAGGTAATGAGTGGAGGACAGAGGAGCCTCTTAAAGAAGAAGTTACAGGTCTGTGAGAGCCAGAAATCTTGCTTGTTTGTATGTGACCAAATACTTATTTTCCACCATAATTTGCAAATAAATTCATAAAAAATCCTACAATGTGATTTTCTGGATTTTTTTCCCTCATTTTGTCTGTCATAGTTGAAGTGTACCTATGATGAAAATTACAGGCCTCTCTCATCTTTTTATGTGAGAGAACTTGCACAATTGGTGGCTGACTAAATACTTTTTTTCCCCACTGTACATTTTAGTCATTTAGCAGACAATTCTTATCCAGAGCGACTTACAGGAGCAATTAGATTTATGTGCCTTGCTCAAGGGTACATCGGCAGATTTTGCGCCTAGTCGGCTCGGGGATTCGAACCAGCAAATTTTCAGTTACTGGCCCAACACTCTTAACCGCTAGGCTACTGGACAAATATTAAAAATGATACGTTACGTTTCATATGATATGGTATGTATTAATTTGTGGATGTCCATCTTCCATTTTGTATGATATGTTACAAATTCCAACAATAGCTAGGTGGCTAACGTTGGTTAGGCTAGGGGTTAGTGGTTAAGGTTAGGGTTAAGGTTAGGAGTTAGGTTAAAGGACTAAGGTTAGAGTTAGCTAACATGAAAAGTAGTTGCAATGTAGCTAGAAAGCATTAAGTAGCTAATTAGGTAAAATGCTAAAGTTGTCCATGATGAGATTCGAGATACGTTAACTACAGTATGTTACCTCTAGTCTATGGCTGTCTGATCAGGCTGTCTGGTTAGGAGGGACAATCCACTGACAGAGTACCAAGCTGCAACTTTATAGTGTTCAGTCTGCAGAAGAAGGAAAATATCTGGACTGTGAGTCATTCTCAGGTGCTGGACTGGACTCCGGCTCTGTGTCTTCCTGTTCTCTGGTATTCTATAGCAGGGGTTGTGAAGTGCGCTACATTTCTTTGTATGGTAATTAATTGCTGTTCATTTTCCATACTTTTCTCTCAGAACATATCACACACCTTTTTGTTCTGTTATTACTGTATTGTTTCAATCCTTTCCATTGATGTGTGGGATTGGAGAAACAATTCCTCACCGCAGACCAGAGCAATCACATAAATATTTTCATGGTCCGGGGTGGGGTGAGTTGGGGGGGTGTTGTTTGAATTCGGAACAGCACGCAACATGGTGCGCACGACCCAAACAAGCGGTCATATATTGCACATCTCTACATACACTGTCACTCCTTTTCATCTGGCATGCACACTTAATTGCTATCTAGCAAGAAAGCGTCACTCTGAAAAATACTGAAACCATTTCAACTCACCATTCTTGGATTGCTTGGATGTATCCCTGATGCTAGCTGGCTAAAGAACAAGGGCTTTTGTTGTTACATCCACAACACATGCTGATTGGATGGACTGGACCCGCATCCCATCTCTGATAGTAGCCACCTAAACTTTAAATATCAGTGCAAGAGTGCCATTGTAGTTACAGTAACACGCTTACATGGACATGATATGCAATAATAATTGTAATTCTAGCACATTGACTAATCACTATTTACATGAGAAGTTTGAACAGAAGTGAAGTGAGTAAATAACCTATGATCAAATAAGTAGGCTGTGTTTGTTTTTTTACAAAGACACTACAGGGAGTAAGAGATGCGCTACTTGCTCACAGACTGGGCTGAGTTAATGGATTACCCATCCCATGCCTACTACTTGGTAGTAAACTCCCCGCAGACCTTTCAGCCCCCTGTCCTTTCCTGAACAACAGCAGTACCCCCAAGAGCATTTGGAGGAATTAAAATATAATCTTTATATGTGCTTCATTTCTGGTTTAGAGAGCCAATAGACCCAAACCTCTGCAACCAAACACTGTCTGCTACAATGAAGATGGTAAAGGATCCTAAATGGTACCTCTCCAAAATATATATTTTTTAATGGTGTCCCATTCATGATTCTTTATCAGTGTGGACCAGCACCTGTATGGACCAGTTATAATTGATTTCTTATGCAGTGAGTTGGACTTCCTATCTACACATCCAGAGCGGATGTTTCAAATGTGGCAGTGGGTATATCATTAAAACTCATTAAAAGTTTTATGAGGCAATTTTGTGCAAACGTACTTATTTTTGCTCCTTTTTGCAAAACTGTGACTATAAGGGCACAAGGCAAGACCCAAATGCAGACACAGGAGGCAGATGGTAGAGCTCCGATATTTAAATCAAATCAAATTTTATTTGTCACATACACATGGTTAGCAGATGTTAATGCGAGTTACGCAAAATGCTTGTGCTTCTAGTTCCGACCATGCAGTAGTATCTAACAAGTAATCCAACAATTTAATATAACAAAGGGAGTAGGCAAAGGCAGGTCGGGGACAGGCGAGAGTTCAATAACAAGGTCAAAGTCCAAACAGTACCAGACGATAGGCTGTCTTGAGGTCAGGCCAGGCAGGGGTCAGAAACAGGATCCGAGTCCAAAAACAGTACAAGGGGATAGGCAGGCTAGTAGTCAGAACAGGCAGAGTGGTCAGGCAGGCGAGTTCGGAGTCAGGACAGGCAAGAGTCGAATTCAGGAGGACTAGAAACAAACAGAGACTTGGAAAAATTGGAACAAGGAAAACCGTTGGTTGATTTGGCAAACAAGACTTACTGGCACAGAGAGACAGGAAACACATGGATACAGTTGAAGTCGGAAGTTTACATACACCTTAGCCAAAAACATTTAAACTCAGTTTTTCACAATTCCTGACAATTAATCCTAATAAAAAGTCATAGGTCAGTCAGGATCACCACTTTATTTTAAGAATGGGAAATATGTTATGTGAATAATAGTAGAGAGAATGATTTATTTCAGCTTTAATTTCTTTCATCATATTCCCAGTGGTTCAGTAGTTTACATACACTCAATTAGTATTTGTTAGCATTGCCTTTAAATTGTTTAACTTGGGTCAAATGTTTCAGGTAGCCTTCCACAAGCTTCCCACAATACGTTGGGTGAATTTTGGCCCATTCTTCCTGACAGAGCTGCTGTAACTGAGTCAGGTTTGTAGGCCTCCTTGCTCGCACACGCTTTTTCAGTTCTGCCCACAAATTATCTATAGGATTGAGGTCAGGACTTTGTGATGGCCACTCCAATACCTTGACTTTGTTGTCCTTAAGCCATTTTGACACAACTTTGGAAGTATGCTTGGGGTCATTGTCCATTTGGAAGACCCATTTGCGACCAAGCTTTAACTTCCTGACTGATGTCTTGAGATGTTGCTTCAATATATCCACATCATTTTCCTCCCTCATGATGCCATCTATTTAGTGAAGTGCACCAGGCCCTCTTGCAGCAAAGCACCCTCACAACATGATGCTGCCACCCCCGTGCTTCACGGTTGGGAAGGTGTTCTTCAGCTTGCAAGCCTCCCCTTTTTTCCTCCAAACATAACAATGGTCATTATGGCCAAACAGTTCTATTTTTGTTTCATCAGACCAGAGGACATTTCTCCAAAAAGTACGATATTTGTCCCCATGTGCAGTTGCAAACCATAGTCTGGCTTTTTTATGGCAGTTTTGGAGCAGTGGCTTCTTCCTTGCTGAGTGGCCTTTCAGGTTATGTTGATATAGGACTCGTTTTACTCTGGATATAGATACTTTTGTACATGTTTCGTCCAGCATCTTCACAAGGTCCTTTGCTGTTGTTCTGGGATTGATTTGCACTTTTGCACCAAAGTACGTTCATCTCTAGGAGACAGAATGCGTCTCCTTCCTGAGCGGTATGACAGCTGCGTGGTCTCATGGTGTTTATACTTGCATACTATTGTTTGTACAGATGAACGTGGTACCTTCAGGCGTTTGGAAATTGCTCCCAAGGATGAACCAGACTTTGAGTTTTTTTTTCGATTTTCCCATGATGTCAAGCAAAGAGGCACTGCGTTTGAAGGTAGGCCTTGAAATACATCCACACGTACACCTCCAATGGACTCAAATGATGTCAATTAGCAGCCATGACATAATTTTATGAAATTTTCCAATCTGTTTAAAGGCACAGTCAACTTAGTGTATGTAAACTTCTGACCCACTGGAATTGTGATACAGTGAATTATAAGTGAAATAATCTGTCTGTAAACAATTGTTGGAAAAAATACTTGTGTCATGCACAAAGTAGATGTCCTAACCGACATGCCAAAACTATAGTTTGTTAACAAGAAAGTTGTGGAGTGGTTGAAAAACGAGTTTTAATTACTACAATCTAAGTGTATGTAAACTTCCGACTTCAATTGTATATACACCGGGGATAATAAGCAACACTTGGAGGGGGTGGAGGCAATCACAAGGACAGGTGAACCAGATCAGGGTGTGACAGTGACTTGGTGAAAAATACAATTAAAATGTACCTGTGTTGGACAACAGCATAATTTGCACAACTTTTTCTTTAATTGGAAGGCAGAAATATACCTGACCTTTTACACAATCTCAGCTTAATTTTCCATGAATTATTCAGTTATAGTACCTGATGACCTTATACGTTATTCAGCCTTAATCAATGGTAGATGTTAAAACAATGTATCCGTGAAGTGAGTGTGTTTGGGTCTCATTGAGTAAGACGTGTTCTGCCCTGACTTGTGCTTGAGTAGAAAGATTGTTCCTCACTCTATAAAACTCCCAACCAGTTGACATTTAAGAAAGACCAAAGACTTCTCGGGAGAAACGTATAGCTTACCTTTTAAAGAAATCTGCTACAAGGTGTAAGGCACCAAGAGTCAGTTGGGGGGAAAATAATGCCCATTGCTCAAAGTAATGGATCAGGATCCTAATCTTGGTGGTCAATAAGTACACTGGCAGTAACATTTTGCCAGTAAACTACATATGAAACAAAGTTTACCAATCTAGCTTGTGATGTTGTTGGTCTATGTTTCCATCCAAAACCATTTGTCGGCATGATGATATAAGTGGAATGGTATTCAGCACATGACCCGGACCTCTAAGCATTTGATTAGCAGGTTAGAATGTCACAACATTGTGATAATAGATTACAACATTTAGAGTGTGCTCATGGATAATGGAAAGCTTTAATCGCTGTTTAGATCCGACCAGCTTTTCCTCACAAGCACCTAATCACTCACAGGGCGGTATACCTCCTGCCCCATGTCACCTTTAATAGGAATCTAACACAGATGAGAGTTGTAGCAAATGAATGTAGCTGAGCCAATTGGCTTTTACCATTGCTGCTCTCTGTCAGATGGCTACTCTCATTCTGCAGTTTGGACATTTCAGATTGTAAGACAAGAGGATAGAGTTGGTTCAGGGTTTGAGTAATTAGAGTAAGCAATTCAGCAAAAGCAATTCAGTGAGTACCGGTTGCCAAGCTTTGTAAAACAAGGGAATTAAGCAAAGAAATCAACCATAACTTTTCAAACACACCTGCTACCTAGCTTGTGTTCTAATACAGAATAAGAATGTGCAACGTTGGTTTTCAAATTATGTTGTAAAGAGTTTCGATGGAGGACAGTGCTTCCTTCCCTCTTTACTGACCTATCAAATACTTGTGTAACTGATGACCACTCGTTACTAAGTTTGTCAAAAATAGGCATGGATCAGGCATCATGTGACTCGTTTAAAGATGACTTGACAGACAGGACACAGTGTGTATTTTCTGATGGTGGTCTGGTTTCCAAAGATATTACGAAGGGTGTCCCGCAAGGGTTGATTTGTGACGCAAGGGTCGATGTCGCGCGTCACTACGTCACAGAAGAGGCATTTGAATGTAAACATTTTTTTTTTATCAAAATATGTTTTTGGGCAGAAATGCCTTCTGAAATGTGACATTTCATGTGCCTTAATAAAAAACATGTATGCCATCTGTAAATACAAATACAATCGTTCAATTACGAGTCTAGTTGGTTTAGCCATAGAAAAAGACAGGAATCTTCCCACTAGCCATGATTGGCTGAGATAATGGATGGGCTGGATATGCCAAGAGATGAGTTCGGAATCGTCTGCCACGTAGCACGCTTCTGTCTATAACATGAGCTGCTCAGTATGTGTAGGTAATCCTTTCTAATGCAGCTTTTAAAAAAATATATCACGAAGAACTGCAAAAGTGTTGCTAATGCTCTCCACTTTCTGGACAACTTAGGTTTGAAATCAGTGGAATGTCCAGTGGAAGTGGAGTATGATAGCTAAGGATATTCTGGCATTTGACTGCGAATATGCAGAGGTAATCGAAAAAAGAACACAAAGAAGGCTGTTGTATTCCGGAGATAGGTGTTTTATACATCTTCAAACTATGGACAACCATGGCATCCGTAACAGAGAGGGAGAAGTGTTCATCCATGTATACTGGCAATAGCTAGCTACATTTTCAAATATGTTGTCAGGAAGTGGTTTTCATTGCAAGTTAATGCGTACTGTTAGCTAGCTAACATTACATGTATGATCTGTGTAGTAATATTATTAATATATCATTGCAAGTTATATCCTCATGTTAGCTAGCTAGCTAACGATGAACCTAGTTGGTTAGCTTTAATTACCTGTAGATTCATGCAAGGTAGTAACGTTATGAGTTGGGATTATGGTTCATTGATAAGCTAGCTAGCTAGCTACATGTCTAAACAAAAGTATCCACTATGCAAGTAACCATTTCACTGTACCGTTCACACCGTCTGTATCTTGTGCATGCGACAAATACTTTGATTTTATTTGATATAGTGTGTGTTTACTAGAGATGGTAATGTGAAGAACAACATGACCTGTTCCAAAGTCAAAATTAGGATATAACGTTAGGCCAATGAGACAGTGTCCAAGTAAAAAAATTATCCGGTAGAATGCCCTGCTTTTATTTCGTAACACTCACAACCTTAAGCTATTTTCTGTAATTTAATAGTTTTTTCCCCCTCATCAATCTACACACAATACACCATAATGACAAAGCAAAAACTGCACAGCTTTTTTCAGGTCTCTCCAGAGATGTTCGATCAGGTTCAAAACTGGGCTCTGGCTAGGCCACTCAAGGACATTCAGAGACTTGTCCAGAAGCCAGTCCTGTGTTGTCTTGGCTGTGTGCTTAGGGTCATTGTCCTGTTGGAAGGTGAACCATCGCCCCAATCTGAGGTCCTGAGCACTCTGGAGCAGGTTTTCATTAAGCATCTCTCTGTACTTATCCACAAAGCATGATGCTGCCACCAACATGCTTCACTGTAGGGATGGTGACAGGTTTCCTCCAGATGTGACGCTTGGCATTCAGTTCAATCTTGGTTTCATCAGACCATAGCAATCTTGTTTGTCATGGTCTGAGAGCCCTTTAGGTGCCTTTTGTCAAACTCCAAGCGGGCTTTCATGTGCCTTTTACTGAGGAGTGGCTTCCGTCTGGCCACTCTACCATGAATGTCTGATTGGTGGTGCTTCAGAGATGGTTGTCCTTCTGGAATGTTGTCCTTCTCCCATCTCCACTGAGGAGACCCAGAGTTACCTCTGCTGTGGAGGATAAGTTAGAGTTACCAGCCTCAGAAATTGCAGCCCAAATAAATGCTTCACAGAGTACCAATATCAACTGTTCATAGGAGACTGTGTGAATCAGGCCTTCATGGTTGAATTTCTGCAAAGAAACCACTAATAACGGACACCAATAAGGAAAATAGACTTGCTTGGGCAAAGAAACATGAGTAATGGACATTAGACAGGTGGAGATTTGTCCTTTGGTCTAGTCCAAATTGTATATTTTTGGTTCCAACCTCTGTCTTTGTGAGACGCGGTGTGGGTTAAAGAATGATCTCCGCATGTGTATTTCCCACCGTAAAGCATTGAGGAGGAGGTGTTATGGTGTGGGGGTGCTTTGCTGGTGACATTGTCTGTTATTTATTTAGAATTCAAGGCACACTTAACCAGCATATCTACCACAGCATTCTGCAGCGATACGCCATCCCATCTGGTTTGGTCTTAGTGGTGTGGTATCCCGGGAGGTCCACCCCGGGGGTTGGTGATAGAGGGGAGGTATGTGCCGCGACGTTGGCTCCCTCTGCTGGAAATACATGGGCTGGGCACTCAGACGCTGATGGCTTCAAGTAGGGGTAATTAGGGGAGAGTGCCAACCAGCCGTGCAGGCCATTTAAAGTTAAAGGGAGCACCGTGGCACACCGCGAGGAGGAACAGAGAGACAGACACGGAGCAGAACTTGAGAAGAAAGACAGAGACAAACCTACCTTATTTTGTTGTTATGTTTTTTGTTGCCTAGTAAAGTTGTGTTTTCAGACTAGAACCTCCCTGTCTCGGTGTTAATCTCTGCACGCTCAACCCAACACCCCAAGGTTTACCACATATGGTGGAGAATGCGGGCATCGTAGTAGCTTTGGGTGCCATGGGGTAGAGCGTACAGAGATTACCATGGAGGAACTGGTGGCTCAGTGTATCTTCAGCCAGCAGAAGCAACAGGCTCTCCAGGAGCAAGCGCTGGAGGAGCAGCACCAACAAAACCTCAGACTGGTAGCGGGAGTATCTCAGTTGAAGGCTGGGATGGCTCAGGAGTCTAGCCCGAATCAGTTCCTGGTTAAGTTAATGGAGGAAGATGACGTGGAGACATATTTGTTTACCTTCGAGAGGACAGCGCAGAGGGAAGGATGGCCCAAGCCAAAGTGGGCCATCTTTTTGGCACCCTATCTCTCCGGGAAGGCCCAGAAGGCCTACTTCGACTTGAGCGCTGACCAGGCAACGAATTATGAGGGACTCAAACGTGAGATCCTAAGCCATTATGGATTCAGCTTCGCACGTCGTGCACAACTGGTCCACGACTGGGCCTTTGAAACCACCATCTCCACCCACGCTCAGCGACCTGGTGCGCCTGACCAAGGGCTGGTTACTGACCGACGTACCGTCCCTCCCGATAATCGGTAAGGTCATCCTATATCGATACCTTTGGGCCCTCCGATACAAGATAAAGAAGGTGGTGAGCTTAGCATGCAGAACCCCCAGAGCCTGGAGGAATTGCTGACCGCAGTGGAAACCCAACAGAACACCCAGGACCTGCTGAAAGGGGCCCGGACGGAGAGAGTGGATGCGGGGAGAGAAAAGCACAGAGAGAGGTGAGGGGCTGAAGGGGGCCTGGACGGAGGTCGTGAAGCGGGAGGCAAACTGAACCGACAATGACGTCCGCTGCTGGACCTAGATCAGATGCGTTGCTATGAGTGCGGCGGGCCGGGAGGAGTCCATGCCTTCCGCATCCCCCAGCTCTGGGGTAACCCAGATGGCGAGTTATGTCACCTCCTGTTGGGCGCACACCGAGACGGCTCCTCCGGTGGTTCCTGTACGAATCAATGGCGTCAACACCAGCGCTCTGCTGGACTCCGGCAGCATGTTGACCCTGGCCCAACTGCAGTGGCTCACACGAGAGGGGAAAGACAAACCGGGGGACGAGGAGGTGACAGTGTCCTGTGTACATGGGTACACGAAGAGGTACACAACTGTGCCAGTGCGGATAACCACCCCAAGGGTGGAGTGCCAGATGTGCGTGGGGGCTGTTCCTAACCTGCCCATGCCCATTCTCCTTGGTAGAGATTGCTCCCTCTTCCAGGCACTGTGGAGGAGGGACTACGCCACCCGGTATCCTGAGGCGATCCCGTTACGCACGGCGGCAGCGAAAGGTATCGCACAGGAGCTCATCCATTTATTCAGCTGGATGGGTATTCCGTGGGGAATCCTGACGCACCAGGGCACCGCATTCATGTCTTGTGTAATGAATGATGTCTGCAATCTGTTACGAATCAAACAGGTGAGGACCAGTGTGTACCATCCACAAACGGACGGGCTAGTCTAACGCTGGGACCAACTGCTACCCCACCTGATGTTCTCGGTGCGCGAGGTTCCCCAAGCATCCACTAGGGTTCTCCCCCTTTGATCTCCTGTGTGGCGTCATCCCCGCAGACTGCTGGACCTAGCCAAAGAGGTCTGGGAGGAGCAACCGAATCCGAAATATTTACGATGAGCGTATTATTCAACTGTATGCACGGTAGTTTAATTCCTTTGCCTCCTCTCCTCCTGCTCTTTCATTCCCCATCCCCTTTCATTGTGAACCAGCCGTCATATCGGGATAGTCCACTAGGGACTTTTCATTGCATTATGTTAATATTCAATACTATACTGTGTGTGTGTGTGTGTTTATGTATTTCTGTGTGATTATTTCATTAGTTAGTAAATAAATAATTAAGCCAATTTGTGTAAGCTGATTCATCATGGAGACTAGGCTTCATGCAGATTTATAGGATATTACGACGTTCAGAATGAGACTGAAATAGGAGCAAATGATTGATGGATGACGGATAGTACATCGAGATATTCAGATATTTTTGAGTTAAGTAAACTTTTCCCGTGGTGCCCCAGATTACTACTTAATTAATTGTTATATGATTAATTGAATTGCGTAATAATTGAACATGGTATGTAATTATTCAATGAATAGCCATCATTGCATTAATGATAGCAACGTCACGAGAATTGTTTGCTGCCTCCATCCATTTCAATGACTCAATATTTTGATCAAAAACGGATGACTGTAACTAAGCCATGGAAAGTCAATACAATCAAACTAGTAAGGGCAATGATCACAAGTCAGTCATAACGTGGCTTACAGGCTAGCGCACATGTCAAACACAAGGCCCACGGGTCAAATAGGACACACAAGCTAGTATGAATGAGTCAACAGTTGAGTCATCTACTTCATGAAATTACAGCCTGATGCACTCGCATCGGTGAATTCATCTTCAATTGCGCTGCTTTTGTGTGTCCCATTTACAGGGCGCAATGGAGGGGAAAGTGTATAGACACATGCCACAGTCCTAGCTTGGCTACTAAAATGTTGCTGTCTGGTTTCGGTTTTTAAACCTTGACAATAAATTACCAAAAAACTAAACCTGCAACAAAACACCATTCCAAGGAGAAACATGTAGGCCTTTTACAGCCATATTTGAGCAGTAGTCTAGGCTGGCTATTCAACTAAAATACCTTTAAGTGCACCATACAGCAATGCTGTATTCAACCAAACCGATGAACAAAAAAAACATGTTTATAAGTTTAAATGTTACAACAAACCTACAGCTACGTTTTTGTTATTTGGAGTTATTAAATACGTTTTGACTAGGATCGAAAGTATAATATGCACATTTGCAAGCATAGCAGCAAAGGCTGGACAAATATTATTTATCTCTTCCTTTATTTTAAAATGCTATATACAGCATCCTATGTACATAAGTGTACATTATAAAGGGCCATATGTTTTCTAATAAAACAATGACCAGTTTGGGTCGCAGATGGGTCGCAGGACCACTTTTGTTTACAACGTTTGACGGGTGCGAGATTGTGAGCGCGCCCCACATTATTTTCCTTTCCTATTGTTCACGTTATCGTCCGGTTGAAATATTACAGTAAATATGCATAAAAGGATATCTAAGGATACATTAAAAATGATGTTTGATTTGTTTGTAGAAAGTTTATAGGTATAATTTGAACGTGTTCTCTTCACGGTTCAATGGGCGACTCAATGGTGGATTTTCTGATCATAACGCGCCAACCAAACGGAGATTTATGGATATAATAAATTACTTTTTTTAACAAAAGAACCATTGGATGTCTTCGTTGGACACTTGGGAAACCCTCAGCAGAAGTTCTTTGAAAGGTAAGTGATATTTTTTAGCTCTTATATGGGTTTTGTGTGACCCGCATTGGATATGAATTTATGCTAATGTAAAATATATGGGGTGCTATCCTCAAACAATCAAATGTTGTGCTTTCGCCGTAAAGCCTTTTTGAAATCTGACAACGCTGTGATATTGCCAAGAAGCAGAGCTTTTGATGACTATGCAACACTTGTATATTGATGAATGTTTAATAATTCAACTTTTGGATTTTGAATTTGGCGCCTTGCATTTCACCGGCTAGCGCCCCACCGCTCCCTAAGAAGTTAAGTAGTACTTTAAAGTATTTTTACTTAAGTACTTTACATCACTGCCCAAATGCCTTCACACCAGCACATTAGCATACTTTATTTACTGTTACACATGCGCTTATCACATAGTATTCCATACAAAAGTTAAGGCCATGCAACCTGAGTTGAAACCTGAGTGAGGTGCACATGAACAGATGCATGCTCCATATAGTTATGTGGTGGACACTTGATACGGTCACATGATATTGTTGTGGTGCGTCACAAAATCATGTTATGACCCCACATATCAATATTAATTTTATATATCAATATTTTGCTAAGTCTTGTTAAGTGGATGGTCTCTACAGAAGGTGTAAACAGTACAGCCAAATGGTTACTTGCATAGTAGCAACATCAGAAATAGATGGTGTCAATATAAATAAAATATACAGTATGTACAAGACCAATAACGATATCAGTGATAGACGAGGTAGTTATATACATACAATCAGGGCTGTCCTTCACAACACCAAAAATCTCAGACAAAGTGTTCACTCTAGTCTTTCTGAAGCACTGCTTGGTGAGGCCAAAGCACAAGTCAGGGGCAAACTTGGTGTGGCCTGTGATCAGGAAGTGAAGGGCCAGATTGTGGTGGAGCTTCTGCATTGTCCACCAGGCACAATAACAGAGCACAAACTTGTTCTTGTTTTGGCCACTGCAGTTATCACAATTCAGGTCCATACGGGTTTTCCCAACTCTATAGTTGAAGAAATGGTGCATGTAGTTGATGACTGTGCTGCTGCCTTTGTTTGCTTGGGCCAGCTCTCTTTTTGATGACTGTATGACTGAATGATTAGAGTCAGGCTAGTTCTACTAATTAATGCTGAAAGACAAATTCCAGATACAAGTATTTTAGCATTATTATACAATAGATGTGAAATAGCATCACTACACACAGTTCATATAGGTAATGTTAGCTACTGTAGCTAGCCAGCCATCTAACATCAGCTGGCTAGCTAACAGCAAGCTTTAACTAGCAATACAAACTGATTGTCATAGCTAGCTAAAGTTAACCAATATGTTAGGCAATAGTTAGCAATGAGAAATGGCATTCTGAGAAAACATCACTAACGTGACACACACTTCATACACATAAGTTAAAACTACTTAGGGAGAAGCGGTGCGTTAGCGGGCCGCTCCCGACACTACCTGGTGAAATGTAAGGCGCCAAATTCAAAATCCAAAAGTTAAATTATTAAACATTCATCAATATACAAGTGTTGCATAGTCATCAAACGCTCTGATTCTTGGAAATATCACAGCGTTGTCAGATTTCAAAAAAGGCTTTACGGCGAAAGCACAACATTTGATTGTATGAGGATAGCACCTCCAATATTTATGCGTTAGCATAAATTCATATCCAGCGCGAGTCACACAAAACCCATATAAGAGCTAAAATAAATCACTTACCTTTCGAAGAACTTCTGCTGAGGGCTTCCCAAGTGTCCAACAAAGACATCCAATGGTTCTTTTGTTAGAAAAAGTCATTTATTATATCCATAAATCTCTGTTTGGTTGGCGCGTTATGTTCAGAAAATCCAACGTCGAGTCGCCCATTGAACCGTGAAGAGAACGTGTTCAAATATACCTATAAACTTTCTCCAAACAAATCAAACATTTTAATGTATCCTTAGGTATCCTTTTATGAATATTAGCGATAATAATGCACTCGGATGATATCATAAACGATATAAAAGGAAAATAGAGTGGGGCGCGCTCACAATCTCACGCCCGAGAAAAGTTGTTGACAAATGTGGTCCCCTGAATAATTCCTCTTCCTATCAGTTATGCTTAGTGCTAAAGCCTCCAAACACTGTATAAAGACTGTTGACATCTAGTGGAAGCCATAGGTACTGCAGTCTCAGTCCTACATAACATTGAATGCAATATGCAGCTTGGAGAAAAAGGTAATCTACAAAAAAAACTGCAAATCCGAATGGAGTTTCCTCGGGTTTTCGCCTGCTAAACTCACAGACATTGTCTTAACGGTTTTAGAAACTTCAGAGTGTTTCCTATCCAATAGTACTAATTATGTGCATATCCTAGTTTCTGGGCCTGGCAGGTATTTTACTTTGGGCACGCCAGACTCTCCAAAACTGACACCTCGTCTGCCGCTCCCTAAGAAGTTAATGTTAGCTGAGGTTAGGTGGCTGGCTTGCTAGCTAACGTTAGCTAGCTAACAGCAAGATTTAACATGGGATCTTTTGTTTAGTCATGTCACGTTAACATTAGCAAGATAGCTAAATTAACTATAATCCCAATCCTTAGAGTAACGTTACTAGCAATAAAGACCAATTGTCATTGTTAGTTAGCAAGCCAGCCATTGAACACCAGCTGGCTAGCTAACAGCAAGCTTTAGCTTGCAATGAAAACAGCTTTCTGAATATCTGAATCTGTAGCTAGATTCTTACCTGTATACATGGATGAAAGCTTCACGGCAGACTATAACCCCTTTTTTGTAGACATCCTGTGTTGTTTCTGTTTAGTTTGCACAGCTTGTTTGCCCCGTTGTGTTCCACTGATTTCAAAACATGTTATTAAATGAGAGAGTCAGCATTGCATGGCACGATTGTCATCCAGAAGGTAGTCCATCACAACTTTTTTCCACTGACCTTTGTCGATAGAGCCTGATAAATTCAGGGCAGCAATGTTATTGAGAGCAGTAACAACATATGTGCAGTTCTCCATGGCTAATATCCTTCGGGGAAAAAACGGAATTACGAGCAAGATGCAACACCGACCAATCCAATTTCTTGGCATGTCCAGCCCGCTCAGCCAATCATGGCTAGCGGGAAGGTTTCAACTTTTTCTGTGGCTAAACCAATTAGGCTCATAACAATTTTTAATTCATATTTACAGATGACAAACAAGTTTGATATTAAGGCACATGAAAGATCATTCGCTTTTGGCGAATGTGTTCAAATGATCGAAGGTCGCGCTGTTGCTACTGCAAGCCTGTGTGAGAAAAAAAAGTCTTCACAAGGTCTGTGCAGACTTCGGTCCAGGACAAGACAGATATTTTTATTAAGTTTTATTTACTGCAGTGTCTATTAACTATTTACGGATCCGATCCCGTTAGCGGGCTCATTTTCAGAGCAAACAAAGCGCGGCAAATTCAAAATAAAAATTTGTAATGTTGAATAGTCATCAAAGCTCTGCTTCTTGGCAATATCAAAGCATTGTCAGATTTCAAAAAGGCTTTACGGTGAAAGCACAACATTTGATTGTTTGAGGATAGCACCTTACATATTTTCCACATTAGCATAAATTCATATCCAGCGCGGGTCTCACAAAACCCATATAAGAGCTCAAAAAAATCACTTACCTTTCGAAGAACTTCTGCTGAGGGCTTCCCAAGTGTCCAAACAAGAGAATCCATGGTTCTTTTGTTAGAAAAAGTCATTTATTATGTCCATAAATCTCCGTTTGGTTGGCACGTTTTGTTCAGTTAGTCCACAAAGCATTTCCAGTCTACTCGCCCGTTGTACAGTGAAGAGAACACGTTCAAATTATACCTCTCACCTTTTCCCAAACAAAACAAACATCATTTATAATTTATCCTTAGGCATCCATTTATCTATATTGGCTATTATATTTCACTCGGATAATAACCTACACGATACAGAAGGTAAACATCGTGGTTTAGACTGAAAGACAGAAAGGATATCCTGGTATGTCATACAAAATCGACAACCTTTTGGCTCTCTCCCATTATAAATGCTCCAAACAGAGACTGTCAGAGACTGTCAACATTCTAGTGGAAGCCATAGGTACTGCAACCTGTGTCCTATTTCCCAGAAAATTCAATAAACAGCCATTCAAAGTCAGGAAATGTCAAAAGAAAAATTATTTCTGGACAGAAATGTCTTGGATTTTCGCCTGCTATATCAGTTCTGTTATACTCACAGACATTATGTTAACTGTTTTAGAAACGTCAGAGTGTTTCCTATCCAATAGTACTAATTATGTGCATATCCTGGTTTCTGGGCCTGAGTGGCAGGCATTTTACTTTGGGCACGTCAGACAGGCAAAAATTCGGAAAATGGGACCCTAGCCCTAAGGAGTTAATTGTCAAAACGCATAGCCACTTTCCCACTCTATATTTCTATAGGATTTTCGCAAATGCCTTAGTATACGTCATTCCCAAAAATTATGTGAATTCATGAAAACGTGAAAATGACCATATCTAAGTACTCACTTGTCCAAAAATTATTTTTTGTCATATTCTTCCTGGGGGGTGTATATGAACAGGTTTTCATGTTGCTAAAACTGCCAGTTACAGTTTATATTAAAACCATGAAACATTAAAAGACAGAGAGAACGAGCGAGAGAACGAGATAGAGAGGAAAATGGACGTAAAGAAAGTTAGAAAGGGTAGAGTAATTGTGCCTTACCTTGAAATCCTCTTCCAGTTAAGAGCTGTTACTTCTCCACATTCTATATTCCACATTCTTTATTTCACAGTGTGCTTTCTGTCTATGAAAAGGACACAAATTGCTCCAGGAGGAGTTATCTAATGCCTCTATAATTTATTCAGGTACAGTTCGAACGGCAATAACATAATCAGCTAATTCAACAATACGGCCATCATCACTTTCTTAGAATTTTGGCCGATAAATCTCCCTCGACGCTGTATGATAACGAGGTAAATATAAAATAAAGAAGAGCCGCACACTCTAGGAGCTCAGGTGCAAAAAATATTTTATGTCCAACGTTTCGACAGGCAAGCTGTCTTCATCAGGGTATAATCGTATAACGAGGTAAATATACCAGGAAACCAGTAAGCTACAAACAATGACCTTGACTGTTTTTCCTCCGATAAATTCTCCTGATTTTTGCTATATTTTTAAACCCAATGCTGCGCGCTGACAGCTTTGTAGAGAGGCTGGGGAATTGGCACTCTTCTGCCGCAGCAAATTACCTCCGATGGCTGCTCTGCCACGACCGGTGGGATTGAAAAACCAGGACCTTTTTAAATTTAACGCTGGCATTGGGTATGGAAAGGTAAATAGAGAAGGAAGAGTCAGAAAGTACAGTTCAGTAAAGTAGCAAAACCTCAAGCCCTCCCTCACACCCATCCTGAAACCTTAGCAGACCAGACCAGGCAGGAGATAGTGAGTTCATTTTTGGGGGACACATTCAGCAGACGTCCCTGACACATCAGGATAGAGGAATAGTTGTTTAGGAAAGGTCGGTCTGGCCTTTTTGGAAGGGGGCTGTGTGAGTGTGCGTGTGGATTGGCTGTGAGTCGACACACACCTGGAGAATCACTCAGCGTCCGAAGCAGCGCAGGACATACCTACACTTGAGCCTGTGTGTGTGTGTGTGTGTGTGTGTGTGTGTGTGTGTGTGTGTGTGTGTGTGTGTGTGTGTGTGTGTGTGTGTGTGTGTGTGTGTGTGTGTGTGTGTGTGTGTGTGTGTGCGCGCGCGTGTGCGGACCTAGAAGCACACCTACAGGACTGGAGCACAGTGCAGAAATAAAGATGCATTGTCTGCTGGTCTTTTATGACTTTATTACGGCTAGATGATGTCCAGTTTATGAACTCCAATCATATAAAAGAGCTTTAGTCAGGATGGAGAGGAGTTTAGAGGGTCACTATAAATACTGTGCTCTTGGGAATACACAGTGGCATCATTTCTGTTTTAATTGCCAGGGTGGTCATATGTCTCTTCTAAAAGTTTTGACAAAAAAAGGAAACTTGAAACTTTAATTTCACTTAATGATTTTGATTCCAGTTTATGGATGAGGGTAGAGATGTCTATAAGGGCTATTAGCATTGGACTCCTCTTCTTACTACATTGGACCTGCGAGTCACTCGACAGTCACAGATAGCACCATACCAGCTCTTCTAAATGCCACAGTAAGTACTTTAGAACGAGGCCACTGCCAAGAGGCCCTACTTATGGTGTTAAATGTCCCTAAATCTCTGCCAAAAGAGAATAACAATTTCTTCTGTTTAAGACTGTTGGAGCATGAGTCTGGTGATTTAAAGCCGACAGACAAACATTCACTGTTTGTCTTCGTACCTCGCTGCAAATTTATTCTAATACACCTCTCATCCATCTTGTGAGTCTGTCCAACGTTGTTTTATTTGTTGTCGTTGGACTGCTTGTGTTAAAAAAGCCATGAAGAGGGGAATGACGATTCCCCGTTTTAGCTGTTGCACACATCTGTAGCCAAGGTAACAGAATACCCCTCGGAACCCCTGGAATGAGAATTAGAGGGTTCATTCATAGAACCTTCTAGAATGACTGAACGGTCTACGCTCAGTGCCCGGAGAAGTACAGACATTATGAATAAGGACAGTTATCCAGACTATATTATGTTTGGGCAGTCTTTTGTGTGAGTTTGTGTGCATGTGTGCGTGTGTGCGTGTGTGCGTGTGTGTGTGTGTGTCTGTGTCTATCTTCTTTTCTGGTTAAGTCATCTCTGTCCTGGCTCTAGGCCAAATGATCAGGCTGTGTGAGCTGCATGTTGTTTTGT
The DNA here is from genome assembly GCA_030435695.1 of Brachymystax lenok tsinlingensis. Classification (NCBI taxonomy): domain Eukaryota; kingdom Metazoa; phylum Chordata; class Actinopteri; order Salmoniformes; family Salmonidae; genus Brachymystax; species Brachymystax lenok. The sequence continues at coordinate 26,842,318 of CM059804.1, forward strand.
GTATTCAGACTACTATTCAGCCAAATGGACACATCCTCTCCAACAGACATAATAATAATTTAGGGGCCGATTCAGACTTAGGACATTTACACCTTTTCCAACGCACTTCTCAGTATTTGGTATTCAGACTTACCTTATTCAGTTGCGCAATGCGCTCTGCAGGTGTGGCTATCTTGCGCGCTCTGAATAAATGTAATTCAACCACTGAAAACATTCAATAGGGTTTTCAGTACATTTATAGAGTGTAACTGTTAGTTTGAATTTTGTCGACACTCAGTAGAATATATCGACAGAACGGGTTCAGAATGTTAAGGATCAATGAAACTAAGCGATCTATATAAATGCATATTCGTCTCCGTTTCAGCATCAATTGGTAGATTTAAAAATACTCTGATCTTGTAGATTATTTACGTTTAGGAAAGTATTTCTGAATCATAAAATGCAGGTTTGGAGAGCCTTTACGTACGAAAGGAAGAAAACTGTGGTTTGATTAATTCAGAAAATTGCCACATTCAGTTCTTCGACACATGGTAATTTTGGAAGATTAGTGTACATATAATTATAATAGGGAGAATAGTGTACAATAGTAGGCCATACCCTTATCTATTGCCTGCAATAACAATGGAACTGTATAATGACACGGACAAGTATATAAGTAATTAGCTTACATGTCTTATTTTTATATTATCAACAGTTACTAATGATCCTCAGCAACAACCACACGGCATTTACAGAGGAAGCAAGCTAAACAATGTAATTAAATGGAATGATAATGTAGGCTATACCAACTGAAGGGAACTAACAATAAATTGGTAGTTGAATATGTGTGTTTTATAGGCCTACTGTCGGTCAATACTGATAGTGGCTAATATTTAACATGATAGAAATAGGAAACAAAGAAAGTTGTGGTAGCCTGTAATTAAGACATCTGAGAGTGCCAATCCCTGCAAGTTAAAATGCCATATAATTGAAATGCTGCATATTTGCACAGCATTTCATAAAATTTACTGTTGGAAAGTTGATATGTTCATATGCTTTCGTTTATTGCCATATGACATATGTGCTCATGTTTTATGGCTAGTCTACTCGGCATGGTGTCTGTTAGTCTGTTTTGTCTGTAAGCGAGATAATTAAACAATCAACATCCTCTAAAGACTAATTCTGGAAAACAAAGTTATCCTCTGTCAAGTTAAATATTGGAGTAAGGATCCCAAGATAAAACATAACACAGTAAAATTCAATTTGCCCGCTGAGTGGATGTTTCTCTTCAGTCCCCTTGATAAGACTCTGAAATAGTTTTTCAGACCCCCAGCAAAGCCCTGGGCTTCTAATGGTCTCTTATCTGGTCTTAAAGTGCTGTAGTTACTAATGTCCTGAGGAGACAGAGATAGACAGCCTGTTAGAGTGTGAGTACTGCTACTGAAGAGGAACCATTATCTCTGATGGGAAGAGTGGCGCTATTGCTTAGGTTTAAGAGCTGTCACTAGTGCTACTGACAAAAGCTTGAAACGTACAGCCCTTATCCAGAGCGACTTACGGTAGTAAGTGCATACATTGTGACTCGTTTCAGGAAACTAAGCGTATGCCATGGGTCACTACTTCACAGGAGCCACATTTGAACATACTTTTTTTTTTTACAAACTGCGTTTTTTGGCATAAATGCCTTCTGAAACATGTGAACTTTCATGTGCCTTAATAACGAACTTGTATGCCATCTGTAAATACGAATACATTTGTTATATTATGAGCCTAGTTGGTTTAGCCACAGAAAAAGCCAGCCACCTTCCCGTTAGCCATGATTGGCTGAGATAATGAGTGGGCTGTAAATGCCGAGAAATTAGTTCAGATTGGTCTGCCATATAGCACGCTTCTGTCTATTTGAGCTGGTCAGTATGTCTAGGTAATCCTGTCTAACGTGGCTTTTTCTGAAATATATTGCGTAGTAGAACTGCATAAGTGTTGTTCTCCACTTTCTGGAGGACTGAGTTTTGAAATCAGTGGAATTAGAGTATGATAACTACGGACAGCCATGGCATACAACAGGAGACGTGTCCATCCATGAATGGGAAAGATTGTCTAACTAGCTCCATTTTCAGAAATTACTCGTTTCTAATTTTGACAGAAAGTCATTTTCATTTCAAGTTAAAGTGTACTGTTAGCTAGCTAGCTAACGTTAGCTGGCTGGCTAGCTAGCTAACATTACATGTATTATCTTACTATTCTTATCTCAGAGCCATTTGCTCTGCTAGTTATAGCCTAAAGATGCCTGGCTAACATTGAACCTGGTTGGTTAGCTACCTGCAGATTCATGCAGGGTAGTAACGCCATGAGTTGGGATTATGTTTAATTTTTTTACTAGCTAGCTAGCTACATGTCTTAACAAAAGATTCCACTATGCAAGGAACCATTTCAATAGAATGTCACAACTGTTGATAGACGCAGCTGGTATATTTGCTCTGGCTATCTACTCCAATTTTAGACCACTCTCATCTGAGTGTGCCATTTACGAATGCTCAACACCCGTTGAATATGGCCGGTGTCAGTGAACGTTGGCAAAAAAGTGTAAATTGTTGCCAGCAGCACAGTTGCAGTCACCAACGCTCTGGATAACATAAAAACAGCCTAACCAGCTCTGCTAGGGCGAATAAAATGGTCAGTGAGCTGTCCTCACATTTAACAACTTTTCTGTTTAGTCATCAAAATCTTTCAAAACTTTGAAGAAGTATTTTTGTTATATAATTATGATTATATAACTCCAGGTTATATAACTCCAGGTTAATTACTCCGACCCTTTGAATCTCTGCTTGGCCCATTTGAACCCGAAATACAAAAGGATGGAAACTCGGAGGAGTTAAACAGAGTTTTTTTTTAATGTGCTCATATTGTAGATGGACGCAGCTCAGCGCTGGCGGTTGTCTTAAATAGTATGGCAGGAACTGAAGCAGCACGTTTACACCAGCAAAGCAAACTAACTAAACCCAACAATAGGAACAAGAAAACAATCAGCATTTGATCAGGGTGTGTGTTTGTGGCCCTGGTCCTGGCCCTGACCCAAAACTATGCTGTTTACGTTTCCACTATTCCCAATGGGGAGCCACTCAAAAGTGAATCTTTACCACCACAAAAGAGGTGTGTGTGTACGTTTGTGTGTGTGTATGTTTGTGTGTGTACATTTGTGTGTGTGTTTGGGTGTGATCAAGGGAGCAAATCGGAGCCAAAGAGCGCAATATAGCTATGTTATGTGTGTTAGCCAGAAGGAAATATAGAAAACATCTTGGTTCCCGATATAAAAAATACATTAAAATAAAAGCTTTCTTTTTTACAACCAAATCAACATTTTTGATGTGAATGGCATGTTATAGTAGGGTGCAGTAACCTTTTTTTTTTATCAAATAAAATAAAATAGTATATGGACACACCCGGCCTGCACACCTGCGTAGGGGAAATGGCTCGAGTCGCACAAACTATAACTTTTTTGTAATTTCATTTTGAGAAACCGCGAATCAAAAAACATTAAAAAAAGGCAGTGTTTTTTTTAAATACATTCTTTTAGAAACAGCAAAACTCTCAGTATATTGATGCAGGTCTTTAAATGTGGTATACATAAAAGTGTGTCATTCCGAAATGTATCCGCGAAAGTTTGGAATGACACAATTTCATGTGTACAACATTAAAAACAAGTGAAATCACAAAAAAGGTGTCTGGAACGTTCTATAACATGCCATTTCCATCAGAAATAGAGATTTGGTTGTAAAAAAAAAAGGAAACTTCTCCTTTAACATGTTAAGCAGTAGACTGGAGCAGGGTCTGCTAGAGTCGTTATCAGTCTCCAGGCACAGATGTCTGCCCTGTGAAAAGCCAAGTGCATCTCCCTGGAAGTGTGTGTGTGTGTGTGTTAGAGCTCTGCTACCCGACCTGAGCCCGACGGGTCCTGACATTCCACATCATGTTAGGGACAGGGTTTCTTCGCCATTAACTAAGGTACAGGTAGGGCACGGGTATCACTAAATTGATCACCTGCTCTGCTGCGCAGTATGGTAACATCTTACTAAGATCATAACATGGTGTCAGAAGTGCTTTCACAGAAAATAATAACGTTTGAGTTTTATTGTTTAGATTGACAAAAAGTAGCTAGCTGACAGCTAACTGCTCTCTAATGTCTGGTAATTGAGCAGAGCAGGCCAAGCAAGAGGTTTCTCTTAGATAATACAGCCAAAAAGCTAAATTGTCTATATCGTATATCGTAAAAAAATGTGTTTACTGGTCTTAATTTAAGGTTAGGGTTGGGCATAAGGTTAGTAGTGTGGTTAAGGTTAGATTTAAGTTCAGGGTTAGGTTAAAAATAAGATTTAAGAAAATAAATGGTAAAAAATAGGCGGGTTTATGACTTTGTGGCTGCGGAGACGCTGCTATGGAAATACACACACAGAACCGACAGAAGCAGAGTGCATGCAGAGTGAGCTTGCGCGTGTGTGCGTGTGCCATGGGTAAATATGATTTTGTCTGTATATTAGACAGCCTGACATGCAAAAGAATTTGGATAGTTTTTCAAAGACATTACAATTACAACAACAATCGCGACAACTGAAAAATGTATAGCATTGCTAAAACTTTTCTATTTCATTTGCCAACAAATGTATCTTGTTCGGTAAATGTCTTTAAAAACAGAATTCTATCCTTGTCTTGATTTTAAACCAATTACTTCTGTAACACTAGGCCTGATAAAAGTAATCAGATACGGTATATTCAGAAAGCATATGTCAAACCTCGATCTGCCACAGATGAAGCCCTTTCATAGTCCTTTGGCGCGGACGCATCTTGTTGAATTGTTCATTCACTGACATTATATTAGAACTGTCAGTTTCAGTCTTCCTGGTGTGATTGGCGTGGATCTTTGAAGAAGAGAGTATTGTGTTAACCAAACAGTTAAAGGCTTATAGTAAAGAGTCTCTTATCTTTGTTTGTTCATTAATAACTTTTTTGCTCCCTTTGTACTTAGTAATTGACAACATTGTTGATTGATGAAAACCTGCACACGAGCCCACCCACAGTCATACACACACCTGTACAACCACGCGCGAGGGCACACAAACACACACACACACACAACATTGCTAAAACTTTTCTGATTGAACAGAACAAATTGTCTCCCTCAAAATGAAACATGTACAACTTTGCACAGAAGAAAAACAGAATGTCAATGAAACTGAATTAACTTTGATATAGAACATTGTCCTCTTTTTGTTCTATGAATAACTGAATTTGGAATTCACAAAAATAATGTGAGCAGAAAATCCCGACACTACATAGAGATGAACTTAAACCCTTGTGGCCCAAATTTTTTAAATTATGTGACAGATTGAACAAGGTTTCTGCACCGCAAGGGATCAATGGAAAGTGAGAATGTCTGACACTCCCCAAAATGTCTGTCTGAAACAGTCATCCACAGGAAGTCTGTGCGTGACACACAACCTAAACAGGATGCTGAGAACATAGTGTGTGTTTTATAAACAAGCGTAAAGAAACAAGGGACAGGATTCAATCAGGTCAGCAGTAACCTGTGGTAAACAACAAACACATAACTTATCATTGCTTTTGTTTAGGAGGTGTAACTGGTTTGGAGCTGTCAAATCCACAAGCGGCTCCCAGCGATCTAATTATCACAGGGAGTAGAAATCCTGTGCAGCTGTTTTACAAGTTCGAACACTGGAATGTGTAATCTACACCTTGATTAGGCTGATATTAGTACTTATTATTTTGTTTAATGATTTTAAATTAGTGTCATTGTTTCTATATGGCCTACACTTTTTCGTTCTGAATTTAATCTTGGCCAAGAGCTGCCAGCTCTATGGTTCCTGTGTGTGTTGAAGTCATTGCCGTCGCTCAGTGGAGGCTGGTTTGGAGGGTAAATTAAGATTGTTATCTCTTTACATTAGTCCAGGAAGCATCCAGATTCATCTTGCCTCTTCCTCTAAAGAAGACGTGAACGAGTGAGGTCTGCTGAGTGCACTGCACTTTCTTCCTTCCCTCCTTATCCCCCTCCTTCACTTCACCTCACCGTCTTCCTCTTTCTAGTTCCATGATGACGAGTTTAAGCAGTAGGATCTGCTATGTCCACTCCTTTCTCTTTCTCTTTTTCCTCCTGTCCCCTCTGAACCTGGGAGTGAAACAGAGGACAAAGGACCATTAATACAGTGGCTGTAAATCTGAGTGGCAAGACAGGTCTTTCCAGAGCTTCTAGAGAAATGCCAAAGCTTAGAGGTGGCACAGCAAACCCTGTTCATCTCCCTGTACACCCTCCCCGCCTAAACACACACACACACGATGCAAATAGCATCGCCTTCATCTGTATATCAACGCCTCTATCTCTGCCATTGTTTGCAAACACACGTCTAGCGTATGTATTCTCTAGTTGTTTCTAACAGCTTTGTTAACACACAGAACTGGATAGTGGTTATCTGGAACAGTGTGTTCGGAGGTGATGGACACGTGTGGAGGATCAGACCTTCTTTTAGCCTGCCCAGACAGAGGTGCACACACAAACACACACAAACACAGGGTTTAATCTCAGTGTAATAATGTTAACATGGGCAGGAGGGCAAACCTGACACACTAACATTGCCCAGATCACCTAAGGGTAGATGGACGGCGATTGATTATAGTTACTATGCCCTTGCAGAGTTTTAGTACCGTAGTGCACTTGACTTTTAAATACTTTAAAAGGTTCATGAGCACTGCTGCATAGAGGAGAAGACGAGGTCATTATGGCAAGAGAAATATACAAGTTTACAGTGTGTGTGTGTGTGTGTGCGTCTCTGTGCATGTTTGTGTACATGTGCAGTACTGTGTTTAACAAGTGTCCGGAAAAAACTGTTTCCACATGCACATGAGTTTACAGGAGTTCCTAACTGGAACAACTAACACCACCCAGTCCCCTGAATGAGAGACTTTCCCCTATTGTTAATGAAGAAACACACAAACACACAGAGAGAGCGAGAGCTTAGCATGGGTTTTACAGAGGGCCTTGTAAAGAGTCTTATTTTCCACACGGTTTGTGCCGTCGCTGTTGGCATGAGAAGTGGTGAGAGGAGCTTTCTATAAAATGTATGCTCTCACTGTGGCTGCATCTCACTAATACACATCAGCCCAGCAGGCTGCGTTTACACAGGCATTCCAATTCTGATCCTTTGCCAATTATTGGCTGATTATCTGACTGGTCAAAAGACACATTTGTGGAAAATTATCAGAATTAGGCTACCTGTGTAAACGCAGTCTCTGACACACCTTACTCAACTAATCAATGGCTTGATGATCAGTTTATTAGTTGAATCAGGTGTGATTGGCGCTGGGATGGAACTCATTCTACACACCCGTGAGACAAAGAGAGGATGTCACTTTTGACTCTTCAGAGAAAGATTGGAAATGGGAGCTAGAATAGATTGAGCTGTCAATTGCTATATTATTGGTGGAGAGTTCCACTTTCTTTTCCTGTCTGTCTCTCTCGCTACCATGGTATGATCAGAGAGAATGAGGATCAGAGGTGCATTCACACCCCCAACTCCTCCTGCCATACAGTGGCACTACCCATCCCTGCTGCTCACAGATTACCTGCACTGTTGTCATTATCATTCCAATAATCACTGTCTCTATTCTGCTACAATGTCGTCTCTCTATTCTGTTACAATGCTGTCTCTCTCCTATGACAGCATTCTCTGTTTATTCTAAGCTGCCCATTCCGCTAGAGTCTAGAGCAGTTTTTGTGTTGCGATCCACCAAGAGCTTTCAGAGTTTCCCTTTGACCTGAATAAACATAAAAAGTGTTTGTAGTTATAATTTCTTTCCATGACCCAGAAAGAATCCCACACAACTCACACTGCACCAGGGGGTCCCGATCATCCCACACACAGTAGCTTGATATCAGTTGTAAGAAGGGCTAGTCTTTCACTAGACCTCAACAACTGGGCATAAGCACCAAGGGGTCGCTCCATGTCATTTCTGCAAGCCATGACAACCACCATCTCAGATTGTTCAGAAATAATTTTGGTAGTTATAAACAATATAAGATTAGCACATTATTTTGTTTAAATATAATTTTATCTCTGAGAAATTAAACTAATTGATTGCACCCAAATTGGCCATTTAAATATATGGGATTCATATAGTATTCAATAAATACAGTACCTTACATCCGATTTGGAAGTTGAACTCTAAGTCAATAAAAAGTCATTATTACTTCAAATGTTTGTGGTACTGACTCAAAACTAAATGAGAAGTCACACTAACATTTTTTTAAAGATATGACAACACATTTCTTTTTAAATCCCAGCATGCTCTGCTGCAGGTCAAATTTTTTAAATCGTTTTTAATATATATTTTTTTGCATGTATAGTACATTGCGTGATTAATCTTATGCTACACAAAGATAAATAACATAGAACTAATCCAATCATTTAGTTAGAATATTAGTACCCATTAGTGTCCGGGTCCATTCCCTGCTGGCTCATACTTTACACATGCTCGCTGAACTTGTTCCAGACTTTTCCTAGCTGCTCCAGTACAGACAGAGCTAATCCCACTGGGGTGGATTTACATATCTTCTTCTCTTATCTCTAACCTGCAGCACCCCGAAACACACCTGCCTGTCTGTCTACCCTCCTGTCTGTCTGTATCATCCATCCGTTTGTCTGTCTGTCTAATTGCTCTTCAATGTTTTGTATCATTCTTACATAGGTATTCCTCTGGACAAGAGGAATACCTATGTAAGAATGCTGTTCATCGACTACAGCTCAGCATTTGACACCATAGTACCCTCCAAACTCGTCATTAAGCTCGAGACCCTGTGCAACTGGGTCCTGGACTTCCTGACTGGTCGCCCCCAGGTGGTGAGGGTAGGAAACAACATCTCCACCCCGCTGATCCTCAACACTGGGGCCCCACAAGGGTGCGTTCTCAGCCCTCTCCTGTACTCCCTGTTCACCCATTACTGCAGACGACACTACAGTGGTAGGCTTGATTACCAACAATGACGAGACGGCCTACAGGGAGGAGGTGAGGGCCCTCGGAGTGTGGTGTCAGGAAAATAACCTCTCACTCAACGTAACAAAACAAAGGAGATGATCATGGACTTCAGGAAACAGCAGAGAGAGCACCCACCTATCCACATCGACGGGTCATTAGTGGAGAAGGTGGAAAGTCTTAAGTTCCCCGGCGTACACATCACAGACAAACTGAAATGGTCCACCCACACAGACAGCATTGTGAAGAAGGCGCAACAGCATCTCTTCAACCTCAGGAGGCTGAAGAAATTTGTCTTGTCACCAAAAACACTTTTACAGATGCACAATCAAGAGCATCCTGTCGGGCTGTATCACCGCCTGGTACGGCAACTGTTCTGCCCACAACCGTAAGGCTCTCAAGAGGGTAGTGAGGTCCGCACAACGCATCACCGGGGGTAAACTACCTGCCCTCCAGGACACCTACCCCTTGTCACAGAAAGGCAAAAAAAATAATCAAGGACAACAACCACCCGAGCCACTGCCTGTTCACCCCGCTATCATCCAGAAGGCGAGGTCAGTACAGGTGCATCAAAGCTGGGACCGAGAGACTGAAAAACAGCTTCTATCTCAAGGCCATCAGACTGTTAAACAGCCATCACTAACATTGAGTGGCTGCTGCCAACATACTGACTCAAATCTCTTGCCACTTTAATAATACAAAATTGGATGTAATAAATGTATCACTAGCCACTTTAAACAATGCCACTTTATATAATGTATATACTGTACTCTTTACCATCTACTGCATCTTGCCTAGGCCATTAGGCCATCAACTCAAATCTCTAGCCACTTTAATAATTAAATATTGGATGTAATAAATGTATCACTAGCCACTTTACACAATGCCACTCTATATAATGTTTACATATCCTACAACCATTACTATCTCATATGTATATACTGTACTCTATACCATCAACTGCATATTGCTATCCATATATTTATATGTACATACTCCTATTCATTCCTTTACACTTGTGTGTATAATGTAGTTGTTGTGAAATTGTTAGATTACTTGCTAGATACTACTGCATGGTTGGAACTAGAAGCACAAGCATTTCGCTACACTCGCATTAACATCTGCTAACCATGTGTATGTGACAAATAAAATTTTGTTTTATTTGATATCACATCCGTGCATGATTGGGAGTCCTATAGGGTGGCGCACAATTGGCCCAGTGTCGTCCAGCTTTGGCCGGGGTAGGCCGTCATTGTAAATAAGAATTTGTTCTTAACTGACTTGCCTAGATAAATAAAGGTTAAATAAAAATACAAAATTCAACTAGAGGAGCAGTCGTACAAAATGAGTATCATAACAGATATGGGCAATTTTCTGGATACAATTATGATCTGAGTATTTTTTTTTAATTATCCGTGATGTGAAAAATAAACATTTTCGGGTGCCAGCACAAATGCAACTTTCTCATGTCAGTCAGTAAAGTAAGGTGCTACATGATCTAAGTAACTCAACTGGCTAGTTTGCTTGTCTGTAAAGAAAAGGGTGGTCTGTACGTTGATCCTGCTGCGCTAATTGGGTAGAGTGAAGCTGTATTTCTCTGTCCACTCGATTCCTTTCACTTTTCTGCTTCAATTAAGAAGGAAATAAATTCCACAAATTTGCTTTTAACAAAGCACACATGTTAATTGAAATGCATTCCAGGTGACCACCTCGTGAATCTGGTTGAGAGAATGCCAAGCATGTGCAAAGCTGTCATCAAGGCAAAGGGTGGCTACTTTGAAGAATATTAAATATAAAATGTTTTTTTATTTGTTTAACACTTTGGTTACTACATGATTCCATATGTGTTTGTTCATAGTTTTGATGTCTAAACTGTTATTCTATGTAGAAAATAGTAAAATAAAGAAAAACCCTTGAATGAGTAGGTGTGTCCAAGCTTTTGACTGGTACTGTAAAAAATATATATAGGGGATTGGAAGTGATGCAGACAATTACATTGATGGAAGCTGCAATCTATTTGCAATATTAAAGCTGATCTAACCCCTAAAAAAAAAGAAAAAAAAGAACTTGTGATGATGGGATAAAATAGCTCTGTTTTGCTGGAGGAACCCTCACCCAGTGTGTGTGTGTGTGTGTGTGTGTGACCTAGGCCTGCTGAGAGAAAGTGGCAGATCATGAAAGGGAGGGAAGCAGTGTTTATGTATTTTTGTCTCTCTCCTTCTCTTTCAGGGATTATTCTGTGTTTCATCTTGGTCAGAGCTAGGTCACAGTCTGGTGAACGACATGAGCAGGATCATAGAAGGACGGATAGAGAGGAAGAACTAAGATGTGTGTGTGCTAGCGTTCCTGTGTGAGTGTGTGGCTCTTGTATCGGCCTCCACAGCCAAATGAAGTGGCACGGGCACCAAAGGGCGAATCTTTGTTGTTGTTGGTACAGAGAAAAGAGACGGAAGTATAAAAATATTGTTTTGGTGAGGTGTAACGTATGCTGAACAAAAATATAAATGCAACATGCAACAATTTCAACGATTTTACTGAGTTACAGTTCATAGAAGGAAATCAGTCAATTTAAATAAATGTATTAGGCCCTAATCTATGGATTTCACATGACTGGTCAGGGGCGCAGACATGGGGAGCCAGGCTGAGGCAATCAGAAGGGGATACAAGGTGTTATGTTTGGGGCAAATCCAATGAAACACATTACTAGGTACCACTTTCCATATTTTCAAGCATAGTCGTGGCTGCATCATGTTATGGGTATGATTGTAATCGTTAAGGACTGGGGAGTCCTTAACGATTTGCACAGGCAAAATCCTAGATGAAAACCTGGTTCAGTCTGTTTTCCACCAGACACTGGGAGATTAATTCAGGACAATAAGCTAAAACACTAGGCCCAATCTACATTGGAGTTGCTTAGCAAGAAGATAGTGAATGTTCTTGAGTGGCCGAGTTACAGTTTTGACTTAAATCTGCTTGAAGAGCTACAGTATGGCAAGACTTAAAAATGGTTGTCTAGCAACGATCATCAACCAATTTGACAGAGCTTGAAGAATTGTGAAAAGAATAATGGGCACAATTTGCACAATCCAGGTGTGGAAAGCTCTTAGAGAGTTACTCAGAAATACTCACAAGTGTAATCGCTGCCATGTGATTCTAACATGTATTGACTAAGGGCGTGGAGTACTTATCTAATCAATATATATTAGTGTTTTATTTATCATTAATTGATTTACAAATGTTATAATTTTTCTTCCTCTTTGACATTACAGAGTATTCCGTGTTGATCGTTTACAAAAACAAGAACATTTAACCAATTTTAATCTCACTTTGTAACAGCAAAATGTGGAAAATGTCAAGGGATGTGAATACTTTCTGAATGCACTGTATGTCTTCTCCTAGTCAGAAACTGTCTGGAGAAAGCTGACTTTCATGTTCAATCTTGCATTCTGAATGCCTGTGTTTAAGATACAAACACTTATTAGCAAATCTAAATGCATAATGTTTAAGTTTTAAACACTGACGTTTAGGTTATAAATGTATCACATGGTTTCATGGTTCATGGTTTTACAGTGTAGCATTTTAGAGATACCCTGTAGCTTAGAACACAGATGGTACAAAGGATTCGCATCCCAGCACAGGCAGATGTGGAGAGGCACACACGCGCACACAGACACGTAAGAATATAGCACGGACAGCAGTCTATGACCAGCTGAGGCCTGTGCTAACTACCCCAGGATAAATTCACTAGCACCATGTTTCCCTGGTTGGTGCTAAACACATAGCAGCATGACATAGCAATCCATCACAAACTGCTCTGTGTATGTGTGTGTATGTGTGTGTATGTGCGTGTGTGCATGTCTGAGTTTGTGTGTCTGTTTTAGCAGGTCCAATAGAGTCCATAACTGCAGAACACACAGGTCGTAAAGGGCTCCCCGAGCGCAGGAAATAAGGCCTTAAGAATACACACACATTCTACTTCGCGCACTCACAGACACTCACAGAAGAAATAAGGCCTTCTGTGCCTCACGGCTTCTTTGGCAGGAGAGTCTGGAGAGCTCACTGTCTGTCTTAGCTGTGCCCTTTCCTACTACCTCAGAGTCGCATGTGGTCAGTGGGCTGTAGCATGTGCTGGCATGAGATTCACTGAAGCTGTTTTCACTCCGATCTTTTTTTATTTACGTCTTTTTAACAGCCATTCTCCCTCCTCTTCTTTACTTCAGTTTAACGGTTGTTCTCTCTCCTCTCTTCTCTTCATCCATGTAACAGCCTCTCTCTCTGCCTCTCTGATTCCTGTCTGATTAGGTCAGGTTATCTGTTCTCATTTTATGAGCCTGCTCTTCATTATCCTGCTGAGCCTGTAAGTATGCGTGTATATATGTGGGTGTCTGTGCGTGTGTGTGTGTGTGTATGTGCATACTCATACTCACACTCCACAAACCTGCAGACCGCAGATGTATCACTCTTCTCTCCCTGTGGCCTCCTTTCTCTAAGGTGGAAACATTTTTCAGTTCAGTTCATTAGTTACCAAACCTACAAGGACTACACCCCTGAACAGTGTGATTTTATGACACACCCTGATTATTCACACCCAGACTACAACAGTCTACATTGCAACACACTTTGGATTCCTAACTAAGACATCAGCATACTATATAATGAGCAGACTATAAAAATGTGTGCCATTGATCATCATTTACAGCCAAAAGTGTTGCTAATACATCTCTCCCTACATCTATCTAGACTCCAGTCAATGATGAGTGCTAGCCCTATTGTAGCTCTGCTGAGGTGTCCAGGATTTGTCCTCAGACTATGTGTATTTTAATGATCCCTCTTGCCCTTTCCCCTAATATTATTCCTTTCTCGCCCAGCACACGCGTGCTGTGGGTTTTAGCGTAGTCTCTAACTCTCCATAGTGTGCAAGTCACAACAGAATCTCACCATACAACATAACAACTGGCAATGGGAAATGGAAATATGGGTCTGGGTTTGTGTAATAAACATGAAGCAACATGCAGGCAACAGTGATCTAGAGCTATTGGATCTATTGGTTTGCGTTACTTCTCTCGGCTACCTAATACAGTTACTGCTAAGTTGTTCATTCAATTTACAACAACCTCCATCAATAACAACTTGCAGGCTGTTAGCTCTGGCTTTTGTGAGTCCCATCCGTACAACATACATTCCTCTGAGCAGCAGACCATGCTTCCACACAGAGATCTGTCGAACACTTCCTTCCCCATTCATTCAATTCTAAATCAATTTGACTTAACACATTTCTGCTTGACTGAATTAAAGTCTATTTGACTCAATTCATTTCAGTAGGGCTAAATCAATGGCTGCACTGTGTGCCAGTGGAATTGTGCAGCACAGTGACGTGTAGGCAGGGTAGGCAGTGATTATTCTGTGAAATTCGAATAAAATTATTATGTAACACATTTTCGTATTTTTTTCCCATGATCTAATGTTTTTTCTGAAAGATTCAGGTGGATTTTATGCTCAAAATCAAACATTTAGCTAAAGCTGCACACAAAAAAAAGCGCCAGGTCATTCATGCCTTTCTTTCCATCCATACGAATCCATTAAAATCTTTAACATGCGCAGCCTTTCCTGACTCCAGGCATGGTCAGCATAGCAAAATACTGTTTTGCCTACAGTAATTTGAAGTAGCTTGAGATGATTTCATATTTTGCACATGCGTATTGCCTAAACATTTTGTGTGGGTAATTGCCTGGGATAAGCTGTGCACATTTGGGCGTGTAAGCATAATTTGGCGCTCGCATCCCTTGAACTAAACAATGCTAGCTAGCAATCAAAAACAACCTGATAATGGAAACTGCACCTCAAACAATTTTTCCAAGTTAGAATAATCATGTAGTAAGCTGTTTGGGGGATTCGAAGAGTGGAACGTGAACTTTATTTTAAAAAATTCTTCCCATGTACACCTCTTTACTTTCTCCATCCCACCCTCCCATGTACATACAACTATTCCACCTCTGGAACGTCAACTATAATGACAGTTAAGACCAGACAGAAGCAGGATACAGCATACAAGATGTGATTTTATTAATGACAGGCAAGACAACCACCATCTCCCTCACTGCTAGCTGTCGGGCAGGCGTACAGTGAGTGATGGACTGTCCACTTGTCTGAAAAGTCATTACCAATTAATACTTTTTACCCAGACTTTTCACATCTTGGGAATTTCATTTTGCTTTGTGGACGTAGTTGGAATGGGGCTTCTTCAGCCACTCAATGTGGGCCCAAGCCTTCTGTTCCATGGTGTTTGCATGCACCGCATGTCACTCTGGTTGTTGGAGCTATCTATTGTATGGTGAACTTGGGCTTTATCAACGTTTATTTGTGAGTAAATCTGGCTTTGATAATAGCCAGTATTTACCCAGCCACCGACCTCACTGCACGTCGCTGGTGCAGTGTCATCTCTCTCTCTGATCTATTGTGTCACTCTGTCCACACTGTAATGACACTCTGATTGAGTGAATGGCTTTAACCCTGTGAGATCCCTGGTTGCAAAAATGCAACAGGTTCTAAACTCATGTCAAACACTACACAGTTCATCTCCTTAGACCCAGATGTATTTATTAGTAGCAATTGTTGTGTGTCCTGTCTTCTCTATAATTTAGTGACATGTAGAAAAAATGTATTGAGAAACAAACATTCTGAGCCAGAGCTAGAGGTATTTTTGTCAGTGAAGGCAAAAACGCAATTGCAAAAATGCTTGGGTCTCACACTACGGACTGTTGCTTTTATCTCTATGTCTTTCATCCCTCTGTAAGTACATACGTGTGTGTGTGTGTGTGTGAGAGAGAGAGAAAGAGCAGCAAAGTGCTTTCACTACATACATCACAATCATAGACATCCCCTTCATCTCTGTCTCTCTCGTTTAGTGGTGTTGGCTGAGAAGTGGCTTTTCCTAATGGGCCAAAGCTGCCAGACAAGCACTAGAACACACACACACACATATTCTTCTCTACATCAGATATCCCTCTCACTGGGTTTTCAATAGCTCTACTCTAACCCGTTTTTTTGCCCTTTTGTCTGAAAGTATACAGACTTACTATGGGTTTACGTTTTTTCAACTTTTTTTTTATGATATTGTTTTCATTATTTTACTTAATTAATGACCTTCAGGTCAAACGTGTTATTTATTTATTTCTGAAGTTATGGGAAAAACAAGAAAGTGACTTAGTCTCACTGGCTTAACTACAGAGGTGGGACCGTGAGTCTAACTGGCTTAACTACTGAGGTGAGACTGTGAGTCTAACTGGCTTAACTACTGAGGTGAGACTGTGAGTCTAACTAGCTTAACTACTGAGGTGGGACTGTAAGTCTGGGCCTGTTTCAGACTGCGAGGTCAGTCTGGGAAAATCTGTCTGATGCTTGGCTTATTTATTTGTGCTGACGACTAAAGTGACTTTCACTGGGATTGTCATCACAGGAATGGCTTGGCTGTGACTCCTTAGTGTTAAGACTTACGAAGTGTCAAACTTCAGGTAGGACATCAAGAGTTTGGGCCAGACCTTTTGACAGGTAAATGGACAGAGAGGGAGATGGTTTTGGAGTTAGATTATGAGATCCAATAATTCCTCTGGGTTTTCATTAAGGGGTCTAGCCTGAACAATTGTGCCTCATCAAAAGCATCCAGTCAAAATCAAACCCAGCCAGAGAGTTGTTATTTATTAAGATTAGTTTTTGTATTGAGTCATTTAATTTGGGTATCCCCAGAACTAGCCTCTGCTCCACTCAACTTAAGTTCCCAAAGAAACAAATTACCTTGCCTAAAACAACACCAACAGATGGAGGGCAACAGTAAAACTTTAGCGGTGGAACAGTTTGCGAAACGCTCGTAAGATGGGGAGCCAGCAACAGCCCGGTTTGGTTTCCAGACCATCCAAGGCAAATACCAGAGACGGTACGGCAAGACTTTATTAGGAGATGCTGCGACGAGACAGTATCATATCACTAAACACTGTTTGACTGTCGTCCAAGGCAAGAGAAGGAAGCAGAAAACAATTGGAAGTAGCAAGTTAGGAGGAAGTGCGGCTAGCGGCAACTCAACAGATGTCCATGTAATCATTTCCAGCTTAAGGCCTAGATTCAATCAGCAGACACCCGTATATTAGATGTTTTGGGGGTGCCGGGGGTGGAACGGCATTGAAGCCATCAAATCGGTGTCACAAAGCCACATCCGCCCCACTCCTGTTAGAAGATCAGAACGAGAAAGTGTAGGCTATTTAGAAATAATTACTCTCAAATTGAAGAATCAGTCAACTAAATAATGAGGATTTCTATCATCCTAATGAAGGTGTAGATTACATCTCACGTTCCACTGTTCCAACTTGTAAACAAGGATGCATGGGATTTACTCTGTCCACTTCAGGTATAATGCCAGGAGCCACTTGTGGATTTGGCACCTCTAACACAGTTCCACCTCAGACACAGTCAAAACAACCGCTATGCAGATGTTGGCGTAAGCGGATCAGATTGAATCGAACCCTAAATGTGTTTTGTAGTTGTAGTTGTGGAGACTAGGCCCTCTGATCTGTTCCAATGTAATGATCTAATGACCAGTCACTGGATCACAGAACAGTAATATGACATCACCCGCTGAGTTTTAAAGTAATTCTTTACAATTCCTCTCGTTACTGTAATTGAGTAACTTTTCCAAGTAAATTTGTTTGTATTTTTCAGTAATTTTACTTCTTGATAAAATGTAATTAACGTAACAGTTATTTTTCTTGAGTAGGATATTCCAGCACTCTTTCCACCACTGGTGAGTGAGTGAAAGGTAGTTTATGTCTGAGGGAGGGAGGGTGTAAGGACCGATGCTGGAGAAGAGAAGCAGGTACGGGGAGTTTACATTTAATTAGGAACGGACATGCAACAGGACAGGAACAGCGTCAGAAATGTTATCAAAAAGACAGACGACAATCAATGCTGAAGCGGGGAACGGAGCTGGGGAACAGACAGCTATAAGGGAGGTAATACAACAGGTGATAAAGTCCAGGTGAGGCCAATGAATGCGCGTGACGAGGGAATGCAGGTGTGCGTAATGATGGTGGCAGGAGTGCGTAATGCAGGGTAGGGGGAAGAGTGGGAGCAGGCGTGACAGAGGGAGTATAAATGCGTGATTGAGTGAATGTCAGCCGGTCCCATGGACAAGTAACAAGTAACAGACTTTAATGTTATGCACTTTTTTTGTATAGCTTTTTCATTCCTTTGAATGTTTAAAAAAAACAATATATTAGTATATTTTGGACAAATCACATACAGATGTGCCTTGTTGCAATAAAATAAAGGATCTTAGTCCCTACTGTACATTCATCCCTCTCTTCCTTTTTTTTATGCAATATTTTAATTTTAAAAGTAACTCAATTATTTTTACTCGAATTCCTTTTTAAATGAGCTACTTTTACTTGAGTAGTTTCTTCAGTACTCTTTCCACCCCTGCCCGCTGAGCAGGAGCTTGGTGAGATCATGTTCAAAGACACAACACTGCTGAGTGAAAGGGGGTTGGATGGGATTGACCCTATACAGCTCAGGCATTTCCAAAACATGCATCATCTCTGTTTTCTGAACTGCTGTCCCATTAGCTATTTTCCCAAACGTATTGCTTATCTGTCCTCGCAAATGAAAGCTACAAGTAATTGCCTGAAATATCACCACTCTCACATCATGAAGGTTATGCTTGGCCTTCAAATATGCCTTACTAAGCATTCCGTGTAATATTTCAATAACTGTGCTGCAATGTGCGGGTGACAACCATGTGTGCATTTGTGTGATGTGTTATTGAGTTTTGTTTCTGCCTCCTCATTAATTCACATAGAATTAGCCCATTTCATTGTTGCGGACAATTTACATTTGAGGCATTACTGAGCAGGACAAACTTCTCTCTTCAACCAGAGCCAAAGCACAAACTTTTTCCTCCGTGGTACATTTTTCAGCTGGCTCCCGCACTTCTCCTTCACTACTAATAATAACTTTGGACATGTGTGTATTCCTATCAAAGTAAGTGCCTTATTACACTATAATTTTGGTTTCTGTATATTGTGTTGTCATTTCTACTGTAGCACACCGTATGTATGTATGTATGTATGTATGTATGTATGTATGGAGCATAATGTATTTACTGTTCTATTCACGTTTTCAAGTACTGGTGACAAATCATGTATTCCGATTCTTGCATTGTAATGGGCACATATGATGTGTGTAAAATACTTTTTGAAGGTTGTGATGAGCTAATGCTAAGCTAATTAGCAGCATTTTTTTTTATTTTAACCTTCAGTTAACTAGGCAAGTCAGTTAAGAAAAAATTCTTATTTACAATGACAGCCTAGGAAGAGTGGGTTAACTGCCTTGTTCAGGGGCAGAACGACAGATTTTTACCTTGTCAGCTCAGGGATTCGATCTAGCAACCTTTTGGTTACTGGCCCAATAATAAATAATAATAATACATTTTATTTAAGGTGCCTTTCTCGATACTCAAGGACACCGTACAGGAAAACATAAGACATTTAAAACCTGCCTGTTTGCCTGTTTGCCTGTTTGCCTGTTTGATTGCCTTGTGGAGGGAATAAACAGGTGTGTTTTGAGTTGTGATTTGAAATGGGAAAATGAATCGATGTTTCTGAGTTGGGATGGTAATGAGTTCCAGAGACGGGGAGCAGAGCGGCTGAATGCTCTGCTCCCCATAGTGGTGAGACGAGCGTGGGGGACAGACAGGTGTATGGAGGAAGAGGATCTAAGGGAGCGGGTGGAAGTTGGACCCTGGAGGAGATCAGACAAATATGGGGGGGCGAGTTTATGGATGGACTTGAATGTTAACAGAAGGACTTTGAATTGGATACGGAACTGGACCGGGAGCCAGTGAAGCTGTTGGAGAACAGGAGTGATGTGATAAATGGAGGGGGTTTGAGTAATGATGCGGGCAGCTTAATTCTGGACCAGTTGAAGTGTATGGAGGGATTTATGAGGGAGGCCAAAAAGGAGATTTGCAGTAATCCAAACGGGAAGTGACGAGACTGTGGACAAGGACGGCGGCAGTATGGGGGGTAAGGGAGGGACGGAGTCGATTGATGTTTCGTAGATGGAAATAGGCAGACCGTGTAATGTTATTAATGTGCGATTGAAAAGATAATGTGCTGTCAAGGATGACACCCAGACTCTTAACCTGTGGGGAGGGTGAAACGGAGGAGTTATCAATATTAAGAGAAAAACTGTCGGTTTTGGATAAAGTAGATTTAGTGCCAATAAGGAGAACCTCAGTTTTATTACTGTTTAATTTGAGGAAGTTTTGGGAAAACCAGGTTTTTATTTCCGAGATGCAGTCAGTAAGGGAGGTGGGCGGGAGAGTGGACGAGGGTTTGATGCTCTAACCACTAGGCTACCTGCCACCCCTTGTGGTGTCATGTGTGTTGACATCATAAAATGCATTCTGGATGTCACGTAAACGTCTGTCAGACCAAAGATGTTATAATAAAATGAGGTGAAGGGATGGCTCATTCGTCTTTCGAGTAAACTTCTGGAAGTGAATGATGGTAGATGACACAACTCCTTCAACATGCATACTGCAAACAGACCCAACTCATCTTGTAACCTCATCTTTGGTTGCCGCGAAAAAACATGTCGGTGCGCACAAACTACCCATTGTCAGAATACTTTGGATTTTAGAAAGTGTTTTACTCAATTATTTTGATCACTAGTGAGGTCACCCATGATGTGATGAATTATAAATAGTAATTGCTATTAGCTAATTCATAAGATGGTTTCTATCATTTCGAGAGTTAGCTAAATATGATCCCTTGTGTTAGGTCACTCTTTCCTCAGTTAGCGCTAAAACTAATTTTTAGCATTTTCTGGATTGAATGAGAATTGTTATGCTGTCACAACTTCTGTAAATGTCTGAACATTGCATACAAAAATAAACTGCTCACATTGAGGACATAATATTGTAAAGACTGTGTTTGTGCAAAATGTTTCTGTGAAAAAACAGTGTGGCTAACTCAAACGCTGACTGTTGCGTCAATCGTAACAGGACATTCTAAATAAGTATTCTATTAACACCGGTTTGAGCATACACTGCAGGGACCACTGTAGAATGATCACACCTGTGTGTTTGTATGTGTCAAAGGGTTAATTAACTTATTACCTTTGTTTGTGTGTGTGTGTGTGTGTGTGTGTGTGTGTGTGTGTGTGTGTGTGTGTGTGTGTGTGTGTGTGTGTGTGTGTGTGTGTGTGTGTGTGTGTGTGTGTGTGTGTGTGTGTGTGTGCGCAGGAGTGTGTGTGTGTGCTAAATAACTTTATCTTCAAAAACTAAGCCTATCTAATGAAGAGCCTGCTCTGGTGATGAATGTCACATTACCATGAGTACCCAGCTAATTGGGTTCTACTGTATGGTTCGCATAATGTATTTCCTTTCTTATTCAGAACTCATTATAATAACACTGGAATACAGGAAATGAATACGACTTGAGCAGCAGAACTGAAATTTATGCAGGGAATTAGACTAGACCTATAGTCACTGAAGGGTACTCTAGGCCTGTATGTGAGTAATATTGGACTTGGAATAATTGGTTATCTATAACATATGAAAGGAATTTGAAAGATAAAAAAAAAATACATTTAAAAATATAGCTCTTGGATCCATCCCCACAATATCATAGTCAAATCTCTATTTTAATGACGAATGTACCCTCGCAAAGAACTGGAGCCAATATCTGACCCGTTTCAGGAAACTAGGCGTATGTCGTGGGTCACTACTTCACAGAAACTTCACAGTAAACTTTTTCTAATCAAAATGCATTTTGGGCAGAAATGCATCTCGAACATGTGAACTTTCATGTGCCTTAATAACAAACTTGTATGCCAACTGTAAATACAAATAAAAAATGTAAATTACGAGCCTAGTTGGTTTAGCCCAGGGGTGGGCAATTCCAGTCCTCAAGGGCCTGATTGGTGTCACACTTTTTCTCCATCCCTAGCAAACACAACTGATTAATCAAATTGCATTCTAAACTGAAGATCATGATTAGGTGATTATTGGAGTCAGGTGTGTTAGCTGGAGCTGGAACAAAACTGTGACACCAATCAGGCCCTCGAGGACTGGAATTGCCCACCCTTGGTTTAGCCAAAGAAAAAGACAGCAAGACAGCCATGATTGGCTGAGATAATGAGTAGGCTGGACATGCCGAGAGATGAGTTTGGATTGGTCTGCCGTATAGCACGCTTCTGTCTATTTGAGCTGGTCAGTATGTCTAGGTAATCCTGTCTAACGCACATTTTTTTAAACTGCATAAGTGTTGCTCTCCACTTTCTGGAGGACTGTGTTTTGAAATCAGTGGAATTTGAGTATGAAAGCTAAGGAGATTGAGAAAACACCTGTCTTTAGATTACTTCTTCAAACTAAGGGCAACCATGGCATCCGACAGGAGATGCGTCCAGCCATGAATGATGTATACGGGTAAGATAGCTACATTTTCAGATATTACAAGATTCAAATTTTGACAGAAAGTGCCATTTGCGTGGCTAGCTATAGCCTAATGTTAGCTAGCTAACATTGAACCTGGTTGATTAGCTACCTGCAGATTAATGCAAGGTAATAATGTAATGACTTGTGAATATGATTCATTGCTAGCTAGCTAGCTACATGTCTTAACAAAAGACTCCACTATGCATGTAACCATTTCGGGTGTGTTCGTAAATTCAGTCTGGCTATCTACTCTGATTTCAGAGCACACTCGTGTAACTGATTAATTTACGAACGCTCAACACCCGTTGAATATAGTTTGTGTCAGTAAATGTCAGTAAACTCATCGTCCAGAGCATCCTGTGTGCACTTTGAACGTGAAACACTCTGAATTTACTAACGGACAATCTGACAGCACAGTTGCAGTCACCAACGCTCTGGATGAGGGTGAGTAATGTTTAGTGAGCTGTTCTCTCTCACTTAGAAGTCTGGAAGTAGCTAGCAAGTTAGCTTGGTTGCTTGACTGCTGTTGTTAGTACATTTGGATCAATCTTTAAAGAGGTGGGGCTAAATCTTAAGAGGGTGTGAACGATGCTGAATGGGTGTAGACAAAGAAGGGCTCTCCAATAGTAGTACCAAAACATTCTAAGGCCATTTTCTCAAAAGTGAGTTTACAAGTTTCAAAGCAAAATTACTTTGCCATTGTTCATCAATTGTATTGTATGATGTACCATTTTGTAGTTCTGAGTCACTACTTATGTCCAATGTAAAAAACACTATTTCAAATTTTGCTACATATGACCGATCACATATAGCCTCACCAATGCAACATGAACGTAGTGTCATTAAAGGTGAATACTACAAGCATATTTTTCGAAAGCTTTGGCAGGCACAATACACATAAGACTTTCTGAGATGCTATCTCACCAGTCCATCAATGATCCTGCATAAAAGCCCCTGTTATTTCGGATGACTGTGTGATCTCGCTCTCTGTGGCCGATGTTAGAAAAACATTTAAACAGGTTAACACTCACAAGGCCGCCGGGCCAGACGGAATACCAGGGCGCGTTCTCAGAGCATGCACTGACCAGATGGCAAATGTCTTCACAGAATGGCCCAATGGTGTTTTTGCTTACAGTGTAAGCTGTGGGGGGGGCAATGAGTTACTGCAATGTGTGTGCGTTGATATACTGCAGTGTGGCAGGTCCAGCGTGGAACCTGGATTGAAGAGAAATGGGTTCATTGAAACAGCCCTGTAGAGAGACAATGGGGTTCTGGAATGAAACTCCAAAATGAAACTCACAAAACTGCAAACGCATCGTATTCTAATAAAATGAAAGTCACAAAATTCTGAATTAACCCAACATTCTAACAGAACTGAAATCTTGTTGACAGTTACTTTATGATGTAGGATCTTAAAAAGAATACTTTTTGAATATAAACCCCTAGTCTCTGTACCACACACAATTATCTGGAAGGTCCCTCATTCAAACAGTGAATTTCAAACACAAAGACCAGGGAGGTTATCCAATGCCTCGCAAAGAAGGGCACCAATTGGTAGATTGGTAAAAAAAAGTAGATATTGAATATCCCTTTGAGCATGGGTGAAGTTATTAATTATACTTTGGATGGTGTATCAATGCAGGCGTCTTTCCTTAATCAGTTGCCGGAGAGGAAGGAAAGCAACTTAGGAATTTAACCATGAGGCCAATGGCGACTTTAAAACAGTTTTACAGAATTTAATGGCTGTGATAGGAGAACTGAGGATGGATCAACAACATTGTACTTACTCCACAATACTAACCTAATTGATGGAGTGAAAAGACAGAAGCTTTTACAGAAATAAAATATTCCAAATCAAAAATGGTGGCAAAGCAAAAAAGTGTGAGAACATGTTTTATTTAATCAATTTTGAATTCAAGCTGTAAGACAACAAAATGTGTAATAAGTCAAGGGTTATGAATACTTTCTGAAGGCACTGTACAGAGTGAATTGAACTCCTGAATAAACACTAGAAATGTAATACTGAAATATGAACACTGGCCATTTGCTGTGTGATTCTCAGTGATTGTGGAAGACCCAATGGGCTCAGCTGCTCTCAGTGGGCTCTCTCTCTCTCTCTCTCTCTCTCTCTCTCTCTCTCTCTCTCTCTCTCTCTCTCTCTCTCTCTCTCTCTCTCTCTCTCTCTCTCTCTCTCTCTCTCTCTCTCTCTCTCTCTCTCTCTCTCTCTCTCTCTCTCTCTCTCAGACAATTATCAGTTAACGATCGACAGAGTAGGCTAAGAGGCATATTAACACAATACATCTTAGCTAATCAATTTTACTCAAATCAAATCAAATTGTATTGGTCGCGGCAGGTAGCCTAGTGGCCTAGCAGTTAACCCACTGTTCCCCAAGTGCCGAAGACGTGGATGTTGATTAAGGCAGCCCCTTGCACCTCTCGGATTCAGAAGGGTTGTGTTAAATGTGGAAGACACATTTCAGTTGAAGGCATTTAGTTGTACTGACTGGGTACCCCCCTTTCCCTGGTCACATGCAGATGTTATTGTGGGTGTGGTGAAATGCTTGTGTTTCTAGCTCTGACAGTGCAGTAATATCTAACAAGTAATATCTAACAATTTCACAACATATAAACACAAATCTAAGTAAAGGAATGTAATTAAGAATATATAAATATATGGATGAGCCATGTCAGAGGCATAGACTAAGATACAGTAGAATAGTATAGAATACAGTATATACATGAGATGAGTAATGCAAGATATGTAAACATTATTAAAGTGACTGGTGTTCTGTTTATTAAAGTGGCCAGTGATTTCAAGTCTATGTATGTAGGCAGCAGCCTCACTGTGCTAGTGATGGCTGTTTAACAGTCTGATGAGATAGTAGCTGTTTTTCAGTCTCTCGGTCCCAGCTTTGATAAACCTGTACGGACCTCACCTTCTGGATGATAGCAGGGTGAACAGGCAGTGGCTTGGGTGGTTGTTGTCCTTGATTATCTTTTTGGCCTGCCTGTGACATCCGGTGCTGTAGGTGTCCTGGAGGGCAGGTAGTTTGCCCCCAGTGATGATTTGGACAGACCACACCACCCTCTGGAGAGCCCTGCGGTTGCGGGTGGTGCAGTTGCCATACCAAGCGGTGATACAGCCTGATAGGATGTTCTCAATTGTGCATATGTAAACGTTTGTGAAGGTTTTAGGTGCCAAGGCAAATTTCCTTAGCCTCCTGAGGTTGAAGAAACGCTGTTGCACCTTCTTCACCACACTGTGTCTGTGTAGGTGGACCATTTCAGTTTGTCAGTGATGTGTAAGCCGAGGAACTTGAAGCTTTCCACCTTCTCCACTGTGGTCCCATCGATGTGGATAGGGGTGTGCTCCCTCTGCTGTTTCCTGAAGTCCATGATCATCTCCTTTGTTTTGTTGATGTTGAGTGAGAGGTTATTTTCCTGGCACCACACTCCCAGAGGCCTCACCTCCTCCCTGTAGGCTGTCTCATCATTGTTGGTAATCAAGCCTAATACTGTTGTGTCATCTGCATACTTGATGATTGAGTTGGAGACGTGCTTGGCCACGCAGTCATGGGTGCACAGGGAGTACAGGAGAGGGCTGAGCATGCACCCTTGTGGGGCCCCAGGTGTGAGGATCAGCGAAGTGGAGGAGTTGTTTCCTACCTTCAGCACCTAGGGGCTGCCCGTCAGGAAGTCCAGGACCCTGGTGCACGGGGCGGGGTTCAGACCCAGGGACTCAAGCTTGATGATAAGCTTGGAGGGTGCTATGGTGTTGAATGCTGAGCTATAGTCAATGAACAGCATTCTTACATAGGTATTACTCTTATCCCGATGGGATAGGGCAGTGTGCAGTGTGATGGCAATTGCATCATCTGTGGATCTATTGGGGCGGTAAGCAAATTGACGTGGGTCTACAGGGCGATAGTCATTTAGTACAGTTACCTTTGCTTTCTTGGGTACAGGAACAATGGTGGCCATCTTGAAGCATGTGGGGACAACAGACTAGAATAGAGAGAGATTGAATATGTCCGTAAACACACCAGCTAGCTGGTCTGCACATGCTCTGAGGATGCGGCAGGGGTTGACGTCTGGGCCAGCAGCCTTGTTTAAATGTCTTACTCACGTCAGCCACGGAGAAGGAGAGCCCATAGTCCATGGGAGCGCCCTGCGTCGGTGGCACTGTGCTATCTTCAAAGCAGGCGAAGAAGGTGTTTAGCTCATCCAGAAGCAAGATGTCGGTGTCCACCAAGTGGATGGTTTTCCCTTGTAGTCCATGATTGTCTGTAGACCCTGCCACATACGTCTCGTGTCTGAGCCGTTGAATTGCGACTCCACTTTGTCTCTATACTTACGTTGCCTGTTTGATTGCCTTGTGGAGGGGAATAACTACACTGTTTGTATTCTGCCATATTCCCAGTCACCTTGCCATGGTCAAATGTGGTGTTTCACGCTTTCAGTTTTGCGCGAATGCTGCCATCTATCCACAGTTTCTGGTTAGGGTAAGTTTTAATAGTCACAGTGGATACAACATCTTCTATACACTTCCTAATGAACTCAGTCACCATGTCAGTATATACATCAATGTTATTCTCTGAAGCTACCCGGTACATATCCCAGTCCGCGCGTGATCAAAACAATCTTGAAGCATGGATTTTGATTGGTCTGACCAGCGTTGGATAGTCCTTAGAATGGGTACTTCCTGTTTGAGTTTCTGCCTATAGAAAGGGAGGAGCAAAATGGAGTCGTGGTCAGATTTGCCAAAAGGAGGGCGGGGGAGGGCCTCGAGTGTTTTAGCAGTGCGAGTACTACAGTCGCCACGTTGATAGAACTTTGGCAGCCTTTCCCTCCAATTTGCTTTGTTAAAATCCTCAGCTTCAATAAATGCAGCCTCAGGATATGTGGTTTCCAGTTTGTATAAAGTCCAGTGAGGCCTGTCGTGGTATCGGCTTGATTGGGGATATACACGGCTGTGACTATAACCAAAGAAAATTATCTTGGGAGATTACACGGTCGGCATTTGATTGTGAGGTATTCTAGGTCGTGTGAACAAAAGGACTTGAGTTCCTGTATGTTATCACAATTACACCATGAGTCATTAATCATGAAACATACACCCCCACACTTCTTCCCGGAGAGATACTTATTCCTGTCTGCGCAATGAACTGACAACCCAATTGGCTGGGCCGAATCAGACAGTATATCTCGAGAGAGCCATGTTTCCGTGAAACAGAGTATGTTACAATCCCTGATGTCTCGCTGGAAACAAGCCCTCGCCCTGATCTCGCCAACTTTATTATCCAGAGGCTGAACATTTGCAAGTAATATACACCGTAGCGGTGGGTGGTGTGAGGTCCTCCTAAGTCAGACTAGAAGACAGTCCCGAGTACCTCTCCTTTGCTAGCGTTATTTTGGTTGTCTTCTGGAATCAGTTCAATCGTCCTGGGGGGTGCGAACTAAGGATTTGCTTCGGGAAAGTCGTATTCCTGGTCGTAATGCTGGTAGTGCTGGTGAGTTACAGCCGCTCTGATACCCAACAGTTCTTCCCGGCTGTATGAAATAACATAAAACATTTTCTGGGCTAACAATGTAACAAATAATACAGTAAATAAACAAAATACTGCAAAGTTTCCTAAGAGTGAGAAGCGAGACAGCCCTCTCTGTCAGCTCCATTATCTGATGATGTGAATGGCGTTTTGCTTACTGTCCCTTACAGGAAAATCACTTGAATTTCACGTGATCACGTGTGAATTGTTCCACAAACACATTTTCATGTGATTACGTGATCTTATGTGAAGTTATTGTGATAAAATGTTGCAACATGTAAAGCAACTTGTGATAACATAAAACTACTGATGTGAAAACGTGATCACATGTGGTGTTCCACAAACACATTTTCACATAATTTCACATACGAACTTTCATGTGAATTCATATGATTATCCACGTGAAATCATGTGTTTTATCTGTAAGGGGTGGGCACCATTATCCCCCTGACTCAGTCTCTCACCACATGAATTTCTGGACCATAAAACAGTTTTTTTTCATCCATGAGGTAGAGGGTCAAGCAGAAAGGATATGTGCAGCTTACTGGCATCTGGTTAAGAAGCACTAATAGAAAGTTCTGAGAGTCTCTATAAAGGCTGCCAAAGGGACATTTCTCAAGTTGCAGCCGAGACAAGACACAAACAAGCGTGCACACACACACACACTCAAGCAACGTCGAGATATATTTTTTTATATTGCGATACATTTATTTATGTGGACTGGAGGTCACCGACAAGTGTAACACTATATTTGTGTTCCCTCTCTGGGAAACAAACATGTCACAATAGTCAGGGTTGAAATAGACACATGTTTTGTGACACTGTGGGGAAGTAGGATAGATTAGAAAGAGCACCATTGTATAACAATATTGCCTATTTCAGCAGAAAGGAATTTGGAATATAAAAGAGGAGAGAGGAGGTGAAGAATCTTACAAACAACAGAATGTATTGAACCACCCATTACCATCAGGGTCAACTTCTCTCACCCCTCTTTGCGTCTGAGACCAGTAGTCTTGGGGTGAGTGGATGTATTTCATATTCAGACCAAACTTGAAAAAATCCCTGCTGTACTGTGTTTCTTAATTGCTTCATGCAAGTGCTCTTACACAACTATACTGCACAGACAGCAATCATAACAATACCATTTTGTAAATAAGTTACATTTCACAAGATCTAGCTTTCAGCTTAAATATTTCAGCTTGAAAAAGTTAAATTTCTGTAACATAGCCTATAACAGCCTACTGGAACAGCTAGGGTCTATGGACAGCTGAGTTGTTCCAAAATCTTGGGTGCAGTTACACTTGCCAGCTGTCTCACATCTTTGTCTCTCTGTGTACTGCTCTAGGAGTGTTTAGAGCTATGTCTTCTCACAGAAGAATGTTTTGTGCTTTAATCAATACTTGACAACAGGTGGAAACAGTGCCGTCAAGCTGAACATAACTCAGGGGCCACAATCTGCCTTGTGTGCATTCAAATTAAGGAACACCTTGCGGATGTAAAACAAGCTGAACGTAACTCATCTGTTTAACACACACACACACAGTAATTGGTCATCCTGTTATATTTAGCTGGGGAAAGGTTGGTGGTGTTTCTTTACACAGATCTCCTTGTACTTTGACACACACCACACAACCTTGCACACACTAGTGATGCGCAGGTCAGCTGTTTGTTCACCCACACCAATCCGCAACCCCCGATGGCCCTATTCCCTCTACGAGAGATGAAGGAGAGACTGAGGAGCGGGGTGGAGAAAGAGATTTCTACTTTTCAACGAAACATTCTTGGTCCGCATCACAAATTTACCGTAAATGTCACAGTAGCCACTAGCCAGTAAACACAAACTATTTAAGAATCCGAGCAACTTTTATTCTAAAACATATTACAATATTTAATAACGCAACTAAACCTTGTTCCACTCTTGAATTTTGCAACAATTCACAAGCTTGTGCAGACAATTAAAAGGTTTATTGTCTCGTCCGTACACATTCAGTTAGCTGAAAATTCACAGCTAACTCCTGCTAGCTAGCAAACTAACAACATGCTTTATGTTCAAGTAAAGTTAGCAAATCAATACTTAATGTTTACCCCTCTAATATGAATATAAAAGCATAGTAATGTTATGTCAGTCATATTATAATATACAGTGCCTTCAGAAAGTTCTCATGACCCTTGACTAATTCCATATTTTGTTGTTACAGCCTGAATTCAAAATGAATTAAATCGTTTTTTTTCTACAATCTTGAAAAAGTGAAAACATGTTTAAAAAAAAAAAATTATATAAAAAAAGAAATACAGAGATATCTCACACCCCTGAGTCAATATATGTTAAATCACCTTTAGCATCGATTAC
This sequence comes from Brachymystax lenok tsinlingensis, assembly GCA_030435695.1. NCBI lineage: Eukaryota > Metazoa > Chordata > Actinopteri > Salmoniformes > Salmonidae > Brachymystax > Brachymystax lenok. The sequence continues at coordinate 26,872,715 of CM059804.1, forward strand.
AGCTGTGAGTCTTTCTGGGTAAGTCTCTAAGAGATTTGCACATCTGGATTGTAGAATATTTGCACATTATTCTTTTTAAAATTCTTCAAGCTCTGTCAAGTTGGTTGTTGGTCATTGCTAGACAGCCATTTTCAAGTCTTGCCTTATATTTTTGAGCCGATTTAAGCCAAAACTGTAACCAGGCCACTCAGGAACATTCAATGTTGCCTTGGTAAGAAACTTCAGTGTATATTTGGCCAAGTGTTTTAGGTTATTCACCTGCTGAAAGGTATATTTGTCTCACAGTCTGTCACAATCTTCAAAAATAGTGGACCAAGGCGCAACGTGCATAGAGTTCCACATATTTTTATATAAATGGAACAATACAAAAACAATAGACTGGACAGACCGTAACAAATGTAGCACACAACAAATGCACTAACAGAAACACAATAACCCACAAAGGCAGGTGGGGAAGGGAACAAAATAAATAGGATTCCCAATCAGAGGCAATGACTAACAGCTGCCTCTAATTGGGAACCAACACAAAACTCCACATAGAAAACACAACATAGAACAAAACCCCCCCTGGTCACGTCCTGGCCCAAACCCCATAGATAACCCAGAGGTCTATCTATGGCCAGAACGTGACACAGTCTCTGTTGAAAAGCAGACTGAACCAGGTTTTCCTGTAGGATTTTGCCTATACTTAGCTCTATTCTGTTTATTTTTATTCTAAATAACTCCCTAGTCCTTGCTGATGACAAGCATACCCATAACATGATACAGCCACCACCATGCTTGAAAATAGGAAGAGTGGTACTCAATGATGTGTTGTGTTGGATTTGCCCAAACATAACGAATTGTATTCAGCACATAAAGTTAATTTCTTTGCCACATTTTTGGCAGTTTTACTTTAGTGACTTTTGGAATATTTGTTTTTCTGTACAGGCTTCCTTCTTTTCAGTCTGCTATTTAGGTTAGTATTGTGGAGTAACTACAATGTTGTTGATCCATCCAGTTCTCTTCTATCACAACTATTAAACTCTGTAACTGTTTTATAGTCACCATTGGCCTCATGGTGAAATCCCTGAGCGGTTTCCTGCCTCTCAGCCAACTGAGTTAGGAAGGATACCTGTATCTTTGTAGTGACTGGGTGTAGTGATACACCATCCAAAGTGTAATTAATACCTTCACCATGCTCAAAGGGATATTTAATGTCTGATTTTTTATTTTTACCCATCTACCAATAGGTGTCCTTCTTTTCGAGGAATTGGAAAACCTCCCCGGTTTTTTAGTTTAAATCTGTGTTTGAAATTCCCTACTCGACTGAGGGATCTTACAGATAATTGTATGTGTGGGTGATAGAGATGAGGTAGTCATTCAAAAATCATGTTAAACACTATTATTGCACACAGAGTCCATGCAACTTATTATGTGACTTGTTAAGCACATTTTTACTCCCAAACTTATTTATGCTTGCCATAACAAAGGGGTTGAATACTTATTAACTCAAGACATTTCAGCTTTTAATTTTAATTCATTTGTAAAAACACAATTCCACTTTCACATAATTTAATCCATAAATTCAGGCTGTAACACAACAAAATGTGGAAAAGTCAAGGGGTGTGAATACTTTCTTTAGGCACTGTACACTACACAGCTAGGTAATATTAGCTAGCAAGGTAGCTAAACAGATTTCTTTCTACATCCTCACATAAACGTGCTGCAGCTTAATGCTGACATTTAGCTGAACCATATCTAGATAGGAACTTAGGCGTACACTAGCTACCTTACAGTTAGAACAAGCCTGGCTTTATTTTATCAATAACATGGAAGTCATTATGAGGTTAAAGCAAATTGCAACGGAAAATGTCGATAATTCCCTGGAGAGGAACTCTCATAACATAGCCGGTGCTACTATCATGTTATTTTACCACTTCACTAAATCTTTCCCAAACATTAGACTACTGTTCTGGCCCTCCCTTCTGTTTATTTTCAGCTCTCCATTTCACAAATTTTCTCTGATTGAATTAAACTCCAACATTGTCCTTTTTGCCTCAGTGGATCAATGTTAACTTTTCTGCCCAGCCTTTGGCAATTGACAAGTATTTTTTTACCTTTATTTAACTAGGCAAGTCAGTTAAGAACAAGTTCTTATTTTCAATGACTAGGAACAGTGGGTTAAAGGCCTGTTCAGGGGAAGAACAACAGATTTGTACCTTATCAGCTCAGGGATTCAAACTTGCAACCTTTCGGTTACTAGTCCAACGCTCTAACCACTAGGCTACCCTGCCACCCCTGTATTTGATATACTACAATTACGTCCTAAAGCTTAGGCTTCGGCTACGGAAGATACAAATAATGAAATAAAAACCTCAATGTAGCCTATTGATATAAGTTGCACAATAATTATACATTCATGGATTTTCTTATACATTGGTTTCTCTTTATTCAACCCGCCTGCCACCCACCCGCCCTTCATCCACACAATATTTCTTGACCATTAACTTGCCCGCCGCGATGATATAACCGCAGGGTCTGCGGATTATCAGTCAACCCGTGCATCACTAACAAACACATACTCACCGCCATTGATCATTCCATTAGATTTAGGAAAAATGTTTACCGAGATCTCCTTGTACCCTGACACACACACACACACACACACTGTCTGACACTATCTGATAGCCACACATTCAAGCCTCAATGAGTCATTAACATTACAAGGCTATATTCAAGAAAAGGGGAGGTGTAATTTCCTCTCCAGTGTGGCCATTACGGCAGAAAACACACATTTCACTTCAATTCTGTGTCATTATAATGAATGTAGCCATTATAATTAGATTGATGTTAGATTGAGCCAGCCCTATTAATTTCTCATTACAACCAATAGAGGAATTATCTAACGTCTTTCTAGGACAGAATGGGTTGTGTGATTGAGGCATGAGACTGAAGTAACTCAATCAATCTAATTCAACTGTTGAAAGATGTATTGCTTAGTAAAAAGGTAATTCAGACATACACAGAATGCTAAACACAGAAACACAGGCCTGGCCGTAACATAAGAACAAGCCTAAGGTGACAGGGACAGAATCGGATACCTCTCGAGGGAAATCACGGCTGTATTGCATTCCAAAACATCACACCCTTCCACTTGATCCTTATTACTTTTCTTCGCAGATGGGAAAGGAATGGATAGGATTAACTGTGACCTCTGGCACAAGAAGACCCTCTGAGCTAATGCCTAGGCATTAGCCTAACCAATTGGAGGCTAGGATTTACAGTGAGTGCAAAAAGTATTTGATCCCCTGCTGATTTTGTTGCCCACTGACAAAGAAATGAACAGTCTATAATTTTAATGGTAGGTTTATTTGAACAGTGAGAGACAGAATAACAACAACAAAAATCAAGAAAAACACGTGAAAAATTTTATAAATTGAATTGCATTTTAATGAGGGAAATAAGTATTTGACCCCTTTGCAAAACATGACTTAGTACTTGGTGGCAAAACCCTTGTTGGTCAGACGTTTCTTGTAGTTGGCCACCAGGTTTGCACACATCTCAGGAGGGATTTTGTCCCTCTCCTCTTTGCAGATCTTCTCCAAGTCATTAAGGTTTCGAGGCTGGCGTTTGGTAACTCGAACCTTCAGCTCCCTCCACAGATTTTCTATGGGATTAAGGTCTGGAGACTGGCTAGGCCACTCCAGGACCTTAATGTGCTTCTTCTTGAGCCACTCCTTTGTTGCCTTGGACGTGTGTTTTGGGTCATTGTCATGCTGGAATACCCATCCACGACCCATTTTCAATGCCCTGGCTGAGGGAAGGAGGTTCTCACCCAAGATTTGACAGTACATGGCCCTGTCCATCGTCCCTTTGATGCGGTGAAGTTGTCCTGTCCCCTTAGCATAAAAACACCCCCAAAGCATAATGTTTCCACCTCCATGTTTGATGGTGGGGATGGTGTACTTGGGGTCATAGTTAGCATTCCTCCTCCTCCAAACACGGCGAGTTGAGTTGATGCCAAAGAGCTCCATTTTGGTCTCATCTGACCACAACACTTTCACCCAGTTGTCCTCTGAATCATTCAGATGTTCATTGGCAAACATCAGACGGGCATGTATATGTGCTTTCTTGAGCAGGGGGACCTTGCGGGCGCTGCAAGATTTCAGTCCTTCACGACATAATGTGTTACCAATTGTTTTCTTGGTGACTATGGTCCCAGCTGCCTTGAGATCATTGACAAGATCCTCCTGTGTAGTTCTGGGCTGATTCCTCACCATTCTCATGCGCCACTCGGGAGGCCTAGAATTTTACTTTAACTGAGTATAATAAAAATCTAAATATAAGTAAAATAAAATCCCAAAATATATTTTAAGCTAAAAAGCTACATCTTCTTTCAGCAGTCAACCGGTTCTTCTAGCAAGCTCAAAGAGAGTACCCCTCTCCCAAAAATCGTAGCTCTTTTATACCCTCCATTCTTCTTTCTACTAACTGAACAACTGACACCTGCTCCGATGACGCATTCAGTGGTTAACACCTACTGCGGACATTGCTCCTTTCCTCCCAGGATGCCCACTTTGACAGGATGTCTCCTCCTAGGTGCTCTGACCAGGCAACTTCCAATGCAGGCTAGCATTCTTAGTGTACTTTATTAACCTTTTAAAACATATTTTTTTTTATTTGACCATTCCGCACTTAGCTCCATTACAATCCCGCTCTAACCTAACTTATTACTCCCCTTGGCTCTTAGATATCCAACAAGTTAAACATCCCATCATTACAACATTTCAGCATTATAACCTTTCATTATCAACCTCCTACAGGCCCTGCGGCCTTGTTCCTATAGGCATAAAACACATTGTCTATATTCATCATACTACATTGTTAACCATTTTACTGCATTACTTTAATCGCACATTGTTATCCCCTTTACTGCATTACTCTAATCCCCCTTTAATAATATCTTCCACTGTACATTTCCCCATGCTTTCAAACTTTAACATTTAACATATTTAACCTTTAATCATTATTTTGGTAAATTTCAGTCCCAATTTATTTATTTTACTTATTTTTCTTATTTTCCTTAGTCAATGTCAATTCTCTCTTAATGTTCATTCTTCTTTGTGCTTTGTGTGTGAAAGAGAAACTTCTTCAGGAGTGAGTGCGTGGGTGTATGCAAATGTGTTTCTAAAATGTCACAGAGAACTGGGCCTTAGCCTACTACTCTTGACAGTGCATATGATTATTGCAGACAGTACCCTCGTAGCATTAAAGGAACATAGATTAGGTTACTTACGTTTACTGAACTTCTATTTCTCTGCAATATAATACAATTTCCATGTCCTCTGTTGCTTCCTTGTAAAAACAAGGGTGTCCTTCTTCAGTTACTCAGATTGCCAAAAGCGAATGTGAATAAATCCGAAGTGAGTGACAATGGTGCCAATATTAGAGTAGTTGGCTAGATCTGTGGGGTGAAGGGAGTTGATGTCTTGGACACGGGTGCCTGGGTGACAAAATCTCTCACCATCAAGCTGCCCACGACGATGGTGGTTGTGATGGAATCCGATGGGGAAGGAAGAGGGGGAACAGAATGGGCCTGCCTTGGGCAGGGGGGGGAGGAGGTGTGCTTTGACTCATGCCAGCCCGACTCACCGCACATGTACCAGTAGCAATGGATGGCGTAGGAATCCTCAGAGAAATAAAGAAGGGCCCAAGACCTTGTTTCCTTTGGTCAGCGATTGGTTGAGCTGTGGCGGGCCTTTATGTCTGCCTCCAGCGGGGGCAAAGCTGTTTAATAGCTGGATCTGATATTCTATGATATATGGAGGCTGACCAGACCACCTCCCACCCAACCTCCTTCGCCTTGCCAGTGTCCAGTCTCCCACTGGCCGTGGAGTTGAGCTTACCATCTGTCCAGTGGATCGGATCAGGTCAGTACTGCCCGACTTATCAACCCCTTGGCTGTATGAGGCATTCAGAACTGAAATTCTGTGTGCCTGGGCTGCATCAAAGTACTTAAAAGCACATCTTGTTTATCCTACAGCTGAGCTAGCAGCCAGATAATCTCTTCCCTATGCTGCTTGATGATGACACATTTAGAACAGACAAAGAATTTATGTTCAGTCATCAGTTCCACCTTATTTTCCTCCTCTTGCGTAGATATAATCTCGCACCTAACGCATTTGAGTGCAGGCGCAGACACAAATACCACTGGTGTTTTGACTCCAGCACTGCTAGCGTTATCTTGCTCTATTAGCATGATGGCTAACCGCTACCAATTTATTCATTTTTCTTCAGGAATCCAAGACACAAACTTGTGTTCCCAGCTTAAAAAGCTAACCTCATCGCGGAATCCTTAGCTATCAGAACTTCCAATGGTTAAAACTTTTTCATAAAAACGACAGACGAGCCTTGGCTTGTGAGAGCCGGAACGGCTCATAGGAGCTGGAGCTTATCTCTAGTTTCTGTAGTGTGAGGTAGCTTGATGTACAAGTACACAACCTGGACAGGACACTAGTCTATCACAGGGCCTTAACCCAATATACTGTATCTCCTTTATTCTGAATGCCTAGCAGGGGAATTGGGTCCATACTTTACAGTCACAGGGATCGAACTACAGGTCTGCACAGGACTGATTTCTTCATCCCACCCGCACACTTAGCTTTTCATACTTTTTATATCTTTCTGTCAGATTCCCACCCACTCCCGCAAGAACAATATTTATATTTATATTTATTTCTAGGCTATGTAGTAAACTATAACCTAATCATATTTAGGAAGTTAATTTCCTTGGAAAGATAACTGTCCTGTGCTTCTCCGCCCATGCATAGGCTATAGCCTAGGCTACTCTATTTAGGCCAACGTTCACCTAATCTTGCATGCCCAACTCCGCCTATGCAGCCTGCTCTATTGAATTGAGACCACACATACTGTAAGCGCACTTGATCTCACACGCCCAACTTAGAGAGGAGAGGAAGCCACTTTAAACGATGCCATTTATATAATGTTTACATATCCTACATTTCTCATCTCATATGTATATACTGTACTCCATACCATCTACTTGCCTACGCCGGTCAGCCATCGCTCATCCATATATTTATATGTACGTACTCGTATTCATTCCTTTACTCTTGTGTGTATAAGGTAGTTGTTGTGAAATTGTTAGATTACTTGTTAGATACTACTGCATGGTCGGAACTAGAAGCACAAGCATTTCGCTACACTTGCATTAACATCTGCTAACCATGTGTATGTGACAAATAAAATTTGATTTGATTTAGGCTACTGAACTTGAAGCAGTGAATCTGAGAGTGTGTGTATAATGCGACAGAGGTGTTTTTAATACAATAGGTAGGCTAACGCTCCTACCCGCAGCATGGAAAATGCTGACCACGCCACAATGATCTGTGTCGGGACCTGAGATGCAGCCCTCTAGATCAAACTCCCAACCTTCCACTCTCAGGGCGGACACTGTAAATTCAAGGCCACAACTCAGTGCAAAGCTCTCCCAACTCTTAACTCCCACCATATTTACCTATTCATCCCTTTTCCTAGACTTTAAATGCACACATGTCCACCCTGGGGGAATATTCCACTCTCTGCCCATCTTAACAGGGTTCTGTTTATAGTTTAGGTTTTCTTGCTTCAACTTCTGCTTTTGTGTTTCTTCATCTCTGTTTTCCCTTTCTGGGTGATTTTTCTGGTAAGAATCTATGGAGTTGAAGTTGGAAGCTGGTTCAGCTTTGTGGTGAGAAAATGTTGTTGTTGAAGGTGTGAGCTTTGTTTAAGATACGAGAGCTTCTTGAGCAGCTCGCAGCTGAACAAATGTGCACATGGAGTGTGTGGGGAGATGCTCTGTGTGGTGTGTGTGTTTGTGCGTGGGTGTAAGTGTGTGTCTCTGCATATCTGTGTGTGTGTGGCTGTATGTGTGGCAACCCTGTGACTTATATGTGCCTTGGCAAGGAAGCAGGGGGATTCAGAGGAGCTGATTGCAGTGAAGAGGAATGCAGGGGGAGAGGAACAGGGGAGGAAGGATAGGGGAAGAGGAACGAGGGAGGGAGTGAAGGGAAAGACGGTGGACACAACGACACCACTCACCACGAAGAGCTCTGTGCTACTATCGTGTTCCACACACACACACACACACACACACACACACACACACACACACACACACACACACACACACACACACACACACACACACACACACACACACACACACACACACACACACACACACACACACATGCATGCTCTTCCTCTCCCTCTGCCTCCTGCCTCTCTCGCTCTTTATCGCTCTCCCTTTCTTTCTATCTCTCACTTCCTCTGTCTCTCTCTCCTCTCCACCATGGAAAATATAGGTGTGTGCGTGTGTGTGTCAGTCAGTGTTGAGCTATAGCTCCTTGCCCTAGAATACACCCTGCTGCGTATAACACACACACACACACACACACACACACACACACACACACACACACACACACACACACACACACACACACACACACACACACACACACACACACACACACACACACACACACACACACACACAATACAGTCACCCTACTGCGGGGGAGAGACCTAGCTACAGTGGGGAAAAAAAGTATTTAGTCAGCCACCAATTGTGCAAGTTCTCTCACTTAAAAAGATGAGAGAGGCCTGTAATTTTCATCATAGGTACACTTCAACTATGACAGACAAAATGAGGAAAAACAAAATCCAGAAAATCACATTGTAGGATTTTTTATGAATTTATTTGCATATTATGGTGGAAAATAAGTATTTGGTCACATACAAACAAGCAAGATTTCTGGCTCTCACAGACCTGTAACTTCTTCTTTAAGAGGCTCCTCTGTCCTCCACTCATTACCTGTATTAATGGCACCTGTTTGAACTTGTTATCAGTATAAAAGACACCTGTCCACAACCTCAAACAGTCACACTCCAAACTCCACTATGGCCAAGACCAAAGAGCTGTCAAAGGACACCAGAAACAAAATTGTAGACCTGCACCAGGTTGGGAAGACTGAATCTGCAATAGGTAAGCAGCTTGGTTTGAAGAAATCAACTGTGGGAGCAATTATTAGGAAATGGAAGACATACAAGACCACTGATAATCTTCCTCGATCTGGGGCTCCACGCAAGATCTCACCCCGTGGGGTCAAAATGATCACAAGAACGGTGAGCAAAAATCCCAGAACCACATGGGGGACCTAGTGAATGACCTGCAGAGAGCTGGGACCAAAGTAACAAAGCCTACCATCAGTAACACACTACGCCGCCAGGGACTCAAATCCTGCAGTGCCAGGCGTGTCCCCCTGCTTAAGCCAGTACATGTTCAGGCCCGTCTAAAGTTTGCTAGAGAGCATTTGGATGATCCAGATGAGGATTGGGAGAATGTCAGATGAAACCAAAATATAACTTTTTGGTAAAAACTCAACTCGTCGTGTTTGGAGGACAAAGAATGCTGAGTTGCATCCAAAGAACACCATACCTACTGTGAAGCATGGGGGTGGAAACATCATGCTTTGGGGATGTTTTTCTGCAAAGGGACCAGGACGACTGATCCGTGTAAAGGAAAGAATGAATGGGGCCATGTATCGTGAGATTCTGAGTGAAAACCTCCTTCCATCAGCAAGGGCATTGAAGATGAAACGTGGCTGGGTCTTTCAGCATGACAATGATCCCAAACACACCGCCCGGGCAACGAAGGAGTGGCTTCAGAAGAAGCATTTCAAGGTCCTGGAGTGGCCTAGCCAGTCTCCAGATCTCAACCCCATAGAAAATCTTTGAAAGTCCGTGTTGCCCAGCGACAGCCCCAAAACATCACTGCTCTAGAGGAGATCTGCATGGAGGAATGGGCCAAAATACCAGCAACAGTGTGTGAAAACCTTGTGAAGACTTACAGAAAACGTTTGACCTCTGTCATTGCCAACAAAGGGTATATAACAAAGTATTGAGATAAACTTTTGTTATTGACCAAATACTTATTTTCCACCATAATTTGCAAATAAATTCATAAAAAATCCTACAATGTGATATTCTGGATTTTTTTTCCTCATTTCGTCTGTCATAGTTGAAGTGTACCTATGATGAAAATTACAGGCCTCTCTCATCTTTTTAAGTGAGAGAACTTGCACAATTGGTGGCTGACTAAATACTTTTTTCCCCCACTGTATCTATCTGACACACTCCGCTTTCCCAAATGTATGTTAGTCATATATACACCTAACTGCCCCGTGAGGGTCCGTGCCTGTCCCATGAAAAGACCAACACACACATAGCTATTTTTAGAGCGAAAGTCCCTCTGAAGGACATAGCATTGTACTGTGAACTGAAGTCACTGTAGAGTAGCCAGTTGAGTTGTGTTTGCATAGAGGGACAAGTAAAAGCTGTGATCGAAGAAGTAAAAATGATATTGATGATGTTAATTTATCAACAATAATAATTTACAAGCTAATTAACACTGTTCTTTCAGACCAAAGAAATCTTCCCAGATTATACAGTGCCTTCGGAAAGTATTCAGACCCCTTGACTTTTTAGGTTACAGCCTTTGTTTAGAAACTATATATGGCCTAGGCAACTGTATACTCTGCACTGAAATTGCTATAGTATTATTTTATAATACATTCAACCAACCATCACACTCATATGGGACACTAATTGTGGATTCAGCATTTATCTCAAGTACACTTCTAAAAGCATGAAGGTTTGGTACTAGAAGTGGAGATTGCTCTGCGGTCTGCAATGGAATGAAATTAGAGTAGTTATCGGTGGGAAGGAGTTATGTCTTCGTCTTTTCATTTACTTTTAATATCATCCATTCCTGTGTGTCGAGGGAAACAGGTACACACACTGTAGTGGTTAGGACTGTCTAGAGGCACACAAAACAGAAACAGATATCCATGGGACATTCCTGTGACTTCTAATAAAGTGCAGCTGCCTATTGCATAGAAACACAGTATCCACAAAGAGCACTACTAACAAATAAACAAACAAACAAACAGATTGCAAACAGATTACGAATAGCAAGCACAATATCTTGAATATTCCAACTTTGCACTGGTTTCCAACTTTGTCCTGGTTTCAATTTCACCTAACCCTATACAGTAGACTGACCGCTCTCAGAAAGGTCAAAAACAGGGCAGTATAACTTTTTTGCATTTCTAAACTCTTCTGTACAGCTATACCCAAGCTGTATCCAGTAGAATTGGCTAAGGTTTCAGAAAATTATGTTCTCAAAACTCAAAACCATAATAATCACTGTTTGGACACATCTGTTCTGAGAATGCAAAAGCATGTGTGTGTGTGTGTGTTTGTGCGTGGGTGCGTGTGTGTCCTTGCTTGATCTCGCTGCTGTTACTCCGTTTATCATGTATCCTGATGCCTAGTCACCTTACCCCATACATACAGTATCTAGCTCTACCACTCCAGTATCCATGCACATTGTAAATAAATGCGACATTGGCACTGACCCCAGAAATGACCCTGTGTATAGCCTACTTACTTTCTTGTGTTCTCCTTATTTATTTTTCTTGTGTGTTTTTGTTCTACTTTAATTTGTTTTATAGTATAATATGTTTACTACTGATATTGATTACTGCATTGTTGGGATGGAGCTTGCAAGATAGGCATTTCACTGTCCCAATAAAACACACACACATGCTGTAAGGGTGAAAGGGCTATTGATCTCCAAGTTGTATGTCGCTAAGCTTAAACATTTAACGACACCATATTCATTTACTGAATGGGACCTCTAATAGATCACAGAACCTGTGACTCCTCGACCATCTCCTCGACCATTTGACCATCTGTTGTATCTGGTTTGATCCCTGTCACTACCCTGATCCATGACCAGTCACCATACCTTGCCATAGTTCTCATAGATAAGATTAGATGTAGACAGAGGTGACAAATGGTAGATAGTAGACATGGTGTCGTGATGGAGTGCAGTCTTACCTAGAGGTGTGTTACCGTACGTCCTTTAACTACCTCGTTATTTGATGTTATTACAGTCCTGTACAATGCATTGTTGATTCTGTGCACGCTGCTCCCTCAAGTACTTCACTGTTGTTGGGGCAAGGACGGCGCCGAAGAGAATGGCTAACATTTTTCATGCTCCTAACCAATTGTGCTATTTTGTTAGTTTTGTTAGTTTTTTTGCATTGTTTGTAACTTATTTTTAAACTTATTTTGTACATAATGTTGATGCTACCACCTCTTATGACTGAAAATAACTTCTGGACATCAGAACAACGATTACTCTCCACGAACTGGAAGAAGATTTTTCCTTTAACGAGTCCGATGAGGATATACTGCTCTCCCAGGAACAGGCCCAAATCCCCGTCATTTGCGTGAAGAAAAGACGGAGGAAAATACGACGCAGATCGGACTGCCTTCTCAGAATCCGCAGGCAAGCGAGTAAACTCCCACTGCCATCCATCCTATATGCTAACATGCAATCATTCGAAAATAAAATGGATTACCTATTATTACGATTATCCTACCAACGGGACATTAAGAACCGAGTCGTGGCTGAATGACGATGCGGATAATATAGAGCTGGTGGGATTTTCCATGCACCGGCAAAACAGAGAAGCTAAGACGAGGGTTGGGTGTGTGTGTCTTATTGTCAGCTGGGGCTGTTATTTTGAGTTATTGCTTGTGAGGTAGAGTACCTTATGATAAGCTGTAGACCCCACTATCAACCAAGAGAGTTCTCAGCTATATTATTCGTAGCCGTCTATTTACCACCACAGACCGATGCTGGCACTAAGATCGCACTCAACCAACTCCATAAGGCGATAAGCAAACAAGAAAATGCTCACCCAGAAGCGGCGCTCCTAGGGACCTCCTGATTCCTGCTTACAAGCCAAAACTAAAGCAGGAAGTACCAGTGACTCGCTCAATACGGAAGTGGTCAGACAACGCGGATGCTACGCTACAGGACAGTTTTTCTAGCACAGACTGGAATATGTTCCAGGATTCATTCAATGGCATTGAGGAGTATACCACCTCAGTCATTGGCTTCATCAATAAGCTCATCGATGACGTCGTCCCCACAGTGATTGTACATACATATCCCAACCAGAAGCCATGGATTACAGGCAACATCCGCATCAAGCTAAAGGCTAGAGCTGCCGCTTTCAAGGAGTGGGACACTAATCTGGACGCTTATAAGAAATCCCGCTATGCCCTCAGACGAACCGTCAAACAAGCAAAGTGTCAATACAGGACTAAGATTGAATCCTACTATACCGGCGCTTGTGGGATGTGGCAGGGCTTGAAAAATATTACGGACTACAAAGGTAACCCAGACGCGAGCTTCCAAGTGAGGCGAGCCTTCCAGACGAGCTAAATGCCTTTTATGCTTGCTTTGAGGCAAGTAACACTGAAGCATGCACGAGAGCACCAGCTGTTCTGGATGACTGTGTGATAACGCTCTCGGTAGTCGATGTGAGCAAGACCTTTAAACAGGTCAACATTCACAAAGCCGCGGGGCCAGATGGATGACCAGGACATGTACTCCAAACATGCGCAGACCATCTGGAAAATGTCTTCACTGACATTTTCAACCTCTCCCTGGCAGACCACCATAGTCCCTGTGCCCATGGAAGTGAAGGTAACCTTCCTAAATGATTACAGCTCCGTAGCACTCACGTCGGTAGCCATGAAGTGCTTTGAAAGGCTGGTCATGGCTCACATCAACAGCACCCTCCCAGATACACTAGACCCACTCCAATTCGCATACCGCCCCAAACAGATCCACAGATGACGCAATCTCAATCGCACTCCACACTGCCCTTTCCCACCTGGACAAAAGGAACACCTATGTGAAAATGCTGTTCATTGACTACAGCTTAGCATTCAAAACCATTGTGCCCACTAAGCTCATCACTAAGCTAAGGACCCTGGGACTAAACACCTTCCTCTGCAACTGGATCCTGGACTTCCTGACGGGCCGGCCCCAGGTGTTAAGGGTACACATCTGCCATGCTGATCCTCAATACTGGGGCCCCTCAGGGGTGTGTACTTAGTCCCATCCTGTACTCCCTGTTCACCCACGACTGCTTGGCCAAACATGACTCCATGGTGTCCACATCACCAACAAACTATCAAGGTCCAAATACAACAAGACAGTCGTGAAGAGGTTATGACAAAACCTTTTCCCCCTCAGGAGACTGAAAAGACTTAGCATGGGTCCCCAGATCCTCAAGAAGTTATACAGCTGCACCATCCAGAGCATGCTGACTGGTTGCATCACCGCCTGGTATGGCAACTACTCGACATCTGACCGTAAGGTGCTACAGAGGGTAGTGCATATGGCCCAGTATATCACTGGGGCCAAGCTTCCTGCAATCCAGGACCTATATAATAGGCGGTGTCAGAGGAAAGCCCATAAAATTGTCAGAGACTCCAGTCACCCAAGTCATAGACTGTTTTCTCTGCTACTACATGGCAAGTGGTAACGGAGCGCCAAGTCTAGGACCAAAAGGCTCCTTAACAGCTTCTACCCCCAAGCCATAAGACTGCTGAACAAATAATCAAATGGCCCCTCCACACTGACTAGGTACCAGTACCCCCGGTACCAGTACCCCACTTTAGTTTATTTGGTAAATATTTTCTTAACTCTTCTTGAACTGCACTGTTGGTTAAGGGATTGTAAGAAAGCATTTCATGGTAAGATCTACACTTGTTGTATTCGGCGCATTTGACAAATAAAGTTTTATAAAATTTGTTTGATTGTGCTTGGTGTCTTTTCACCCCCAAAGACAATTGTTCAGTGCAGAGCTGTAAACAGCATAAATTGATGTGTGTGTGAGTGCGTGTGCGTCTGTGTCTGTGTCTGTGACTGGCCCAAGACAGCTGTATGTGCTTATAGGCCTCAGATCTTCAGCCCGCCCGCACGCATGCTTGTAAATAGCTTTCCTCTGTTCCTGGGTTTGAGTGTCTGGCATTTGAAGCTTCTTCAGTTGTTTCCTACACACACACACACACGTTTAAGAAATTACCTACGACAAACCTTACACACTACTGTTTCCACCTATTAATACAATGAGGGAAAAAAGTATTTGATCCACTGCTGATTTTGTACGTTTGCCCACTGACAAAGAAATTATCAGTCTTTAATTTTAATGGTAGGTTTATTTGAACAGTGAGAGACAGAATAACAAATCCAGAAAAACGCAGGTGAGAAATTTGAACCCCTCTCAATCAGAAAGATTTCTGGCTCCCAGGTGTCTTTTATACAGGTAACAAGCTGAGATTAGGAGCACACACTGTGGACACCTGTCCACAGATGCAATCAATCAATCAGATTCCAAACTCTCCACCATGGCCAAGACCAAAGAGCTCTCCAAGGATGTCAGGGACAAGATTGTAGACCTACACAAGGCTGGAATGGGCTACAAGACCATCGCCAAGCAGCTTGGTGAGAAGATGACAACAGTTGGTGTGATTATTCTAGCACAATGGAAGAAACACAAAATAACTGTCAATCTCCCTCTGCCTGGGGCTCCATGCAAGATCTCACCTCGTGGAGTTGCAATGATCATGAGAATGATGAGGAATCAGCCCAGAACTACACGGGAGGATCTTGTCAATGATCTCAAGGCAGCTGGGACCATAGTCACCAAGAAAACAATTGGTAACACATTACGCCGTGAAGGACTGAAATCCTGCAGCGCCCACAAGGTACCCCTGCTCAAGAAAGCACATATACATGCCCGTCTGAAGTTTGCCAATGAACATCTGAATGATTCAGAGGACAACTGGGTGAAAGTGTTGTGGTCAGATGAGACCAAAATGGAGCTCTTTGGCATCAACTCAACTCGCCGTGTTTGGAGGAGGAGGAATGCTGCCTATGACCCCAAGAACACCATCCCCACCGTCAAACATGGAGGTGGAAACATTATGCTTTGGGGGTGTTTTTCTGCTAAGGGGACAGGACAACTTCACCGCATCAAAGGGACAATGGACGGGGCCATGTACCGTCAAATCTTGGGTGAGAACTTCCTTCCCTCAGCCAGGGCATTGAAAATGGGTCATGGATGGGTATTCCAGCATGGCAATGACCCAAAACACACGGCCAAGGCAACAAAGGAGTGGCTCAAGAAGAAGCACATTAAGGTCCTGGAGTGGCCTAGCCAATCTCCAGACCTTAATCCCATAGAAAATCTGTGGAGGGAGCTGAAGGTTCGAGTTGCCAAACGTCAGCCTCGAAACCTTAATGACTTGGAGAAGATCTGCAAAGAGGAGTGGGACAAAATCCCTCCTGAGATGTGTGCAAACCTGGTGGCCAACTACAAGAAATGTCTGACCTCTGTGATTGCCAACAAGGGTTTTGCCACCACGTACTAAGTCATGTTTTGCAGAGCGGTCAAATACTTATTTCCCTCATTAAAATGCAATTCCATTTATAACATTTTTCACATGTGTTTTTCTGGATTTTTTTGTTGTTATTTTGTCTCTCATTGTTCAAATAAACCTACCATTAAAATTATAGACTGATCATTTCTTTCTCAGTGGACAAACATACAAAATCAGCAGGGGATCAAATACTTTTTTCCCTCACTGTACATGTTTATAGAATATATAGGAAAGATATAAATGCAAATGGAGCAGGTGTTGCCATGTATGTCCAGAGTCATATTCCTGGCTGAGAGAAGATCTCATGTCAGATGATGTGGAAGTAATATGGCTACAGGTTCATCTACCTCACCTAAAGCATATTCTCAAAGGAAGTTGCTATAGACAATCAAATGCTAAAAGGCAATATTTGTAACCAGTGCCTGCTATCTGGTTCAAGTCAGCAGGCAACCTACCAAGGAATTCTAAAAAAGAACAAGAACTAAATCATCCACATGTATTGATCACATCTTTACTAATATTGCAGACATCTGCTCTAAAGCAGTATCCACAACCAATGGAAATAGTGATCATAATATAATAGCTATATCTAGGAAAACCAAGAGTTAGCCTATAGACAACAATCTGATGAGTGACAATATTAGGCCTATCATTCGTCAAATTGTACATGAAGAGATGGGTGCATCTTGTAATTGACATATGCAGGGAAAGGAGCATCGCTTTGTCAAATCTTCCTTCAGTCACATGCCGGTTAAAACATTGTGATTTTGATATAGTATTTAATAGCTCATATTCTGAAGTTTCTATGACATTTACTTTCGTCAAATAACTCTCAAATTTCAAGAGGTGCAGCTCTTTTTCCAAATTGCACTTTTTCAAAAGAATATCTGTGCTGTCCACGCATTCAGCACATGAACACTCGCCCGGCAGCATTGCTATGGCTACTATTAGCAAAAACGAGTAACATAATAAGCGCATATTTAAAATATTCTATTCTGTCGTCAATGGATGAACGGCGCTAGAAACTAGATAGAAACAGATAATGGTGCATTTGACTTCAGTTAAGTTTTGGTTAGCCGCCGATATCGAAACCAAGTACTTGCTCAATGGCTTTCCATAACTGGGAAAATATGAAACCAGGCCAGTGGGTGAGTGACTGTCTGAGACCGTGGTTTTGAGAATCTGGGAGCCTTTGTTGGGCAAAGCCAGAGATGTGACCATGGGCAACTTATTCACATCAATTTCCCTGGCAGACAAGTTGTTTGAAAGAAGACTAGCCTGCTCGGAACAGTGAACAAACAAAGGCGGGAGCTGGCCTCCTCCGCACAAAACAACATAGCAGAAACTCCACATCAGTGATGGAGAGAGGTAAAGTAACACTCATGGTGTACAGATGTGAAAGAAATAAGAGTGTTTGCATCCTCAGCACCATGCATCCCACTGGATCTGGCATGTGAGCTTCGTAATAACCACATGAACACCAAGAAAGAAGCTACAGCCGCAAAACAGGCCGCAGGTCCTGCTGTCCCTCTTTCCCAAGCACCACAGCTCCCACTCTGGAAAAATAAGACACAACGTCAAGTCGGCGGGTGCACACAAAACAATGCCCATGAAAACTGTGTGCAGTGCAACTGCTTGCTCACACAAAGCCCCGAAGCTGTGGGCTGACTCTGGACCCGAAACATAAAGGGTCAGATGGTTAAGATCCTTTCTTCTTTCAGGTTGCAGCCCCTACGGTGGTTCATCAAGTTTAGAGCTTATGCCACAACAGTTTGTGGCATATGGTGGTAAACTGCGTAATTCTGTCCTTGCGCCACACTATCACAAGGGGGAGTTAGAACACTGATCTATCGGTAGTCTAAACTGTAGTAAAATATGGGTATGTTTCACACCTAGACAAGCTATTAGACTATCCGTTTGTAAATTAATGGTGGTGTGCATGTTTCAGTCTGAGAGTCTCTCTTCTCTGGCACTAGTGTCCTGCATCAGGCAACAACAACAAAAATAGCTGGTGGGTGGTCCCGGAGTTGAGATAGAACTTGGGTAAATACAATGACACATTATTCTTAACATGTGGACCGACGATTTTCGAAAAATAGGCACGGTGGGCTTTTGGTGTCTCTCCCTCTAAAAACAGAAATAAATAATTCTAAATAACAAACTGGCTTTATTCACCACAGTGTGAAAGTGTCACGACTTCCACCGAAGTCGGTCCCTCTCCTTGCTTGGAGCTGCGTTTGGTGGTCGACGTCACCGGTTTTCTAGCCATCGCCGATCCATTTTTCATTTTCCATTGTTTGTCTTGTTTTACACACCTGGTTTCACACAATTACTTGTTCATTATTTAACCCTCTATTCCCCCATGTTGGTTTGTGAGTGATTGTTTGTAATAGGCCCGTTATTTGTGGGCTCTGTATTGTGAGATGTATTTTGTGAACATTTTAGTAAATTTGTGTATTACTCATATCTGCTGTCCTGCGCCTGACTCCTCTACACCAGCTACAAACAGGATCTTTTTACAGAATCACTCACCTTGAACGAATGGAGTCAGCAGGAGCAGACGCCTTACCCTGTGGCGGTAGAGGAGCGCGTCCAGCAGCACGCGACCATGTTGCAACGTCTGGGCACCGCCATGGATCGCGTGCTGCAGACGATGGATAGATGGGAGAGAGAAGGAGGTCTTCCAGTTTTCGACCACCCGTCTGAGGGTTGAGCGGCGGGTGAACGCCTGTTCCATCTGAGGCAGGGGACGAGGAGCTCGCAGGATTTCGCTTTGGACTTTCGGACCCTGACCGCCAGCGCGGGATGGAACGACAGGGCCCTGATCGATCACTACCGGTGCAGTCTGCGCGAGGACGTCCGTTGGGAGTTGGCCTGCCGAGACAACACCCTCGCGTTGGACCAGTTGGTGGACGTGTCCATCCGGCTGGACAACCTGCTGGCTACCCGCGGCGGTTCAGATCGGGGCCTGTCAGTTCCTTCCTCCAGCACCTCTGCTCCGACGCCCATGGAGCTGGGAGGTGCTGCACTTAGGGCGATCGGAGGAGGGGCCATTCCTTGCGCCATCTGTGGACGCAGAGGGCACCCTGCTGGTCGGTGCTGGGGGGGTTCCTCAGGGAGTCGAGGCAGCAGGCAGGGCACTATCGTGTCACCCCAGGTGAGGCGGCACCAGGCTCACCAAATCAAATAAAATTTTATTTGTCACATACACATGGTTAGAGGATGTTAATGCGAGTGTAGCGAAATGCTTGTGCTTCTAGTTCCGACCATACAGTAGTATCTAACAAGTAATCTAACAATTTCCAAACAACTACCTTATACACAAGAGTAAAGGAATGAATACGAGTATGTACATATAAATATATGGATGAGCGATGACTGACCGGCGTAGGCAAGATGCAGTAGATGGTATGGAGTACAGTATATACATATGAGATGAGTAATGTCGGATATGTAAACATTATATACAAAATTGTTTAACTTTATAGGGAGCGGCTCCCGAGGTGGCGGTTTTGGAGAGTCTGGCGTGCCCAAAGTAAAATGCCTCCCACATAAATAGTACTATTGGATAGGAAACACTCGGAAGTTTCTAAAAGTGTTAACATAATGTCTGTGAGTATAACAGAACGGATATAGCAGGCGAAAACCCAAGGAATTTCTGTCCTGGAAAAAGTGTTTTTGACAAATTGCCTCATTTTGAACCCCTCCCTATTGAAAACAGCCATTTCTGGGAGTAAGATTGCAGTACCTATTGCTTCCACTGGATGTCAACAATCTCTAGACAGTGTTTGGTGATGTTAGGTTGCTCTGGATGGTAATAGAAGTGGTCATCGGATGTAAACAGAAGAGGATGCGTGTTCACGGGCTCGCGCGCACTGTGGTTTTTTCCTTTCCCATCGTCCAGTTTATAATCCGGTTGAAATATTATAGTAAATATACATAAAAGTGTTCCTAAGGATACATTATCAATGATGTTTGATTGTTCGATCACTACTAAATTACTTTTTCTAACAAAAGAACCATTGGATGTCTTCGTTGGACACTTGGGAAGCCCTCAGCAGAAGATCTTCAAAAGGTAAGGGATTTGTTTTCGCTGTGAAATGTGTTTTGTGTGAACCGCGATGGTTTATGAATTTATGCTAATGGTAAATATTGGAGGTGCTCACCTCAAACAACGCTGTGATATTGCCAAGAAGCAGAGCTTTTGATGACTATGCAACACTTGTAAATTGATGAATGTTTAATAATTAAACTTTTGGATTTTGAATTTGGCGCCTTGCATTTCACCGGGTAGTGTTGGGAGTGGGGCGCCACTTTAACTACTCCGTAAGTAGTTAAAGTGGCTAGTGATACATTTGTTACATCCAATTCCTATTATTTAAAGTGGCTAGAGATTTAAGTCAGTATGTTGGCAGCAGCCACTTCATGTTAGTGATGGCTGTTTAACAGTCTGATGGCCTTGAGATAGAAGCTGTTTTTCAGTCTCTCGGTCCCAGCTTTGATGCACCTGTACTGACCTCGCCTTCTGGATGATAGCGGGGTGAACAGGCAGTGGCTCGGGTGGTTGTTGTCCTTGATCTATTTGGCCTTCCTGTGACATCGGGTGGTGTAGGTGTCCTGGAGGGCAGGTAGTTTACTCCCGGTGATGCGTTGTGCAGTCCTCACTACCCTCTGGAGACCCTTACGGTTGTGGGTGGAGCAGTTGTCGTACCAGGCGGTGATACAGCCTGACAGGATGCTCTCGATTGTGCATCAGTAGAAGTTTGTGAGTGTTTTTGGTGACAAGCCAAATTTCTTCAGCCTCCTGAGGTTGAAGAGGCGCTGTTGCGCCTTCTTCACCACGCGGTCTTGTCTAGATGGTTTAGGGCAGTATGCAGTGTGATTGCAATTGCGTCGTCTGTGGACCTATTGGGACGGTAAGCAAATTGGAGTGGGTCCAGGGTGTCTGGCAGGATGGAGGTGATATGATCCTTGACTAGTCTCTCAAAGCACTTCATGATGACGGAAGTGAGTGCTACAGGGCGATAGTCATTTAGCTCAGTTACCTAAGCTTTCTTGGGAACAGGAACAATGGTGGCCCTCTTGAAGCATGTGGGAACAGCAGACTGGGATAGGGACTGATTGAATACGTCCGTAAACACATCCCAGAGCCCCCTGTTCACATCCCAGAGCCCCCTGTTGCTCACATGTAGTTGTTTATTACATTTCCTGAGTTTTCCCCACATTCCCAGCATAAGACGCTCGTAGATTCAGGCGTAGCTGGGAATTTTATTGACCGTTCTTTTGCCCATAGTTTAGGGATCCCCATTGTTCCTGTGGATATGCCCTTCCCTGTGCATGCCCTAGATAGCCAACCATTAGGGTCAGGGCTGATTAAGGAGGCCTCCGCTCCACTAGACATGGCTACGAAGGAGGGTCACAAGGAGCTACACACAGGATATTTTTACAGAAAGAGTGATACCCCCTTTAAATGAAGTTTCTTAAACATGGAGTCCTTCTTTGCTGATGTGAAGAAGAAACTGAATGAAAGAGAGTCCAGCGAGGATAGGGAGGGGAAAAAGGTTGCCCATATTTTGAAGACCTGAGTTACTTCATTTATTAATTTTATTTATGAAATGTACTAGTTCATTTAAGCAATTTAATATATTTGTTTAGGCCTGGCCTATTTAGTAGGTTATTTTGCAGCATAAAGCTATATTTGTCAGCATAACGCTGAGTGACTCACTCATTCTTGGCTTTGGATCAAAATAAATCATTACCAACATTCTTTCTGATCGTCTTTAATAAAGAAATGTTTTGACCAAGTTCATCTGCTCATGTTGTGTGTGTGTGTGTGTGTTAAATATGTTAAATTATTTTATATGTTAAATTATTTGTGACATTGTGGTTACAATGAAGAATGGAAACGAAATAAATGAAATACATCTTATTCATAATGAGTAATCATTATAAATGACAGGCTTAGTGAGTCACTAAGCCTGTCATTTGTCCTTTTCTTGTATGATTTTTTTGTGTTTTCTTTAGACAATACAAAACATACACATACAAATGACAACTACATCACACCTGCCCAGACCCACACCTCACTCTCTGCCACATTACATATACAGTGGGGCAAAAAAGTATTTAGTCAGCCACCAATTGTGCAAGTTCTCTCACTTAAAAAGATGAGAGAGGCCTGTAATTTTCATCATAGGTACACTTCAACTATGACAGACAAAATGAGGAAAGAAAATCCAGAAAATCACATTGTAGGATTTTTAATGAATTTATTTGCAAATTATGGTGGAAAATAAGTATTTGGTCACATACAAACAAGCAAGATTTCTGGCTCTCACAGACCTGTAACTTCTTCTTTAAGAGACTCCTCTGTCCTCCACTTGTTACCTGTATTAATGGCACCTGTTTGAACTTGTTATCAGTATAAAAGACACCTGTCCACAACCTCAAACAGTCACACTCCAAACTCCACTATGGCCAAGACCAAAGAGCTGTCAAAGGACACCAGAAACCAAATTGTAGACCTGCACCAGGTTGGGAAGACTGAATCTGCAATAGGTAAGCAGCTTGGTTTGAAGAAATCAACTGTGGGAGCAATTATTAGGAAATGGAAGACATACAAGACCACTGATAATCTTCCTCGATCTGGGGCTCCACGCAAGATCTCACCATGTGGGGTCAAAATGATCACAAGAACGGTGAGCAAAAATCCCAGAACCACACGGGGGGACCTAGTGAATGACCTGCAGAGAGCTGGGACCAAAGTAACAAAGCCTACCATCAGTAACACACTACGCCGCCAGGGACTCAAATCCTGCAGTGCCAGACGTGTCCCCCTGCTTAAGCCAGTACATGTTCAGGCCCGTCTGAAGTTTGCTAGAGAGCATTTGGATGATCCAGATGAGGATTGGGAGAATGTCATATGGTCAGATGAAACCAAAATATAACTTTTTGGTAAAAACTCAACTCGTCGTGTTTGGAGGACAAAGAATGCTGAGTTGCATCCAAAGAACACCATACCTACTGTGAAGCACGGGGTGGAAACATCATGCTTTGGGGCTGTTTTTCTGCAAAGGGACCAGGACGACTGATCCGTGTAAAGGAAAGAATGAATGGGGCCATGTATCGTGAGATTTTGATTGAAAACCTCCTTCCATCAGCAAGGGCATTGAAGATGAAACGTGGCTGGGTCTTTCAGCATGACAATGATCCCAAACACACCGCTCGAACGAAGGAGTGGCTTCAGAAGAAGCATTTCAAGGTCCTGGAGTGGCCTAGCCAGTCTCCAGATCTCAACCCCATAGAAAATCTTTGGAGGGAGTTGAAAGTCCGTGTTGCCCAGCAACAGACCCAAAACATCACTGCTCTAGAGGAGATCTGCATGGAGGAATGGGCCAAAATACCAGCAACAGTGTGTGAAAACCTTGTGAAGACTTACAGAAAACGTTTGACCTCTGTCATTGCCAACAAAGGGTATATAACAAAGTATTGAGATAAACTTTTGTTATTGACCAAATACTTATTTTCCACCATAATTTGCAAATAAATAAATTAAAAATCCTACAATGTGATTTTCTGGATTTCTTTTTCTCATTTCGTCTGTCATAGTTGAAGTGTACCTATGATGAAAATTACAGGCCTCTCTCATCTTTTTAAGTTGGAGAACTTGCACAATTGGTGGCTGACTAAATACTTTTTTGCCCCACTGTACATTTTAGTCATTTAGCAGACGCTCTTATCCAAGGCAACTTACAGTAGTGAGTGCATACATTTTCATACTCTTTTCATACTGCTCCCCTGTGGGAATTGAACCCACAACCCTGGTGTTGTAAGCACTATGCTCTACATACTGAGCTACACAGGGCACAAGGACCATGCACTTTCAACATTTGGATAATAAAGCATTTAAAAGCTGACATTGGATTGATTTTCAGTTATAAGTATACGCTTTTTCAAGATGATTGATGAGAAAAGTATCATCCAACCCATAGGGTATCTCATTGCATCCTTATATGTCATGTCTTGAAATATGCAGACAGACGGATTAAAAGTAAATGTCCATTGTAATACTTCTGAAGGCATGGATTATTATAACCTGAAACTGGTAATCAAATTTTATTTGATTCAGGCCTAAGACCTATAGGTTTAACATCTACGGGCTAGGGGGCAGTGTTCGGAAGTACGGAGAGTCTAACTCAGGCCCGGAAGCTAGGATATGCATACAATTGGTAGTATTGGATAGAAAACTCTCGGAAGTTTCTAAAACAGTTAACATAATGTCTGTGAGTATAACAGAACTGATATGGCAGGCAAAAACCAGAGGGAAATGTCACAGTTTTTCCATTAACTTGCTATTGTCTATGAAGGGAATTAGCTCCCAGATTGCAGTTCCTATGCCTTCCACTAGATGTCAACAGTCTTTAGACATGGTTTCAGGCTTGTTTTTTTGAAAAACGAACAAGAAATAGAAGTTCTGTTGAAACGGACACTACTGTTTTGCGCCGCGTGAATGGGTGCGCGCTCCTTGTTATTTTTCTTTCCTATTGAACAGACTATTCTCTGTCTGAAATATTATAGTTTATTTAGATATTTGACAACTTGAGGATTAATTAGGGACATCATTTGACATATTAATTAGGAACATCGTTTGACATATAAAAATCCTCCAATTTGTGCCACAGTTTAGATGACCGATAGATGCTGCGGTCAGAGTTGAGTCCTATTTTAAAGTGTAGCCTAATGGCCAAAAAGGGCGAACTTGCACTTTATTCCAGGCTTAAGTCCTCTAAAGTTGTACATTTGTAACTCAATATCACAGACCTGATTTGCCCTAATGAAAAATGCATCAACCCTTTCAAATATATCAATGTATTATAATCACATAATAATTCAAGCGAAATGAGCTGTAGCAAGAGGAAAGAAACTGTATATGCTGAAGACAATCAGATAAAATGTGTCTGTAACCCTGCATTATCATATACAGTTGAAGTCGGAAGTTTACATACACTTAGGTTGGAGTCATTAAAACTTGTTTTTCAACCATTCCACAAATTTCTTGTTAACAAACTAAAGTTTTGTCAAGTCGGATAGGACATTTACACAAGTAATCTTTCCAACAATTGTTTACAGACAGATTACTTCACTTATAATTCACTGTATCACAATTCCAGTTGGTCAGATGTTTTTATATACACTAAGTTGACTGTGCCTTTAAACAGATTGGAAAATTCCAGAAAATAATGTTAGGGCTTTAAAAGCTTCTGATAGGCAAATTTACATAATTTGAGTCAATTGGAGGTTTACCTGTGGATGTATTTCAAGGCCTACCTTCAAACCCAGTGCCTCTTTGCTTGACATCATTGGAAAATCTAAAGAAATCAGCCAAGACCTCAGAAAAAAATAGTAGACCTCCACAGATCTGGTTCATCTTTGGGAGCAATTTCCAAACGCCTGAAGGTACCACGTTCATCTGTACAAACAATAGTATGCAAGTATAAACACCATGGGACCACGCAGCCGTCATACCTCTCAGGAAGTGTTAGTACTTTGGTGCGAAAAGTGCAAATCAATCCCAGAACAACAGCAAAGGACCTTGTGAAGATGCTGGAGGAAACAGGTACAGAAGAATCTATATCCACAGTAAAACGAGTCCTATATCGACATAACCTGAAAGGCTGCTCAGCAAGGAAGAAGCCACTGCTCCAAAACCACCATAAAAAAGCCAGACTGCGGTTTCCAACTGTACATGGGGACAAAGATCGTACTTTTTGGAGAAATGTCCTCTGGTCTAATGAAACAAAAATAGAACTGTTTGACCATAATGACCATCATTATGTTGGAGGAAAAAGGGGGAGGCTTGCAAGCCGAAGAACACCATCCCAACCGTGAAGCACGGTGTGGCAGCATCCTGTTGCGGGGTGCTTTGCTGCCGGAGGGACTGGTGCAGTTGATCACAAATGGGTCTTCCAAATGGACAATAACCCCAAGCATACTTCCAAAGTTGTGGTAAAATGGACTAAGGACAAACAAAGTCAAGGTATTGGAGTGGCCATCCCAAAGCCCTGACCTCAATCCTATAGAACAGGCAGAACTGAAAAAGCTTGTGCTAGCAAGGAGGCCTACAAACCTGACTCAGTTACACCAGCTATGTCAGGAGGAATGAGCCAAAATTCACCCAACTTATTGTGGGAAGCTTGTGGAAGGCTACCCAAAACGTTTGACCCAAGTTAAAAAACGTAAAGGCAATGCTACCAAATACTAATTGAGTGTATGTAAACTTCTGACCCACTGGGAATGTGAAAAGCTGAAATAAATCATTCTCTCTACTTTTACTCTGACATTTCACATTCTTAAAATAAAGTGGTGATGCTAATTGACCTAAGGCAGGGAATTGTTACTATGATTAAATGTCGGGAATTGT
This sequence comes from Brachymystax lenok tsinlingensis, assembly GCA_030435695.1. Classification (NCBI taxonomy): domain Eukaryota; kingdom Metazoa; phylum Chordata; class Actinopteri; order Salmoniformes; family Salmonidae; genus Brachymystax; species Brachymystax lenok. The sequence goes on from CM059804.1 coordinate 26,899,494, forward strand.
GAAAAACTGAGTTTAAATGTATTTGGCTAAGGTGTATGTAAACTTCCGACTTCAACTGTAACTTATTTTGAACGAAAGCCAGGAATTAGTGAGTCACTCAGCCCTATGCTTGGGGTCCTGCTTCTGTTGCCTATTTGAGTGTTTGTTTAATATTCCTACTGATTCTGTGATCAACAAGCCGCAAAATGTTGGATAAAGCAATATGTTATGCTGTAATAAAGGTTTACAATTTTGTTTCATTAGAACAGACTCTCTGGTATTACTTCTAATTTATTTAGTATTGTTTACACTGTTCCAAACGGGCAGAAAAATTATATTGTAATCTAACAGCACCTTATTGTCATGCAACAATATCTCTTGCGCTTTGACAATGACTTTACATGTGGCCTATTTCACATGATATGCCTAAAATACTTATATCCGCTAGGCTAAATAGTCACATTTTTCCTTTCGATTGTTTAATGAACCTATATCATGTTATTTCAAGTTATCCCTTTGGAGCACATGCAAAAGCAATTTGGAGTTGTTGAGCCGGAGACAAAATGTATTACAATTTAATTTGAATGAACGGAATGAGGAGGATGAAGGGGAAAAAAGGGGATTGAATTTAGAACAATGGTGTAAGAATTGCTCTTCGTCTGTCCCACATGCACACACAAAAAAAAAATTGTTTCACAAGTAACATATTTTACAGACCTAAGCTATTTAATGTATATGTTTAATTTATTAAATTTACTTGTGGAATGTTACCGAGTAGATAACAACAATAGAAAGAAGCATCTGGTGGCAGAGAGTCAGGCTGAGAAAGGAATGAATGTGCACTGTACTGTAAGTACGCAACAAGGCCGTGGGCCAGGTGTAAATGTTTTAGCAGCCCAAGTGTCGTCCAAAGCGAATGTCATTAAACCCAACAATGTATGACGATGGTGCCAATATTAGAGTTATTGACCAGAACTGACTCAAACCAAGCTAGCCTAACTGCACCAGCAGCATTGGATGGCGTCAGGAGGCGCGGTAGGCTGGTGGTATGGACAGGGGTTGTAGCTACTGGCCGGCTGCCAGCTGTTGGTCAATTCCCAGGAACAGAGCCAACTCCCAGGGCCGGTAGGTCTGCCTCCAGTTGGGAAAAACCGTTTGATAGGATCTTCCAGGATAGATGATGAGCCAGACATCCACCCTCCAGGACCTCCTATGCCTGGCTAGTGATCAGTCTCCTATCGGCAGCGCAGTTGAGCTTACCATCTGTCTGGTGGAGTGGAACAGATCAACGGGGCTCGACTCATCGGCACCCTGGCAGTAGGAGCTTGGTCGGTGAAGTTTGATAGCAGGTCCTGCTTCTACCGCAGGTGAGCTAACAACAGGAGAATCTCTTCCTGAAGCTGCATGATGGTGATGCAGCTTCAGGTTCGCCAGTTTCCCCCTTTTCCCTTCTCTTGCATGGAAATCATCTCGCACCTATCACAATTGGGCCCAGCCATGTATAAAAACCCAGGTAGGCTAGCACTGCTAGTCTGCTAGCTAATAGGATCCAAGCTCGGGTCAGGTTCGAGCAGTCCCAGCCACAAGGGCTAACCATGACGCGAGCTTGTAAGACTGTGTGGATAAAAACTTGAATCCAAATGCTAACTCAAACAATACGAAGACATAGATTAGACTACAAACAGACTAAAACAAACTATGAATTCACATGCCAAATCCATCAAAAAACACCAGCCTTCCCTCCAACGGGACATGATGTAGTCTACATTACAGTAAAGCACAAGGAGTTCCCATGGGAACAAATATGTTTGGAGAGACGTGAGATAACATCAGGGGAATTGCCCAAACTATGCATGGACCTCCCTTGTCATAGTCTGTTTACTAGACCTATCTCACAGGCTCACCTCACCATAGTTACACACAACAACACACATCCTTTACCTCCATCAGACATACATTACATCACTATAAATGGGTTCACTGTTTTTCATTTCTATAAATGAGCAGACGTGGAGATAATGCCCCAATAAGACCAAGACCAGAACCTCTTCTCCTACCTCACAGGCTGTTGTTGTGCATGGTGCGCTCTGACGGCGTGTGTGTGAGCACGAAACTCTCCGTGCACTGCTGGCTGCTGGAGGACAGTGACCTTCTGGGCGAGCGCTGGAACCGGTTCCTCCGGTTGAAGTAGCTGCCCGCGGTGCAGGTACGTTGGCGCTTCCGCAGGTACTCCTTGTAGTTCTTGGTGAGCAGCGTGTAGAGGAAAGGGTTGATGCAGCTGTTGGAGTAGGTGAGGCAGGTGGTCAAATAGTTGATGTTGCGCTTGGCCTTGGTGGAGAGGTCGATGGAGGGGTGGAACTGACCCAGGAGCTGCCAGATCCAGAAGGGCAGGAAACAGGCCCAGAACAGCAGAACGATGGTAAAGATCAGGTAGAGGACCTAGAGAATAGAGAAATACAAGATGGAGTTAGAACTAGCTCAGATAGAGGACCTGTTGGACAGGGATTTACAAGATTACAGCGATCAATCACATTCACTTGTTTTACCAAAGGATATTCCTTTGACATATCTAAATGATGGATAGGCAGAGAGATAGTTAGTTTGATTGACTGACCTTCTGATTTGGTAGTTTCTTGGTCTGTTTGAAGGTTTCTGTCTGAGAGATCCAGTAGGTGCGAGCCAGCCTGATGTAGAGAAAGCCAATGATCATCCCCGGAGCCACGATGCTGGTACAGAACAGGAAAGTGATGTACACCTTATAGGACAGTGGAGAGATGGTCGGCTGGCACATGGCCTTGCTACCTACCATCATCATCTGAATCCTGAGGATCATGGGTAAAGTAAGGACCAGGGAAGCAACCCATACAAGCACTGCAATGGCTTTGCGGTAGCTCTTGGACCGTTTGACTGTGTCCAGCGGTTTCAGCACGGCAAAGTACCTCTCCGTGCTCATGATGGTCAGCGTAAAAATGCTTGCGTGCATTGTCAGGAAATCCATACTGATCAGAATCCTGCACCCAGCATCGCCGAAATACCAACCTTTCAGGAAGTATGTGCAGACCACGAACGGGATGGTCAACAGATAGAGCAGATCCGCCAAGGCTAGGTTGATTATGTAAATATACATGGACGCTGCGGAACGCATGGAGTGACACATGACCACGAGGGTGTAGATGTTTCCGGAAACGCCGACCAGACACATGAGGGAGAGTATACAGCCTATGGTGAAGGTGGCAGCGGTGTTTTCGGGAGAGGAAGGGGCAGAGTCAAAAGGCGGGTCAGTGGCGTTGGGGATCCGCTCCACCAGGACCAGCAGGGGTTTCATGGATACAGTGGTCATCGCTATGGAGGGGGAGAGGGGCATGGGAGAGCAGAGAGAGATAAGCTAGGGGAAATGTTGTCAATTATTATTATTCAATAATATCTATTATTTGCATTTCTGCAGCAACAACAGATGTTCCATGTATATTACGGTGATTATGGGAAGAAAGGAATGGGAAGTACAGTGCCTTCAGAAAGTATTCATAACCCTTGGCTTATTCAAAATGTTGTTGTTTTACAGCCTAAATTCAAAATTGATTACATTTTTTAAAATCTCACCCATCTACACACAATACGCCATAATAACAAAGTGAAATATGTTTTTATAAATGTTTGCACATTTATTGAACATGAAATACAGAAATATTTAATTGACATAAGTATTCACATTTATTCACAATACATCACCCAGGTGTGAATATTTCTGGGTAAGTCTCTAAGAGCTTTGCACACCTGGATTGTACAATATCTGCACATTATTTTATGTTTTATTCTTCAAGCTCTGTCAAATTGGTTGTTGATCATGGCTAGACAGCCATTTTAAAGTCTTGCCAAAGATTTTCAAGCCGATTTAAGTCAAAACTGTAACCAAGCCCTTCAGAAACATTCAACGTTTTCTTGGTAAGCAACTCCAGTGTATATTGAGTTTTAGGTTGTTGTCCTGTTGTAAGGTGAATTTGTCTCCCAGTGTGTTGGAAAGTAGACTGAAATCAGATTTTCCTCTAGGATTTTGCCTGTGCTTAGCTTTATTCCGTTTCCTTTTATCCTACAAACTCCCTAGTCCTTGCCGATGACAAGCATACAAATAACATGATGCAGCTACCTCCATGCTTGAAAATATGTAGAGTGGTACTCAGTGATGTGTTGTTGGATTTTCCCTAAACATAACACTGTATTCAGGACAAAGTTCATTTCTTTGCCACATGTTTTGCAATTTTACTTTAGTGCCTTATTTTAAACAATATTATTTGTTTGTACATTTTATTTATTCTGTGCAGGCTTCCTTCAGTTCACTCTGTCATGTAGGTTAGTATTTTGGAGGAACTACAATGTTGTTGGAGTAACTGCAATGTTGTTGATCCATCCTCAGTTTTCTCTTATCGCAGCCATTAAACTCCGTAACTGTTTTAAAGTACCCATTTGCCTCATGGTGAAATCCCTGAGCGGTTTCCTTCCTGTCTGGAAACTGAATTAAGAAGGACGCATGTATCTTTGTAGTGACTGGATGTATTGATAAACCATCCAAAGTGTAATAATCTTCTTTTATTTATTTTTACCTACAGTATCTACTAATAGTTGCCCTTCTTTGCGAGGCATTGGAAAACCTACCTGGTCTTTGTGGTTGACTCTGTGTTTGAAATTCACTGCGTGACTGAGGGACCTTACAGATAATTGCATGTCTGGGGTATAGAGATGAGGTAGTCATTCACAATCTTGTAAAACACTATTATTGCACACAGAGTGATTCCATGCAACATATTGTCTGACTTGTCAAGCGCATTTTTACCCCTGAATATATTTAGCCTTGCCATAAAGAGGTTGACTACTTATTGCCTCAAGACATATTAGCTTTTTATTTTTAATTAATTTGTAAAAACTTAGAAAAACAACATTTCTAAAATGACATTATGGGGTATTGTGTGTAGGCCAGTGACACAAAATCTCAATTTAATCCATTTAAAATGTAGGCTGTAACACAACAAAATGTGGAAAAAGGGCGTGTGAATAATTTCTGAAGGCACTGTAAATAAATATATATTTCCTAGAACGATCACTCCACCAAGATCCCTGTTGGTTCCATGGATACAGTGGCCATCGCTGGAAAGAGGAGTGGAAGACAGGGAACAAAATAGAGAGAGAGAGAGAGAGAGAGAGAGAGAGAGAGAGAGAGAGAGAGAGAGAGAGAGAGAGAACATACGGAGTAGTACTGGTGAAAGTGTTGCAAGATGGAACCAATTTGATTAACAGTGAAGTCTCCCAGACCAGCATTAAATACATCTTGCAGTAGACCTTCTGCTGGTCTCGCTAATCAAGATCTGGAAATGTGAGTATAATTAGATACTTCTGGGTGACAACATTTGTGTCCCAAACCTTATTGGCAGGTTGCCTAGACGCAGATGTAGCAAATTCCTTGACTAAAAAGTACTTTCAATGGAGATTCTCCTTTGTCGTTTTAGTCCAGGAGTAGGCATAAACTGGTTGAACTGGCCCATAATAAATCTAAGTCAATCTCCACGAACAATCTCCATGAAATCCAATGCTGATTATGCTTCTGTAATAGCAGAATGAGCAGAACAGGGATGAACCCGACGGCAAATCCCCAGGAAAGAGAAAGAGAAACAAAGTAAAACCTTTTCAAAAGAAGGGAGCATGAAACTTCTTTCTACGGACTTAAGGTCAAATTCACTGAAATTCTACTCAGCAATTGGGAAATGCTCCAATAAATATGTTCCAATAAATATGGTAAGGTGGGTCGATATAGTTAACTGCATTAACTGACTAGAATACAAATGTCAGTGACCTTAGCTGCTCTAGTGGCAGTACTGTGGTTCAATACTGAGAAAAAATGGTTCCAAAAGGGTTCTTCGGCTTTCCCCATTGGAAAATCCTTTTTGGTTCGAGGTAGAACCCTCTGTGGAAAGGGTTGTTATTCGAACCCAAAAGGGTTCTTCCTGGAACCAGACCAAGAACCCGTTTATATTTTTTTAGGATCAGGATAATAGCATCATCATAGATTATATTGGTCTGGTTATAAATTGCTTATAAATATAACTGCTATGGTTTGCGACAGTAACTTACAGTAGAAGACCTGTTGGTCTTGATGTCTACATGTCTACAAATCAATATAATAAAGGGTTTATACGTGGTAAATAACACTAATAACATATAATACAGGAACAAACCCTACACAATTATTTAAATAAAACAATTTATGAACCTGCTTTATTTTTCTAATCTGCTGTCTCAGTTCAGACTCTGATGAAAGTTAGATGGAAGAGTTTGGTCTTAGATCCATGCTCTTAGAGCACTTTAAAATCCACTATCAATGTCAGGATCCTCAGGGAAAGGTTGTTCCGTTAGGATCCTAAATCCAGATGTTCATACAGAGGTAATTTACATATCATCTGATATCTACTGATAGTAAAATCAGGTCACATACTCCATCTCTGACATACCCAGAGGATGACACAAACATTTCCCCCAAAATGTATTCTAATTAGCTGGTAGATCAAATATTAATTGACTATAAAAACAAAACAACAGCAGACTGTTTTCTAGACTGGATGTAATTATAATTGTACTTTGCTTCCGTCAGATTCTCTCTCTCTCTGTGTCTCTCTCTCTCTCTCAAAACTCTGACGTAAATCAATACAAATGTAATCCACTCTAAGTCTCCCTGTGCGACACCAGCCAGACCCATCACTAGCAGACGTGATGTTGAAGGTCTGGGAGTTACACTCTGATGCCTATTTAATTAACTACTCTTTACCTGCTCTGACAGAGCCTGGCAGCCTGTTGAAGTGCCAGGTGTGTGTGTGTGGTGTGTGCGTGCGTGCGTGCCTTACCTTGATTGTAAGCCGCAGACAGACTGGCAGCCTGAACAGAAAAATTTAGCATCTAGCTCCGTTTGCCCGTTGAACCATCACCTAGCTCACTCTGGTCCCCCAAATTTCACACATACTGCAGGTATGTCTAGAGCCATTAAAGTCCACACCGAATCTTCAGGGAATCTGGTGATTCTTTGCATTTGAATTGAGATAATAAAAAAATCCTGTATCTTGAGTTTGGGTTGGAAAAATCCTGTGCTATAATACCACTGTCTTTATTTTAGTAAAAAGTATGTCAATCAAAAGGTGAATGAATCCGAGATCTGAAAAAAAAGCTATTTTGAGCTGGAGTAAAACTTATCCTATGCTCTCTGTCTCTCAGTGCTTCTTGAGAGTAACTTCCACAGGTCTGGTTGACAGCTTTAAAATGCCACCGGAGAAATTGAATTTAGAGGCAGAGGAAAAAAAACGTTAATGAAATGATGAGGAGAAAAAGGAACGTTTCCTTGCGGGGAGTAGAGAGTGACGGAGGTGAGAATCACAATAAGCCACAGCTGGTTACGGAGAATCCCCTTCACTGAGACACGGTGTGCCTGAGAGACAGAGAGAAAGAGGTGAGAGAGGAGGGAGGGAGAGGAGGGAGGGAGGGAGGAGAGGGAGGCAGGGAGGGAGAGACTCATAGAGAAGCACTCGCGAGAAGTGGGAGGGGAGACGACTGAAATAGGGAGAGAATGGGGAGAGAGAGAGAAATGGATTGAGAGAGAGGGAGGGGGGAGAAAGTGGCATGGATTATACGGAAATACACAGGAAATGTGTCCTGCTCTCTTTCCTTTACCCTTTAACCTGCTATTTTTGTGCAACAGTAGTGTGTGTGTGTATTAAGCTGGGAAAACATATTTCAGACTCCCTATCTCTCAGCACAGGGGTGCCACAGGGTTGCGTGCTCTCCCCCTCCTCTACACCAATGACTGCACCACCAATAAAACATCTGTCAAACTACTCAACTTTGCTGATGACAACACCCTGGTCGGTATCAACTCAGATGGTGACGAGTCCAAGTAACATGAAGAGATTGACCGCCTGGTGGCCTGGTGCAGTCGCAACAACCTGGAACTCAACACAGTCAAAACTGTGGAATTGGTGGTTGACTTCGAAAATGTCCCCCACCATCTCTCCCCCTCGATATTGATGCTTCAGGCATCAGCAAGGCCAAGTCATTAAAATTCCTGGGAACCATCATTTCCCACAAACTCAAGTGGGAGGACAACATCACAGTGGTGACCAAGACGGCTCGACACAGGATGTACTATCTGCGCTAGCTGAAGAAACTCAAACTCTCTCTGACAATTATGATTCGGTTCTATACGGCCATCATTGAGTCCATCCTCACCTCTTCTGTCACCGTCTGGTTTGGGTCTGCCTGCTGCAAGGGCAAACTGCATTGTCCGGTCTGCAGAGAAGGTCATCAGCTGTCACCTGCCTTCCAGGACAAGGAAGCGTGCAGGAAAGATTATCACCGACCCTGCCCTCCCCGGAAACCCTATTTTCAAAGACTCCCCTCTGGCAGACAGTTTAGGTCAATCATTACCAAAGCCGACAACCACCTGAACATTTTCTTCCCCAATGCTGTGGCCCTCATCAACCGGCCATCAGGCTCATAGCGATTAAGTAACTGCATTTAGCCAATTACTGCACCTTGTCATCAACAACCTGTTGTACAAATCTGAACTATACTGCATTTGCACTATGTACACCTCTATACAACTGGATATATTCATCACGGCAGCATCCCTCCCTCTGCTTATATAGATATTTCCTCTGTAAATTCTATATTCCCCCTGTAATCAACCTATACTAATTTTATATTTTATGTTTACTGTTCCGATTTTGTATTGCATTCTGTTTGATGTATATGTGGACTTGTGTTTGTATTTTGTTTGTATATTGTCTTTTGCTGGCAGCACCTCACTAAGTCAAATTCTGGGTATGTGTAAACGAATAAAGGCGATTCTAATTCTGTAATCTTCCAAGGTGTTTGTGTGTACAGTATATTTTATGGTACTATGTATACATGCTGCTTTAAACTTTCTCTTGTAAACATCAGATATAACCGGAGATGTTTTGTGTGTGTGTGTTTTCGAGAAAGAGCAATTCAGTACTTTGCCCTGCACAGTTTTAATCAATAAACTCTCTCCAACCAGAGACAGAGGGGACAAGACTTGCATATCTCTCCCACATACAGAGGTCCATCCAAAGTCCTCCTGAAATCACAGGAGACAATTTGTGTTGATTAGAGAGAACTAACGTCCTCAATCCTGACCCACGTCCACACACACACACACACCCATGACAACCCATTATCTGCATTAGCCTGGACTGCCCATAGTCTACTGCTGTGGGACTACAGCTCAAGGATATTGTATCAAGCACACTTAAAAAAGAATTACACAGTTTACCATATTACTGAATGTACTGTAAACCGGTTGAAAAGGCCTGGAAAAAGAGATCAGAAGACGGTATGCTATGCAGAGAAGCATCAGAGGAAGGAATGAGGCATGGGTGTGGAATGCAGAAGGCTAATATGTTTTAGATGTTAGTCACGTAGCACAGGATGAGTGACAAGCAGAGTCTACTTTTATGTATGAATGTGCATTTATTTTGATGTATCTCTGTATGTAAGAGATCCTTAACTCACAACCTCTAGAATACGTGGGTTTTTCCCCTACCGAAAAACAGGCTTCTGGCAAATCTTTGGTCAATTCGCTCTAAATTTGCTGTAATGTCATTTTCACATGCAAATTAGTTTTGTGGCAAACCATTGAGGCAAATTAGCAGCGACTTGTGAACCTCTGACAAAAATTCTGGCAAACATTCTGGAAAACTTGTGGTGAAAATTCTACTGTTTGGTGCAAATTTGCTGCAAACTCATGATGAATATGCTAATTTGATTTTTTTTTAGGTTACTTTGGGTACTAACAACATTGAAATGTTGTATCTACATAAACCAAATCACATATAACTTTAAATGAACTTGACTCACACAGAGAAAACTCAACAATACTAAACATGTATTCAATATCTTAACAGATAAAAATAAATCCAGTACAACTTGAAATCATCAGCATGCTAATGAAGAAAACAGTTAAGACGTTTTTATTTGTTTTATTTAAGCTTTTTTTAACTTTATATAAAGACGGAACATTTCCAAAATAAATTCTTTATTTAATGTAGCTACAACATTTGCATGAGAGAAATGCGAACACGATGGGGATGTTGACCTTAGGATGTTTAAAGGGGGAACTACATTACAATGAGCTTACCTTATCAAGCTCGAAGACAATACACTCATTTATCACTGAAAAAAAGTTATATGAATGAGTGCACCACAAACATCTTTCCAGGGTGTTGATGCATTCTGAATGCAGCCTCTTCCAACACCAAGCCAGCTCATATTGTTGTTATCTTGGCTCTTCTGCTAGCTAACATGCTACTGAAAAGGGACACTAGGATATTGACATGCATATTATTGGTAGTAGCTAAAAAATAGCAACGTATCGACCTAAAAATACAAGTGTTTAGGCAAATCATTAGCTAGCTAACGTTAGCTATCGTATTTTGCAAATTGATATGATAGCCATCTAGCTATCACATCAATTTGCAAAATACGATAGCTAACGTTAGCTAGCTAGCTAAGTGCTAGCCACTAGCTAGCTAGCCAGTTTGTTTATTATGAAGTTTAATTAATAAATGAAACATTCACTGGACAACTTTGATAGTTAGCTAGACAACTTGGTTTCCATTTTGTGGCACACTATTTAGTTTGCCATAACAAATTATTTTCATATTTTATTTTTGGATCCAAATAAAGTAGGCTAATGACATGAAAAGAACCGGAGAACATATGCATGTGAGTGTGTGATTACTTGAAAGACCACCGTTGATCCCCTGGCAGTCCATTTGTTTTGCTGTCATATAATCAGCAGGGTGCGTGAAAGATTCCAACGTGTGTGTGTGTGTGTGTGTGTGCTGGAGGGAGATTGGAGTCAAATACAGCAAAGTGTTTTGTTCTCCTGTGGCTTTGAAAGGCACATCTGGACCCCATCAGACTGTCATTCATTACCTCTGCCTAGGAACTGTGATGGTGAGAGAGAGTGAGTGAGAGAGCGATAGAGAGAAAAATAGAAAGAGAGAGAAAAAGAGAGAGAGAGAGACAAAGATAGAGACAGAGACAGAGGCGGAGAGAGGGGAGGGGGCGGAGAAGGAGAAAGAGAGGAAGAAAGAGAGGATATAGACAGAGTATGTCTAAGCATGCAAGTCCCTGTATCTGCATCTGAGCGCCCGGGAGTTCTTGCCCCATGGCAGGCTGGTAGCACATCCAGCGGATGCTGCTATTCTCTGTCCTGTACTATGCAGTGTTAAGCCCCACTGTGAGGCGAGAGAGAGGTCTGGAGGATGTGATGACTTTATAGGGGGAGAGGACAGAGCAGCAGAGGGGCACAGCAGACAGAGACTGTTACATGGCAGGGTAAGCCTGGCTTGGCACTGCTAGCTGCACATCTAACTGACAGGCTTTGTGGGTTCCACGAGGACATAGGCCAAGGGTTGTGGTTATGACGACAGACAGTTAGGACTACACTATATGTAAACAGTGGTGTAATCTAAGCCGCTATGTGTGTGAGAATGTGGGGTCTCTGTGCGTGTGTGTGTCATGGAAAGCCTGAGGGGAGAAAGAGAGAGAGAACGAGAGATATGTAATAAGAGAGAGAGAGAGAGAGAGAGAGAGAGAGAGAGAGAGAGAGAGAGAGAGAGAGAGAGAGAGAGAGAGAGAGAGAGAGAGAGAGAGAGAGAGAGAGAGAGAGAGGGGAGAGAGAAGGGGAAAGTGTGTTTAAGCCGAAAAATATTTGCAAGCCATTTAACTGTCTCTCTCCTGACTACGGATGGTCCCAGATAACCCTGGAGACGCGCAAACACACACACCAAGCTCATTCAAGACTGACAAGGACACTGGGTCTGATACAGATACACAGATAATGTGATTTAACCATGTCTTCAAAACGTCACCAGATTTTTCAACTAACCTGGTATTGACAATACTTTGTCCTCGATTCGTGGAAACAGTAGTCTGATAAAATGTTCAGGGGGTCCGTCTGAATTTAGAAAATGCTCCATTGTTAAAATAAGAAAATGTTTTGCTCCACGAAGTAATCCAACAATGTGTTGCCGCCATCTTGTCTATTTCCAGTCTTCTCTCATTGATCGAGACAGGTGTCTGCCATCATGACATGCGGCTCTTTGGGGTGGACCCACTTGTCTCAACGAGAAAAGATTTGAAAAAGACAAGGTGGCGGTGTACACATTGTTGGATTACTTCATGGAGCAAAAACATATTCTACATTCAAACGGAACCCCTGCAATTGGATATGTTATGAGACTCCTGTTTCCCACGAATCAAGGATGAAGATAGTAAGGCCAATGCCAGGTTCGTTGAAAAATCTCCGGTGACGTTTTGTAATTACCACTATAATGATACCAAACATTTTTCATTAAATCACATTATCTGGTGTTACAATCTGTAGCTATGGCTGTTTTTTAAATATTTTTTATGATGTAATAATTTCAAAATATTGTACAATATAATTTGGATATATAGACCTACAGTACATTCAATGCCTCATCCAAATTGAAAGATTGTCTATGCCTATAAACATAGGCTAGTGGCACAAAGAAAACATATGTATTTTTTAAACCCTAAAACACCAAATGAGGCCTACCTTATTATAAATTAGACCACCATCAATGTCAATTGTGAATGATAATTATTCATCGGCATCGGCATGACAACCATTTGATCCCAATCAGTTTCATGGGAATGGGCATTTTGATCTTCTTGAATGATGTAGGTAGCCTAATACTGTTTAATTTAGAGCAGATGGGGTTAAGAAGCCACCTGTGTTTTGTTTCAATCAAAGCATATTTAGCCTAGTGGGTTTGGCCAGATAATAAAACATTGATTTACAATTCAACACAATCATCCTAAATTGTCATAAGAAATTACGTGGTGTTTTTGGTCTAACTGTAACCTAACATTTTTATTTATTTATTTTATTTCACCTTTATTTAACCAGGTAGGCTAGTTGAGAACAAGTTCTCATTTACAACTGCGACCTGGCCAAGATAAAGCAAAGCAGTGCGACACAAACAACAACACAAAGTTACATATGGAATAAACAAACATACAGTTATAATACAATAGAAAAAGTCTATATACAGTGTGTGCAAATGAGGTAGGATAAGGGAGATAAGGCAATAAATAGGCCATAGTGGCAAAATAAATACATATCAATTAAACACTGGAGTGATAGATGTGCAGCAGATGAGTGTGTGAGTAGAGATACTGAGGTGCAAAGGAGCAAAATAAATAACAGTATAGGGATGAGGTAGTTGGATGGGCTATTTACAGATGGGCTATGTACAGGTGCAGTGATCTGTGAGCTGCTCTGACAGCTGGTGCTTAAAGCTAGTGAGGGAGATATGAGTCTCCAGCTTCAGTGATTTTTGGAGTTCGTTCCAGTCATTGGCAGCAGAGAACTGGAAGGAAAGGTCTATGATCTATGCTATTCGGTTTTGTTATGTAAAATGCTAATGAATCATTAAGTGATCTTGCGAGACATATTCATTCAACTTCAATCTAAACTTTATTAAACTAACTTCATTCTTAGAAGTGACAGAGCGTCGCACCGGCAGCACTACACCGCCTGCTCAAGATGCTGAAAGAAAGAAATCATAGCCTATTTCTCAACTCCTGTTTGGTGTATTATTTTCCTGCAATAAATGCTTAATCCTGCAGGAGTTAATATTATATTAGGCTATGTGAGATGTTATAGAACTACGGTCAGTGTCCAGATTTCATTTAACCCATCTGTGCCTACAGTTCCCTTGACGTGCCATATTTTAAGTCCCTGTCTTGTGACTGTCCAATTTGTATAGCACTTCACAATCATCACATGTAATCATCACACTGTTATCATCCTCTTTTCACCAAGTCTTTCCCAAACACCGCTGTTTAGGCCCTGCCTTTGTTTTCAACTCCCCATTTCACAGCTTTTCCCTTATTAAATTAAAGCATTGTCATTTTGGCCTCAATGGATCGACGTTAACCTTTTCTGCCCAATTTCCCAAAAGCATTTGGTGATTGGAGCATACTTGGCACATAAAGCGTATGCTTACGCACTAATGCCAGATAAAAAAACTGTAAGAAAAACCTCAACATAGCCTGTAGATATGAATTTCACAATAATTATACATTCATGGATTGTTTAATTCATTGTTTTCTCCTTATTCAACCCACCTGCCACTCACCCTTCATTCACACAATATTTCATGACCCTAAACACACCCACCTCACGGATATAACCACAGGGACTGCGGGTTATGTGTCAACCCATGCATCACTAGTGTGTGTGTATGTGTGTGTGTGCATGGTGTGATTGTTTAGGTGATTTACAGATACACATAGTTACTCTCCGCTACAGTTTCTCCCGCTACATTTCAGATAAGCCACCACTCACAACCTAGCCCCATACTGCCCTCTAGCACCGGCTACAGCACACTCCTACTAGGATGCTATTTTTCCCTCCGTAGCACACAGGTCACTGCCATCACGTAGTTTACTCAGCTTGGGGAAGTGTTGCCCTTTCTCTACTATGTGTGTTTAGGGTTGACTGGGACAAAAAAAATTCATCTCATGCACACACTTTTATGGACTCTGTGTGAGTCCCTCTCCCCCTTCCTTCCTTCCTTCCTTCCTTCCTTCCTTCCTTCCTTCCTTCCTTCCTTCCTTCCTTCCTTCCTTCCTTCCTTCCTTCCTTCCTTCCTTCCTTCCTTCCTTCCTTCCTTCCTTCCTTCCTTCCTTCCTTCCTTCCTCCCTCCATCCCTTCCCTCTCTCTCTCTCAATTTCTCTGTCTTCCAGGTAACACTTTAACAGTATATTCTCATGTATACTATGAATTCCTAGCCCAGGTGTGTTATAGTGATGACAGGAGAGTTAAAGTGACAGAGAGTACTTTACCTCTCTAGCATCAATAAGATGCTGCCAAGGAAAGCTGACCTGTTTCAGATAGTCAGTATGATTCAAGCTGAGTTATACATTCTGCTGATGGATGTTATGAGTAATATAGTTTCTGGTCTCTATAGTGTTGCGTTGTCAAAGTGCCACCCAGACTCTCTGCTGCAGAGGTTTCTATTCTCCCATCGGATGTTGTCAACACTCTGTCACAAGAGCAGCAGTGCCAAGGGATTACGTTTGCTGTTGACTCCTGGAAGTACCGGCCCCACCCTGTTTCCGTATCACCTGCTTCCTCACACAGTCTGTTTGTGTGTGTTTCCATTTTTATGTTCTGACTCAGACATATCGTATCTTACGTTCCCTTTGACTCGTGGGTCTCAGAAGAGCAACAGCCAAAATTCAAGAATGCTGATACTATAAAGTTTATAGAGATGGTAATCATCTTTACCCCAGTTTCTCTCTCTGCCAGATTATTGCCCTGTGCGGGTGTTTGTGTGTGATTGTGTTTATGAGAAATGAGAAAGAGAGAGAGAGAGAGACAGAGTAGAAGAGACATTGTGTTAGTTTGCATAAGGTCAGAAAGTCGTTTACACTCAAACTTTCACACAGAGGGAGTTTGAGCACCTATGTAACTTTATCTTGGGGGAAGGAGTGTGTGTATGTGTGTACACGTTTTGACTATACTTGTGAGTACCAGAAGTCCTCACAGAAATAGTAAACCAAGTAAAATGCAGAGTTGTGAGGACATTTTGCCGGTCCTCACTTGTAAAAAGGCCATTTAGGCTTAGGGGTTAGGTTTAAGGTTAGAATTAGGGTTAGAATTAGGGTTAGGGGTTAAGTTTAGGGTTTGGAGTTAGGGAAAATAGGATTTTGAATGGTAATCAATTGTTGGTCCCCAAAAGGTCCTCACAAGTATAGTTAGACATAGTTGTGTCCCCTGTATCCCAATTCTGCTGCCTGATTATTTAGAATTGTGCTATCTTAATTTGAACAGTTTGTCACAGCAAGAAAAAAATAATGCAGCAACAAAACATTTGACTTATTATGTGAATCATAATAAATTGACATTTTTACAGGGGTTGATTTTTTCTTTAGGGCAAATCAAGTCTGAATTTTAAAGTGGAAATTAAAAACTTTAGAAACCTCAAACACACTACAAGTTTGCATTAAGATAATGCACCTGCATGTCTGCCTGGTGAACTGAGCATAAAGAAAAGGGAATAGATACATAGACAGGATTGAGGAAGCATCTCACAATTAGATCCAAGACAACAGAGACTTATAATACATGGAATGTAAATATGCACACCAGGAGGCAGGAAGTGTACAAGGATGTAACCTGGTATGGCCCAAGACATTGACATTGGAAGGTCTATGGGTCTCGTAAAAAGCATGAGCCCAACAAGTTTGTAGAGGTGTTGACTAATGAAGAATAAACTGTATCAAAAAATAATATGCACATTCTATATATACCAACTTCATTCATAGAGTGTATATAGAGTACGCAGCTTTCTTTATTCTATACAGGTCTATGGGTCTCTACACATTAATGTAAACATAAACAGTAGCGATTCGTCATGCCATACTGTAGAAAGGTTTTGTGATCTGCTCTGGTGGGGCATGAAGTTGCTAGACAACAAAAAAGTTTAATTCCACCACTGTTTGGGAAGAGACTGACCTAAATTGCAGTGCACATGATAAGCTAATATAATAAATATATCACAGCATGTATCACATAAATTACTGACACCATAGAAACGACCAAATAAATATATGGCAACATAGATATGTGACAACATCCCACTAAATGTTTGGTTGGCCTCTTTTTGCCTGGTTGTTGAGTCCACACACAATAACATATCCACAAAGAAACAAACACACACAACAATCTATCACAATATATTTGCTCCCTCTGCAACATTTCAATTATCCCAGTATGAGTCAGCCCACATTTCTTCTCCCTACTGTCCCTTGTTTTTCATTCCTTTCCATATCTCTCCCTCCCTCTTTCATAATTCCCTCCCTTCCTCTCTCTCCTAATTCAATTTATCGTTGTGTTTCTGTTTGTATATCTTGGAAGGGATGTGAGGCAATATGTGTTCTTGTAATGTGCTCTAATGCTGTAATGTGCTGATGTATTGTGATGTGCTGATGTATTATATATTTGGGGGCGGCAGGTTCGAGCGCTGGGCTAGTAACCGAAAGGTTGCTGGATCGAATCCCAGAGCTGACAAGGTAAACATCTGTCGTTCTGCCCCTGAAAAAGGCAGTTAACCCACTGTTCCCCGGTAGGCCGTCATTCTAAATAAGAATTTGTTCTTAACTGACTTGCCTGGTTAAATCTTTTTTTTTTTAATTACCCAGTTAAGTGGTTTGAATTCTCTTCCTCTGTCTAGCTCACTCCTTTTCTATCTGCTTACCCTGTGGTTGAGTTGACTACAAGGGCCTGCCAGGTATTAGGGCTGGAACACTTTTCAGAATTGTCACAAAACAACGTCTCTGTGTACACAGTGTGTGGGTGTGAGAGTGTGTGTGTGTAGTGTCCAAACTAAACTCTGATCTCTTCCCTAGCAGTGAGCATCCTCTCAATGTATCATAACACGCTGCCTTGGTCGACCAGTGTTCCTCTGAAGGGCTTCTGTTGGCATTCTGATCCAACATCAACTCTGGTTGCTCTTCTGGGCAACAAGTTTCTCTGCCTCTCTCCCTGGTCTCTTTCTCTCTTTATCATTGTGTCTTTCTTTCTCTCTCCCTCTCTCTGTCTCTTTATTTCTTTGCACCCTCTTCTCTCTCTCCACTGTCGCTATTTCACCTTCCTATCACTCTAAAAGCTATGTGTACTGTATGCTTTTGGTTTCCTAGGTTTCATTAATTTAACCTCCTCCTCAGTGGCAGGATTTGAGGTTAAACACATTTACCGCTGTAACTGAGTTTTGTCACCTTCCTGCAGTATCATGAAACCCACAGCTTCCATCACTGCCATATTAATGTGACACCCTTGCATCTCTCAGCCGTTCTCTGACAGTTTTCCAAGTGTGTGGAAAAATGTCTACCTGTCAGCACTATCTCACGTAGAGCCGTTCGATGTAATCATTTGGGAGGTGTCAACTTCGAATAAGAGGTTGCCAATATCTGCGTGTGTGCACGCGCGTGCATGGCATGTCTGACAGAGTTCGGCTGCAGAGACAGACTGTACATTCTAGAGACAGAGAGTGCCAGGAACGAAAGAGCAGCCAGGAGAGAGAGTATACATGGAGTAAGAGTGACAGAACACCTCCCAGTTGGTTAGACAGTTGAAACCCTGTCAGGTTCCATAAAGCAGAGAGAGTAGATTGACTAGGCCTGTCTGTGGAGAGAGCTGACTCTGGTTTGGTTTGGCCTGATGTGCTGTGCTGTGCTGTGTGTGTGTGTGTGTGTGTGTGTGTGTGTGTGTGTGTGTGTGTGTGTGTGTGTGTGTGTGTGTGTGTGTGTGTGTGTGTGTGTGTGTGTGTGTGTGTGTGTGTGTGTGTGTGGATGAGACATAACTTAATGTTAAACTCTGTTAAGCTCTGGTGTAACTAGATAATTATTTTGTTTATCCTTTACTTAGCCAGTTATGTCATTGTGAACATTGTGATCGATGGCAATGGCAGTGATGTCAAAACTATTTTTATCAACACGTCATTGTGATTCAGTTATTTTAAAGTGGAGGTGTGTGTCACATTTTCCAATAACCAGGTTCATTCTGATTTTAAGGGCTAGGGTCCTTTTTTCAGAATTTCCGCCTGACTGACGTTAACTGCCTGTTTTCAGGCCCAGAAGCCAGGATATGCATATAATCGGTAGCATTTGATAGAAAACACTTTGAAAATTGTAGAAATCTTAAAATAAGTGTTTGAGACTATAACACAATATATACGGTATGCGAAAATCCAAAGAAATTCCAACTGGATATTTTTTTTGTAGGTCCCAGGCTTATAATGGAAAGCTATGGGTCCTATGCAATTCTAGCTCCCAGATTGCAATTCCTATGGCTTCCACTAGATGTCAACACTCTTTGTTCATTGTTTCAGGCTTGTTTCTTCCAAAACGAGGAAGAGGACGCGCGCCTGCTAATTTTACTTTTCTATTGAACATACTCCTTTCCGTATGAAATATTATAGTTTATTTACATTTTAGGGTACCTGAGGATTAAATTGAAACGTAGTTTGACTTGTTTGAACAAAGTTTAGCAGTAACTTTTTTGATTCCTTTGTCTGCATGTTGAACGAGTGGATTACTGAAATCGATGGCGCCAACTAAACAGACTTTTTGGGATATAAAGAAGGATTTTATCTAACAAAACGACCATTCATGTTGTAGCTGGGACCCTTAGGATTGCAAACAGAGGAAGATTTTCAAAAGTAAGTGATTTATTTAATCGCTATTTGTGATTTTATGAAGCCTGTGCTGGTTGAAAAATATGTTGGTGGGGGGCGCCGTCCTTAAACAATCACATGGTATTCCTTCGCTGTAAAGCCTATCGTAAATCGGACTTTTAACTGATATAAATGTTTAATATTACGATTATTTATTTGAATTGTGCCCCCTCCAATTCCACCGGATGTTGCCGATAGCCTTAAGAAATATGCTGCATCAGCACTGTAATCTGCCTCTAAGGACCACAGAAGCGCATCGTTGTGTTTGTTTTTTCTTTTTTTACCTGGCTTAAAATGGTCAGATAAAGGTGTTTCGGAGCACTCAACACCGATCCTCCTTCGAGGGCCCCGGCTGCGGTAGAGGACTGTGAGCTCTCAATCTCTTTGGTCAAAGTGAGTAAGACCTTCAAGTGTGCGAATACTCGCAGATGGCATCCCCGGCCGCGTCTTCAATGCATGCATAGACCAGCTGGTCAGCATGTTAACAAACATACTTTACCTCTCCCTGTCCTAGTCTGTGGTCCCCATATGTTTCAAGATGTCCACCATTGCCCCTGTACCCAAGCAAACTAACGTAACCTGCCTAAACATCTAATGCCCTGTAGCACTCACTTCTGAAATCATGAAGTGCTTCGAGAGGTGGTGAAGGACCACATCAGCTCTACCTTACCTGACACCTTGGACCCACTTCAATTTGCATACCGCCTCAACAGATCCACAGATAACGCAAACGCCATTGCTCTCCACACCGCGCAATCCCACCTGGACAAGAGGAACACCTATGTGATAATGCTGTTCTTCGACTACAGCTCAACTCCAAACTTGACACTAAGCTCAAGGCACTGGGTATGAGCACCTCTGTCTGCAACTGGATTCTGGACTTCCTGACAGGCAGACCCCAGGTGGTGAGGGTAGGCTAAAACACCTCCGCCACGCTGGCCCTCAACTCGGGGCTCCCCTGTACACCTGTGTGTTCAACACCATCATTAAGTTTGCAGATGACACAACGGTGGTGGGCCTGATCATCGACTGTAACAAGACAGTCTATAGGGAGGAGATAGAGCCCTTGTACGGTGTTGCCAGGTAAACAGCCTCTGCCTCAACGTCAGCAAAACCAAGGAGCTGAAGAAATTTGGCAAGGCCCTCGGATCCTAAAGAAGTTCTACAGCTGTATAATCAAGAGCATCTTAACCAGTTGCATCACTGCCTGGGACTGCAACTGCACCGCCTTCAACTGGAAGGCCCTACAGAGGGTGGTGTGGACAGCCCAATAGATCACTGGGGGCAAGCTCTTTACCTTCCAGGACATCTAAACCAGGCGATATCTGAAGAAGGCCAGAAAGGTTGTTTAGAACTCCCGAGCCATGGACTATTCACTCTGTTACCGTCTGGCAAGCGATATCGGAGTATCAGGTCTCGGGCCAACAGGCTCTGAGACGGCTTCTACCACCAGGCCTTTAGACTGCTCGAAAGCTACACCTAGCTTTCTCCCTGCAGAGACCTGCACCTTAAAGACTATTTGCACTGGAGAGATTATGTAAAATATGGGAAAACTCAAGTTATTTTGTTCCACAGTGCAATTTCAGAATGGATGAACAACAACCAGGCAAGTTTCACAATGAACAATACTTTATTTGAAAAGGTAGGAAATGTCTCTTACAAATGGTCGTATTTGCAGCGTCTGTTTAAAAGTCTCTCCTCAAATACCAGCAACCTCTTTCTTAAAATCCACCAATCAACATGTATCTTCATTTCCAACAGTCAATACTCATCCACATGTAGCCTCTGTAGTCTAGTCCGCCGGTGGTGCCAGTTCCTCCACTTTTAGTCAGGCCTTTTCTCCTTGAATCTCTTTCTCTCCACAGGTTCCAGTCTCCATGAAGGGGGGGGGTCCGTCCTCGTGAAGAGAAAGGCAGTGTAAGTATCCGAGTCCGGTAGGTATCACAGTTTCCCAGGATTAATTCCCTTTTACTTCTATATCGTCAGCACAATGTTAGCTCATATCCTGCATAATCACAATTTATCTGAAATGCACACATTACAGAAGTGACTTTGAGCCGCAGATGATAACCTCAAGTGCGAGAGGAAACATACTTAACATGCATATGGATAGCACTCATGAGAATTTAGGACATGCATATGGATAGCACTCATGAGAATTTAGGACATGCACTATTGGTAGCACTCATGAGAATTTAGGACATGCACATGGATAGCACTCATGAGAATTTAGGACATGCATATGGATAGCACTCATGAGAATTTAGGACATGCACTATTGGTAGCACACGTGAGATTTCACACTTCAATTACTGAACAGACAGCCCTCGTGAATAGGTTGGCACAGCAAAACGTATTCCAAAACATGTGAACACAGCAAACGTGAGAGGAAAAAAGGAAGCTCTTCATAACAAAAACTATATGCACCTTAGAAAGGATTTGCACTGACTAACCACATATCCAACCCTTACACACAAACATACATACACAAACAAACACCCATAAACACACACAAACACACACGCTCAGAACTCATACACACACACAGTCAACACTGTGTGTATGCTATTGATTCCGCTACCCACTTTAGTGCCTTCAGAAAGTATTCCTACCCCTTGACTTATTGCATATTTTGTTGTGTTACAGCCTGAATTCTAAATGGATTTTAAAAAAAAAAATCTTCTCACACATCTAAACACAATGCCCTGTAATGACAAAGTGAAAACATGTTTTTCAAAATGTTTGCCCATTATGGAAAATGGAATACAGAATAAACTAATTTACATAAATGTTCACAGTCAATACTTTGCAGAAGCACCTTTGGCAGCAATTACAGCTGTGAGTCTTTCTGGGTAAGTCTCTAAGAGCTTTACACACCTGGACTGTGCAACATTTACCAATTTATTATTTTCAAAATTCTTCAAGCTCTGTAAAATTGGTTGCTGATCATTGCTAGACAACCATTTTCAGTTCTTGCCATAGATTTTCAAGTAGATTTAAGTCAAAACTGTAACTCGGCCACTCAGGAACATTGTCTTCTTGGCAAGCAACTCCAGAATAGATTTGGCCTTGTGTTTTAGGTTTTTGTACTGCTGAAACATTAATTCATCTTCCAGTGTCTGGAGGAAAGCAGACTGATTAAGGTTTTCCTCTAGGATTTTGACTGTGCTTAGCTCTATTTAGTTTCTCTTTTGATCCTGAAAAACTTCCCAGTCCTTAATGATTACAAGCATACCCATAACATGATGCACGTGCTGACAGGGTAGCATCACGCAGTTGCAGCATATTATAATGGCGGTATATTCATGTTGCGAACAGACCGTTCCATCTCATACCAAAGATTTTCTATTGGGTTGAGGTCCGTGGACTGCGCAGGCCACTCAAGTAAAATGAACTTGCTGTCAGGTTCCTAGAACCATTCTGAGAGAATACGTGCTTTGTGACATGACATATTATCGTGCTGGAAGTATCCATGTGACAAAGGGTAAACCGTGTCCATGAAGGGATGCACCTGGTCAGCAACAATGTTCAGATACACTGTGGTGTTCAAACGTTGCCCAATTGGTATCAAGAGACCTAACGTGTGCCAGGGAAACATTTCCCATACCATTACACCACCGCCACAAGCCTGTACCTTTGACACCAGGCAGGATGGGGCCATGGACTCATGCTGCATACGCCAAATCCTGACTCTGCCAACACCACTGCTGTACTGCGCAGTTACAGTAACTGCCTGTTTGTGGGCTGCCAGTTAGCTTGCCCAATTCTTGCCATTCTCCTTCGACTTCTCGTCAACAAGCTGTTTTCACTCACAGGAACGTGTTCTCTTACGGTTCAATGGGCGACTCAACGGTGGATTTTATGATCATAACGCGCCAACCAAATGGAGATTTATGGATATAATAAATTACTTTTTCTAATAAAAGAACCATTGGATGTCTTCAATGGACACTTGGGAAGCCCTCAGCAGAAGTTCTTCGAAAGGTAAGGGATTTTATATTAGCGATTTTATGCGTTTTTTGAGACCCGTGTTGGTTATGGATTTATGCTAATGCTAAAATATGAGAGGGGCTATCCTCAAACAATCAAATGTTGTGCTTTCACCGTAAAGCCTTTTTGAAATCTGACAACGCTGTGATATTGCCAAGAATCAGAGATTTTGATGACTATGCAACACTTGTATATTGATGAATGTTTAATAATTCAACTTTTGGATTTTGAATTTGGCGCCTCACTGCTCCCTATGTAGTTAACCTCTCAGGGATTGCTGGGGCGCTAGCGGGCTGCTCCCGACACTACCAGGTGAAATGTAAGGCGCCAAATTCAAAATCCAAAAGTTGAATTATTAAACATCCACCAATATACAAGTGTTCCATACTCATCAAAAGCTCTGTTTCTTGGCAATATCACAGCGTTGTCAGATTTCAAAAAGGCTTTACGGCGAAAGCAGCACATTTGATTGTTTGAGGGTAGCACCTCACATATTTTTCCCATAGCCATGAATCGATTAGCCATCACGGCACACACATAACACATTTCACAGCGAAAACAAATCAATTACCTGTTGAAGAACTTCTGCTGAGGTCATCCTAAGTGTCCAACGAAGACAATCCATGGTTCTTTTGTTAGAAAAAGTAATGTATTTTATCCATAAATCCTCCATTTGGTTCGCTGCTATAATCAGAAACGACAGCCTCCACTACTCCATTGAAAGCGTGGCGCAAACTCGTTCATCTTATACCTATAAACTTGTCCAAGAACAATCAAACATAGTTTTAAATGTATCCTTAGGAACACTTTTACGTATATTTACTATTATAAATCAACTGGAATATAAACTGATCGATAAAGACGGTAAAAAAGACACTGCGTGCCTTGTCGGGCGCGCGCACTGGGTAATATTTACATAAAAAGTACACTTCCTGGTTTGCTCTTATTCTCTGGTCTAATTCATCCAAAATGAAATTTTACACTGTCTCGAGACTGTTGACATCTAAAGGAAGCGATGGGTACTGCATTCATATGCCCTTATATGGTCATTTTCATGAGGGAGGGGTTCCCAAATGAGCAATGTGTCAAAATCACTTTTTCCAGGACAGAAATTCCTCGGGGTTTCGCCTGCTATATGCGTTCTGTTTTACTCACAGACAAATGGTTAACAGTTTTGGAAAAATCAGAGTGTTTCCTATCCAATGGTACCAAATATGTGCATATCCTATCTTCTGGGCCTGAATGGGAGGCATTTTACTTTGGGCACGCCAGGCTCTCCAAAACCGACCCCTCAGCTGCCACTCCCTAACAAGTTAAAGGATGGGTCCAAATCTCTCAAAGGCCTTCGGATCCAGGTGGACAGGGGTGGTCTGCCAGTCACTGAGACGACAACCTTACTTAGGATGGGGGGAGGTTTTAGCGGGTTTGAATAGTGGAGAACAATTAGAGGTTTAACTCAGTAGCAGTGCAAATATCATGGTACAGCTATATGGACACTCAATCATCATGGTACTTTTTAATGGTAGATTACAAACATATATTATGATAAATATATTGTAACTAGTGGATATATGGAGACTTAAATATGCTGACCTAGTGAGATATACATGGCAGAGGCTAAATCAAGCTAGTTATCTTGAGTACTTTCTTATGTAATTCTCGCTGGCATGAAAAGTTTAAAAAGTGTTGATAGGGGACAGAATGCGGTCGGACCATCAAATAATTGGCATATATATTACTCTTTCCACGTGGGCAAGGATTTTGGAAATGTTATCAAATCCTATTGGATGACAACTTGTTTTGAACCAAAACAGAATAATTCATAACTGACTTTTTCCAACATAGCGTAGATACAGCAGATCCCCTTATTGTATGGGATGTGCCTTTTAGAGGCCATGCAATTAAAACAAAAGCAATTGAAGTCAAAAGAGTTCACAGTACAGATAGATCACAATTAAACAGTACCATAGAGGCACAGAATAAGTTTAAAAAATAAATAAACTTATTTAATAAATAATGGTACCATGTCGTCCAAAAAGTTATACTTTTGACTCAACTGTCCATAGAACATTCTTCCAAGAGTCTTGATGATCATTCAGGTGTTTACAGGTGCTTTCTGGAAAACTTGAGTCAACTCTTTTGACGAGATGGGTCCCACTGCATAACACAGTAAGAACCTCATCCCAACGGTCTAGCATGGTAGTGGTAGAGTAATGGTTTGGGGATGCTTTGCTGCCTCAGGAGCTAGACGACTTGCTTTTATAGAAGGAACCAAAGAATTCTACAGGAGAATGTCAAGCCATCCGTCTGTGAGTTTAGGCGCAGCCAGAGGGAAGGTTCACTGTGTCATGTAAGTATTTAATAAAATTAGATTAGAATGTAATTACTGCAGGGTGGAACGTGTGTCTGACTTAGACTATTAGTGACCGTACGTATGTGTCACTTCCTGTGGGGTTGTAATGGTGACTTGGGCATCATAGGGTGTGCATGATGGGATGAATGTGATGTAGATTACGTGTAGGGAAGTAACCACAAGGATCCAGAGGTTTACACAAACATGTGCATGTACACACACTCATTCAATTGCAAACATGTGGATGCACTGCACACAAAAAACACACAGCTCTTTTATACCAATTTAGATAATAGAGAGCCAAGAGCCAAGACTAAATCGCACACTGCATAAACAAACAGTATTTTAAGAAAGGTATCTGCTCAAATTGTCACTTAAGTTGCTGAGCCCATGTGGTTTCAGATGAGCTGATTGGAAGCTATGCAAAGCAAGGTCTACATTTCACAGCACATGAGTTTCTATTCAAATAATTCACGTATCATGGTTAGGAGGGTACTGATTGGGTACACATTCTTCTAAATGAATCATTTAGATGACTTTGGGAATACTGGATGAAACTAAGCATTACAGAGAGTGACAAAGTGACAAAGAGTGAGATACAGTAGACAGCGACAAAAAGAGACAAAAAAAGATAGGTGTGTGTGTGTGTGTGTGCCGTGTGTGTGTGCCCGTGTCAGACAGTCGGTCTCCAGAGGAGTGTCTAATTTGAAGAGTGCCTTTACTGCTGCCTGGTAGTCTGTCATTGTTTTCCCGACCTCTGACCCATAATGGGAACATGTCCGTCCGTGTTTAACTTCCTTGATCAAAACTTCTAATAAACGACAGAAATCCCTCCATCCCTGTTTCTCTCCAAGGACAGTCCGTGTCCTGTCACGTCTATTTTGCTGGCAGATGAATTTATATAAAAACATACGGAAAGTTAGATTTATTTTTGTAATTGAAAAGGACACGTCTTTGAGGATGAGGCAGATCAGAGGATGTGCTTGTCTTGTTTAACAGTATACACAGTGGGGAACCAGAATACACTTTCATCCATTTGGCTGACTGCCAAAATATAGATAGAGAAGGGGAACAAGTGAGTGTTCCTTTTGTACTCTTTCAGGTGACAGTCCTATACAGTAGGCAGGTTTCCATTGATCTAGGTTTATTTGACATAAGCAATGTCGCAACAACAAAATGGAAACGGCAGATATAGGAGAAACGCTCTAATGATCTACAACATTTTTATCCGTTCGACAGGTGTGGATTTTTCTTCTGTGCAACTTTCTTTATCGTGACAAAAGTCGGAAACTGTGTTTCAAGAATAAATTATAATTGACGAATACTTATGAAGGTACTCAGGTCACGTGATGTCATCACGTAACTATAAGCTCCGTAACTACAGTGAGGGAAAAAAGTATTTGATCCCCTGCTGATTTTGTACGTTTGCCCACTGACAAAGTGTAATGCAGCACCCTGAGAGTGAGGATCCATTTGCAGTTTTATTACAATCTTGGTCGTACGAACAGGGTCAATCGCCAGCAAACACAACAGCAGGGATAAGGCAAATCGTAATCCAGGTACAGGCATGAGGTCAGGGCAGGCAGCAAGCTTACAAAAATCAGTCCAGTAAAGAATATAGTCCAGGGCAGGCAGCAAGAATCAAAACGGGAAAACAGTCCAGAGTATAACCACGATATGACAGACACGGGAGAAAACGCTCAGAATTGATCACCAGGGAATACAAGACTTCGCAAGGAGAGAAAGGAGAGAGAGCCTAAATAGTCTATTAATGGGAGACAGGTGCAACGGTGATTGGAACCAGGTATGTGGGAGTTGTAGGCCAGGGCTTAATATTCAGGAGAGGGTTCCCTCTGGTGGTGAGCAGGAGGAACCGCGGGAGTCTCGTTTGTTACAGAGCCCCCTGTGAGCGGCTCCTGACGCGACGAGGCTTAACGACGCCGGGTCTTCCTCGAGGTCGGGGGCCGGTTTCTCCGGTGCGTCCTATGGAACTCAGTCATGAGTGCGGGGTTGAGTATGTCCTCTGCATTAACCCAGGATCGCTCCTCCGGTCCGTACCCTCCCAATCTACCAGATATTGGAGGAGCCTGCCCCGGCGTCTGGAATCGAGTAGATCTCGACCGATATACCTCCTCGCCGCCCACCAGGATGGGTGGGGGCCCTGCTCACTGGTCTGCTCCTCCTCCTCCGCTCTCGGACCACCAGCGGGTTTGAGAAGAGATACATGGAAAGTAGGAGAGATACGGTAATTAGCGGGTAATGCCAAACGGAAGGAAACTGGTGTGATTTGTTTGACTATTTGGAAAGGACCCACATACCTGGGACTGAGTTTCTTGCAGGGAGTTTGAGGCGAGGGTCTCGAGTGGATAGCCAAACCCATTGACCTGGAGTATATTCGGGGTTGGGCGGCGGTGGCGATTGGCCTGCACCCTCTGTCTCCTGACTGCATGTAGTAAGTGGGTATGGGCCTGACTCCAGATGTCCTCGCTTCTCTGGAGCCAGTCATTGACAGAGGGTACCTCGGTGGGTTCCCCTGACCAGGAAACAGGGAGGTTGGAAGCCCATTACACACTGGAATGGGGTTAAACCGGTGGAGGGTTTCTGGAGTGAGTTCTGTGCATACTCCGCCCACATGAGGAATCGACTCCAGTCTGCTTGGTTCTGATGACAGTAGGATCTGAGAAACCGGGTGATTTCTTGATTGAGGCGTTCTGTTTGACCGTTAGATTGTGGGTGATACCCAGAAGTGAGGCTAATGTTGATGTTGAGTTGTTGGAAGAATGCTGACCATACTCTGGATGTGAATTGGGGCCCTCGGTCCGACACGATGTCCTCTGGCAGACCATAGAAGCGGAACACCAGGTTGCACATGAGTTCGGCAGTTTCCAATGCTGTAGGCAGTTTGGGGAGTGGAATCAACCGGCAAGCCTTGGAGAAGCGATCTATGACAGTGAGTATTGTGGTATTCCCATTGGACTTGGGGAGATCGGTAATGAAGTCTATGGCGAGATGGGACCATGGTCGGTGGGGAACTGGTAGTGGTTGCAGTAGGCCCGATGGTAGTTGTCTGAGATGTTTATTTGTGTTACAGATGGTGCAGTCGTTAATGAACTTTATTGGCGTCTGCCCGCAAGGTTGGCCACCAGAAGCTGTTCTGAAGCAGGTGAACCGTGGCCGCGATTCCCGGATGACCGGAGCTGAGTGCGGAGTGAACTTGCTTTAGCACTTTCTGACAGAGGTCCTGAGGTACAAACGTTTTGTTAGGAGGGCATTCGGGCGGAGGGGTCCTTTGTGAGTTGGCTTGAGTGAGCTCTGTCATGATGTCCCACTGAATCGGGGCCACGATTAACGATTCAGGAAGCAGGGTTTCCTTGGGTTCAGTGGGCGCTATACCGTCGTGTTGGCGTGATAATGCGTCTGCCTTGGTGTTCTTGGAACCGGGACGATAGGTAACAGTGAAGTCAAATCGTGTGAAGAAGAGTGCCCACCTCGCTTGTCTGGGGTTCAGTCTCTTGGCAGACCTCAAGTATTCCAGGTTCTTGTGGTCCGTTAGAATCACGAAGGGATGTTTAGCTCCCTCCAGCCAATGACGCCACTCCTCCATAGCTGCTTTCATGGCCAACAGTTCCCGGTTTCCGACGTCGTAGTTCTGCTCGGCTGGACTAAGTTTGCGGGAATAATAGGCGCACGGATAGAGCTTGAGTGGGGATCCGTGCGCTGTGAAAGAATAGCTCCAATGCCCAGTTAGATGCGTCTACCTCAACTGTAAACGGGAGTTCAGGATTAGGTGGTGGAGGATGGGAGCCGATGTGAAACGTGCCTTGAGTTCTGCGAAAGCCTCCTGTGCTGTAGTTGACCAGGTGAGGTGTGATGAGTTTCTTTTAGTCATAGAGGTTAAGGAGCGGCTACCGAGCTGAAATTCCTGATGAAGCGCCGGTAAAGTTAGCAAATCCCAAGAAGCGCTGTAACTCCTTTAAGGTTACTGGCAGGGGCCAGTCTAGAACGGCCTTGACCTTCTTCTCGCCCATGGCGACTCCTCCTGGCTGAAGATGTAGCCCAAAAAGGATGTGGAAGTCTGGTGAAATTCGCACTTCTCTGCTTTGGCGTATAGCTGGTGATCTATGAGTCGTTGCAATACTGTTCTCACATGTTGCACATGTTCTTCATAGGTGTGGGAATAGATGAGAATGTCATCAATGTACACAATTACCCAGCGATTCAGCATGTCCCGAAGACGTCATTGATAAATGATTGAAACACGGAGGGACTATTAGACAGCCCGAAAGGCATAACCAGATACTCATAGTGCCCAGTGCTGGTAGAAAAGGCTGTCATCCATTCATCACCGTCCCGGATGCGAATGAGGTTGTAGGCGCTATGGAGGTCCAGTTTGGAGAAGTACTTGGCTTGGCGGAGTTGTTCTAGGGCAGCTGGAACCAGCGGTAACGGATATCGAAACTTGACAGTGATGTCGTTGAGACCCCGGTAGTCAATACAGGGGCGTAAACCACCGCCTTTCTTTTTAACAAAGAAGAAGCCCGGCTGCAGGTGATGTCGATGCTCTAATGAACCCCTTCGATAGTTCTTCCTCGATGTAGTTCTTCATGGCTTCTGATTCGGGTTGAGATAGGGGAAAGATTCGGCCCTTGGGTGGCTTTGTACCTGGTAGCAGCTCGATGGCACAGTCGCTTGATCGGTGAGGGGGTAGTTCCATCGCCTTGGTCTTGCTGGAAAGCTTCGATGAGGTCAGAGTATTCAATGGGTAGAGTGGGGAAAAGAGCTGGCTCGTCCTTTACCGTGAACGGCCTGAATGGAGAGTGAAGAGCTGCCCGTTAAGCAGTTGGAGTGGCATGACGGGTCCCATTTGATGATACGACCCTCCTCCATGAGATGAGCGGGTTATGTTGCCGTAGCCAGGGAAGCCCAAGGATTACCGGGTTATGGGGTGATGTGATGACGTAGAAGCGAATTACCTCCGTGTGGCGGGTCCCGGTCTGGAGTCGGAGGTCCACGGTGGTGTGCAGGACCCTCCCATCGCCGAGAGGTCGCCCATCTAGCGCCTCCACTGCCAATTGAGAGTCACAGGTGATTAATGGAATTTGTTGTTGTTGGGCAAATTCATGAGACATAAAGTTGCCGGCTGCTCCGGAGTCTAATAGTGCTGATGTGGTTATATGATTGTCCTCTAGAGATAATACAATCGGCACTTTGATACAAGAACTGGAGTGGTGTGCTTGGATGCACGGACTCACCGAAGAGGGATTACGAGGAGGTGGTCTAGTGGGGCAGAACGCCCTTAGATGGCCAGGTTGACCACAATAGAGGCAGAGATGTTGGACGTATGCGGGCGTTCACGTTCCTCGAGTCAGGTGAGTATATCCGAGCTGCATGGGTTCGGTTGGAGGCAGAGTCACGGGACATTGTGTGCTGGTGGGTCCCGTTCTGAGTGGGCGCCGTGATCGAATCAGATTGTCAAGCTGTATGGTGAGTTCGATGAATTGATTCAGCGATCTCCCTCATCTCGGCAGGCCAGTTCAGACTGTAATTCCAAGCTGAGTCCCTTGCGTAAAGAGCAGTTTAAGCGTGCTCTCAACCCAGTCGGTTTGAGCTGCCAGAGTGCGAAATGTCAAGGCATATTCTGCTGCAGTATTTCCGCCCTGGTTCAATGCGAGTAGTCGGTCACCAGCTCTCATGCCTCCCTCCGGGTGTTCAAATACCTCCCGAAGCGTTGTAGAAAGGCACCGAACGAGGGAAAAGCCGTGCCATCCTCTCTCCAAACCGCTGTTACCCACTCTAACGCTCTGCCAGTGAGGAGAGAACATACCAGGAAATCTTGCTAGTGTCAGTGACATACATCGCTGGTTGTTGATCAATGAATAATGAACATTGCAGTAGAAATCCCTTACTCTTAGTGGGGTTACCGTCGAATTTATCAGGGAGTGCCAGACGTGGGTTAACTGTGGGTGCCGGTGGTGGAGAGGTGCCCATACCTGCGTTCGGCTGAAGAGGGGCTGAGTTCGAAGCGACATCTGTAACCTCTGTAGCGTCCGGACGAGTTCCTCCGTTACCGTAGTTAGATGGGTTAGCTGCTGTTGATGAACGGCGAGCTGGTTTGCTTGAGTGGAGATCTCCGTGGACATTTGGACCAGAGCTGCTGGATCGCGAAGTGGCGAAGTCTTCTGTAATGCAGCACCCTGAGAGTGAGGATCCATTTGCAGTTTTATTACAATCTTGGTCGTCATTTAACAGGGTCAATCGCCAGCAAACACAACAGCAGGGATAAGGCAAATCGTAATCCAGGTACAGGCATGAGGTCAGGGCAGGCAGCAAGCTTACAAAAATCAGTCCAGTAAAGAATATAGTCCAGGGCAGGCAGCAAGAATCAAAACGGGAAAACAGTCCAGAGTATAACCACGATATGACAGACACGGGAGAAAACGCTCAGAATTGATCACCAGGGAATACAAGACTTCGCAAGGAGAGAAAGGGAGAGAGAGCCTAAATAGTCTATTAATGGGAGACAGGTGCAACGGTGATTGGAACCAGGTATGTGGGAGTTGTAGGCCAGGGCTTAATATTCAGGAGAGGGTTCCCTCTGGTGGTGAGCAGGAGGAACCGCGGGAGTCTCGTTTGTTACACAAAGAAATGATCCGTCTATAATTTTAATGGTAGGTTTATTTGAACAGTGAGAGACAGAATAACAACAAAAAAATCCAGAAAATCGCACGTGAAAAATGTTATACATTTATTTGCATTATAATGAGGGAAGCTCCACTATTTATTATAAATGTCTACTGTTTGCCAAATCAATTGTTTCAACTATAAAAAAAAAGTATGTTTCTTTGCAGGACAAGAATAAGAATGCCTGAATTGCTTTGACTTGCTTTTCTAGTTGGCTCAACTGGCAAGTGTCACCATCCAGTTATTTCAGATCCAAGGTAGTGAAAGTTTCACCATGACAATACGTTGGCACGAGATAATTATTAGAATATGGCAAATATTAGTCAATTATTGCATTCTTTCCATGCCAGCATTCACCGGCTACCTGAGACATCGAAGAGATAGCTGGGAGGCAATTTATTAATGTGCAATTTGCCTAAATGGGTTGTTTTTCTTAGATGTGATGACATTAAGTCCAGCTGTTTTTATCGACACAAGATTGTTCAATGGAAACGCACCCTAGCAGGCAATTGTCACATCTATTTTATATGCAAACTTTGTAAACGTCGACAAGAAATCACTGGACAAGTTAATGGAAATGTCAATTTACAGGAACGCTCACCAAGCGTTTTAATATTTTGAGTGACAGCTTGTCAGATAACCCATTGTCAGATGAGACAGATGCTCCCTGGAGTTTAAGATTGGGCTTTGTTTCTAAATATCTACAAGAGATTCCTACCAAAACAGACACTGACTCAGACATGATGAAGATGTTAAATCCAGATTATTCCATTATCCTATCTTTAATTAATCTATGACTCAGCTGTCTATGAATTGAAATATGAATAATCGTGAAATGTTTTTCCAAGTGACTTTATTATGCTGTCTGTATTCAGGAGTGTATGATCACTCTGCATCCAGATTTGATCATTGACTTTTTTAAATTATTTCTGATTAGCCAGGCGGCTGTTTGTTTTGGTTTCCTATAAATTAAAAACTGTTAATAATTAACTGTTAATTCATAGTTAGTTGACAGTCTAGATAAGGAGCATAACTACTGTAACAGGTGAGGTCAGGACAGGCGTGCACACACACTATCACAGGGTTTATGCTTCAACTCTTCTATTGCTAACCCCACCCTCCACCGCCCACCCCCTCAATCAATAGACACACTATCTCTAATTTGACCCCATCTCTTTCTCTATGGGCTCAGTAAGACTTGTCTCAGCTCTGGTCTAATTCCTAACATAGTGAATACCCAAAGTTTTAAACCTGACATTTCCTAGATATTCACTCCCCCTAAGACTTATAATGCCCAGACATCCACGAAAAGGTTTGAGTGATGCTCCTATTCAGTTTGATCTTTCTCCTAAGCACCTCAGACGTATCAGTCTGGAGTATGGCTTGTGAGATGAGTAACCCTGCCTGAGGTAATGCCTAGGATTTAGCTCAAAGGGCTAGCACACGGTGATGGTGCACAGATGACCAGAGTTCAAACCCAGTCAGTCACACCTGTACCATGTACAATGAATTAGAGTGTCCAATTATGTGCATTTAGACTTATAGGATGACATATCAACACCCTATTACAGAGCTTGTGTCATGCAGAATGTGTAGACTCTAAAGCAGAGCGATGACTACTATTAGTATGCGTTTGTAGGCCTACTTGCCTTTCACCAAAGCCAAAGTGTCAAATCATTACAGCTCTGAAGTCATTCAATTCAATTGAAGCAATGTTATTCAATTCAATTGAATTATTCAAAACGTATTGGCTAGATATTTCAACTCTCTATGGCAAGCGTGAATGTCTGACTGAAAAAGTTATTAGGCTGCTTTCATCCACAGCTTTATCTAGCTACGTTAACAATCTAATCACATCATCACATTGTGGTATCAAGAATCCACGCGACCAAGTGAAAAATCTTGTAGTGTGTGATCCACTATGTTGGCAAGATTGAAAAATACAGGGAAGACAGTTGTTAATGTGAGAAGCTCAGCGATGTTAGGATTTTGAAAGTCGTGTAGTGTACGGCCAGTGCTAGAGGTGTCACTACAGGCTGTATCACAACTGGCTGTGATTGGGTGGCACACAATTGGCCCAGTGTTGTCCGGGCTGGGGTAGGCTGTTATTGTAAATAAGAATTAGTTTTTAACTGACTTGCAAGGTTAAAGAAAATACATTTAAACAATTGTTAATTGCACACAGACAGAGTGAATTGTAGGCAGGCTTACCTCGCAACAACATTTCACCGTCTCACTTTAGTATTCAACATTTGTCAGACAACGTAAAAACTTGACAGTTACATTTAGAAATTAATACCGACTGGTTAAGGTAAGGGTTAAGGTTTGAGATAGGGTTAAAACTTAAAGAAAAAAAATATGGGTGCCGAGCACTGGGATTGACGCTGTGACCCGAGGAGCCGTAGCTAGCTGTTTAACCCTTCCACAATCCACAACACCTTAGCAAGCCATAAGCCTACTTTTTCAGAACATTAACCGTGTGTAGTTAGATGTGGAAAGGTAGATACAAATTATTTGTTGCAAGTTGGGGAGGGGTTCACAAATAGCTCAAGTTGGGGAGGGGGTTCACACCTAGCTCAGATATTAGACAATTGTTTAGTAAAGGTTGAATAGTCTGTTGTTCAGCTAATAGCCTATCCTAGAAACGTTGTTAGCAGAATTCACAGCCTGCTACGCTTGTGAAAAACTGATAATACTTTTTCCCCTTTCCACTTGTTAAAGATTCCAATTGATAAAGTGTTTTTAGCTACAATCGGCCCCAACCCCAATTAATACATTTGGGCACAGTCGATAGCGTCATTCTCCGCCTGAGTGGCTCGCTTGTGGGCGTGCTGACACGACATGGCAGCACCTTCGGTTGTGCGTCAAAAATTCAGCATTTGCAAATTTGTATGAAGGTCTGGTTATTCACAGGCAAATAGTAATATGCTCTAAACAGCTCTGGTGACAAACAAACTTTGCTGCCCTGTTTCAATCGTCCACATGGCTGGGAGAACCTCCTCAGATTAATGCAGATGAAGGGAGTTAGATATGCATAGGAAGTGCAGTGTACTGTTATTTTTCTGTATAAAAAAAGAAACGTCCTTTTTTTCAGGATCCTGTCTTTTAAAGATAATTCGTAAAAATCCAAATAACTTCACAGATCTTCATTGTAAAGGGTTTGTTCAATGAACCATAAACAGTTCATGAACATGCACCTGTGGAACGGTCGTTAAGACGCTAACATCTTACAGACGGTAGGCAATTAAGGTCACAGTTATGAAAACTTAGGACACTAAAGAGGCCTTTCTACTGACTCTGAAAAACACCAAAAGAAAGATGCCCAGGGTCCCTGCTCATCTGCGTGAACGTGCCTTAGGCATGCTGCAAGGAGGCATGAGGACTGCAGATGCTTGTAGGTCTGTTGTAAAGCAGGTCCTCACCAGACATCACCGGCAACATCGCCTATGGGCACAAACCCATCGTCGCTGGAGCAGACAGGACTGGCAAAAAGTGCTCTTCACTGAAGAGTCGCGGTTTTGTCTCACCAGAGGTGATGGTCGGATTCGCATTTATTGTCAAAGGAATGAGCGTTACACCGAGGCCTGTACTCTGGAGCGGTATCGATTTGGAGGTGGAGGGTCCGTCGTGGTCTGGGGCGGTGTGTCACAGCATCATCAGACTGAGCTTGTTGTCATTGCAGGCAATCTCAATGCTGTGCGTTACAGTAAAGACATCCTCCTCATGTGGTACCCATCCTGCAGGCTCATCCTGACATGACCCTCCAGCATGACAATGCCACCAGCCATACTGCTCATTCTGTGCGTGATTTCCTGCAAGACAGGAATGTCAGTGTTCTGCCATGGCCAGCGAAGAGCCCGGATCTCAATTGAGCACGACTGGGACCTGTTGGATCAGAGGGTGAGGGCTAGGGCCATTCCCCACTGAAATGTCTGGGAACTTGCAGGTGCCTTGGTGGAAGGGTGGGATAACATCTCACAGCAAGAACTGGCAAATCTGGTGCAGTCCATGAGGAGGAGATGCACTGCAGTACTCAATGCAGCTGGTGGCCACAGCAGATACTGACTGTTACTTTAGATTTTGACCCCCCCTTTGTTCAGGGATACATTATTCAATTTCTGTTAGTCACGTGTTTGTGGAACTTGTTCAGTTTATGTTTTAGTTGTTGAATCTTGTTATGTTCATACAAGTATTTACACATGTTAAGTTTGCTGAAAATAAAAGCATTTGACAGTGAGATGACGTTTCTTTTTTTGTTGAGTTTATATGAATTACAAATCAGCCTTTACTTAAATCATGTTTCTAGTCTATTTCATAGTTACAATGTGTAATCATTGATGTCCTAGGAGCAGGAGTGGTAAACACTGTTGAAGTGTATAATTGTAATACATACATGCAGACACAGCGTCATTCAAAGAATAGAGTTTGATACACCTGGTATTGGATATGACTGAAAAAAACCTTGCTAAATAGCGATTTTCGTAAATTAACTTTATGAAAAAAGTTTGTCTCTTCATTAACTAACATATTCCTCTCAATTGTAAATTTTTTCTTGACTCGTTATGACTTTATAATTACTTAAATTTGCTTCCACCCTAATGTTTTTGTCAGACATCTTTGCTGAAGAATGTCAACAGCAACGGGTAGCATAACGTCAAATTCGTCATTGGAACCACTCGATATGATTGGTCATATAAAAACCTTGGGACCCAAATGCATAATGAGTGCTCTAACTCCCCCCTGTGGTGGTCTGGAGCAATGAAGCAGTGATGCTGGGTACCTCTAAGTCCCGTGGCGTGAGCTCGCAGCTGTACACCTGCACCTGTCGACAACACAAGTTCTGCTTCCACGAGCACATCCATTGCTAGCATCAGTAATTCTACATTTGTTGTTAGCCCAGTTAGCATGGACACTGACAGTTGTGAATCTGATGCAGCCGAAGAGCTACTTCCCTTTTACCCGGGAAAGCACCGAACAACAGACAGGGACATTGGACCATCGAAGAGGTGCAAATATGATGAGAACTACATTGATTTGGGGTTCACTTATATTGTGAGTAGTGCCTTTCCTCAGCCACAGTGTGTTATATGTGCAAAAGTACTATCTCATAACTCAATGAAACCTTCACTCTTTCGCAGACATTTAGAAACAAAACATGACAATCAGAAAAATTTGCCACAGGAGTTTTTTGAGCGAGAAATAAGACGATTCTTGAGTAGTAAAGACAAATAAAACGTATAAAACCAACCGATACCATTAATAAGAAGGAGCTAGAAGTGTCTTATATGGTGAGCTACCGAGTAGCTAGGACAGGCAAGCCCCACACTATTGTGGAGGACTGAATTCCTGCTGCCGTGGATATGGCTGGGACAATACTGGGGGGAAAATGTCCAAAAAACTATACAGACAATGACTTCAACAAACAACATTGTTTCACGATGCATCAGTGACATGGCAGGAGATGTTTTGAAACAACTACTGCTTCGCGTACAAGCCAGTGAATTCTATGCATTACAGCTGGATGAGTCAACAGACATGGCGGGGCCTGGCACAGCTCCTGGTATATGTCCGCTACGTTTATGGGGGGTCAATTAAGGAAGACATCCTCTTCCGCAAACCACTGGAAACCAGGACAACAGGGGAGGATCTTTTTTTAAGTACTGGACAGTTTGGTGACATCAAATGGACTTTGGTGGTCAAGATGCGTTGGTATCTATATTGATGGCGCAAAAGCCATGACAGGGAGACATAGTGGAGTGGTAACGAGCGTGGTAACGAACAGTTGCTCCCGACGCCACTTGGGTACACTGCAGCATCCACCAAGAGGCTCTTGCTGCCAAGGGAATGCCTGACAGCTTGAAATACATTTTGGGCACTACAGTGAAAATGGTTAACTTTGTTAAAGCAAGGCCCCTGAACTCTCATGTATTTTCTGCACTATGCAATGACATGGGCAGCGACCATGTAACGCTTTTACAACATACAGAAGTGCGCTGGTTATCAAGGGGCAAAGTATTGACACGTCTTTTTGAATTGAGAGACAAGCTTATAGTTTTCTTTACTGACCATAATTTTCTCTTGTCTGACCGCTTGCATGATGACGGGTTTCTCACAAGACTGGCTTATTTGGGTGATGTTTTTTCTCGCCTGAATGATCTGAATCTAGGATTACAGGCACTCTCCACCACTATATTCAATGTGCGAGACAAAATTGAGGCTATGATTAAGAAATTTGAGCTCTTTTCTGTCTGCATTAACAAGGACAACACATAGGTCTTTCCATCATTGTATGATTTTTTGTGTGCAAATGAACTCAAGCTTACAGAAAATGTCAAATGTGATATAGCGAAGCACCTGAGAGAGCTGGGTGAGCAATTACACAGGTACTTTCCCGAAACGGATGACAAACAACTGGATTCGTTATCCCTTTCATGCTCTGCCTCCAGTCCACTTACCGATATCTGAACAAGAGAGCCTCATCGAAATTGCAACAAGCGGTTCTGTGAAAATTTTATTTAATCAGAAGCCACTGCAGATTTCTGGATAGGGCTGCGCTCAGAGTTTCTTGCCTTGGAAAATCACGCTGTTAAGACACTGATGCCCTTTGCAACCATGTACCTATGTGAGAGTGGATTCTCATCCCTCACTAGCATGAAAACTAAATACAGCCACAGACTGTGTGTGGAAAATTATTCAAGACTGAGACTCTCTCCAATACAACCCAACGTTGCAAAGTTATGAGCATCCTTTCAAGCACACCCTTCTCATTAACCTATGGGGAGTTATTCACAATTTTTTATGAACAAAAAAGGTTTTATATGTAAGATGGATAAATAAAGAGCGAAATGATTGATTATTATAATATTATTATTTGTTCCCTGGTCCTATAAGAGCTCTTTATAGGACCATATATAAGATATAAATAGGACCATATATAAGATATAAATATATAAGACTTGTTCATGATGGATTTAAAATAATTATCTTTACAGATTATTAAGTATATACCCAATATGTTCCCCCTGTTTATGATGTTCGTTATATATCAAGGTTGAACCATTATTATATGGAACAAAAATGGAATACAAAATGATGTGAAATTGAATGAAACAATGTATGTTAATGGCAATATGATGTACAATATTCCATTATGTTTCTATATGATAAAAATAAAATAATATATCTAATATGCCATATACTATGTCATCTTTTTTAACAGTGTCACTAATTGATTGTAATTAACTTTATCAATACGACACACCCCTCACCACTGTCATTGATTACACTAATTGCACTGTTTGTCTATATAACCTGGTTAAAATATTTATGACATTACCCTGAGATTAGATATATACTTAATAATCTGTAAAGATAATTATTTTAAATATATAAGACTTAATCTAATCTAATATCTAATATGCCATATACTATGTCATCTTTTTTAACAGTGTCACTAATTAATTGTAATTAACTTTATCAATACGACACATCCCTCACCACTGTCATTGATTACACTAATTGCACTGTTTGTCTATATAACCTGGTTCAAATATTTATGACATTACCCTGAGGAAGGCACAGTGATGCTGAAATGTTGGTAAATACCCTTTAAATTGTTGGGAGAGTGTATATGTAGTGTGCAACTTTCTTTATTTTGATAGTGTATGTAAGGATCAGACATAGGTCAAAAATCCAAAATGGATTAGTTTTCTTTTGAAATACTTTAGGTGCTCTTGATTTAGCTAAACGTAACACTGTTTCATGGGTTGGAGAATATATAATTTTTCAAACAACTGAAAGGTTTTTCCTGCAATCTAGAGCCATAACTGCATAATAATTATGCCTACTGTAAGTCTATGTAAAAACAAAAAGTCTATATTTCTGCATATGTTAACTAAGCATACCTCTTTACCTGTTCAATTGTAATTTTATGCATAGGATATTACATCCAAATTACAATGCATTACATGGGATCATATAACACACATCATCAATACAGGCACATATCATGGCATTATAATTAATACACAAATTATATTATCATAAAGTGACAGATTACATTTATAAATGACAGATATTTTTATAAATAATTATGATAACACGTGGGCTTACAAATTAAGTTTAGTAATTAATTTAACATTGACATATTTTTTTTTTAAACAGGACAAATCTGAGGGGGCACATGGCCTTGACACCTTTGCTGCATGATGCCTCTGCTGCGTTTGGATAATACCATTGTCACCAGGCAAGCTATATCAGGTGTACCTGAAGTATTAGTTAGCTATGCTACTGTTTATGTGAGTTGTCTCTCCTGGACTTCTCCCGGGGCTTTGAAGCAGCAGCAGCAGCAGGGCTGAAGGCAGACACCACAGGCCTGGGGCTGGATCACTAAGAGATGGGCAAGCCTGGGTGGATCACACAATGCCATGGCACTGTTTATGGCATTGTTTTGTCCAAATGCCACTTATTAACAACCCTGGGGCGGCAGGTAGCCTAGTGGTTAGAGCAAGTTCGAATCCCCGAGCTGACAAGGTAAAAATCTGTTGTTCTGCCCCTGAACAAGGCAGTTAACCCACTGTTCCCCGGGCGCCGAAGACGTGGATGTTGATTAAGGCAGCCCCCCGCACCTCTCTGTTTCAGAGGGGTTGGGTTAAATGCGGAAGACACATTTCGGTTAAAGGCATTCGGTTGTACAACTGACTAATAATGGTGACTTTTGACTGGTATAATCAGTTTTAGATATTGTACTGGGAAGTTCTTGGATTGGTTTTCTCAGCGTTGTTTGGCGATCCTGTAGTTTGAAAAACTTTGGTCTCCCTCTATTCAGTTTGTATCGCTGAAGCGTTACAGATTGCGTGATAGAAATGTATAGGTAATTTGCGATTGAGGCGACATAGGTAGCGTTTACCGTGAATGTAATCTCCGCTAATGCGGGAACATTGCCCTTAAATTTCAATCACGCTGTAGCACTGAACTTCCGCAGCACGGATTAGAATAGAGCCCTTTATCTCAGGTTTGGTCTCTCTGTAAGGAACTTCACTGGGAAAGCATGCCTGTGTTTAGCTAACCTCAAGCTAGCTTCTAGCTGTCAACATCGTAGCTAGTAATCATTTTAGATATCATACTGGAACTTGTCCAAGTGTCTAGTATCATGCCTAGTTTAAGAAACTGAACATGACCTTTGACTCCCTTAATGAAACTTTTATTTTCAGTCAATTTATAATGATTGCTCATTCAGAATGTCAAAACACTGTAATCGTTTCAGATTTTTTACTGTTTGCTCAATAATATTGGATATCTAAAAGAACACACTTGGGTGATTGTGATTAAGTTTGCAAACCTCTCTCTGCAGACACAAATGCAATAGCAAACAATCTCTCTCTCCTCTCAACATAAATAAGTCAATTATAAAACAATAGGTCAATCAGGCATAACAAAGAAAGAAATTGCTTTTTTTCTAATCTGAAAACCCATTAAGTTAATGCATCATTGAAGTTCCTTTGCTAACCCCAAAAACAACTTGAAAGGGTAATATTTTTAAAGCCATCCTTAAAGAGAAGAGAAGTGGCTTATGAAATCAATGAAGATGTCTTATGAGAAACGTGCCCAGCATCTCCTCCTAAACTGTCCTTCAGTTTATTGTGAATATCATAAACAAATGAACAAACTACTCAATAAAGGTTTAGGAGCAGATATTAAAAATGGTTTAATCACATCTGGTTATCAAATGGTTTTTAAACAGGTTATCAAACCTAATCAAATAACATATTAAACAAAAATATCCTCTTTATCCAACAGGTGAGGATTGGATGACTTTCCTTATCCTCTAGCCCCTTGTGGCATGCTGTTGTTGTTGTTTTTCTGGTTGTCCATTGTTAGGTGAGTGCTCAGGTCATGGATCCCTATCTTGGTCAGTGATGGGAACATCAGTATTCTTTTTTTTAATCTCTTCCCTGCACCGCGTCAATCTCGACCCCACGGAGAGCTACGCTAGCCCCGGTCACACACTCTATCTAGCAGGCAACTGGCCAATCAGAGCTGACCTCCCAGAAGGCTGCTGTGCTTCTCGGATACCGACCCAAATTGGTAAACAAGACTTTTAAATAACTGTCACCCTGCCAGGACACATCTCAACTGTGATGTTGTTGTTTTAACACACGTTGGTTTCTAATGTTACTTTAGGTCACCTAATCTTCTCCAGCTCCCTTCCAAGGAAGGCTCTATATTTTTGGGAAGACAGAGGCAGTGTTTTTGTGTTTTGTTTTCCTCATGAAGTGCAAATACAAATGTCAAGTCCACTGTCATGGTTGTTTATCAACAAATAAATGGTTTATCTTTCTATCTGGGCCCTCCTGCAGTTTTCCAGGATCTGCTCTGAGCGAAAGAAGGAGAGTAAAGATAGAAAAGCGGTAAAGAGAGAGAGTGAGAGGGGAGAGAGAGGAAGAGAGATGACTAACTGGGACACCTACCTCCACCACTCAATCAAATACCAGAACATTTGCCTTTCTCCCTGTGATTTAGGAGAATAAAGTACAGTACTTAGCCAGAGGGGGTTATCAGACGTGAGTTGTCTTTCCTGGACTTCTCCCGGGGCTTTGAAGCAGCAGCAGCAGGGCTGAAGGCAGACACCACAGGCCTGGGGCTGGATCACTAAGAGATGGGCAAGCCTGGGTGGATCACACAATGCCAAGGTTACCACACGACTATACAACTACAGTGGCACGAAGCTAGAAAGTGATATGAGTGGTTCTTTCTCTCAGGGAGGCTACAGCTGGGAACTTTTGGGTTTTTATTCTTGTTGAGTGTCTCCACTGTGTCCTGGCAAGCCTTTGGGCTGTAGCTATTACATGGGCTCAATGCAGTTATTGAAGTCTAATCACCTCTATAAACATATTTCTATGGTTCCTCTGATTGTCTTCTACAGTTCAGAGTATCCACAGAGGGGGAAATTGTAGTGGAAGAATGAGAGAAAGTGATACTCGTGACTGGTGACTTGCAGGAGCCGAGGCCCAGCGTGATGACTAAATCACGATTTATGACATTGTTTGAGTGGCTGAGCATCTATGGGGTCAAATACACCACAGGGGTCAAACACACCTTATGTGTTGGCTTTCTCCAGGAAGGGACGTTCCCACAGAACCCTGGAGGTCTGAAGACGGATGAAAACGTGAATGACGGAATGAATGTTCCTTTGAATTAAATTGTTGTGCTTGGATTGTTTCAATAGTTCATAAAGAGCTACGCATTTTGATATGTTGTATTGTACTTTAAGTGCTATGGATTTATTGTTACAGCGAAAGTGTGTTATTTTGTTAGTCTGACGATGGATAGTTCAAAGAAGAGCAACCCAGGGGTGTTCTCCCATCATTTAAATTTTGTTGATTAGATTCGAACCTGGGTGTGTTGTTCCTGTCTATTGTTTTAACTAGCAAAGGGCAAAAAAAAATTCATTCAGGTTGGGTGTGAGTTTCTGATTGAATTTGGTTAAAAGGACACTGAATTTGTTCATAGTTTAAAAACTTGTTAGCAAGT
Source organism: Brachymystax lenok tsinlingensis (assembly GCA_030435695.1). Classification (NCBI taxonomy): domain Eukaryota; kingdom Metazoa; phylum Chordata; class Actinopteri; order Salmoniformes; family Salmonidae; genus Brachymystax; species Brachymystax lenok. Next base: position 26,943,360 of record CM059804.1, read on the forward strand.
TCCTGTGTGTATTCACACACAGTTTTTCTCTTACACGCTGACCAGACCACACGCGCATGTTGATTTTGTCCACCCACAACAGACGCGATCAGGACACGCAGGTTGAAATATCAAAATGAACTCTGAACCATCTATTTGGGTACAGGTCGAAAAAGCATTAAACATTTATGGCAATTTAGCTAGCTAGTTTGCTGTTGCTGGCTAATTTGTCCTGGGATATAAACATTGGGTTGTTATTTTACCTGAAATGCACAAGGTCCTCAACTCCGACAACTAAATCACAGATAAAAGGATAAACAGAGTTTATATGGCGGTTGGCAACCAACTTTAAGGTGCATTACCACCAACAACTGGACTGGAGTGTGGACCTCAGTTCCTCTTTCAATCACCCACAGGGATATATGCTCCTAAAAACAAATGAGGAGATGGGAGAGGAGGGACTTGCAGAGCATCAAGCGTCACAAATAGAACCAAGTTTTATTTTAGTGCCTGGCTACGCAGACGCTCGTTGACGTGCACGAGCAGTGTGGGTGCAATGATTGAATAACATGTATGTGTACATTTATTTTGTGGTCAGTATGTTAGAGATTATTCTGAACTGAAGACACGTGTTACCACGTTAAGTCTTAGCCTATTGGTGATAGTCATTTACTCTGAGTGTAATGTAATGTATCATGACTGTTAAATATTTAGTGAGTAATACATTTGAATGCGGAGCTGATTGGTAGTTGTTATACACACTATACACATAGCATATGCTTGGGTACCACCTTGACATCCCTGATCTGCTTGCCTCAATAAATGAATGCTAGAACATTGACTTTTTTAATCTAGTCTCTTAATAATTGCATAACCTTGCAAGTTAGACACGTTCATTATAGTCATACTAAGTAGCGACGCAAGGCTCGCTATTTTTACTAGATCCTCTAGAGATGTACAGAGCCTGTTGCATTTATTCATATAATTTTGGAGTCAGATTGATGAATGTAGTTTATTATATTCAATGTAATTTCTACATAATGGTTGGATAATTTCCATCCAACTACATAATAGTGACTGACCCCTCCACCAATCTACACTTTGGATGTACGCTTGGGGTCATTATCCTGTTGGAATGTCGTTTGCACTCGGAAGAAGGTTCTCATCGAGGATTTTCCATTTATTATCCCTCTATCCTTACCAGTCTCCCAGTCCCTGCCGCTGAAAAACATCCCCATAGAATGATGCTGCCACCACCATACTTAAAGATAGGGATGGTGATTCTTCCGATGGCATTGAGGAGTACACCACATCAGTCACCGGCTTCATCAATAAGTGCATCGATGACGTTGTCCGCACAGTGACTGTGCGCACATACCCCAACCAGAAGCCATGGATTACAGGCAACACCCTCACTTCGAGGCAAGTAACACTGAAACATGCATGAGAGCATCAACTGTTCTGGAAGACTGTGGGATCTCGCTCTCCGTAGCCAATGTGAGTAAGACCTTTAAACAGGTCAACATTCACAAGGCCATGTACTCCAAGCATGCGCTGACCAACTGGCAAGTGTCTTCACTGACATTTTCAACCTCTCTCTGTCTGAGTCTGTAATACCAACATGTTTCTAGCAGACCACCATAGTCCCTGTGCCCAATAACACTAAGATAACCTGCCTAAATGACTGCAGACTGTAGCCATGAAGTAATTTGAAAGGCTGGTCATGGCCCACATCAACACCATTATCCTAGAAACCCTAGACCCACTCCAATTTGCATACCGCTCCAACAGATCCGCAGATGATTCAATCTCTATTGCACTCCACACTGCCCTTTCCCACCTGGACAAAAGGAACACCTACAGTGCCTTGCGAAAGTATTCACCCCCTTGGCATCTTTCCTATTTTGTTTTCTTACAACCTGGAATTAAAATGGATTTCAGGGGGTTGCATAATTTGATTTAAACAACATGCCTACCACTTTGAAGATGCAAAATATATTTTATTGTGAAACAAACAAGAAATAAGACAAAAAAATGAAAACTTGAGTGTGCATAACTATTCACCCCCCAAAGTCAATACTTTGTAGAGCCACCTTTTGCAGCAACTACAGCTGCAAGTCTCTTGGGGTATGTCTCCATAAGGTTGGCACATCTAGCCACTGGGATTTTTGCCCATTATTCAAGGCAAAACTGCTCCAGCTCCTTCAAGTAGGATGGGTTCCGCTGATGTACAGCAATCTTTAAGTCATACCACAGATTCTCAATTGGATTGAGGTCTGGGCTTTGACTAGGCCATTCCAATACATTCAAATGTTTTCCCTTAAACCACGTGTTGCTTTAGCAGTATGCTTAGAGTCATTGTTCTGCTGGAAGATGAACCTCTGTCCCAGTCTCAAATCTCCATCATTCCTTCAATTCTGACCAGTTTCCCAGTCCCTGCCAATGAAAAACATCCCCACAGCATGATGCTGCCACCACCATGCTTCTCTGTGGGGATGAGGTTCTCGGGGTGATGAGAGGTGTTGGTTTTGAGTACCTTCTTCCATATGTTTGGGGAGTCTCCCACTCACCTTTTGGCGAACACCAAACGTGTTTTTTTTTTTTTTTCTTGAAGCAATGGCTTGTTTCTGGCCACTCTTCCATAAAGCCCAGCTTTGTGGAGTGTACGGCTTAAAGTGGTCCTATGGACAGATACTCCAATCTCTGCTGTGGAGCTTTGCAGCTCCTTCAGGGTTATCTTTGGTGTCTTTGTTGCCTCTCTGATTAATGCCCTCCTTGCCTGGTCCGTGAGTTTTGGTGGGCGGCCCTCTCTTGGCAGGTTTGTTGTGGTGCCATATTCTTTCAATTTTTTAATAATGGATTTAATGGTGCTCCATGGGATGTTAATGTTTCGGTTTTTTTATAACCCAACCCTGATCTGTACTCCTCCACAACTTTGTCCTTGACCTGTTTGGAGAGCTCCTTGTTCTTCATGGTGCCGTTTGCTTGGTGATGCCCCTTGCTTAGTGGTGTTACAGACTCTGGGGCTTTTCAGGTGTATATATACTGAGATCATGTGACAGATCATGTGACACTTAGATTGCACACAGGTGGACTTTATTTAAGTAATTATGTGACTTCTGAAGGTAATTGGCTGCACCAGATCTTATTTAGGGGCTTCATAGAACACGGGGGTGAATACATTTGCATGCACCACTTTTCCGTTTTTTTTTAAACAAGATATTCATATATTCATTTCACTTCACCAATTTGGAATATTCTATGTATGTCCATTACATGAAATCCAAATAAAATCTATTTAAATTATAGGTTGTAATGCAACAAAATATGAAAAATGCCAAGGGGGATGAATACTTATGCAAGGCACTGTATGTGAGAATGCTATTCATGGACTACAGATCAGCGTTCAACACCATAGTGGCCTCAAAGCTCATCACTAAGCTATGGACCCTGGGACTAAACACCTTCCTTTGCAACTAGATCCTGGAATACCTGACGGGCCGCCCCCAGGTGGTAAGGGTAGGTAACAACACATCCGCCACGCTGATCCTCAACACCGGGGGCCCTCAGGGGTGCGTGCTCAGTCCCCTCCTGTACTCCCTGTTCACTCATGACTGCATGGCCAGGCACGACTCCAACTCCATCATTAAGTTTGCTGATGACACAACAGTGGTATGCCTGATCACCGACAACGATGAGACAGCCTATAGGGAGGAGGTCAGAGACCTGGCCGTGTGGTGCCAGGACAACAACTTCTCCTTCAACGTGATCAAGACAAAAGAGGAGGATTGTGGACTACAGGAAAAGGAAGATCGAGCACGCCCCCATTCTCATCGACGGGGCTGTAGTGGAGCAGGTGGCGAGCTTCAAGTTCCTTGGTGTCCACATCACCAACAAACTAACATGGTCCAAGCACACCAAGAGAGTCGTGAAGAGAGCACGACAAAACCTATTCCCTCTCAGGAGACTGAAAAGATTTGGCATGGGTCCTCAGATCCTCAAAAGGTTATACAGCTGCACCATCGAGAGCATCCTTACTGGTTGCATCACTGCCTGGTATGGCAACTGCTCAGCCTCTGACTGTAAGGCACTACAGAGGGTAGTGCGTATGGCCTAGTACATCACTGGGGCCAAGCTTCCTGCCATCCAGGACCTCTATACCAGGTGGTGTCAGTGGAAGGCCCTAAAAATTGTCAAAGATTCCAGCCACCCTAGTCATAGACTATTCTCTCTACCGGTACCGGAGTGCCAAGTCTAGGTCCAAAAGGCTTCTCAACAGCTTCTACCCCCAAGCCATAAGTCTCCTGAACAGCTAATCAAATGGCTACCCAGACTATTTGCATTGCCCCCCCCTTTTACGCTGCTGCTATTCTCTGTTTATTATCTATGCATAGTCACTTTAGCTCTACCTACATGTACATATTACCTCAATTACCTCGACTAACCGGTGCCCCCGCACATTGACTCTGTAGCGGTACCCCTGTATATAGCCTCGCTATTGTTATTTTACTGCTGCTCTTTAATTATTTGTTAATATTATTTATAGTTTTTTTACTTATCTATTTTTTACTTAACACTTCTTTTTCATAAAACTGCATTGTTGGTTAAGGGCTTGTAAGTATGCGTTTCACTGTTGTATTTGGCGCTTGTGACGAATAACATTTGATTTGAGATGGTTGATGAGCTGTGCCTAGTTTTCTCCAGTCATAGCTCTTTGCATTCAGGCAAAAGAGTTTCATTTTTGTCTCATCAGATCACAGAATTGTTTGCCTTATGCTCTCAGAGTTTTTCGTGTGCCTTTTTGCAAACTCCAGGCATGCTGTCATGTGCCTTTTTCTCAGGAGTGGAATTCATCTGGCTACTATCTTATAAAGCCCAGATTAGTGAAGTGCTGTAAAGGCTGTTGTCCTTCTGGCTGGTTCTCTAATTTCAGCCAAGGAACTTTGTAGTTTTGTCAGAGTGGTCATTGGGTTCTTGATCACCTCCTTTTTGCCTGGTTGCTGAGTTTGGTCAAATGGACAGTTCTAGGCAGAGTCTGGGTAGTTCCATATTTTTTCAATTTCCCAATAATGGAGACCACTCTGCTCTTGGAAACTTTCAACACTCTACAAATTGTTCTATACCCTTCACCAGATATACACTGTACAAAACATTAAGGACACCTTCCTAATATTGAGTTGCAACCCCCCTCTTGCCATCAGAACAGCCTCAATTCGTTGGGACATGGACTCTACATGGTGTTGAAAGCATTCCACAGTGATGCTGGCCCATGTTGACTCCAATGCTTCCCACAGTTGTGTCAAGTAACCTGGATGTCCTTTGGGTGGTGGACCATCTTGATACACACTGGAAACTCAGCAGCGTTGCAGTTCTTGACACAAACCAGTGCGCCTGGAACCTACTACCATAGCCCTTTCAAAGGAACTTAAATATTTTCCTTTGCCCTAACCTGCTATGAAAAGTCACGTGTCTCAAATGTCTCAAGGCTTAAAAATACTTAACTTCTCAGGGAGCAGCTCCCGAGGTGACGGTTTTGGAGAGTCTGGCGTGCCCAAAGTAAAATGCATCCCACTCAGGCCCAGAAAATAGGATATGCACGTAATTAGTACTATTAGATAGGAAACACTCTGACGTTTCTAAGAGTGTTAAAATATTGTCTGTGAGTATAACAGAACGGATATGGCAGGCGAAAACCCGAGGAATTTCTGTCCTGGAAAAAGTGATTTTGACACATTGCCTCATTTTGAACCCCTCCCTTCAATGGGCGAGTGGACGCTGTATTTTCTCATCATAACGCACCAACCAAACGGAGATTTATGGATATAATAAATTACTTTTTCTAACAAAAGAACCATGGATTGTCTTCGTTGGACACTTGGGAAGCCCTCAGCAGAAGTTCTTCAAAAGGTAATTGATTTTTTTTCGCTGTGAAATGTGTTTGTGTGAACCGCGATGGTTTATGAATTTATGCTAATAGTAAAATATTGGAGGTGCTACCCTCAAACAATCAAATGTAGTGCTTTCGCCGTAAAGCCTTTTTGAAATCTGACAACGCTGTGATATTGCCAAGAAGCAGAGCTTTTGATGACTATGCAACACTTGTATATTGATGAATGTTTAATAATTCAACTTTTGGATTTTGAATTTGGCGCCTTGCATTTCCCCCGGGTAGTGTCGGGACCACTACTCCCTAAGTAGTTCATTAACCTGTCTCCTCCCCTTCATCTACACTGATTGAAGTGGATTTAACAGGTGACATCAATAAGGGATCATAGCTTTCACCTGGTCAGTACATGTAATGGAAAGAGCAGGTGTCCTAAATGTTTTGTACACTCAGTGTATGCCTCATCACAGTTCTAATCACATCTCAGAGATCTACAGACAGTTCCTTGGTATAGCTGGTTGAGAGAATGCCAAGAGTGTGCAAATGTGTCTTCAAGGCAAAGGGTGGCTACTTTGAAGAATATAAAATATAAAATATATTTTGATATGTTTAACCCTTTTTTGGTTACTACATGATTCTATATGTGTTATTTCATAGTTTTGATGTCCTCACTATTATTCTACAATGTAGAAAATAGTACAATAAATAAAAACCCTTGAATGAGTAGGTGTGTCCAAACTTTTGACTGGTATTGTATAATTATAATTTTGGGGATAAAATATAGACCTTCACTACTATAGCCCATAGAAACACATTGAATAACACATTCATAAATGGCAAAATAATGTCAAAATAAATCATAAGGAATAAGGTTTTGAAGTGTCTTTCCTATATCTAACCCAATATTTTTGTTGGCACAAACTATCTCCATACTTCCATTCAAATGGGTTTCATTCAGACGAGTAAGTGACACTTGCTCAAACGGTTCGGACGCTACAGACAGAAGTTGGCACATCAGCGTTACCGACTTCAGACGAGTGGGAGTTTGTAGGCCAAACCATTCGAACGCTACAGACATTTTCTAAGAAGACCGATTTTCAGGATGTCTACCCTGACTACACAGCTCGCGTCGCGTGTGCGAGCGTTACAAAATAAATTTAGAAATATATGTTATTCAATTATTGCACCCACACTGCTCCCGCTCATCAACGAGTGTCTGCATTGCCATGGGCTATGGGAGACGCAGATCGCGCAGGAAGTCCTGCCTCTCCCATCTCCTCATTGGTTTATAGAAGCAGGTACCCACGTGCCATCTCCTCATTGGTTATACCCACATGGGTGATTGAAAGACGAACTGTGTTGCCAGTCATCATGGTAATACTATGAAAGTTTAGATGCTAATCACCATATAAGTTCAAAGTAGAAAAAGCCTGAAAGGAGGAGCGATGACTAGAAATTATTTGGTTTACCGTTTTATGTGTGGATTAATTGTCGGAGTAGAGGACCTTGTGCATTTCAGGTAAAATAACAACTTAATGTTTATAGCCCAGGACAAATTAGCTAGCAACAGCAACCTAGCTAAATAGGACAAATTAGCTAGCAAGTGCAAGCTAGCTAGCTAAATTGCCATAAATGTTTCATGCTTTTCGAACTGCCCCCAAATTAATGTAATTGGTTCAGTTTGTGTTGATATTTTAACCTGCATGTCGTGATCGCGTTTGGTGTGGGGGGACAAAATACATTTATGCACGATGGCGCACGCGCGCAGCCGATTTGGGTTCCGTGTTATGGTCTGACAAACACCGCTGTAGCTCGGCCACCTTCCACCACAGATGCGGAAGGCCAACATAGGCGGATGCGATGGATTGAGACGCATAAAACAATCTCTAGTTTAAACTGACAGATTTTGATAGGGATTTTTTTATTATGTTACTTAGATTGACGCACGACTCATACGGATTAATTCAGTCAAGTTATTTTGCAGTGTGTTCCCAGAAATCTGAACCCATTAAGCAAAATTACGTTTAAAAGTCGTCTTTTCCAGACGTTGAAGTCGGGTTCATTTTCGATTCTGAAAGAATGTTGAAAATGCTTTCTTTACTTTTGTTTTACTGTGTGGTAATGTCCTGCATTCTGCTGTGTTCTGCTACAGTGGTTCTCAAACCTGTCCTCAGGGACCCCCAGACATTTTACAATTTTGCTGTAGCTCTGAACTAGCTATTCAAGAGCTTGATAATTAGTTGATAAGTTGAATCAGGTGTGCTAGTTCTGGAATAGATCAATTACATGGAATGGGCTCTGGACCCGATGGAGAGGTTTGAGAACCACCACTCTACTGTACTGTACTGTACTGTGCTGTGCTGTCCAAACTTGTGAAACATAGGTGTATATGATTGGTAAAGATTTGGTCCAGTCCGGACCAGACCAAATCTGAATCAATTGTTTTGGGCCAAATCAAGGTCAGTCCGGTCCGGACCAAATCTGAAGCAATTATAGATGTCTATGTTTGAACCAAATATAGGCCAGACCAGACGTCTGTGGGCATTGAAATGAAGGCTGGTCAGGAGTCCAGACTGGACCAAATGTAAACCAAACATAGATGTCTATGTTTGGGCCAAATCCAGGCCAGTCCAGATCGGACCAAACATACACATCTATGATTGCTTCCGATTTGGTCAGGAGACCAAATTTCAACTTCCGTGGACGTGATTCCCTAAAAACATGCCACTTCAAAACAGCTAATACTTTTTCGTAGCAGTTTAGAACTTACGCAGCAAGGTTAGGATAATTAATGCAGCTGGTTAGGTTAATTAACATAGCAGGTTAGGATAATTAGGCATAGTTTAGGAAAAGGGTTAGGGTTAGCGAAAATGCTCTCCTAACCTGCTACGAAAAGTCACTTGTATCGAAGGCCAGTCCGAACACGACCAGAATACAAAAAAATACATTGGTGTAGGTCTACTTTTAGTGGGAAGTGACATCAACAAGTAAAAAAACTAGAGGGGGTCTGGGGGGACTCCCCTGGATGTTTTATTTTATTTCTTTCCAAATGCTCATTCAGCCAACTTATTCAGTAGTTTTAGAGTCACTTACAGGAACTGTGCTTAATGTAAAGCAGCTGTTAATATTCACCCCCCTCCCCCTCCCCTCTTTAAATGGAGAATCCATATGTTTTGCATTAATGCAAATAGTCTATTTAGTAATAGCCAGGGCCTGGTTTCCCGATAGTGATGTAACTTGAGCTTCTGAGTGTTTTAACGATGCATCGTTTCTATAACGGCCGAGGAACTCACATACATTTCCCAAAACACCACGTAGGGGAGAACATTCAATAAGTGCGTCGTTAGAGCATGTGGCGATACTGATAGGATGGAAAGAAAGGCAGCGCTGCTCACAGATCAGCGTTCTGCATTCACATCTTACCTTAACATTAGATACTGATGATGGATCAGCTCCTAGAATGAAATGATCACCTATGGATGCAAATATTGAGGTGGCTTATTGTAAATGCTTAAGCTATGCACTAAATCGAATATTTGACACAATATTGTGCACATGCTGTTAGAACTACACATCATGAAATTGAGGAAAAAATGACAGACAGTAGCCTACAATTAGCAAAATAGAAGTTAGCTGTTCTACGAGTGTTCTGAGACAGTCGGTAAATAACTAGTGTTTTTAAGTGCAACATTAGCAACGATGGTTTTGGGAAACAACTATGAGATTTAACAATGCACCTACAAAGGTTCTAACAATGAACTTAGCCTTAAGATGTTTTTGGGAAACCTGGCCCTGGACAATAAATTGGGTTAGCAGGCTGGCCTGGGTTAGCAGGCTGGTGTTTAGTTTGTCTTTTGTTTAGGAGGGTTTTGTGTTCTAGGTTTTATATTTCTATGTTGGGGAAATGGATCCCAATTAGAGGCAGCTGTTTGTCATTACCTCTAATTGGGAACCATATATATGTTTGTGGTTTTCAATGGGGTTTTGTGGGTCATTGCTTGTTTGTTTGTATGAGTATGTTTTGTGGTGTGTGCACTTTTAAGCCACGCCGGTGTTACGATCTTCATTTTGTTTATTATTTTCCCAGTTACGTCGTTAAATAAAATATGTATACTGGAAGCATCGCTGCGTCTTGGTCCGTCTATCAGGAAGATCGTGACAGAATGACCCACCAGGATTTCTGGACATGGGAGGAAATCCTGACTGGAGAGGGACCCTGGAAGAAGACTGCGGAGCATCGTCGCCCCAAGGAGGAGATGGAAGCAGCGAGGGCAGAGCAGAGCTTTGATAGGGAGAGATATGCTGGAACACGCCTGGCTAGGAAGCCCGAGAGGCAGCCCCCCAATTTTTTTTGGGGGGGCCACACAGGGAGGTTGGCCGGTTCAGGGTGGACTCCTGAGCTAACTCCACGTGCTCTTTGGAGCGAGCGTCTCACTGGTAAGACGCCGTGCTATGCAGTGATGCGCACGGTGTCTCCAGTGCGCATTCATAGACCGGTGCACGAAATTCCAGCTCCCCTCATCTGTCGGGCTAGGTTGAGTGTGCAGCCTGGAGGAGTGGTGCCGGCTCAGCGCTCCTGGTCTCCGGTACGCCTCTTCGGACCAGGATATCCTGCACCGGTTCTGCGTGCAGTGTCTCCGGTGCATGTCCACAGCCCGGTGCGCGACATTCCAGCTCCACTCATCTGTCAGGCTAGGGTGAGTGTGCTGCCTGGAAGAGTGGTGCCAGCTCTGTGCGCTAAATCTCCAGTGCACCTTCTTGGACCGAGATAACCTGCGCCGGCTCTGCGTACGGTGTCTTCGGTTCGCACCCACAGCCCGGTGCGTGACATTCCAGCTCCCACCATCTGTGAGGCGAGGGTGAGTGAAAAGCCGGGTACAAGGGTGCCGGCTCCGCGCACCAGGCCCCCTGTGCGCATAAAAAGCCCAGCACGTCCTGTCCCTGCTCCACGCTCCAGGATCCCTGTGCGCGTTGTGGGCACAGCATGTCCTGTCCCTGCTCCACGCTCCAGGATCCCTGTGCGCGTCGTGGGCCCAGCATGTACTGTCCCTGTACCACGCTCCAGGGTCCCTGTGCGCGTCGTGAGTACAGCACGGCCCGTTCCTGCTCCCCGCACCAGAGTTCCAGTGCGCATCGTGAGTCCTACACGGCCCGTTCCTGCTCCCCGCACCAGAGTTCCAGTGCGCATTGTGAGTCCAACACGGCCCGTTCCTGCTCCCCGCACCAGAGTCCCAGTGCGCATCGTGAGTCCAACACGGCCCGTTCCTGCTCCCCGCACCAGAGTCCCAGTGTGCATCGAGAGTCCAACACGGCCCGTTCCTGCTCCCCGCACCAGAGTTCCTGTGCGCATCGTGAGTCCAACATGGCCTGTTCCTGCTCCCCGCACCAGGATCCTTGTGCGCGTTGTGGGCCCAGCATGTCTTGTCCCTGCTCCACGCTCCAGGATCCCTGTGCGCGTCGTGGGCCCAGCATGTACTGTCCCTGTGCCATGCTCCAGGGTCCCTGTGCGCATCGTGAGTACAGCACGGCCCGTTCCTGCTCCCCGCACCAGAGTTCCAGTGCGCTTCGTGAGTCCTACACGGCCCGTTCCTGCTCCCCGCACTAGAGTTCCAGTGCGCATCGTGAGTCCAACACGGCCCGTTCCTGCTCCCGCGCACCAGAGTCCCAGTGCGCATCGTGAGTCCAACACGGCCCGTTCCTGCTCCCCGCACCAGAGTCCCAGTGCGCATCGAGAGTCCAACACGGCCCGTTCCTGCTCCCCGCACCAGAGTCCCAGTGCGCATCGTGAGTCCAACATGGCCCGTTCCTGCTCCCCGCACCAGAGTCCCAGTGCGCATCGAGAGTCCAACACGGCCCGTTCCTGCTCCCCGCACTAGAGTTCCTGTGCGCATCGTGAGTCCAACACGGCCTGTTCCTGCTCCCCGCACCAGGATCCCTGTGCGCGTTGTGGGCCCAGCATGTCCTGTCCCTGCTCCACGCTCCAGGATCCCTGTGCGCGTCGTGGGCCCAGCATGTACTGTCCCTGTACCATGCTCCAGGGTCCCTGTGTGTGTCGTGAGCACAGCACGGCCCGTTCCTGCTCCCCGCACCAGAGTTCCTGTGCGCATCGTGAGTCCAACACGGCCCGTTCCTGCTCCCCGCACCAGAGTTCCAGTGCGCATCGTGAGTCCAACACGGCCCGTTCCTGCTCCCCGCACCAGAGTCCCAGTGCGCATCGCGAGTCCTACACGGCCCGTTCCTGCTCCCCGCACCAGAGTTCCTGTGCGCATCGCGAGTCCAGCACAGCCTGCTCCTGCTCCCCGCACCAGGTCCCCTGTACACATCGCGAGTCCAGCACAGCCTGCTCCTACTCCCCACACCAGGTCCCCTGTGCGCATCGCGAGTCCAGTACAGCCTGCTCCTACTCCCCGCACCAGGTCCCCTGTGCGCATCGCGAGTCCAGCACAGCCTGCTCCTACTCCCCGCACCAGGTCCCCGGTGCGCATCGCGAGTACAACACAGCCTGCTCCTACTCCCCACACCAGGTCCCCTGTGCGCATCGCGAGTCCAGTACAGCCTGCTCCTACTCCCCGCACCAGGTCCCCTGTGCGCATCGCGAGTCCAGCACAGCCTGCTCCTACTCCCCGCACCAGGTCCCCGGTGCGCATCGCGAGTACAACACAGCCTGCTCCTACTCCCCGCACCAGGTTCCCTGTGCGCATCATGTGTCCAGCACAGCCTGCTCCTGCTTCCTGCACCAGGTCCCCTGTGCGCTTCGTGAGTCCAGCACGAACTGTTACGGCTTCTTGCCCAGGGACTCCGGTGCGTCTTCTCGGGCCAGCACGGCCGGCACCGGAGCCGCCACCATGGACAAAGAGACCCACCCGAGGACCCCCCCCATGGACTGTTGGGGGGGTAATGTCACGCCAGGCCTGGGTTAGCAGGTTGGTGTTTAGTTTGTCTTTTGTTTAGGAGGGTTTTGTGTTCTAGGTTTTGTATTTCTATGTTGGGGAAATGGTTCCCAATTAGAGGCAGCTGTTTGTCGTTACCTCTAATTGGGAACCATATATATGTTTGTGGTTTTCAATGGGGTTTTGTGGGTCATTGTTTGTTTGTATGAGTATGTTTTGTGGTGTGTGCACTTTTAACTTCTTAGGCAGTGGTCCCGACACTACCAGGTGAAATGCAAGGCGCCAAATTCAAAATCCAAAAGTTGAATTATTAAACATGCACCAATATACAAGTGTTTCATAGTCATCAAAAGCTCTCCTTCTTGGCAATACCACAGCATTGTCAGATTTCAAAAAGGCTTTACGGCGAAAGCACCACATTTGATTGTTTGAGGGTAGCACCTTCACTATTTTTCCATTACCATGAATTCATTAGCCTACACGGTTCACACAAAACACATTTCACAGCGAAAACAAATCAATTACCTGTTGAAAAACATCTGCTGAGGGCTTCCTAAGTGTCCAACGAAGACAATCCATGGTTCTTTTGTTAGAAAAAGTAATGTATTATATCCATAAATCTCAGTTTGGTTGGTGCGTTAGAATGAGAAAATACAGCCTCCAATCGTCCATTGAAACGTGAAGAGAACTCGTTCAACTTATACCTATAAACTTGTCCAAGAACAATCAAACATCCTTTTTAATGTATCCTTAGGAACACTTTTATGTATATTTACTATAAAAATTCAAACGGAATATAAACTGGGCGATAAGAAAGCAAAAAACCACAGAGCGCGCATGGCGAGAGCGCGCGTCCTCTTCTATTGACATCTCTGGGGACACTTCCTGATTCCTCTTCTTCTCTGCTCTAATAGCATTTAAAAATATCTGAACACTGTCTCGAGACTGTTGACATCCAGAGGAAGCGATAGGTACTGCATTCATATGCCCTTATATGGGCATTTTCATAAGGGAGGGGTTCCCAATGAGGCACTCTGTCAAAACCCCTTTTTCCAGGACAGAAATTCCTCGGGGTTTCGTCTGCCATATCCGTTCTGCTTTACTCACAGACAAATGGTTAACACTTTTAGAAAATTCAGAGTGTTCCCTATCCAATGGTACTAAATATGTGCATATCCTATTTTCTGGGCCTGAATGGGAGGTATTTTACTTTGGGCACGCCAGGGTCTCCAAAACGGTCACCTCGTGCGCTGCTGCCTAAGAAGTTAAGCCACACCGGTGTTACGATCTTCGTTTTGTTTATTATTTTCCCAGTTACGTCGTTAAATACAATATGTATACTGGAAGCATCGCTGCGTCTTGGTCCGTCTATCAGGAAGATCGTGACAGATAAAACAATTTTGTATGATCACCTTCCGGTTTAAAAACCATGGAGTCATTGACCTGAAGCCAAAAAATAAAGCAAATTCACATGAGGACCACAACGCCTACTCCACCCATGCTCTACCAAGGTTTTCCAGATTTGACCTAATACAGTAACTATGTTGGTAGATTGTACTAAAAACAATGTGTATGCAGGTTGCTTAGGATTCAAACCTCAAACAGCCTAATTCATACCGGAATAATGAACTTTACAGTGTCCTGCTATTAACTTCTTAGGGCTAGGGGGCAGTATTTTGAATTTCGGATGAAAAACGTGCCTAAAGTAAACTGCCTGTTACTCAGGCCCAGAAGCTAGGATATGATGTATTCATATGTATTCATATGATGTATGGATAGAAAACACTCTGAAGTTTCTAAAACTGTTAAAATAATGTCTGTGAGTATAACAGAACTGATATGGCAGGCAAAAACCAGAGCAAAATCCATCCGTCTGAATCAGTCATGTCACACTGTTTTCAATAGGCCAGCTATTCAAAGCCTCATAGTTTAACCCCCAGATTGCAGTTCCTATGGCTTCCACTAGATGTCAACAGTCTTTAGAAAAAGGTTTGAAGCTTCAATCATGAAAATCAAGGGAGAAGTCCACTTGTTCCTGAGTTCACGTCAAGTGTCCTGTTTTGGATTTGGCGCGCGCAACAGGGAATGTGCGCTCAGTTCTTTTTTCTCTTCTATTCAGCAGGTTATATTCTGTCTGAAATATTATCGTTTATTTTCAGTTTAGGGTATCTGAGTATTGATTACAAATGCTGTTTGACTTGTTTCAACGAACTTTACCGGTACTTTTGGGATATCGTTTGTCTGCATGGATGAAAGCCTTTGGGCAGGTGGATTACTGAACAAAACGCGCCAACCAAACGGAGCTATATGGATATAAAGAGGAACTTTATCGAACAAAAGGACCTTTTATTGTGTAACCTGGACGCTTGGGTATGCCATCAGAGGAAGATCATCAAAGGTAAGCAATTTATTTTATGCTATTTTTGAGTTTTGTGACACCTCTGCTGGTTATGTTATTATGCTAATTGAGTTTTTGAGTGGGGTGCTGTCCTCAGACAATCAAATGTTCTGCTTTCGCCGTAAAGCCTTTTTGAAATCTGACAATGCTGTTAGATTAAGAGTCTAAGCTTTTGAAGGGTGTGCAGCATTTGTATTTTCATGAATGTTTGAAATTAGTATTTTTGTAATTTGAATTTGGTGCTCTGCATTTCACCGGATGTTGTCAAAATCGATCCCGTTCACGGGATTGGATCCGTAACAGGTTAAAATAATGTTTATATAAAGTACTAGTCAAACGTTTGGACACACCTACTCATTCAAGGATTGTTTTTTTATTTTTACTATTTTCTACATTGTAGAATAATAGTGAATACATCAAAACTATGAAATAACACATATGGAATCATGTAGTAACCAAGAAATTGTTAAACAAATCAAAATCGATTTTATTTTTGAGATTCTTCAAAGTACCCACCCTTTGCCTTGATGACAACTTTGCACACTCTTGGCATTCTCCCAACCAGCTTCATGAGGTAATCACCTGGAATGCATTTCAAATAACAAATGTGCCTTGTTAAAAGTTAAATAATGGAATTTCTTTCCTTCTTAATGCGTTTGAGCCAATCAGTTGTGTTGTGACAAGGTAGGGGTGGTATACAGAAGATAGCCCTATTTCGTAAAAGACCAAGTCCATATTATGGCAAGAACAACTCAAATAAGCAAAGAGAAACAACAGTGCATCATTACTTTAACTACGAGATCGGTGACCCCCCTCGGGACGGTTGCGCAAATGTGATTAGCATAAGGTTGTAAGTAACAATAACATTTCCCAGGACAATAGACATATCTGATATGGGCAGAAAGCTTAAATTTGTGTTAATCTAACTGCACATTCCAATGTACAGTAGCTATTACAGTGAAATAACACCATGCTATTGTTTGAGGAGAGTGCACAGTTATGAACTTGAAAATGTATCAATAAACCAATTAGGCACATTTGGGCAGACTTGATACAACATTTTGAACAGAAATGAAATGGTTCATTGGATCAGTATAAAACTGCACATACACTGCTGCCATCTAGTGGCCAAAATCTAAATTCAGCCTAAACTGGAATAATACATTTTGGCATTTCTCTTGCATTACAAAGATGACAAAACAACTTTTTTTTCTTTGTATTATCTTTTACCATATCTAATGTGTTATATTCTTCTATATTCGTTTCACATTTCCACAAGTGTTTCCTTTCAAATGGTATCAAGAATATGCATATCCTTGCTTCTGGTCCTGAACTACAGGCAGTTAGATTTGGGTATGTCATTTTAGGCGAAAATTGAAAAAAAAGGATCTGACCTTTTTTTCTCAACCAGCTTCACGAGGTGGTCACCTGGAATTAATTTTAAATTAACAGGTGTACCTTGTTAAAAGTTAATTTGTGGAATTTATTTCCTACTTAATGCGTTTGAGCCAATCAGTTGTGTTGTGAAAAGGTAGGGGTGGTATACAGAAGATAACCCTATTTGGTAAAAGATCAAGTCCATATTATGGAAAGAGCAGCTCAAATAAGCAAAGAGAAATGACAGTCCATCATTACTTTGAAGACATGAAGGTCAGTCAATCCAGAAAATGGCAAGAACTTTGAAAGTTTCTTCAAGTGCAGTTGCAAAAACCATCAAGCGCTATGATGAAACTGGCTCTCATGAGGAGTGCCACAGGAAAGGAAGACCCAGAGTTACCTCTGCTGCAGAGGTTTAGTTCATTAGGGTTACCAGCCTCACAAATTGCAGCCCAAATAAATGCTTCACAGAGTTCAAGTAACAGAAACATCTCAACTGTTCAGAGGAGATTGCAGCAATCAGGCCTTCATGGTCTTATTGCTGAAAAGAAACCCCTACTAAAGGACACCAATAATAAGAAGAGACTTACTTGAGCCAAGAAACATGAGCAATGGACATTAGCCCGGTGGAAATCTGTCCCTTTGACTGATGAGTCCAAATGTACGATTTTTGGTTCCAACCACCGTGTCTTTGTGAGACGCAGAGTAGGTGAATGGATGATCTCCGCATGTGTGGCCCACCGTGAAGCATGGAGGAGGTGTGGTGGTACTTTGCTGGTGACACTGTCAGTGATATATTTAGAATTCAAGGCTCAGTTAACCGGCATGGCTACCACAGCATTCTGCAGCGATTCGCCATCCCATCTAGTTTGTGCTTAGTGGGACTATAATTTGTTTTTCAACAGGACAATGACCCAACACACCTCCAGGCTGTGTAAGGGCTATTTGACCAAGAAGTTGAGTGATGGAGTGCTGCATCAGATGACCTGGCCTCCACAATCACCTGACCTCAACCCAATTGAGATGGTTTGGGAAAGCAGCCAACAATGGGAACTGCTTCAAGACTGTTGGAAAAGCATTCCAGGTGAAGCTGGTTGAGAGAATTCCAAGAGTGTGCAAAGCTATCCTCAAGGCAAAGGGTGGCTACTTTGAAGAATATAAAATCAAAAATATATTTTGATTTGTTTAATACTTTTTTGGTTACTACATGATCCCATATGTGTTATTTCATAGTTTTGATGTCTTCAATATTATTCTACAATGTAGAAAATAGTAAAAATAAAGAAAAACCCTTGAACGAGTAGATGTGTCCAAACTTTTGACTGGTACTATATGTAAATTAGATATTTCTGTATTTATTTTCAATAAATTTGCAAAAATTTCTAAAAACACGTTGTCACTGTCAATATGGGGTATTGTGTGTAGATGCGTGAGCATTTTTTAAATCCATTTTTAATTCAGACTATAACACAACAAAATGTGGAATAGGTCAAGGGGTATGAATACTTTCTGAAGGCACTGTAGATTCAGACATACTACATCAAGTTCTTTCAAGACGTAATAACGAATTCCCAGGATTGTGTTGAAGAAATAAGAGTTTGTTGGATTGAATATTACTGTATGTGTGTTTTTGTGAAATCAGTACAGCCTTGAAAATATGATAATGCATCTCATTAGATTTTATCCTGTCAATAAAAATCTTCAAACACTGCTCTAAAGTCTTAATGTTTGTCATGTTTGTTATGAAGTAAATAACAACACATTGACTTATCCCATTCTGTTGCCTACCTTCAAACCACCAAAGTCCCCTTCTTGTGTTCAAAAATCCAAGCTCAGTTTAATGAGTTGTTTTTATATATATATATATATATATATTAATCCTACAAATACATGATTCTCAGCACTTTGAAAAAAAATCACCTTCCTCAGCAAATCAAGAAAGCTAGAAAATATCCCTAAAATTAAACAAAACTGACTAGCTAAAATTTTTTCTAACATTGAAACAAACAGAGAAAAATTTGAACCCATCACAAAAAAGATCACCCCCAAAAAATATATAAGGAAATAATAAAAAAATCTACATCCTGTACAAACACTATGGCCCAATAATTTAAGAAAATAGTGTCTCTAAATCGTTCATATTGCTTTGTACCTCCACTGTTGCCCGTGTGAGGGTGAAGTCCCACTGTTTAACACTGAGCATTCCCAATAGTGGCCATAGGCAGGCGCTATCCAAGGTTATTGGTGCTGACTTCACTCCAGAGGTCATGGGGTCGACCTGCAGCCAATGGCGTGCAGTTGTGGTAGAAGAGAAACAGTCATGTTTGTATTCTTGTTTCATCTCTTCTTATGCTGTGTTGTTTTCGCGTTCTTGTGGTTTGGCAGTACAACAATACAAAGACAAGGGATGGTCACACTACGACAGTACTGCACTGATCCTCAATAAAACCAAGGATGATTTGACCGTTTTGTTGTAGTTTTACCATAATCACTCTCTACGGTATTATTACTACGACTATCACCATCACGGATACACCAAGTGTATCGTGTGTTTGCATGTGTGTGTCTGTGTGCCTATGTGCTTAATGGTTTGTCTGTGTGTGTGTGTGTGTATGTGTGTGTGTGTGTGTTAGTGTGTGTGTGTACATCAGTGTGTGTGAGTGTTCAGTGCTCAGAGCTTGTCTTCTCGAAGGAGAAGCTGGGCAGAGTCAACAGCTTGGGGTTGGGCCCCCCTCCCTCCTGGCCCAGCCCCTCCCCTGTCCCGAGGTCAAAGGAGTCCTTGGAGTCACTGGAGGGAGCCCGTCTCCTCAGACAGGAGGTATCCCGGCTGGGTAAGGGAGGGGGCATCCCTAGGCCCCCCAAACCTCCCAGGGTAGGGTGGAGGCCGGGCTGGGCCTCCAGTCCATCAGGGGGGTCTACAGAGATACACGGGGGGCTCATTTTCTTCTTGCGTCGGGGAGAGGGCAGGGTCTGTGTTGTGGTCTGGGAATGGATCTGGAGGCTGTCTGCTCGGGAGACGAACCCTGAGGATGTGGACGTGGTGCTGCGCTGGGGGCTGGACTCTACAGACGAACACACCTCCACTGAGTGGCGCCGAGGATCGTCCAACCAGGACAGGGGGCGTGGCCGAGACGCTAGAATGCTCCGCCCCTGGGTGTCAGCGCTGTGGAACCTCTTCAGCTGCCTCATGACACCGGTGACATCCTCACTCTTCGCCAGTCCCGCCCGGTTGATGAGCGACACTTCCTGGTCAGCCGAGGCCTCTTCCTGTCTCCAGGGGCGAGCAGAGGGGAGGGGAGGAGGGGGTGAGGAGAGGGAGGAGGGGGAGTTGGGTGAGGAGGAGAGGTGGTGCTGGTCGTGGTTTGAGAAGGGGTGTTGGGTGTGAACACTACTGGGGCGCGACCGTTGAGGGGACGCCCCTGGGGTGGCAGGGACCAGCCGGAGAGAAGGCTGCTGGTGAAGATGGGAGGATGAGGAAGAGGAGGAGGAGGAGGAAAGGGGGGGGCTAGGGAAGGTACATTTAGGACCCCCTCCTCACCCTCCCCTCCGTCAGACCACAGAGCCTCCTGGGAATCATTAGATACTGCCACCTGATGGAGGAAGGAGGGAGAGAGGGGGAGGAGGGAGGAGAGGGATTAGGAGGGATGATGCAGTGAGGCAGAGTTTGAAAGAAATGGAGAAAGGTGGAAGAGGAGCGGGAGAGAAGAACAGGGAGAGGGGTGAGGCAGGGAGGGAGAGATTGAGACACAGGGGTTGGGTGGTTAGGGGGACATGAGGGGGTGAGAGGTGGGAGACTGGTTAGTGTGAGGTGACTGGGTGAGGATGACCAATAGGAGTGAAGGTCAGAGTTCACCATTAGACCAGCATGCTCCCAATACCATCTCTGCCTCATTGTGATACAGAGGAAATGTTAAAATTGCAATAGAGTGCAGTACAACTTGTAAGTCAACTAGTAAGTGTATTGCTGTAAGTTTATTGCACAAGGAAACCATTCCAGATTCAGATATGTGTCAAGAGTATCTGTTTCATGAAGAGATTCAGTGACAGCATGTGATTTACAGTAGCAGCAGTAGTAGGGCACAGTTTGTCTCAGCTAGGACACTGGGTACAACCATGGTTTCCCAAGTTCTAATTTAGTGCCCAATGTTTATTCCCTGTTTAACAGAAGGAGTATTGGGAGATATGCCTGGTCTGGTGCACTGCATTCTGAGCCTCTTCCAATGCCCAATATCCTCAATACCCTATGTCCTTGTAGCCCAGTCAACTAACTCCCCAATGACTAAAATGTATTGGAATTTTAGAGATTGGTACTGTAGGGCAGCCCTTCAGCTTTTTTTCTTCAGAGAGGTCAGAGGGCAAAGGGCAGAGGGTACTGGGTCTGTGTGTAGCTACAGGAGAGGAAAGGTTAGTAGAACACAAAGACACACTACAAAAGTTACAAAGGTCTCATATAGCATCCTTTCCATATCTTATGCAATTTGAGATCACAGATCTGAAATATCTTGGTTGTTATGTGACAAAATATGGACAGAAAAGAAAAGGTAGCTATTTAAGAGTTTTGGTACAATTGGGACATGACTGTTGACAGAATATTCATGACTGGTAGATTTGTGTGTCTTGACAGAAAGCATGGATGATGTGACAACAGGGACATCTAGTGGACTAAGATATTATAACCAAGTCACACTGCCAATACCACAGCTACAGAAGCACTAACAATGGAGCCAACTCCTCTTACATGTTTTATCAATACCTATTTGTGATTGTAGAACAATTCCTGTCATACGGGGTAACATACAAATGTTTTCATATTATAACTCCTTCTCAATAGTAACTATTTAATCAACATAATCATCTTCATACAATCACAATATTGCCCAAAAAGGACAACAAGTGCTCTAAAACAGTCATATAAATATGTGGCCAAATATTATGGACAGAACTGACAGTCCTGATTTAAACCCTGAGTTATAACAGTGTAATATGTAGTTACAATAGTGTGATATGTAGGCCAAAGCCTACAATTATTAGACAAACTGACTGCATCTTAAACTAAAATACATTCCATCAATCAACAGATGTGTGATGAAGATATCAGTAGGTAGTTCACATGACCCTATAGGGGTTCATAAACAATACAGTCCCCTATTTCTATGAGAATTAACAGTCTAGCCATTCCAAAACTATGTTCAACGCTACCTGCTGTACGACAGTGGGTCAAGTGAGATGCATTGTGGCAGATGGTCAGCAGAAGATAGACAAACAAGGGAGCAAGAAGGGGAGGAGGAGAGGTCAGGGAAAGAGAAATATGTGTGTGTGTGTGTGTGTGTGTGTGTGTGTGAGTGTGAGTGTGAGTGTGTGTGTGTTGGAGGCGGGGTGGATAGGAAATAGGGACGCTCAGTAATTCTGAAATCAGTGGTAGCGGGTCAGGAGTTGCTATTTCACTGTTTCAGAAACAGGAGTATCTGTGTTTGATCAGTAGCTCTGGGTCTGGTGGTTGCTGAACTAGACTCTGTTAGTAAAAGATACAGGAAAGACAGGCAAGCAGATGGACAGAGAGATTGACAGGAGATGGAGAGCATTGTGAGGGCGGAGGGAGGAGGGATGGAGACGTTAGAAACATAAAACAGACAGGAAGAAGGGAGGCAGAGGGAGGAGAGAAGACAGCATTAAGAGCAGAGCTGAGAGGAAGGAAAGTTTAGGAAAAACATCATATCATAGCAGAAACATGAGGAGAAAAACACAATGATGAACAGTCATTTCATTACCTCCGGTGTGTGTGTGTGGGTTGTGTGTTTGCCTGCATGTCTGTGTCTCACCTGTCTGCGGAGCGTGCGGCTGAGTGTGTGTGCGCGCCGTGGCGGGGGTAGTCGGGGTATATTCTCGGAGTCTGAGAGGCTGTGAGGACTGATGGGTCTGAAGAAGTCTGTAGGAACAGCCAACTGCTGGGAGCTCTCCTCTGGTTGGGATCGCACCGAGGTACTGGAGCCTGTGGTAACACACACAACACAAATATAACTTGTTTCTCTCACACAAAAACAACAAGGGACTATCAAAACAGTAGGTGTGGGCAAGGTTGGTTCCTGGTCCTTCTGTTCTAGAAATGTATTGGTTTTCCTGACAGCATTCACTTTGATCAAGGGGAAAGGTTACTGTGTGTGTGTGTTTGTTTGTGTGTGTCTGTGTGTGTGTGCAAACAATGTCGGCGTGTAGAGGGATTCTCTGTACTGTACCTGACAGGGCCCTGTTAAGTGCCTCTATGTGCTGTGGCCCTGTAGCCTGTGTCAGTACTGGAGCTAAGCCAGGAGCCAAGCCGGCTCCTGGGGGTCCGAAGGGCTCCAGAGGCAGGAACATGTAGCTGTCGTTGGGTAGGGAGTGGGTGCGGCCCACCGCGGACTTCCGTACACTCAACAGGTCGTCCTCCAACGGCTCCTCAGGATCAAGTAACTCCACCTGGGGGACAGAGAAACAGTCAGCCTCTTTCTGGACCTCCTTGGAGGTCTGACCACGGGTCTATGGCAGAGACTTCACACACTCACTCACACACACTCCACACATACACACATGAAGGAAGTAATTGTTGGCACACTGAGCGACAGACCAGACAGACAGCATCATTGCACTAGTGGCAGAGAGGAGACTGGAACAGACCTGGCTCTGGGCTCAGAGTTACTGAAACTAACTGAAACCACATTGTCTATGTCTTTATTGTAGCAAAACAAATGAATGAAGCATTTGTATGCTTGAGCTTTTTGCTGTAATCGCTTATCATTTATGCCACAGCTTTAGAGCAAGATGTTTATTCTATCCCTGGGTTCTGAGAGCCAGAAATCTGGGCCAGTGCCCTGCTATGTCCTTGGCTAGCAGACAACATATCTAACCCACAGCTACTAACTACAGAGATCGGAGTGGCACTACATTCACTTGTCACATTGTTTATAACACAGAGGACAGCACAAAAGAGAGAGCGAAAGAGAGAGAGAGACAGAGAGAGAGGACACATAAAGCAAACAAGGAAAAAAGAGAGAGGACAGAGACAAAAGAAAGAAATAGAGGAAGACAGAGCGAGACAGGGAAGATGAGAGAGAGACAGAGACAAAAAGAGAGAAAACACAAGAGAAAAAGAGATACGGGCAGGCGAGCAGGCGCACTAGTCTACTGGACTGGACTGGAACGGACAGACACCAGGCTAGAAAGGTGGAATGAAAAAGAGAGAGAAAGAGAGAGAGCGAGGGAGAAGAGCGGATGGTTAAAAAATCTCCAGGGTCTTCCAAACTCATGTGTATGTCCTGCTCACATCTCTCTGTATTTGACCTCCAGTTCTATGATTCATTTGAAATCATTCATGTGTCTGTGTGATGCATGTGCTGGGTTTAGAAATCCCCCTGACCCAGCTATTACATTCATCACACGCTACCACATAACCTGATTGATTAGTTCACTGCCCTTGTGATGAGTGGCAAGGTTGTACGTTGCCACCGCTCTCTGTGTCTGACGTGCAATGGAGAGAGAACGACTCTCAGGCTAACGAGGGTAAATTGGTCGTAAATTATCCCAGATTGTTTCCCGACAACTCTCAATTAGCTACGGTGCGTGGGGGAAACTCAGAGAGCTGAGAGCAGAGATGTCCTCTCTGAGCCACCGTAAAGGACATTGTGAGGAGACTAATTAGAACTGAAGTAGTGTAGAGGGAGTAGCTTCACCTCATGTCCCTCTCTACCCTATATCTGCCACTCAATTAGTGTTCAAGTTTACAAGTTGCTTGATTACCAAATTACAATAGTGTCATTACAAACAAAATTCATTGGTTTCTTTAGACATCTCAATATAGTGGTTATATAGTGTTGCCTAATAGACATCCAGAAGGTAACCTCCAACCTATAGCCAGTACCCCAGAGAGAGTGCGACTGGAGGGGCCAGCTGAGTTTGGAAGCTCCCTTGGGAAATGCTAAGCTACAAGAGACAGCAGAGGAAGAGAAGGCGATGGGATTAAGAGAGAGAGAGGAACTGTCAGTACGTTGGACTCCAGACTGGTTAGTAAGAGAGGGTTAATATCATCAGGGGTGGAGTCGTCGGTGAGAGCTAGGGACCAGGATTTGTCGGAGGTCAGAGAGAGAGCTTCCATCTCCGCTAGAGGGATCTAGATAGAGAACAAACAAGGCCCAGTGAGCAGAAAAGACACACGCACACACACACAATCCGACTAATCACACAAACAGACAGTGGCATGACACACATCCCACAATCTGATGACATGCATAGCACAGACGTGACAAGACATCAGACAGCATGTGCTGTAACAACACACAATTACATACTGTAGATATAGCAAACAACCCTACAGAACACCTAACACCTAAGATTGAATCAACAACAGACATATCAACAGATACATGGATAAATCACACATAAACCAACACACACACACAGATATATAAACCTAATTTCAGACAAACAGATATGACAAGTTCAAGTAAATATACTGACCAACAGTTAATGAAACATACAGATGACAAATACACAGCAATATCACACAGACAAACCACAAAATTGTCTATTATATATGATATTGAAAGGTTTTTATGAAGAGTAATTGACACAGGATGAGCTGGGAACATAAACAGACTTCATGTCATGCAACCTTAGTTTAGCTAGCATAAACACTGAGCACCATCTTGGAAGCGTTCAAACTCTCAGAGCTTGCTCTGCTAAATGCTTACTGTTTCTGACTTCCCTCCCTCACTCACCCCTAACCGGGAGAATTAATTGAGGAAATGCTTTTTGACAGGCAAACGACTGGGCCAGCAGTGCAGACAGGGGCAGGGGTCCTAACTGGCAGAGACTGAGTGGGGGCCTGGAAGAGATTTCTGAATCAGACAGAGAGGGAGAGGCAGTGAGGCTATTACTGCTGCGGCATTACGTTTGCCTCAATCCTTTATAAAAGCTTTAGCAGACACTGCTTAGCAATGCTAATGTGATTGGCTGAATTGTTTTGTCCTGAATGGGGAAAAGGAGACATTCAGATGCATAATTCAACAGTGATACATCGCTCAATGTTCGGGAAATTATCACGTACAGTGTGTGTGTGTCCAGCCAGCTTGGCAGCGGAGTCAAATTATTGTCATTAGTTGGTGCTCAATCCAATGGGTGGTTCGTTTTCAAAGCTCAAAGCCAAGTGTGTGTGTGTGTCTGTGTTTGTGTGTGTCTGTGTGCGGTAGGTATACTACCATATCATTACCCTATACAGCCAAGCTGAGAGAGGGATATTGGAGGGTGACCACATTTCTAATAATATTATTGGCCAAGGAACACACAGGGGATTAGAGAGAAATGGGAACACACAGTTAGAGGTGAGAGTTGAGTGTAGTAAGAGAAACAGGAGGGGGAAAGGGTTGAGTTAGAGCTGAGAGGAGAGTGTTTCCATAGATTGAGGCTGAGAGAAGACTTCAGCATGGGTGTGTGGGTGAGTGATCGGCTGAGGCGGAAGAATGACAGGGGTACGCAGGCGAGTTCATTGACCTTCTTGTCACTGCACTGCTTGCTGGGTAGTGGGGGCAGGGCGTAGTAGTGACATATTGACCCTGACAGGTTGTCCATCAGACTCAACTCTCCCTCCATCGAACCCTGGATCACCGAGGAGACAGAGTCAAACATCGCTCTCCGCTACAGACGGGCATAGAGAGACAGAGACCAAGAAAGAGAGAGAGAGGTAGATAGACAGACAGACAGACAAGAGGGGACAGAAAGAGCGAAGAAGAGACAGAAACGTAGACAGAAATAGAGACACAGAAAGAAAGACGAACAGGGAAAAAGGGAGCCGAAGGAAGAAGGAAGTGAGGGAAGACGACAAGTTCAGGTGTGGTAGAACACATACAGAGAATAAAACGCAGGTGGTGTGCACATGCTTCAGGACACGCATCAGGTTGTTAACCTACGTCTAGTCTATACAGAACCAATACTCGCAATCATAGTCATGTTCCTGAACACTGACAGTTCCTTCACCAAACCAGAAGGGGGCAGTAAAACACTACTAAAACTCCACTCTCAACCCCAGAGGGAGAAGAAACAGATTGGAGTTTAACCACACATGTTTCTGCCAGCGAGGGATGACAGAGAGGAGAGAGAGATAACATCAGAAGAATGATACAGCCCAACCTCTAGTCACTATAAAAAGGCCTGTTGGCTGGAAATAGCAGTCTAGCAAACAACATACGGCTGTGTCCTGTCTTTCCCATGGCATTACAGTGACCTATGGCTGGCACTAGTCTACTGGGACTGATACACATATGCAACTTTATTACAGGAAAAAGGTTCAGTACACATCATTGCATTTTGTATCAGAAAGTAGGCTGGTCCTCTTTGAAGTCTCGTAGATCGATGCATTGCACTCTTTTTGTCTATAAAGCACTCTTGCATAAACTTACGCCATACCTATCTAATTGTTGTGTGTATGTACTGACATGTATGTGTAACTGATAGATGCACACACACACACACTGCATGTTAATATTTTTAAATGTATGTAAATTGTAAAGTATTTTGTCTGTAATGTCTTTTTCATTACGTGTCGGACCCCCAGTAACACTAGCTGTCGCCATTGGCGTCAGCTAAAGGGGATCCTAATAAATCAAAAAGCAAAAAATGGTTAACCTTAAGATGTATAAGTTACCAGACTTGGACTCAAGGGATGGCTAACCCTTGAGATCCCTTCAATCTCCACCGAGTTAGGTAAATCTGCTTTTATTGTTTTTTTTGCGGCTCACGTGGAATGATCTCCAAAAGTCCTTAAAGTTGGTGGAGTTGGTCCTCTAGGGGGAGGGATCATCAACTAGATTCAACCGTGGGCTGTTCTTTTCTTGAGCGGATGGTCGGGGAACCGGAACATAATTAAAGATAGTTTGTAGACCGCAAATTGGCTGCAAGAAGCCCAAACAGATATAATAATTTCAAACCTTGCTTACATTTGTATATGATCGCATGTCTCTTTCTATCATGCATGGAAATACTTGGGAACAGATTTCCAAAATTAAAATCAATTGGAGCGGATTCCCTGGTGCTTTTACAGTCTTTTATGTCCATATAAAATGTTTAAATAAAATATATACAGTATCAGTCAAAAGTTTGGACACACCTACTCATTAAAAGGTTTTTCTGTATTTTTACTATTTTCTACATTGCAGTATAATAGCGAAGACATCAAAACTATGAAATAACACATATGGAATCATGTAGTAACCAAAAAAGTTAATTTGAGATTCTTCAAAGTAGCCAACCTTTGCCTTGATGACAGCTTTGCACACTCTTGGCATTCTCTCAACCAGATTCATGAGGTAGTCACCTGGAATGCATTTCAATTAACAGTTGTGCCTTGTTAAAAGTTAATTTGTGGAATCTCTTTCATTCTTAATGCGTTTCAGCCAATCAGTTGTGTTGCGACAAGGTAGGGGTGGTATACAGAAGATAGCCCTATTTGGTAAGAGACCAAGTCCATATTATGGCAAGCTCAAATAAGCAAAAAAAAATGACAGTCCATCATTACTTTAAGACATGAAGGTCAGTCAATCTGGAAAACTTCAAGAACTTCTAAAGTTTCTTCAAGTGCAGTCACAAAAACCATCAAGCGGACATAGAGAGACAGAGACCGAGAAAGAGAGAGAGAGGTAGATAGATAGACAGACAGACAAAGTGCAGTCACAAAAACCATCAAATTGGCTCTCATGAGAACCACCACAGGAAAGGAAGACCCAGAGTTACCTCTGATGCAGAGGATAAGTTCATTAGAGTTACCCGCCTCAGATTGTAGCCCAAATAAAATCTTCACAGAGTTCGAGTATTAGACACATCCCAACATCAGCTGTTCAGAGGAGACTGCAGGAATCATGCCTTCATGGTCAAATTGCTGCAAAAAAAACACTACTAAAGGACAGTAATAAGAAGAAGAGACTTGTTTGGGCCAAGAAACACGAGAAATGGACATTAGACTGGTGGAAATCTGTCCTTTGGTCTGATGAGTCCAAATTTGCAATTTTTGGTTCCAACCGCCGTGCCTTTGTGAGATGCAGAGTAAGTGAACGGATGATCTCCGCATGTGTGGTTCGTGAAGCATAGAGGAGGAGGTGTGATGGTGTGGGGGTGCTTTGTCGGTGACACTGTCAGTGATTTATTTAGAGTTCAAGGCACACTTAACCAGCATGGCTACCACAGCATTCTGCAGCGATACACCTCCCATCTAGTTTGCGCTTAGTGGGACTATCATTTGTTTTTCAACAGGTCAATGACCCAAAACACACCTCCAGGCTGTGTAAGGGCTATTTGACCAAGAAGGAGAGTGATGGAGTGCTGCATCAGATGACCTGGCCTCCACAATCACCCGACCTCAACCCAACTGAGATGGTTTGGTATGAGTTGGATTGCAGAGTGAAGGAAAAGCAGCCAACAAGTGCTCAGCATATGTGGGAACTCCTTCAAGACTGTTGGAAAAGCATTCCAGGTGAAGCTGGTTGACAGAATGCCAAGAGTGTAAAAAGCTGTCATCAAGGCGAAGGGTGGCTACTTTGAGGACTATAAAATAGAAAATATATTTTGTTTAACACTTTTTTGTCACTACATGACTCCATATGTGTTATTTCATAGTTTTGATGTCTTCACTATAATTCTACAATGTAGAAAATAGTACAAAATAAAGAAAAATCCTTGAATGAGTCGGTGTCCAAACTTTTGAATGGTACTGCATATATAAATAATATTTTTATTTTTTTCTCAGAAAACTTGGGGGCAAATAAAACCACCGGCTCCCCAGTTGGGGAACCCTGCTCTAGGGCAATTCAGGCAGATGTGAGACAGGCTTTTTTCTGAAGAATGTGTTTGTTTCATATTATTGATTGTGTTTTGCTTTTCGTGTTTTGTGTTTGCTTTTCATGTATTGTGCAATCGATGTGTATATAGATATGTATAGTACAATTGTTGTTGTTTATTGATGTGTTCATGCAGGGCTCATCTGCGAAAGAGACTGTGGTCTCAGCATGATTCCCTGTTTAAATAAAGGTTAATATACAAGCAGACAAACACACAAACACAAGAGAGGGAAACTCATTCAGGAGTTCAACAGTTATGGACAAAAGCATCTGTCTGCAAATTCTACTGTAGCTCCTCAATGCTAATTCATGTTTCCCCCTGAACCAGGGATAGGATTAATTCCAAACCCCACCCTTACACACACACACACACACACACACACACACACACACACACACACACACACACACACACACACACACACACACACACACACACACACACACACACACACACACACACACACACACACACACACACACACACACACATAGACATCACACACCCAGGTGTCAATAAACCACACTCACCTCTAGTGGTGGCTCCAGGCCTAGCGGGGGATCAGTGCTGATGTGTATGGAGTCTCTTCTAGTGATATCTGCTGGGGGAGAATCCATCACATTGCCCCTCCTCTGGATCTCCCTCTCTGGAGACCTCCAGGGGGAGCCCCCAGATCCTTCCTCCATGCCCAGGGCCAGAGGGCTTAGCTGGGGTGATCTCCCACTGCCTCCCCCGCCCCTTCCTCCGTGCTGGAGCTCCAGCTCTAGTTCAGCCTCCAGCTCTGCCTCCTCCTTGGCCTCTTTGTTGCTCTCCTCCAGGTGCTTCATGAGGACAGCTATGACCACGTTGACCAGGACAAATTGGGCAGTCAGCACAAAGGAGACAAAGTAGATAGGAGAGACCACCGTGTTGTAACAAGTGCCTGCATTCTCCTGTTGACAGTCTCGCAGGGTGTCCTGGAAGGGACATACATATGTGGATGAACACATGAAGAAAGAGACACAACACAGACACTGTATACTATGAATCGAGAATGGTGACAAGCAACAGTTGATCCAAAATGGTGGCCCAGTCTCACCTTCATAATGCCGTTCCAGTTGTCTCCTGTAGAAACTCTGAACAGCAGCAGGAAGGCCATGCCAAAGTTCTTAAAAGTAGCGTAGCGTCCCAAGCCCTCACACGGGTGCAGCTCATCACAAACTGACAGAGAGACAGAGAGAGGGAGAGGGAAAATGAGAGAGCTGGGTGTGTGTGTTCCAACGTAACAGAGAGCTTCCAATTAAATCATAATCACGGTGAAGCTAAAAGCCACAATTAGTGAAATCAATAAATTATTTCAACAAAGGAATCAAAAGAAAGCAATTAAGATCTAATGTGAATTAAGCCCCAGCAGAGAACATTTTATACCCAGAGCAGCTGTGTGTGTGTGTGTGTGTGTGTGTGTGTGTGTGTGTGTGTGTGTGTGTGTGTGTGTGTGTGTGTGTGTGTGTGTGGTGTCCTTACTGAGATCACCAAACAGTTCCACTCCCAGTGCTGCGAAGATAAAGAAGAGCAGCATGAAGAGAAGACCCAGATTCCCCACCTGCAGAAAGACGAGAGAGGGATGAGACAGAGGAGAGGGGAAAGTAGAACCAACTCACCTGCTTTTACACAACTAAAGTTATAGTTTCAATATAAATTACAACGAGAGTTCAGTTCACGTTACAGGGTTGACCTTAAAATGCGGTGAGAGACAAATAAATAACTAGTAAATAATAATCTTCAGAAATGACTTTGTCAAAGCAACAAAATTCCTAGGGCTTTGCAATGATGGTGAAAACGTGGAGACATTTTGGGGTTAAGTGGGTTAAAATCTTCCTAGAAGTCACAGAGGGTGCACGGATTTCAGATTGATTGAATTAACCATGTGGTCGATATTAAAGGGCACTTTATTGAATATAACAGGCCTTTAAAATTCCTTAATGGTGCACAATTTCTACTTAAAATGTCAAAGGGATGCAAAATACACTCATTTCATGGAACGACCCAGAGTGAATTGAGATAAGGCAATAGAGAGGTAGAGGGTTTATGCCCAGGTCGGGTACAGTAAGCCTACAGCTTTAGAATGTACTCCAAAGCTAATCTCAGCTGACCCAAAAAATGTGTAAATTATTATCATTATTAATTATGTAGATATGACAAGCTCTGAAGGAATTAACACTGTAGCCTGCAGCTCAACATGTACCCTAACTCTGCTCTCTCTCATCACTTTATCTTCATCCTCTCCCTCCCTCCCTCCCTCCAATCTGAGTTTTAGACAGAATTGGCAGCGACAGCATCTTGCAGCCTTTCCTCACATCCTATCTCTTCCTTTCTATTTTGCTGTCTCTTATCTATCTCTCTCCTCTTTCAAAACGTTTTACCCCTTCTACCTCTTCTATCAGTTCTTCCCTTTCTCCCTCTATCTCTGCATCAGAAACACCCAGCTAATCGGTGCATCTGTATCTCCATAGTACCCTGGAAGAAGCATGGAAAGAGACCCATATTATAGTCGAAGGTGAGGAAGATTAGTAATGGAATTGGATGGGCGTAAGTAAAATGGCTGATGCAACCATAAACCCAATTGAAAGGCTAAATGTGAAAAGGCTAAAATGTCTTAGACCGGAAGAACATGCACAGTGATCTGGTGGTAGTACCTCTACTGTACTTTACCTGAGGCAGAGCCTGCATGACAGTGTCCAGCAACGCTCTCATCCCCACTGCCATCTTCAGTAGCTTCAGCACTGAGGACACACACACACACAGCGAGAGAGAAAATTATGATATTTGGGAATAACTGTGGTAAAACATATTCTGTGAGATACTAACCGAGGTTGCACTCTGTGATGATGTCTGGGGTCGCAGTCTGATGATGTCACTGACAGGGCAGTGACGGATGAGGCAGGGTTAATTGCCGTTGGTAACAGTGGAGGACGGCCACAACACCCTTAGGGTCCTGTGTGATAATAATCTATGACAACTCCCACCGCTAGTTCTTTCATTACACACACAGTCATCAGATGAGCATCCCTATCTCATCACTCACTCCTCATCCTCTACCTCTTCCTATCATCATACTCTCTTTCACATGTTGCCCTCTTCTTTAGTAATAAGCCCAAATTAGATGAGCGGCCATGCTTTCCTTCTGAATCTCTCAACACATTCTCTTTACCCTTCTAACTCTCTCTTCCCTCCATTCTCTCTAATCTTGCCCTCCTGTCTTTACACAGACAGTAATCAGCTTACCCTCTCTGCTATCTTTCCTCTCTTTATTGAACAGTAATCCGAGAGAAGCAGAGGAGCAGTACTGCCTGTTACTGCTTCTATGTTCTTCTGCTCTTCCTCTTTTCTTTCCATGCACTTCTCTTTCCTCTATTCTTCCTCTCTCCAGTCTGTCTCCCAGTCTGTCTCCTGGAGCTCCTCTCTCCCTCTCTCTCCACATCTCTATCCTGTGTTTGTGAGATGACTTTGTTCCGAGTGCCATCTGGTCTCATTGCACCTCACCAGGGAAGCTCTATGACCCGCCACACAAAAATGACAAAGAGGGGAGTCCTTGGGATACCTACCGATGCTTTACAACCCATATTAAAACAGCAGGACAGTCCAGGAGGCACATTTACTTTGTTTGTGTGTGTGTGTGTGTGTGTGTGTGTGTGTGTGTGTGTGTGTGTGTGTGTGTGTGTGTGTACCTCGTGCTATCCTTAGCACTCTCATGATTCTGATGATAGTAGGGTTGATGGGCAGGGATGCGTTGACCTCAATCTCCTCCAGAGTGATGCCCATGATGGACAACAATACTATGGCAAGGTCCAGCTGGTTCCACCTATACACACACATAAAGGGCATGTTATACACGCACCAATGACACGTGCGCATACTAAGGGTCACTTTACTCAAAGGTGAGCCCACAAGATAAGGATGGAAAATTGTAGAAAACCTCAGGCCTTGGGAGGTCTTAAGTTAGTGTGTTAGTGTGTGAGACAATCCAAGGATCAGTCAGAGGCCCTGGGCCATCTAAAGTGTTTCATTAGAGCAAAGTTCTACAATAACATGATGAGAGAAATCACTGATACACTTTCCCACCTAGATTATTGTAGATATAACAAACCCCACAAGATCATTATTAACTTGCTGTTCCAAGTCGAGCAGAACTGTTCTGTCTTGGAAAGAAGGTGATGAGAACACAATGTGTGTAAGCAGAGTAAATGTTTTTT
Organism: Brachymystax lenok tsinlingensis; assembly: GCA_030435695.1. Lineage (NCBI taxonomy): Eukaryota > Metazoa > Chordata > Actinopteri > Salmoniformes > Salmonidae > Brachymystax > Brachymystax lenok. Next base: position 26,976,975 of record CM059804.1, read on the forward strand.
CCACTTCTGCTCCATCAGAAATGTGTGTGTGTGGGTATGTGGGTGTGTTGGTGTGTCGTGGTCTAACTCCTAAGCCCCTTGCCATCGTTGAGCATGTCTGCCAATTCACCATATTTTCAAAATGTCTTTATCTGCCAGGGTCCAGTGTGTGTGTATGTGTGTTCTCTGAGGGCAGGGTCTAGTGTGTGTGTATGTGTGTTCTCTGAGGGCAGGGTCTAGTGTGTGTGTATGTGTGTTCTCTGCGGGAAGGGTCCAGTGTGTGTGTATGTGTGTTCTCTGAGGGCAGGGTCCGACGCCACTCGATAGTTTCTCCGTCACGTCAGTGTCTAACTACTCAGAATGCATGAATAAACACTCCAGCAAATCACTTTAAACACAATTACATGTTCAGATGGACCCCCAAGGGACCTGGCTGCCTCTGTGTGTGTGTGTGTGTGTGTGTATGTGATGTGACACTCTGGATCTCAGCCGGGGGATAATGGTCTAATCTGGCAACCACAGAGGATATCATAGGCCTCTCGGTTACAAGGTCCACTGCAAACTCACACTGTCGGCACTGAATGTATAGTAACTGCGAGTGTGTACGTAGTCCTGTGTGTGTTTGCGTGCGTGTACATGGCTGCGTGTGTGTGTGCATCTCTATGTGTGTGCATGTCTGTGTGTTTGTGTTTGTGGTGTTCAGTTGGAAGCCAAGGATTTTAAAGCTATGATATAATCTGAGGCAGTGTGTTTTACGAGTGTTTAACGAGGCAGTTTGTATTCATAAAGGCCTAACTGAGAGAGAGTAATCCACCACTGCACCTTTCCACAGCACACTAACTCACACACACCATCTCTTCACCTGAACATATCTGGGCCCATATTCACAAAGCATCTCCCCATGTCCATATACTAGGCAGTTTTGCTCTAAAAAAGCTAAACTGATCCTGAGACAAAGTGTGACCTCTGACCTGTCCTTGAAGAAACGTCGGAAGCCAAAGGCCACCAGCTTGAAGACAGACTCCAGGACGAAGACGATGGTGAAGATGTAGTTACAGATCTTCAGCGCCTCGTCCAACTCCTGGAGAGAGAGTGGGGTTGAGGGAGGGAGGGACGGAGGGAGGGAGGGACGGAGGGAGGCATGGTTAGTAGTACAGTATTCCATAGGTTATAGCTTCTGTATATATGGTCTCTCTCTGACGTCCTACTCTCCCAAAGTGAACAATTTCCCAGAGTCAGCCATTTTCAACACCCTACCATCTCCCTCTCTCTCCCTTCTCTCCCTCTCTCTGCTTATTTTTTAAAAGACCGTTCGGTATAAAAGTGTCTCGTAGCCCGTGGGAATTCACGATACCCATCTTAATGTAAAAAGTGACCTTTTCCTAGTAGGCATGTTGTGAGAAGATCAGACAAGTAACTCTATAGGGATTTACTGACTCTGCTCTCCTCTGGCCACCCTTACCGCATATCTCTCTCTCTCTCTCTCTCTCTCTCTCTGTCATTTTCTCTCTGTTTCCCCTTTGTCTTTGTTTCTCTCTCTCTCTACCACCCTCATCTCTCTCTATTACTGTCTCTCCTTTTCTCTATTTCTCCATTCTCTATATCTATATCTCATGCATAACCTTTCTGGACACATGGTAATTTCATCGAAAAACTCAAGCAGTTTTCATCACAAATCACCTTTCGGCTGATAATAAACAATGACAATTCATTGAGACATAATTTACGTGGGAGTTTAGTTCATGAATTGTTTGTATTACTTCATGTGATGTGGAGAAAATCCCCTGAAGAATTGAAATAACTTTTCTCAAATCCGTTTGTGCAGGCAAACTACAAATCCCAGAGTAATGATGTTGGACTATGTGGAATGAATACAAACTAGGCTGTCATGGGAATCTTTGTCTGTGTTTTCTGAGGGGCCATGGTGATAACTAACGAACTTCAAATCGACTACCTTAAAACTACAGACCCCATCATTGCTCAGGTCCTACCTTTGGCTGCTGGTAGTGTTCCATCGCCATGGTGATGACATTGAGTGCGATGACGATGGTAATGAAGAGGTCCAGATACTGGGAGGTGCACATCTTGTGGATGAGGAGACGAGTGGGGGAGTAATCCGAGTAGTAAGGCTTACTCTGAGCTTCTGTTGGAAGGGGGGAGTAAGAGAGGGGAGGACGGGGAGGTAGGCAGGGTGGGGGGGTCATAGAGTGAGATAGGGCGTAGTGTACTGGACATTGTGGGTAAAAGGTTTCGAGAGGTGGATGCCAGCCCGCAGGTCTCAAGAGGTAGAATAGTGTTAGTTAAAGAAAAACATACACACCCATACTGACATATATCACATAATTACAGAAGATAGAGGCAGATAAAGAGACGCAAATGAAAGACAGATGGAGTAAGAGAGAGAAAGGTACATGGAAAGAGAGGTATACAATTTGAGGAAAGGAGAGGAAAGAGGTACAGGAAGACACAGACATCTTGGAAAAGGAGAATGAGTGAAAACGAGGGAGAGAAAGCGAGAGAAGCACAGTGTTCCTGGGCCCAGGTCCCCTGTGGCTGCCAGTCATGACTAATCAAATCAGAGATGCTCTCCTCTGATCAACAATTATTCAAATGTAGTCTCCTCTGAGAGAGCATGAACGGAAATAAACAGCATCGCCACCGCCCAAAGTGGTGTGTGTGTGTGTGTGTGTGTAGAAGAGACTAGCTGTGGAGGAGGGAGGTTATTTTGGTGCATTGGGAGGCTGTAGGGAGCGGGTTGTGAATGGTTAATTTATGCTGTCTCTTTCAATGCAGCTTTTTATCCCTTTTTCACTCTTGCTGTATCTTTTCTCTACCTCTTTCTCTTCCTCTCCTTCTCTCTCATAAAGACCCTACTGGACACAGATGTCAATTCAACGTCTATTCCACATTGGTTCAATGTAATTTAATTGAAATTACATGGAAACAAATTACAGCCAGGACGATACCAGTATCGCAATATTTTTTGCAGGGCAAAAATTCTAACACTAACAATTCTAACAAACTCTTTGGTCCTTTAAAAAAACATCTGTATGTAAAATATTGTGTCCTATAGCTTGGAAAATAAATAAATGTGACGACCTAATTATGTTTGTTTCCAACATTAGGGCTGTTTACCTAAATAAGTTAAATCTGCTTTGGGTTTTGTTTCCATGCCAAGACGCTAACAAATATCGCGATACTGGTATCATCCCGACCCTAGAAATAACATTGATTCAACCAGTGTGTGCCCAGTGGGACATACTGTACACAACAAAAACAACAGTTGATTTTACAGTTCAGTATATCACTTACAGTTTCACACCTGTTTCTCTCATCTGCCCTCCCTTTATCCATCCATCCATAAAGGACAGAGGAAAGAGGAGTAAGGGGGAGGAGAGAGTCTCTCTATCAGTCTCTGTCCTCATCCCTCTTTCATCATTGAAAGAGAGAGAGAGGACATATGAAGTAGAGGAGGAGTCAGCGACAGGACAGAATGGAAACACACACACACAGCGTGATTCCCCCAGGTGCTGTTCAACTCTCCCTCTTGCCAATTAGCCCAGGTGGCTGCTGCAGCAGCTGTCTAAAACTCCTGATGGGGTGCGTGTGTGTGTGTGCTTGTGTGTGTGTGTGTTCGTGTATTCACTGTTTGGTCCATTGTCACCTCTTCTCCTCTGTCCTCTTCATCATAAATCTACTTGAGTGTGAGGCTCTCTCTCGTTTGGTGTCTACCTGGGCTATTGCTTTATCGTACATTTATTGTACAAAATGTAGACCCATTATACGTTATAGCAGTGCATGTATTATAGGCAGTAAACCCACTGGCGTAAATGTTGTGGCAGAGAAACTTCCTGGGAAAATGCTTAGCTTCTGCAGTTTTGCTGCAGGGCCTAACACTTTATTTTAATGGGCCTCACTAGAGGCTCGATAAATGAAACTGTTAGTATAGTGTATTGAGCATCCATTGCTGTATCTTGAGAGGACTGTCCAAATAATGTATTAGACATTTCAGTGGCTGACTGTGTTTTTTTTAAAGCAATCTAAATCGGTTTTGTAAGTGCAAAACTCTCATAGGTTTAAAACGCTACATCAAGAGAGGGAGAAGTAGAGAGGGAATGAGAGAGACAGACCTTCCCTGTGTAAGTACTGCACTGAGAAAGGGAGAGGAAGAATGAGAGAGTGAGAGAGGGAAAACAAGAGAGTAGAACCTTTTCCCCCTTGGCTCAGGCCCAGCTCTCGCTCGGGGAGGTAGGAGAGGTGAGAGTAGAGAGGGCCAAATTATACCTCCACTACTCCCAAACTCTCACTCCCACTCTCTCTTTCCAGAGGGAGAAAGAGCTGAGCAGCACTCAGAAAATGGATCTGTCTTTAGACTCACTGGAACAGACTGACACTGTGATATCTTGCCAAACCAATGAGTCAACATAACGTCCACATTAGCTTTTTCCAAATCAGCTTTAAAGACTGTGTGAGTGTAAAAGTTTGTGACTGTATGTTTGTATGTGCACATAGTGCCTGTGTGTGTTTGTGTGCGCAGTGGGGGATGTGAGGGCATATTCAGGTCTACTCTTGTGGGAAAAAGGGGACTTTGACAAGATGATAGTGAAGAAGTTAGGTGTGAATAAACTTCAGCACAGTCATCTTTCTCTATATATTTCTCTCTCTCTCTCTCTCTCTCTCTCTCTCTCTCTCTCTCTCTCTCTCTCTCTCTCGCTCACACAAATAGAAACATTACATTCACAAACATAACATAAACATCAACCAGACCCACATCCCATCAATCAAGCCAAGGGGCCTTAGACATTTGTAGTCCGCTAATTGGGATAAGAGGATCTGCTGAATGACTAGAACGCAGCATATTAAACAGAATGTCCATGTTGGTGCCCTGTGTAAGGATTATTGAATACCCTACATGTTGGTGCCCTGTGTGAGGATTATTGAGTACCCTACATGTTGGTGCCCCGTGTGAGGATAATTGAGTACCCCACATGCCTCGTGTGAAGATTATTGAGTACCCTACATGTTGGTGCCCCGTGTGAGTATTTCGCCAAAAAGATAGCTATACTTTAACCCTTCAAGAGGTAATGGTATGGTTCAGGTATCATATACATATGACACATGATGATATGTTACTCTTGGAGATCTAAGACCCCTTTGGCTGAAAGCACTGGTGAAGCGTCAAAGATCATCTGACTGAAAAATAAAGGAGCAGTTAGTTAGCAAAGAACACCAAAGCAATAATAAAACCTGGTCCAGAAACAACCTCTTAACCCCTTGCCCCACGTTACCTATACCCATCTGAATCTTTGAAGTCTACAAAATGAGGGTATAAAGGTTAGGGTGAGGAACTAGGAGTTATTTTTGGACTGAGCCACACTCAGTAACTTCAGGAAGACGAGGCTCGGGTTGGGAAATACAGACACACTGAAGTCCCTGGTCATGTGGCGAGGGAGTGGATACACCACAGCACAGCACGATGGGTTTACTGTCACAGTGTGAGTGGGCTTTGATTGGATTGGAGTGAATGTATGTACAGTGTATGGGTTTGAAAGGTCTGGTTGGATTGGATGTGTGTGTATGGGTTTGACGTAGCTTTGGTGGGGTTGGGTTGGATGTACAGTGTATGGCTTTGAAGAAGCTTTGGTTGGGTTGAATGTGTGTGTAGGGGTTTGAACTTGAAGGATCTTTGGTTGGGTTGAATGTGTGTGTATGGGTTTGAACATAAAGTAGCTTTGGTTGAGTTGGTTTGCACATGCATTGTATAGACTTGAAGGAGGTTTGGATTGATTGGATGTGTGTGTGTGTGGGTTCATAACACAGTGGAGTTATGTGTTGGATACCGTGAAAGGACCTATAGGGTGCTGTGTTGATTTTCAACCAAGCTGTAGATGGTACCATATCATGGATTGTTGTAGAGTAACTTTGGTACTATTGGGATGTGAAAGTTGTTTAAATCTCGACGATGCACATGTGATGCTTTTGATGATTGGTCAGGTGAAACTGGGGCTTGTGGTAGAAAGATGATTGAAGGGGGGCTTGAGAAAAGGAGGATAGTCTTTGAGCTTTGGATGGTAAAACAATGTCTGTGAAAGGAAGAACAGGCCAGAGGCAGTAAGATCAGTCACAATGTTACGGTCAGGATAATTTCCTGTTTCAGGTCAAAGGTCAAGATGATGTGGTGGAAAAACAGTTTTAAAAAATCCCAGTACCAATATCAGTAAGGTTATACCTTTGTAGGTGTTGTGACTGATTTTACACCCCTGCTCTTTGTGGTCAATGGATTGGTTCATAATAAGAGTCAATGTGTGCTGGGTCAAAAGGTGGTGCTGGTTGATTACAGCACAAGCTCATATCAAGGTGAAGGGATTAACATCAAGTGAAACTAACATTGAATTTAATTATGTATTAATGACTTTGATTTTAGAGCCAGCAAACATTGAGTCATAAGGTTAGATCAGAAAAGATTCTGGTGGATTTCCCAAAATGCACTGCTCCCCTATTCAGCACCAATGACAAAAAGAAAAAACAAAAACGTTACCGAAAAGAGAAGTTGAGTATTGTGAGAAAAGAGGAGCAACAGAGCAGTTTGAGGATCCCAGAAGAAAGAGGCATATAAATAATAACATGACATCATTCACAATGACAGGGCATGGTAATTCATACACGCACACAAACACGCAAAAATGCACAAATACAAACACACACTCACTCACACACATACAAAGACATACAAAGACACACACGAGTTGTGCTGGTACATATGGTAGACTGACACACACTTCTTTCTGAGTCTGACTTGAGCAGGATGGATCAATTGGAATGGAGACTGCAATGGCGAAGGCAGGCGATTGGACAGCAGTGAGTGGAAGGCGGGGTTAACAGGGCAAGAGAGTGATGATGGGCAAATGAGAATATAAGCATATAAGAAACAGACCAATGAGATTTCAGCGTTTCACAACTATTACCCCTGTATCATAGTCTGGTAAAGTCGAGGCTAAATCCTTTAAAGGGGCAATCTGCAGTGGCTACATCCATTTTTGGACATAAAAATGAACGATAGAATACCCATTGATTCTTGAAGAAAATAACTTATAAATGCCTCTTGAGCTTAGTTCCACTGTCGTACCCCATCCGAATCCAAAATATGCACTTGTTTTACTCCAATGTTTGTAAACAAAGTAAATTAAAACTATAATTTTTATATAATGGATGGTCAGTCCTCGCATCCATAGCTCTGTATACACATTTGAGAGTGGTTAAATCTTTCCAGACCCATCCCTCAGTTTTTTACCGAAATAGGGGCTGAGAGAACGCTTTGTTTCAACTGCTGATTGCCGCTTTAAGTACCTTGTAGCATTAAATATGGTGTTCAGCTCAGTGGCAGTTACGTTTGCCAAGACCCAGGAATCAGCAATTGAGGAGTGCAGTTTTAAAGGACCACCACATCACCTCTTTCTTCCTACTCGACACTAATCATGTAATATTCTACCACTGGCACATGCATCTCTTTGACTGTCCAATAATCCCCAGTTTTCGGGTTGGCTTGATCTACCACCTGGGTAGCAGTACATCTGTCCAACTGCTGGTACACCACATGTTAATCAGCCTCCTTCACTGTTAGCTTGGACTGTAGGACACACATACACACACCTGCTAACACACACGCACAGATACATAGGTTACACACGCAAGTACATAATGCACACACACCTTTTCTCTACCCAGTTACATTCAGTGGATCTCTTGTTGTTATCTAACATATCCTAAGCAGAGCTCAAAGGCAATGTGCCAGCACACTTTAGAAGCACTAATTCTAACACCTCCAACCATGAAACATTCATACCCTCACACACTTTCATAAAATCCACTAGCACTACTTATAATACAAGGACCTTCTACTGTTACAGGCTCATTCACCTAACAGCATCAGACCACTGCAGGGATACATATTGATTAGCTAGTTAGGCTGGACTAATCTAGGCTAGGTAACTGAAGCTAAGCACAACTGTCTGGTTATGTTAGGCTAAGAGGTGTATTGGTGCGAGCATTGGTGGGGTTACACCTACACCTTAGGTCATGAAAGTGATTAAATATTTAAATTCCTCTAACACTACACTTAACTCTGCTACCAATACCTAGCCGGTGGCATGAAACATTTATCCCCCACCCACATCCTGAGAACTTCCTGACATAATGAATCTGTAGGGGAGGACGTTTCAATCACTAACTGGCACAGGTCTTATCAAAAAGGAACTGTCTACACACCGTTATAGCTCGATTAAAATTTAAAGGCAACTTTCCCGTGTTCTCGGAGACTGCACTCACGGTAAACGTTGCATATGTCGGCTCAATCGGAAATTCCCTTTCCATTTTTAGCGGATCCAGCCATTTCTCTCACTTCTATTTCTCTCTCTCTCTTTCTCACCCTTCTCTTGCTCTCTCTATCTCCTTCCACCTTTCCTACCTTTAGCCCGCCCCTTACTGTCTTTCAATCTCTCTCCCTCTCTCTCGCCACCTTACACCGCCCCTCACCTCCTATCCATCTCACCTTACTGTCATTTTTTGCATTCTCTCTCTCAACCTCTCTCTATCTCTCTCCTTCTTAACTGCAGTCCTACATCAGGGGAATATAAAGGAGGGAGAAGAAGAAGGATAGAAAACTTCCGATAGATCCATCTCTGTTAGCACTGACCTAGATAGAGCTGGCTGCCCGTGGTGTGTGTGTCTGTGTGTCTGTGTGTGCACGTGTGCGTGTGTGACAGTATTGGTGACAGGGGGAGGAGTTGGCACTCTTGTCCTAGCCATTTACGGTTCAGTGCGTTGCTGACATCATAGTTTAGTGGTAAAACATGTTAAATAGCCTTGTTTCACCCACTGAAGGTGAACATAATAATTAAATGGGCTACAATACTAATTACTCTCTACATTACCATCATGTATGTATATTTATTTTTACACCCTATCATAATTATTAGTAAAAAGTGTGCTGAAGTAGGACATTATATATTAATACTTTTTATTTTATTTTTATTTCATCTTTATTTAATAGCCCAACCAACTACCTCATCCCCTACCATTTTCACTTATTTTTCTTGCTCCTTTGCACCCCAGTATTTCTACTTTGCACATGAATCTACTGCACATCTACCATTCCAGTGTTCAATTGCTGTATTGTAATTACTTCGCCACCATGGCCTATTTATTGCCTTACGTTCCTTATCTTACCTCATTTGCACACTTTGTATATAGATGTGTTTTTTTTCTACTGTATTATTGACTGTATGTTTGTTTACTCCAATGTGCAACTCTGTGTTGTTGTATGTGTCGAACTGCTTTGCTTTATCTTGGCCAGGTCGCAGTTGTAAATGAGAACTTGTTCTCAACTTGCCTACCTGGTTAACTTCTTAGAGAGCGGCAGCTGAGGTGTCGGTTTTGGAGAGTCTGGTGTGCCCAAAGTAAAAATATGAGAGGGGCTATCCTCAAACAATCAAATGTTGTGCTTTCACCGTAATGCCTTTTTGAAATCTGACAACGCTGTGATATTGCCAAGAATCAGAGCTTTTGATGACTATGCAACACTTGTATATGAATGTTTAATAATTCAACTTTTGGATTTTGAATTTTGAATTTGGCGCCTTACATTTCACCGGGTAGTGTCGGGAGTGTCGCTAGCGCGCCCCACTGCTCCCTAAGTAGTTAACTTCTTAGGGAGCGGCTCCCGAGGTGACGGTTTTGGAGAGTCTGGCGTGCCCAAAGTAAAATGCCTCCCACTCAGGCCCAGAAAACAGGATATGCACATAAGTAGTACTATTGAATAGGAAACACTCTGAAGTTTCTAAGAGGAAATTGTCAGGCGACCACTTTTGTAAACACGATTTGACGCATGCGAAATTGTGAACGCGCACCACTTTATTTTTCTTTCCTATCGTTCACGTTATCGCCCGGTTGAAATATTACAGCAAATATACCCAAAAGTATACCTAAGGATTCATTAAAAATGTTTGATTTGTTTGTAGAAAGTGTATAGGTATAATTTGAACGTGTTCTCTTCACGGTTCAATGGGCGACTCAACGGTGGATTTTATGATCATAACGCGCCAACCAAACTGAGATTTATGGGTATAATAAATGACTTTTTCTAACAAAAGAAGCATGGATTGTCTTCGTTGGACACTTGGGAAGCCCTCAGCAGAAGTTCATCAAAGGTAAGCGATTTTATATTAGTGATTTTATGCGTTTTGTGAGACCCGTGTTGGGTTATGGATTTATGCTAATGCGTAAATATTAGAGGTGCTACCCTCAAACAATCAAATGTTGTGCTTTCGCCCGTGAAGCCTTTTTGAAATCTGACAACGCTGTGATATTGCCAAGAATCAGAGCTTTTGATGACTATGCATCACTTATATATTGATGAATGTTTAATAATTCAACTTTTGGATTTTGAATTTGGCGCCTCACATTTCACCGGGTAGTGTCGCTAGCGCCCCACCACTACGTAAGTAGTTAACTTGTTAGGGGCGACACTACCAGGTGAAATGCAAGGCAAAATCCAAAAGTTGAATTATTAAACATGCACCAATATACAAGTGTTTCATACTCATCAAAAGCTCTGCTTCTTGGCAATATCACAGCATTGTCGGATTTCAAAAAGGCTTTACGGCGAAAGCACTACATTTGATTGTTTGAGGGTAGCACCTTCAATATTTTCCATAACCATGAAATCTTTAGCCAGCGCGGTCAATAGAAAATGCATTTCACAGGGAAAACCTGTGCCTTACCTTTTGTAGAACTTCTGCAGAGGGCTTCCTAAGTGTCCAACGAAGACAATCCATGGGTATTTGGTTAGAAAAAGTAATTTATTATATCCATAAATCTCAGTTTGGTTGGCGCCTTGTGTTCAGAAAATCCAACGTGAAGAGAACGCTGCTCAACTAAACCTATAAACTTTCCTCAACAAAACAAAAAACAATTAAAATGCATCCTTAGCTTATCTTTTATGAATAAAAATGATAATCTTTCACTTGGATGGTCACCTAAACGTTATATAAGTCAAATAAAGTGGACCGCTCAGCCGAACGTGCGCCCAAAAACGTGCAACTGAAAAAGAGCTCCCCTCACCAAAACCCTTACCTATTGAACACATTGGTTCCGATTGCCATGAAACTTTACCTATACACTGCTGACATCCAGTGGAAGCAATAGGTACTACATTCAGTGTCCTGGTATAAAGACTTTACAATAGGCAGTCTCTCTAAGTGAGCTATAAGCCACCAGAATGACATTTCCGGATGTAATTTTCTCTGGTTTTTGCCTGCCAAATGAGTTCTGTAACACTCACAGACAAAATGTTAACACTTTTGGAAACCTCAGAGTGTTTCCTATCCAATAGTGCATATCCTATTTTCTTAGCCTGAGTGGCAAGCATTTTACTTTAGGCATGCCAGACTCTCCAAAACCGACCCCTCAGCTGCCACTCCCTAACAAGTTAAGCATATCCCAGTTTAGGTCACCAAACAGAACGAACTCTGAAGATAGATGGGGGGCAATCAATTCACATATGGTGTCCAGGGCACAGCTGGGAGCTGAGGGGGGTCTATAGCAGACATATTTATGGAGAGATTCATTTTTAGAATTAGAAGTTCTGTTTGGGCATAGACCTGGAAAGTATGACAGAACTTTGCAGGCTATCTCTGCAATAGATTGCAACTCCTCCCCCTTTGGCAGTTCTATCTTGGCGGAAAATGTTGTAGTTGGGTATGGAAATCTCAGAATTTCTGGTGGCCTTCCTAAGCCAGGATTCAGACACGGCAAGGACATCAGGGTTGGCGGAGTGTGCTAAAGCAGTGAGTAAAACAAACTTAGGGAGGAGGCTTCTGATGTTAACATGCATGAAACCAAGGCTTTTTCAATTACAGAAGTCAACAAATGAGAGTGCCTGGGGACACACAGGGCCTGGGTTTACCTCCACATCACCCGAGGAACAGAGGAGGAGTAGGATGAGGGTACGGCTAAAGGCTATCAGAACAGGTCGTCTAGTGCGTTGGGGACAGAGAATAAAAGGAGCAGATTTCTGGGTGTGGTAGAATAGATTCAGGGTATATCAAATCAAATCAAATGTATTTATAAAGCCCTTCTTACATCAGCTGATGGTAAACTGGTGATGAATGGGCAAAGAGGGTTGGTTAGCTACACACAGGGCCTGAATACGCGGCTGGGGCCGACAGATAAACAAAAAATAAACAGAATAGAGTACCGTGATTAATGAATAGTCCAGCAGGCATCAGCTATGTAGCCGAGTGATCATAGGGTCCAGTGAACAGCAATAGATGGGACAGGGAAGCCGCGAGGTAGTCGTTACTACGCCGGGCACGCAGGAGACACAGCGTTTAAAGCTAGAGTTAGCCGGCCGGGGTTGGTAGAACCGTCTGGTCCGACGTCCGACAGAGGCCGGTTGCAGGCACAGCGGATGGAGTATTCGTCGGCAGACCAGTCGAGGTGGTACGACGGGGCGTTGTGTCGAGAAGGGGTCCAAGCCAGATGGCGAGAGAGGTATTGTTGTTGTGGTACTTTCCTTTGCTAGCCGGGAGATGCGCCTGGTTCGCGGCTAACTGGTGCTAGCTTCGTCGGGGCGGGGCCGTTAGCCACTATAGCCACTCGGTAGCAGCGATGAATCCGGTGCCAGGGTCGAGAGCTTACCTCAAGGAACCGGTGGAGTAGTGGGTTCTAGCCGTGTTTGGGAGGAGGCCGGGAGGTGGGACTGGCTCAGGGCTGGGTCACTCTGTGGCAGCTAGCTAGCTGTGGAGATCAGGTGTAGTGGTCCAGGGTTTATGGCAGGGATCCGGCGTTGTAATGGAGAAACAGTCCGATAGTGGCAGGCTGGCGAGTATTATCCAGGCTAAAAAGGGCTGGTGTCTGTGCAGAAGGTAAAGCAGTGGCTAACAGTGCCTAAATAGCTAGTAGCTAGTTAGCTGGCTAGCTTCCGATGGAGTTCTGTCTAAAAGGTCTAACACATTGGGTGAGGCAGGTTACCGGAAGGTATATTTAAGGTATATTTGATCAAATTTGGAAAATAAATTTGATATATATACAAAAAAATACAAAAAATACAAAAGTACACGAGGGGACGAACAAAAACACGTCTGCACTGCTACGCCATCTTGGTTGAATCTGAAAAAGTGATACAGCACAAGAGGCTGTGCCATCAGGCAAGGAATGCTGTTAGCTAGGACAGAAAATGTCCAAATCCTACTTTTGTACCAGCTTTTGAAGACAAACACAGAGAGAGGGAAAGCCATCTTCTGGGACATGACCCACACAGAGCAGGTCTGAGTGAAGCGTTTATCTCTTTGGGCTGTGCGCCTGGGAGAGTTAGAGGCCATCTGTTACAGTGACACATTCATTCCCTGAGCTGAGCTATGTAAAGAACACTCAGAGCTACATTTTCTCTCTCTCTCTCTCTCTCTCTCTCTCTCTCTCTCTCTCTCTCTCTCTCTCTCTCTGTGTGTGGGGGACAGAAAGGATACACTGTTCCTGGCTGCCACATTACAGACAGCATCCCGCGGACAACTTCTCCCTTCCTCACTCGCTCTTTCACTTTCAAGTATCTCTCTCTTTCTGTCTCATCTCCATCTTTCCATCGTTCTTTCTCCCTATAGGGCAACCCACTAGCTGCCTAGGGGAGAATATCACAGTGCACAGTCAAGCACCAGGAGGGTGAGAAATACCTATTGACACAGACTATACTGGATATAACTGTGAATCTTTGTTGCATGCATGTGTGTGTGTCTGTGTGCGTGTGTTGTTTAGGTAAGGTATAGAAACAGGAGCAGATGGCTTGGTCTTCCCCAGTAGAGAGACGTGATTAAGCAGAACCTTTGATCCACTGAACTAAATTACACACACAGCAGCCCATAGCTAATACACTCAGGAGGGTGTGTGTGTGTGTGTGTGTGTGTGTGTGTGTGTGTGTGTGTGTGTGTGTGTGTGTGTGTGTGTGTGTGTGTGTGTGTGTGTGTGTGTGTGTGTGTGCCAGAGCTAATAGAGAGTGGCATACTGGCAGGAGGGGCAACCCCATCCCTTCATCATCTTCCCTTCTCTTCCTCCTATTCTCCATCCCCCTTTCCTCTCATCTTCCTTACTTCTCACATCCATCTCTTCTCCTGTTTACTTACGTATTCAGTGATTTACCCATATCCATCTCCTTTTCTCTCCACTCTCATTCCTTCATATTATTTCTCTCTCCTCCCCCTTTTTTTTATTTCCTCCTCCTTTTCCTCCCTTCATAATTTTCTCTTCCCTTCATCCAAAGTTATATGTGTAAAAAGAGAGAACTGCCCCTGTTCAGCTAATATAAGAGTTCTCTGTCATGTTAGAGAACTACACACTCACACACACAAACACACACACCTCCTCTGAGCGCTGGCTTGCCTAATACAATTATACAGTAAAACAATAATACTCTGTGATGGACAGATTTGGGGTGGGGCTGTCTTGTCTGTCTGTCTCACTGGAGCATGTCATAGAAAAAGAATCTCCTCCACGCGTGAACATTCAGTGTGTGGAGATATGACTGTAAACACAAACATGTCCTTACATTCCCTTACCAGGAAAGGGGGTAATAGAGAGGGGAAGGAGAGAGGGAGAGTGAGATGGAGAGAACGAGAGACAGAGAGAGATAGAGAGGACCTTGCTCTCTCATCTAGCAGACACAGTGACACAGACAGAGTTCTGGGGTTTGAGGACAGAGGGTTGCTCCTGCATATTTTACAGCCTACCCTGCTACCATCTGGTGCCTGTGACACATGCACACACACACACACACACACACAGACAGACACACACATATGCTACACACACACGCACACACACACACCCCCCCACACACACACACACACACACACACACACACACACACACACACACACACACACACACACACACACACACACACACACACACACACACACACACACACACACACACACACTCCTGCATGAGCGTGGGTGGACAACCTACAGCTGGTGGTACAGTAACAAAAACAGTGCTGTGGTTAGTGGATGAATCGTGGGTCACCATGAAGAACAAGGAACCATACAAACGACAGGAAAATGTCCACAAACGTCTATAGCGGACTGAGTCGGATGAGAGAGAGGCAGGGGGACGGATAGGGAGCGCGGGATGGGACCCTACCTCCCGTGAACGTTGAACCCTGACTCCTGAACCACCATGGTGGGGGACACACAGAACATGCTAGAAACTCTGTACCTGTCAGTGTGCCTTCAGAGAGGACCCAACTCACCCCCGGAATCATCAACACATCTAGAAGAACGAGACCAGGTTAGTCAGAGAGAGGTGTGGAACGAAGGATGGGCGAAGGAGAGAGAGTGTAAGAAGGAGAAATAGGGGTGAAGTAAGAGCAGAAGGATGAAGATGATAACGTGGGCTGGTTCCTTCCTACTGTGAGTCTTTTCCACTTATTCTGAGTCCAGTGTGAGCTCTTGAGACAGTTGATAAGGGTTCAATGATTCAGTTGGGGATTTTGTAGACAGTCAATCCCTGATATTCAAACTCAAAATCCCAAAGATCTATGACAAAAATGACTGAGATACAAATAGAGCCACTCGGATGGAGTAAAAAAAAAAGGCCCAAAAATAAAACAAACCCTACATCAGAAGAAAACAACTTACGTTTCCCTTCTCTTCACAAACTCTTGTGCCAACCAGAAAAGAAAACTGCCGATTCTGAAGCCTCTCCAGTCACAAGGGGTATACCTCTACTGTACATACCTTCATCAACCATTCTCTTACTCTGTCAAATGATTCTACAACTTCAGTTACAGTTGTGAGTAAAATGGTTTCCAAGCAACAGAAAAAGAACAAGCTTGAGGTTACAGATCTGATAAAGGAAAGACCATAAACCATAGACAAACTAAAGATAACCTATAGAAAATGAAACAGAGAAAGAAACCAATGGACATGAGGGGCCTTGAACAATTATAGAGACGGATAGACAAGGGCATGTGAGAGTAGTTTGTACAGGCCTGTATAGGGGAAAGGGGGGTATCTAGTCAGTTGCACAACTGAATGCATTCAACCAAAATATGTCTTTCACATTTAACCCAACCCCTCTGAATCAGAGAGGTGCAGGGGGCTGCCTTAATCGACATCATCGGCACCCAGGGAGCAGTTGTTAGGTATTAATTGCCTTGCTCAAGGGCAGAAAGGCATATTTTTCCACCTTGCCGGCTCAGGGATTCGAAACAGCAACCTTTCGGTAACTGGCCCAACGCGCTTAAACACTAGGCTACCTGCCGCAGGTGTGTGAGTGAGCGCAAGAGGGTGGGAGTAAAAGAGTGAGTGAGAGGGAGACTGCGTGTGTTCGGTCTGTTTGAGTGACTGTATGTGTGTGAGAGAGTGTGAGTGCATGGGAGAGTCAATGGTGAGCACTTTGGGCACACCACATCTGCAAGAGAAGTTCCATATCCATCTGTATTTCTCAAGAGATTCCCACTGTCAACTACCGAAGGCATTCCCACTGTCAACTACCATCAACATTTGATGAAAAATATCCAAATGATCTTACTTTGATCCACCAAAAGTATCTCTACAGCCAATAAGGCTACTGAAATAACCACTATTTCTCATATCCAATGTTTGGGGTTAGAAGGCAGTGGAATCACTATAGAGAGGTGAAGTCGGGCATCTGGTAACCCGTTCTTGTACAGCTGGAGGGGCGTTCGGGCACAGGTCTAGGATCAGCTAACCTTCGTATAATCCTAACCCTTTTCATATAGAGGAAACCATAGATCAGCATCTAGGTAGTTCCTAGTTTGGTTTGTAGTTCTACCTACCCCTCCGGATGTACTACAACTACATGCAGAAGAGGAGGGGGAAGGGGGGAGATAGGGGGGATGTAACCTCACCCTCACCCCACCCCCCTCCCTCTAACTCTGAAAGTACCACGCCATGCAAGTCCCGTCCACCAGTACTGACTGGGCATGCTCCAAAGGGACGGTCCTAAGTACGCCCTCTACGATAGGCCAGGCAGGGAAAAGGGGGGGGTCTATTCTTACTAGACCAGCGCTCAACAACTCCGATCCTGGAGAGAGGCTGGGTGTGTGGGCTTTTGTTCCAGCCCAGCACTAACACACCTGATTCCAGGCTTTACAATTATTGCTGCACACCCAGTAGCTCTCCTGGACCGGAATGGGTGACCACTGACCCCCACAAAAAGAGAGGATATCTAGCGGGGACACTACAGGGAGGAAAACAATTTTAAAAGAAAAGGCACTTCTACAATAATGCAAAATAGCAACTATTTCAGGTCTAGCGCGTTTCTACGTCCGTTGACTTTGGTCAAATCAAACCAAAACAAGCTCAAACCAGGCAGGACTCAGAAAGATGTGGAAAGACTACCGACCAGCCAGCTCCTTCTCCTTACTCCGTCTCTTTTTCTCCATCCGTTTCAGTCTCTTCTCCTCCCTGCGCTTAGCCTCCTCGGCCTCCTGGCTGCGCCGACACTTGTGGAAGTTCTCCACCACCACACCCACGAACATGTTGAGCACGAAGAAGCTAACGATGAGCAGGAAGGAGATGAAGTAGAGGAGCATCCATGGGTTGTAGTTCAGCTGTGGCTGGAGGAGGGAGACATATACAGAGTATAGTGTTATATACTGTACTCGCACACACACACACAGTGTGATGTTATATACACACACTCATTTTTGGCACAGTTATGAGTATTGTGGTGGTGCACTCAACGCAAACGCTGCAAAACCAGCCCCACATTCCACTGGGCACAGACGTCAATTTAACGTCTATTCCACGCTGGTTCAGCGTCACTTCATTGAAATGACGTAGAAACAACGTTGATTCAACCAGTGTGTGCGCAGTGGGATGTGTGTGTGTCTCTATCCAACTTGAGCAAAACACACTACCAGCTAGCTGCCTTTTGTGACTGCCAGGACACCGTCATCCTACTGCTACAGTCAACACTACAAAATATAGAAATTAATGCATAAATAAACACATGAATATTACTGTTTATTTGATACAAAGCAGTACATCAGGAAAGCTAAATGTATGAAAATACACAGTACTGTAAGCTGCAGAACATGTGGAAGAAGCTAGAGGGGTGTTGGATGTTGTGTTGGATGATGTTGGACAGTAAGCAGCTTATAGAGAGGAAGAGAAGAGGAGATCAATGCCTAGTCCCTAAAGCAGAGACAGAAACGCTGACCTGATGTTTCATAAACATCAACACGTCTCTGGTCCTAGCCAACCAAGCCTTTGTTCTACTGTTCTGCTACTGTATCTCTAGTAAACAGAGAAAAAGTGCATATGTGTACATATGTATATGTGTACATATTCAGTGGCTAGTGAGTTTGCACACCCCTTCCACAGTCTTCACATTTTGCTGTCTTAAAATGTATTAAATTAGATTTTTTCCCTACAGATCCACACAACCTACTCCGCATTTTCAAAGAGAAAGAATATTATAGAACATTTTCCAAAGATGCCTTGATTGCTTATGTCTTCACACCCCAGAGTTAATACTTGGTGGAAGCATTTCTACAATAATAATATTCTACCAAATGTACCCAGCCCTCAGGGCAACATATGCCCATTGTTTTTGTCAAAATTGCTCAAGCTCAGTAAATTTGGTTAGGAATCATTGACAGGCAGCAGGGGCAGACTGGGAAAATAATTCGGCCCTGGCATTTTATCCACACCATCCCACATCACTGTCCACACCAGCCCAAATTACTATTACAGGGTTCCCAGACTAACATTTTCCCTTACAGTTGGTGGCACCAGCCCATGATTTGGTCGGAGCCCACTTAACAAAGAGCTGCAATCAGTTTCAGAATGGGTGGCAAGAAATAAGTTAGTCCTAAATATTTCAACAATTAAAAGCATTGAATTTGGGACAAATCATTCACTGAACATTAAACCTCTACTAAATCTTTTAAGGAATTATGTGGAAATTGTTGTGGTGTGGTAAGGTGCCACAAAGAGGGACTTTACAATTGGCCCAGAAAAGGGCAGCACGGCTGACGCCTAAATGTACACAGAGAGCTAACATTAATAATATGCATGTAAATCTCTCCTGGCTCAAAGTGGAGCAGAGATTGACTTTGTCAATATTTGTATTTGTGAGAAGTATTGACATGTTGAATGCACTGAGCTGTCTGTTTAAACTCCTATCACACAGCTCAGACACCCATTGTGGAAAAAGTACCCAATTGTCATTAAGTAAAGATACCTTAATAGAAAATAACTCAAGTAAAAGTGAAAGTCACCCAGTAAAACACTCCTTGAGTAAAAGTCTAAAAGTATTTGGTTTAAAATATACTTAAGTATCAAAAGTAAACGTATAAATAATTTCAAATTCCTTACATTAAGCAAACCAGACGGCACCATTTTCTTGTTTTGTATTTATTTACAGAGAGCCAGGGGCACTCTCCAACACTCAGACATAATTTACAAACGATGCATGTGTGTTTAGTGAGTCCGCCAGATCAGAGGCAGTAGAGATGACCAGGGATGTTCTTCAATCATTGTCCTGCTAAGCATTCAAAATGTAACATGTACTTTTGGGTGTCAGGGAAAATGTAGTGAAGTAAAAGTTGTCAAAAATATAACTAGTAAAGTAAAGTACAGATACCTGAAAAAAATAAACGCCTTAAGTACCCCACAAGACATGCCACCTTAGGTCTCTTCACAATCCCCAAATCAAGAACAGACTATGGGAGGCGCACAGTAATACATAGAGTCATGGCTACATAGAACTCTATTCCACATAAAGTAACATGCAAGCAGTAAAATCAGATTTACAAAACAGATAAAAATACACCTTATGGAACAGCGGCGACTGTGAAGAGACATACACACAGGCACAGACCAGATGGCCAATCCGCCCCTGATGGACAGCAATATTCAAACATTGTCTCTGATTTTCAAGCAATTATAAGTCAGGACCACTCAGGACCACTCCACACATCTCGGAAAGCCCTTCTGGTGTGCATTTGTGTAATTGTCTCACTGAAAAATAAAACTCTATTCCAGGGTTTGGTTTTCAAAAGAAGGGTTTTCCTTTACATTTCTACCTAGGCTTGGCTCCTTTCATATTTATTTTGATCCGGACAAACTCCCCAGTCGCTGCTGATGACAAGCACACCCATAACATGATGCTGCCACCACAATAATTTAAAATACAGAGAGTTTCACTCTGGGTTGTGTTGTATTGGATTTGACCCAAACCTGCAGTTTTTACTTTAGGCCAAAAAGTTATTGTCTTTGCCGTATTATCTTGTAGTATTACTTAACGGCCTTGTTGTAAACAGAATGGATGATTTGTAGTGGATTTTTTTTACATAGTCTTCCTTTTCACTTCGTCATACAGGCCAGTAATGTGGAGTGAATGCAATGTTGTTGATCCATTTGTATTGTGGTGGCAGCACCATGTTATGGGTATACTTGTTGCTGGAAGGGACTGGGGAGTTTGTTAGGGTGAAAATATGAAAATAGAAAAGCCCAGGTAAAAAGTTAAAGCCCAACTAGGTCTTCTAAAAATCTTGGGATAGAGTTTTATTTTTTGGCAGGGCAATTACGCTAATGTTTATGCCAAAGACAGAATGGCTTTCCAATATATGTTTAGTGTTCCTTAATGTCCAGTCTCCGTCCTGATTTATACCTTTTCCCATGTGTGGATATGCATAATGTGTGTGTGTTTATGTGTGGCTGTGTGTGTGACTGGGTCTGTGTATATTGTGTCTGTTGTATACCTGTTGGTTGACTCCCACTGCATCTAATCCATCATACATGATATCCACCCAACCATCCTTAGAGGCCAGCACGAAGAGAGACATCAGAGCCTGAGAAAGAGAGAGAATGGGGGAGAGAGAGACAAAGAGAGATAGAAAGAGAGAAAAAGAGAAGGAGGGAGAGAGAAAGAAAGAGAAAGAGAAGGGGGAGCGAGAGAGATAGTGAGAGAGATAGAAGGGTGGAGAGAGAGGGAGAGTGAGAGAAAGAGAGACAGAAAGAAGGGGGGTGAGAGAAATAGGGTCACAAACAAGGTTTCCACAAGAGCATTTTAGAAAGAAAGTGGTGGAGATACAGTGAGGGAAAAAAGTATTTGATCCCCTGCTGATTTTGTACGTTTGCCCACTGACAAAGAAATTATCAGTCTATAATTTTAATGGTAGGTTTATTTGAACAGTGAGAGACAGAATAACAAAAACAACAAAAAAATCCTGAAAAACGCATGTGAAAAATGTTATAAATGGAATTGCATTTTAATGAGGGAAATAAGTATTTGACCCCTCTACAAAACATGACTTAGTACTTGGTGGCAAAACCCTTGTTGGCAATCACCGAGGTCAGACGTTTCTTGTTGTTGGCCACCAGGTTAGCACACATCTCAGGAGGGATTTTGTCCCACTCCTCTTTGCAGATCTTCTCCAAGTCATTAAGGTTTCGAGGCTGACGTTTGGCAACTCGAACCTTCAGCTCCCTCCATAGATTTTGTATGGGATTAAGGTCTGGAGACTGGCTAGGCCACTCCAGGACCTTAATGTGCTTCTTCTTGAGCCACTCCTTTGTTGCCTTGACCGTGTGTTTTGGGTCATTGTCATGCTGAAATACCCATCCACAACCCATTTTCAATGCCCTGGCTGAGGAAAGGAGGTTCTCACCCAAGATTTGAAGGTACATGGCCCCGTCCATCGTCCCTTTGATGCGGTGAAGTTGTCCTGTCCCCTTAGCAGAAAAACACCCCCAAAGCATAATGTTTCCACCTCCATGTTTGACGGTGGGGATGGTGTTCTTGGGGTCATAGGCAGCATTCCTCCTCCTCCAAACACGGCGAGTTGAGTTGATGCCAAAGAGCTCCATTTTGGTCTCATCTGACCACAACAATTTCACCCAGATGTCCTCTGAATCATTCAGATGTTCATTGGCAAACTTCAGACGGCCATGTATATGTGCTTTCTTGAGCAGGGGGACCTTGCGGGCGCTGCAGGATTTCAGTCCTTCACGGCGTAGTGTATTACCAATTGTTTTCTTGGTGACTATGGTCCCAGCTGCCTTGAGATCATTGACAAGATCCTCCCGTGTAGTTCTGGGCTGATTCCTCACCGTTCTCATGATCATTGCAACTCCACGAGGTGAGATCTTGCATGGAGTCCCAGGCCGAGGGAGATTGACAGTTCTTTTGTGTTTCTTCCATTTGCGAATAATCGCACCAACTGTTGTCACCTTCTCACCAAGCTGCTTGGCGATGGTCTTGTAGCCCATTCCAGCCTTGTGTAGGTCTACAATCTTGTCCCTGACATCCTTGGAGAGCTCTTTGGTCTTGGCCATGGTGGAGAGTTTGGAATCTGATTGATTGATTGCTTCTGTGGACAGGTGTCTTTTATACAGGGAACAAGCTGAGAGCCAGAAATCTGGGAGCCAGAAACACCTGGGAGCCAGAAATCTTTCTGATTGAGAGGGGGACAAATACTTATTTCCCTCATTAAAATGCAAATCAATTTATAACATTTTTTCAAATGTGTTTTTCTGGATTTTTTTGTTGTTTGTCTGTCTCTCACTGTTCAAATAAACCTAAACCTAAAATTATAGACTGATCATTTCTTTGTCAGTGGGCACACGTACAAAATCAGCAGGGGATCAAATACTTTTTATCCTCACTGTACATCCCACTGCAAGTATTGAGAATCGTACCTGTGCCAGGTTATCAAAGTTGTACTGCTGTCTAACCCATTTGTAGTTGGCCATTATACAGTCTGACTTGTTGGTGATGTTTCTCACGTCATCTCCCTGACATGCAAAGAACTTCCCCTTGAAGAGCTGAAGAGAAGAAAAAAAAATGCAGATACACACACACACACACACAATCACACACACACACACAGACACCATGGTCACAGTAATGCCATCATTATGGTACATTCCAATTGCTCCTGTTATTCCGTGATAGGATTCCCTTGCATGTCCCCCAATTTTTTGTCACACACACAGACACATAAACCCCATCCCACACACCCCCAAACACGCACACACACACAGGTGACATGCGAGGAACCCAGACAAAGATGATCTATTATATTGATAAGATAGCCAATTGACCTGCTCTAACAATGAAAATACATGTCCTCAATGATTGAAGGCATGCGAGATCAGTTGGGACCATTCTAGCCAATGAGTGTAAATTGGACAGTGGATTAACGACCATGTCTTCTCCATCTATATAACTTGACAAGCAGGGCTAGCCCTCACACCTGAGTTATAGCCCAGAAATGCCTGGAAGACCACTTCTTCTGCTGACATGTCTCATTAATTTTTTTTTTCTCTGAGGTGTTCCCTGATGTACAACCTATGAGTCCTCTCAGGGGGGTGATTGGAGAGTAGGGGGCTTATGGTTAATGACACATCAGCCACTTGTCAGTTACAGTCCATTGATAGTGTTGTCACTCTTATACCAAAATCTTTCTGGTTTTAGAGCAAACCAGCTGAAAACAAGGTAATCAGTGATCTTCAGGATGCACAGGACAACAAACGGCATTGTGTTGAACTTTGTATTGATTTATTGAAAGCCTTCCACACTGTTGACCATGCCCTGTTGCTGCGTAAATTCGAAAACATTGGTTTTGGTGCTAGAGTGTTGGATTGGTTGCAAAACTACCTCTCCGACAGAACCCAGTGTGTGGCACCGGAGGGCATGAAGTCCCTCAAGGGTCCATTTAACATTAAATGGCCAGCTGATCGAAGGAGTATCTTTGCATAAGTACCTAGGCATTTGGTTAGATCAGGGTTGGTGTCAAACACGCTGGGGGGGCTAAGTCAATATACTTTAAATGACTGAAACCAAATCTTGACTTTGTCCAGCTCGCTAATAATAATCTAAATGAAAGCTAGACAGTCAGGGAGCATAGAACATTCCTAAAAAGATGGATAGAGGACAATTTTTTGCAAATTTTGACAGTGAGGAAATATAACCAATTTTCAGGACCTGGTTAAAGACTGAATGCAGCCCCCAGAGAAAAAATAATTTGACACCCCTCGGTTAGTCAAGGGTTCTCAATCCTGGTCCTGGGGACCCAAAGGGGTGAACATTTTAGTTTTTGCCTTAGCACTACACAGCTGAGCCTCCGCCATTACCTCCGCCATAACTAATGCAAGACCACTCACCCATCACTGTAAACTACAGTATATGACACGGTGTAGAGGCCCTCCCTTCCTACCAGAAGGCTTAAGCAATATTTGTGCATGAGGCAGTGCTTGGGCTACTCCCTTAAAATATTTGCTCCTCGCTAACAGCAACATCACCATCCTACAGCCGCCATTCATAGTTCCTAGTGCAAAGACGGAAATGGGGAAACAATCCTCCTACAATTCTTTTTGGTCTTGGAACGAGCTATAAAAGATTCTAAAACTGGAGGAGAGGGTGTTGCTGTCTGAATTTAAATCTCAGATAGAAGAAAATGGTATTGACCATTGTAATTGTTTTGTATGTATTGTATTGTGCTCTTGTGTTATGTGTATGCTGACTACCTCCTGCTGACCTCTTGTCAGGTCCTCCTAAAAAAATAGGTTTCTAATAATAATAAACTCTGAGGTGGAGAGAAGTGTTTGGTGTATATAAGGAGTAGAGATGAGTTTTCATACCAAAGTTATTAAGGTGTGAAAACTACTTGAAAGAAAAATGTTCCCTGACATTGGTTGAATGATATTGTTTTGGGAACACGTGCCTTCAGAAAGTATTGACACCACTTGACTTTTTCCACATTTTGTTGTGTTACAGCCTGAATTTAAAATGATTTAAATTGAGATGTTGTGTAACTGATTTACACACAATACCCCACAATGTCAAAGTGGAATTATGTTTGAAATGTTAACAAATTAATAATAATATGCTGGGGCTTTTTGATGGGTTGCATAAATAGTCTATTCTCACCTGTACTCCCAGGATACCAAAGATTATGAAGAAAGCGCAGCAGATGACCACGATGTTCCCTATAGGCTTCAGAGATGACATCAGAGTCTCCACTACCAGCTTCAGACCTGGCGCCCTGCTGATCACACTGGAAAACACAGAGAGACACAGAGGCACAATGTTAAACTTAGAAGACTGATGAAGAGTGCAGGGGAGAGAGAAAGAGAGATAGTTGTTTAGGTCTGTTACAGAGCAGCCAGGCCAGATGGAGACGCCTGTGGCTCTCCCTCCCCTTCTTCCCTTTCCCTTCTCCTTCCTTCCTCTTTCCCTTTCCCTTCTTCACCCTTCATCTCCTAGCCCTCTGTCCTTTCTTCTGTCACAGGGAATCAGTGACGGTCAATTGCCCTCACCCCTCCAGTACCTCTTCCCCTCTCCTCACCTCTCTCTCTGCACCGTCTCTCCCCCTAATCAGTATGTATCTATACTACCTGTCTGTCTGTGTCTGTCTGTCTTTCTATCTCTCTGTCTTTCTACTTGTCTGTCACTCTCTACCACCTGACTGTCTATCTGTGAGGCTGCATGCTAAGCTCAGCTTTGTCTTCAGTCCAGTGGTCTCATATTTCAGGGAGAAGGGGGGGGGTTGAAAGGAAATCAATAGTTCATTAAGAGAAGATATACGGAGGATATGGAGATAACACTGAGACTAAGACCAGATCAATAACACTGATCAGCACACAGATATGGAGAAACACACTTGGACAAGCATAAGCATACACGGACAAACGCACAGACCTACCCACTCCACAAGTGTAACACATTTGGGATGACCATAAATGTTTCTCTCTCTGTGTGTCTGTCTCTCTCTCTCTGTGTGTGTGTGTGTCTGTCTCTCTCTCTCTCTCTCTGTGTGTGTGTCTGTCTGTCTCTCTCTCTGTCTCTCTCTCTCTCTGTGTGTGTGTCTGTCTGTCTCTCTCTCTGTGTGTCTCTCTCTGTGTGTGTCTCTCTCTCTCTCTCTCTCTCTCTCTCAACATTATGCTCACAAAAGTTCCAAAAGAATAAAAACATTTTAAATGTCATATTATGTGCAAATAATGAAACCAGTGAAGTACAAAGGGAAAATAAACACACATAAATATGGGTTGTATTTACAATGGTGTTCTTCACTGGTGTTCTTCACAAATCTTGCTGCTGTGATGGCAAACTGTGGTATTTTGCCCAATAGATATGGGCAAAAAGAATTGTAGATCTGTGTAATCTGAGGGAATAACAGGTCTCTAATATGGTCATACATTTGGCAGGAGGTTAGGAAGTGCAGCTCAGTTTCCACCTGATTTTGTGGGCAGTGTGCACAAAGCCAGTCTTCTCTTGAGAGCCAGGTCTGCCTACGGTGGCCTTTCTCAATAGCAAGGCTATGCTCACTGAGTCTGTACATAGTCAAAGCTTTCCTTAAGTTTGTGTCAGTCACAGTGGTCAGGTATTCTACCACTGTGTACTCTCTGTTTAGGGGCAAATAGCATTCTAGTTTGCAGATTTTTTGTTTTTCATTCTTTCCAATGTGTCAAGCAATAATCTTTTTGTTTTCTCATGATTTGGTTGGGTATAATTGTGTTGCAGTCCTGGGGCTCTGTGGGGTCTGTTTGTGTTTGTGAACAGAGCCCTAGGACCAGCTTGCTTAGTAATCGCTATGTTATGGAAGGTTTGGGAATCGCTTCCTTTTAGGTGGTTGTAGAATTTAATGTCTCTTTTCTGGATTTTGATAATTAGCAGGTATCGGCCTAATTCTGCTCTGCAAGCATTATTTGGTGGTTTATGTTGTACACTGAGGATATATTTGCAGAATTCTGCATGCAGTCTCAATTTGTGTTTGTCCCATTTTGTGAATTCTTGGTTGGTGAGCGGACCCCAGACCTCGCAACCATAAAGGACAATGTGTTCTATAACTGATTCAAGTATTTTTTTTGCCAGATCCTAACTGGTATGTCAAATGTTATGTTCCTTTTGATGCCTTAGAAAGCCCTTCTTGCCTTGTCTCTCAGATCGTTCAAAGCTTTGTGGAAATTACCTGACACTGATGTTTAGGCTGAGGTATGTATAGTTTCTTGTGTGCTCTAGGGCAACAGTGTCTAAATGGAATATATATTTCTAGTCCTGGCAACTGGACCTTTTTTGGAACACCATTATTTTTGTCTTACTGAGATTTACTGGCAGGGCCCAGGTCTGACAGAATCTGTGCAGAAGATCTTGGTGATGCTGCAGGCCCTCCTTGGTTAGGGACAGAAGCACCAGATCATCAGCAAACAGTAGACATTGGACATCAGATTTTAGTAGGGTGAGACCGGGTGCTGCAGACTGTTCTAGTGGCCTCGCCAAATTGTTGATAAATATGTTGGAGAGGGTGGGGCTTAATCTGTATCCCTGTCTCTGGATTTTATAATGTCGTACGTTTTTCCCCCAACACCACTTTCCCTCAATTTGTATATTGAGTCAAAGCTTTTTTGAAATCATCAAAGCATGAGAAGAATTTTCCTTTGTTTTGGCTTGTTTGTTTGTCTATTAGGGTGAATAAGGGGTCTGTCTGGTAATATGGTAAAAAGCCAATTTGACATTTGATCAGTACATTGTTTTCACAGATGAAATGTCTTCTGTTAATGATAATGCAGAGGGTTTTCCCAAGGTTGCTGTTCACACATACAGTTGAAGTCAGAAGTTTACATACATTTAGGTTGGAGTCATTAAAACTCATTTTTCAACCACTCTAAAAAAAGAATGTTAACAAAATATAGTTTTGGCAAGTCGGTTAGGACATCTACTTTGTGCATGACACAAGTAATTTTTTCAACAATTGTCTACAGACAGATTATTTCACTCATAATTCACTGTATCACAATTCCAGTGGGTCAGAGGTTTACATACACTAAGTTGACTGTGCCTGTAAACAGCTTGGAAAATTCCAGAAAATGATGTCATGGCTTTAGAACCTTCTGGTAGGCTAATTGACATCATTTGAGTCAATTGGAGGTGTACCTGTGGATGTATTTCAAGGCCTACATTCAAACGTAGTGCCTCTTTGCTTGACATCACGGGAAAATCAAAAGAAATCAGCCATAAAAATTGTAGACCTCCACAAGTCTGGTTCATCCTTGGGAGCAAATTCCAAATGCCTGAAGGTACCACGTTCATATGTACATAGTACGCAAGCATAAACACCATGGGACCACGCAGCCGGCATACCGCTCAGGATGGAGACGCGTTCTGTCTCCTTGAGATTAACGTACTTTGGTGGTCGAAAAGTGCAAATCAATCCCAGAACAACAGCAAAGGACCTTGTAAAGATTCTGTAGGAAACAGGTACAAAAGTATCTATATCCAGAGTAAAACGAGTCCTATATCGACATTACCTGAAAGGCCGCTCAGATAGGAAGAAGCCACTGCTCCAAAACCGCCATAAAAAAGCCAGACTACGCTTTGCAACTGCACATGGGGACGAAGATCATACTTTTTGGAGAAATGTTCTCTGGTCTGATGAAACAAAGATAGAACTGTTTGGCCATAATGACCATTGTTATGTTTGGAGGAAAAAGGGGGAGGCTTGCAAGCCAAAGAACACCATCCCAACCGTGAAGCACGGGGATGGCAGCATCATGTTGTAGGGGTGCTTTGCTGCAGGAGGGACTGGTGCACTTCACAAAATAGATGGCATCATTAGGAAGGAAATTATGTGGATATATTGAAGCAACATCTCAAGACATCAATCAGGAAGTTAAAGCTTGGTCGCAAATGGGTCTTCCAAATGGACAATGACCCCAAGCATACGTCCAAAGTTGTGCCAAGGACAACAAAGTCAGGGTATTGGAGTGGCCATTACAAAACCCTGACCTCAATCCTATAGAAGATTTGTGGGCAGAACTGAAAAAGCATGTGCACGCAAGGAGGCCTACAAACCTGACTCAGTTACACCTGCCGAAATATAGCTGAAATAAATAATTCTCTCTACTATTATTCTGACATTTCACATTCTTAAAATAAAGTGGTGATCCTAACTGACCTACGACAGGGAATTTTTACTAGGATTAGTTGTCAGGAATTGTGAAAAACTGAGTTTAAATGTATTTGGCTAAGGTGTATATAAACTTCTGACTTCCACTGTATTTCACGGTAGTTATTGGGGTCAAATTTGTCTCCACTTTTGTGGATTGGGGTGATGGTCCTTGGTTCCAAATATTGGGGAAGATGCCAGAGCTAAGGATAATGTTAAAGAGTTTAAATATTGCCAATTGGAATTTGCGGTCTGTATATTTTATAATTTTATTGAGGATACCATCAACACCAAAGGCCTTTTTGGGTTGGCGGGTTTGTATTTTGTCCTGTAGTTCACTCAATGTAATTAGAGGATCCAGTGGGTTATGGCAGTCTTTAATAGTTGATTCTAAGATTTGTATTTGGTCATGTATATGTTTTTGCTGCTTGTTCTTTTTCTCCTGCTCTTTCTCCTGTTGATGTTGTCTCACCACAAGTGCAGATATGTCTCTCTCCACCTCCATCTCTCCGGGTCTGGTTGAGGGGGTGTTGTTGAGCTGGACAATTATTTTGTACTGACTGGAGTGTGTTCACCTGCTGTTCCAGCTCCACATGCCTTACCTCCAGCCAGGAGAATGTATCCTTCATTTCAATAAGGGAGTAGTACTCTGTGCTGGGAGGTTGACTTTCCGCTTGGGTTGCTCATCTATGGGGTTGTATAATGAAGAGGTCTGGTCTGACACACTTGAGGAGGGGGTATCTTTCTCTAGAGAGAGTTTGTCCTCCTGAGCTATCTCTTTGATTATGTGAAAGTCCAGCTGAAACTGTTTGGGCTTGCCCTATACCATTACTGTTCCAGACTTGTACAGGTTGACATTGGCTGACTCAGAGTCCTCGTTGTCTAGTATCCTGAGTTTCCACCCTTCGCTAATACCCCCCCTCATCCGCCCCCCCTCAACACTGCGCCATGCCAGGGGATGGTCTGTGTGGAAGATTAAGTTGCTTATGTTCCCATTTTTATAATGGTCAGCAAAAAGTGTCTCTTGATTTTCCTGTATTGTAATGTCCTCTGAACAGCGGGAAGGGGCTTCAAAGGCCTCTGCATTTGGGTGGGGTAGGCTGTGAAACTCTCCTGCCATTGTTGGGCTCAAGGGATTTGACTCCTCTCACTTCACTCCTCAGTATTAAAATAAAGTTTCAGTCAGATATGTTCTGTCCTAGCAAGGTTGGATGATGTTGTTTGTTTGCCAGAGCATTTTCTGTATAGCTTGGAAATAAGAATCTTTGGTAGCAGTAATCCTTCTAGGTCATTTAGTCGAAAATCAGGTTGTAGGTTTAGAGTTTTGATTCTGAGTGAGGGTTATGTTGTGGAGGGTAGTATCCTGTATATGTCCTTGCCGAAAAATCCAAGTTTAAAATCAACTTTTTATATATTTGTCCACTTCTTGGAAAAACCTCTCTCCCCCCCTCTCTCCCTCCCATGACCATACACACAGCGTATACCAGAGAGAGAGATAGAGGGAGGGAGGAAACATGAGAAGACGAGGGAGAAATTCAGAGAGTCCACAGAGGATAGAAACTTGTCATCTTTGTTTGTACAGTTAAGTAGGGTCTCATCTCTCCTACCGTTCCCATGTCCTTGCATATGTATCTAGCACAGCAAATCATGAATGTTTCTTACCTCATTGCTTTCTAAGTCTGCATATAAAAGCAGTGATTTCTGCTCATGACATTCAAGACGCATCATCTTCGGAACAAAACCATAGTTAGATTATAGTCAAGGTGCTTGTTAGGGAGAGCCAAGTCTTTTATGACAAGTCAATACACACTGATGATTATAGCAAGGACTCTTTCAATAATGTCTATTCACACATGGAAAATGTCTATTCACTCATGGTTTCCCTCCCTCCGTCCTTCCCTCGCTTGGAAGAAAGATAACAACAAGTAAAGCAATAAGCGAGACGCTCGTTCCCTAGCAGAGAACGACTGTGATTAAACGACTCTGAGCAAGGGATGGAGGATGAAGGGGGAAGGACAGATGGACAGAAAGAGAGATGGATGGAGGGCTGGATAGAGGGAGGTACTTTAGAGATGGAGGGAGAGGAGGAGGGAGAGATGGACCCTACCCTACCCGTGAATTACTTCTCCTCTCTCTCTCTCCCCTCCTCTTCTCTTTCTATGTCTCCCCCCTTTTTCTCCACATTTGATTCACACCTTTCAATTGTATTATTGTATTATATTCACTATTAATTTACCAGCACTCATCTATAAACAAAGGTTTTTCTTACTGTGTATGTGTCATTTCCACCGTCTTAGTATGAATACAATCATTGTGAGACACTCTTCTGGATGAAAGCATCAGCTAAGTGACTGGGATGTAAAATGTATATTTGAACCATGAGTCAGGGAGTCACGCAGACACCTATGTTTGCAGGCTGTTTTAATTAACATGGGAGTTAACGAGGCATCCAGTCACGGGGCGAGGGGTAAGAGGATACAACCCCCCAGATAATTACATCACCTACTAGGAGAGACGGATGAGCCAAAACACACAGCTGACAGGGGTCAACCAAGGGAAGACAAAGAGGATACGTCAATAAACAACGTGGCTAACACTCCTGACCCCCGCCACCCTGGCATTTTGGAACCGTCTATCTTCCCTCTGGTTGCCGCTAGTTGTGAGAGAGCTAAGTTGAAATAAGGTGACTT
This sequence comes from Brachymystax lenok tsinlingensis, assembly GCA_030435695.1. Classification (NCBI taxonomy): domain Eukaryota; kingdom Metazoa; phylum Chordata; class Actinopteri; order Salmoniformes; family Salmonidae; genus Brachymystax; species Brachymystax lenok. Next base: position 27,008,616 of record CM059804.1, read on the forward strand.
AATCTTGACGCACAGATCCCGTGAACGGGATCATTTTCGAAAAAAACAAAGCGCGCCAAATTCAAAATATGAATTCGTAATATTTAACATTCATGGAAATACAAGGGTTGCATACGGTTACAAAGCTTACAGATTTCAAAAAGGCTTTACGGCGAAAGCAAAACATTTGATTATCTGAGGTCAGCACCTCACACAAAAATAGTTTTTTCAACCACCACTGGCGACACAAAATAACAAATTAAAGATATAAAAACTCACTTACTTTTTAAGATCTTCTGATGTTTGCAACCAGGAGGGTCCCAGCTACACAACCGCTGTTCGTTTTGTTCGATAAACTACATATTTATATCCTTAAAACGCCGTTTAGATGGCGCCTTTGAATTCAGAAATCCACTCCGTCAAAACGACGACAGAAGAGTCCAAATTTCTCCCGGTAAACTTAGTCTATTTTTGTCAAACAAAGTGTGTATATAATCCTTAGGTTGTCTAAAATGTTAATAAACTATAACATTTCATGCGGAAAGAACTATGTTCAATAGAGAAGGCAAATTCCCACGAGAGTGCTCTCCCCCAGAGCGCGCCGAAACACTGTTTTTCTCCCGGGGCTCTTGTCTCTTCAAGTGAAAATACTTATTCATTTTTAAAAATACAAGCCCAAAGCCATCAATAGTAGACTGTTACCATATAGGGAAAGCCATAGGAATAGGAAAATGGTGGACAGATTCAATGGGTTTCAATAGCTTTTCAAAATAAGAGCATGGGAGCAGAATGTAATTTTTTTTTTCTGGTCAGATTTCCTTCGGGTTTTCACCTGCCAAATCAGTTCTGTTATAGCCACAGACATAATTTTAACGGGTTTGGAACCTTCAGAGTCTCTTCTATACAACAATACCCATTATATGCATATCCTAGCGGAAACTAGAAATTTTGCCCCCTAGCTGGAAGAAGTTAAGGAGACATAAAGGGGATGTAAGGTTACTTAAGGAGACATAAAGGGGATGTAAGGTGTCTTAAGGAGACATAAAGGGGATGTAAGGTGACTTAAGGAGACATTAAGAGGATGTAAAGGTGTCTTAAAGTGGACATTTAGGTGCTAACAACAGGATTCCCTGTGGTGAAGCCTGAATTGAGGTCACAGTGTTGATGGATGAACACTGTAGTGTGTATGTGCCATGTTAAACAAAGACACACACACACACACTCCTGGAGACTCCTCTCTACTCCTGTATAATGGCATTAATATCCCTAATGAGGAAAACCAACACACACACCTGCAGACAGAGACATAAACACACACACATGCACTGGTATCTGGGACAATGTGAGTAGTTGGAGTAGAGTGTAAGATGGCTTTTTTCTTCTATTCTTGTCTTTTCTTTCTTACCTACTTTAGCATATCCAGTATGCAGAGTGTTAGAACAAAACAGTCACTGAGGATGGATGAATGGATAAAATTAAGAGAGGAAAACGATGAATAAAGAGGAACAGGGACTCTTTCTCACTGGCTGTAATGTCACCTAAGTCAGAGATGTATATAATGTCTTCTTATATATGTATATAATGTGTGTGTGTGTGTGTGTGTGTGTGTGTGTGTGTGTGTGTGTGTGTGTGTGTGTGTGTGTGTGTGTGTGTGTGTGTGTGTGTGTGTGTGTGAGTGAGTGAGTGAGTGTGTGTTGTGTGTGTGTGTGTGAACCTTACACACTCCAATGCTTGAGGGGAAAGCACAGGCCGATGAATCATGTTTAATTCACACACTCTACTCCTCTCCTCCCCTGAAACCAAACTAAAGACTCTGAACTGACGAACTGAAAATCACAAGTACAATTCCAATGCTCTAGTGTGTTGCTATTCTCCCTTTTGTTTGTGTGATAGTTTTAAAGTGAAAATAAATTGATCTGCATACTTTTTAGCTATTAATGCTGTAGAGTTTTGCCAAGCGTTGATTTTCTCCATTATTTTAATTTAGTCCAATGAGATGCTTGCCACACAAGCTCAGCTCAGAACACATTAAGCCCTCATTTTCAGAGCTCTCCTTGAGGCATAACTAAACTTTCCTGTCAAACTAAGTGAACTTTCTCTGAGACAGTACACCTTCAGTACATCTATAGCTTTAGATATAGCATACTAATATTATGGCCGTTTCATGCTCTTCACCTCTCCTCAACTGTCCTCCCCTCCCCTCTTCTCCTCTGTTCTCGTCCGAGCGTTGGGGTTTGAAAGCTAATTAATACACTCTTAGAAAAAAGGGTTCCAAAAGGGTTCTTCGACTGTCCATATAGGAGAGCCCTTTTTGGTTCCAGGTAGAACACTCTGTGGAAAGGGTTTTACATGGAACCCAAAAGGGTTCTACCTGGAACCAAAAATGGCTCTTCAAAGGGTTATCCTATGGGGACAGCCTAAAGAACCCTTTTAGGTTCTAGATAGCACCTTTTTTTTTTCTAAGAGTGTACTCTCAAAAGAGATATTATTATTTCATTATTCCTGATTGGAGCGATCAGCTGTAGCGTCAGCAGAGAAGAACACCAGCTTAACGTTTCTCTCCGTTTCTTTGTCCATCTCCCCTTCTCTCGCTTGCTTTCTTTTGAATATATACATTAACTACATATTCCTTTGTGTGTAGTTTGTGGGAACCATAGTGCCCACAAAGCTCATCACTAAGCTAAGGACCGTGGGACTAAACACCTCCCTCTGCAACTGGATCCTGGACTTCCTGACGGGCCGCCCCCCCCAGGTGGTAAGGGTAGGCAACAACACATCTGCCATGCTGATCCTCAACACTGGGGCCCTTCAGGGGTGCCTGCTTAGTCCCCTCCTGTACTCCCTGTTCACCCACGACTGCGTGGCCAAGCATGACTCCAACACCATCATTAAGTTTGTGACTACACAACAGTGGTAGGCCTGATCACCAACAACGATGAGACAGGCTATAGGGAGGAGGTCAGAGACCTGGAGGTGCGGTGCCAGGACAACAACCTCTCCCTCAATGTAAGCAAGACAAAGGAGCTGATCGTGGATTATAGTAAAAAGAGGGCCAAATAGCTCCGCAATGACATCGACGGGGCTGTACTGGAGCAGGTTGAGATTTTCAAGTTCCTTGGTGTCATGGTCTAAAGACACCAAGACAGTTGTGAAGAGGACACAACAACAGAAGACTGAAAAGTTTTGGCGTGGGTCCCCAGATCCTCAAAATGTTCTACAGCTGCACCATCCAGAGCATGCTGACCGGTTGCATCACCGCCTGGTATGGCAACTACTCGACATCTGATCATAAGGCGCTACAGAGGTTAGTGTGTACGGCCCAGTATATCACTGGGGCCAAGCTTCCTGCCATCCAGGACCTATATACTAGACAGTGTCAGAGGAAGGCCCAAAAAAGTGTCAAAGACTCCAGTCACCCAAGTCATAGACTGTTCTCTCTGCTACTGCACGGCAAGCGGTACTGGAGCGCCAAGTCTAGTCCAAAAGGCTCCTTAACAGCTTCTACCCCCAAGCCATAAGACTACTGAACAAGTAATCAAATGGCCACCCGTTGTCACGTTGGCATAAATGGTTGGGAGACAGGCGCAGGAATGCGTAATAGTTTTTTTTATTTCTTTACCCCAAATTACAGCGTGCCATGTAAAGGCACAGGGACGAAGACCAAACAAACACGTATACAACACACAGGGTAGAAACCCAAACAAAAGAGCGAGGAGTACCTCAAATAAATAAGACAATTGCACAATGATTATCACATGGGACGAGACCTTTAATCATCTGTGCAATCCACAATGGCACGAAAGCCAAAACACACAGCACAGGTACTCACACGACCAACGGACATAGTAACAATAATCGACAGCCCAATGGTGAAACAAAGGGCTCATTTACACAATACAATCAGTGGGAATGGGGACCAGGTGTGCGTAATGACACAGTTCCAGAGGGATCCGTGACACCCGGACTATTTACATTGACCCCCCCCTTTGTTTTTACACTGCTGCCACTCACTGCTTATCTATGCATAGTCACTTTACCCCTACCTACATGTACATATTACCTTGACTGACCCTGTATAAACCCTCGTTATTGGTAATTTAGTTATTGTGTTACTTTTGGATCTTTTTTTTAACTTTAGTTTATTTTGTAAATATTTTCTTCACTCTATTTCTTGAACTGCATTGTTGGTTAAGGGCTTGTAAGTAAGCATTTCACGATAAGGTCTACACCCGTTGTATTCAGAGCATGTGACAAATAACATTTATTTGATGTGTGTAATTTCTTCTAATACCATTACAGTATACAGGTTAACACAACTCTTATAAAGTACAGTGCATTCGGGAAAGTACTCAGACCCCTTCACTTTTTCCACATTTTGTTACATTACAGCCTTATTCTACAATGGATTAAAAAAAAATACTCATCAATCTACACATAATGACAAAGCGAAAACAGGTTTGTAGACATTTCTGAGGGCCACTGTGTTCTTGGGGAACTTAAAGTCTGCAGATATTTTTTGATACCCTTCCCCAGATCTGTGCCTCGACACAATCCTGTCTCGGAGCTCTACGGACCATTCCTTTGACCTCATGGCTTGGTTTTTTCTCTGACATGCACTGTCAACTGTGGGACCTTATATAGACAACTGTGTGCCTTTCCAAATCATGTACAATCAATAGAATTTACCACAGGTGGACTCAAGGATGATCAATGGAAAAATGATGCACCTGAGCTCAGTTTGGGAGTCTCATACCAAAGGGTCCGAATACTTATGTAAATAAGGTATTTCTGTTTTTTATTTTTAATACATTTGCAAACATTTCTAAAAAACCTTTTTCGCTTTGTTCTTAATGGGATATTGTGTGTAGATTGATGAGGAACATGTTTATTTAATCCATTTTAGAATAAGGCAATAACATAACACAATATGAAAAAAATGAAGGGGTCTGAATACTTTCCCAATGTACTGTACATAAACCCATATTAACTAAACAAACTATATTATAGAAAATGACTGTTAATCTGATGGGTACACACTGCTGAGATCTCACACACAAATATGAACTCAAAGATAAAAGCAATTAAGGTTTGGAGGCAGGGATAGTAGATTCCATTTCCAAGCGGTCAGGGGTCAGAATTGAGAGGGGTCAGGTAGGAGATTGAAGTGGATATCCTCAGAGTTTTGTGGGTAAATTGGGCAGGAAAAATGAATATTTGATTTTTGTGCTCTTCCTGAGATGTTGATAAATATTTTAGTGCAGGCAAAGCCTCTAGAGCTTCACGAGAGGAGAGCCATGAGGTAAGGGAAAAACACACACACACACACACACACACACACTGTGCCGCACAACGACAAAAACAAACACAAACCAACAAGATCACTAAAAAATACAACTTTTACATTACCAAGTAGTTTACCAATACAATGGTCTGACGGTGAGGTGGACATACTCCGTATTCATATGGCGAGAGAAAGAAATGATCTCACTACAATACATTTGAATAAAAAGTTAGCAAAATAGATAAGATCTTGCTAGCATGGAAAGGAAAATACCGGGTTATTTGTGGAAAAATTACCCTGATTAACTCTTTAGTCATATCCCAGTTTACGTATTTGCTTATGGCCTTGCCACACTTTTTAAAAAAGATTACATTTTACTTGGAATGGTAAGCCAGACAAAAATAAACGGGCCTATTTATATAATGAATATTTTAACGATGTACGCTGAGAGTCGGGAAGCAAGTTCAGTGAGTGAATACATTTAATAAATAAATGAACAAAACAAGAAACACAAACAGCACACCGACATGAAACAGAAACAGAAACAATGACGACTGGGAAAGAAACACATGGAGTGACATATAAAGGGCAGGTAATCAAGGAGGTGATGGAGTCCAGGTGAGTGTCATTATGCGCAAATACGCGTAACGCTGGTGACAGGTGAGCGCCATAAACGAGCAGCCTGGTGACCTAGAGGCCAGAGAGAGAGCACACGTGACAGTACCCCCTCTCCGACGCGCGGCTCCAGCCGCAGGACTCCAACCAAGATGATGAAGAGACTCCCTGTGTTCTTGTGTCTCGGCGTACTGCCTTATGTTAGTGTCGTGTTCTTGGTTTTGTTGTTTTATTAAAACGTTTCACCTGCACGTGCTTCCGACTCACCGCCCCATCATTACAAATATGAATTTGGCAGAAATGAAATATTAAGCATTAGACCTCTCACTAAAGGCTTCAGTCATACAAAAGTTATACTTAAATATGAACTGGTTCTCTCAAATCAAATAAAATTGTATTGGTCACATACACATGTTCAGCAGATGTTATTGCGGGTGTAGCGAAATACTGCACAGTGCAGCAATATCTAACAATGAATATCTAACAATTTCACAACAATACACACAATACACACAAATCTAAAGTAAAACAATGGAATTAAGAATACTGTACATATGAGATGAGTAATGCAAAATATGTAAACATAATTAAAGTGACCAGTGTTCCATTATTAAAGTGGCCAGTGATTTGAAGTTTTTGTATATAGGTCAGCAGCCTCTAAGCCTCTATGGCTATTTAACTGTCTGGTGGCCTTGAGATAGAAGCTGTTTTTCAGACTCTTGGTCCCAGCTTTGATGCACCGGTACTGACCTCACCTTCGATGATAGCGGGGTGAACAGGCAGGGGCTTGGGTGGTTGTTGTCCTTCATGATCTTTTTGGCCATCCTGTGATATCGGGTGTTGTAGGTGTCCTGGAGGGCAGGTAGTTTGCCCCCAGTGATGTGTTGGGCAGACCGCACCACCCTCTGGAGAGCCCTGCGGTTGCAGGCAGTGCAGTTGCCGTACCAGGCGATACAGCTCGACAGGATGCTCTCAATTATGCATCTGTAAAAGTTTGTGAGGGTTTTCAGCCTGAATTTTCAGCCTCCTGAGGTTAGAGAGGCGCTGTAGCACCTTCTTCCCCACACTGTCTGTGTGGGTGGACCATTTCAGTTTGTCAGTGATGTGTATGCCGAGGAACTTGAAGCTTTCCACCTTTGGTCTTGTCGATGGTCGTGTTGATGTGGATAGGGGGGTGCTCCCTCTGCTGTTTCCTCTGCTGTTTTCAGGAAGTCCAGGACCCAGTTACACAGGGCAGGGTTCAAACCCAGGGCCCAGAGCTTAATGATGAGCTTGGAGGGTACTATGGTGTTGAATGCTGAGCTATAGTCAATGAACAGCATTCTTACATAGGTATTCCTCTTGTCCAAACGGTGCGATGGCGATTGCATCGTCTGTGGATCTATTGGGGAGGTAAGCAAATTGAAGTGGGTCTAGGGTGTCAGGTAAGGTAGAGGTGATATGAACATCTTGAAGACTGGGATAGGGACAGATTGAATATGTCCATAAACACTCCAGCCAGCCGGTCTGCGCATGCTCTGAGGACGCGGCTAGGGATGCCGTCTGGGCCGGCAGCCTTGCGAGGGTCAGCACGCTTAAATGTCTTACTCACGTCAGCCACGGAGAAGGAGAGCCCACAGTCCATGGTAGCGGGCCGCGTCAGTGTTATCCTCAAAGTGGGCGAAGAAGGTGTTTAGCTTGTCCGGAATCAAGAAGTCGGAATCCGCAACATGGCTGGTTTGACATTTGTAGTCCGTGTCTCTATACTGACGTTTTGCCTGTTTGATTTCCTTGTGGAGGAAATAACTACACTGTTTGTATTCGGCCATATTCCCCGTCACCTTGCCATGGTGCAGTGGTTCGCGCTTTCAGTTTTGCGCGAATGCTGCCATCTATCCACGGTTTCGGGTTAGGGTAGGTTTTAATAGTCAAAGTGGGTACAACATCTCCTATACACTTCCTGATAAACAGTCACCGTATCAGTGTATCGTCTCAGGCTACCCAGAACATATCCCAGTCCGCGTGATCAAAACAATCTTGAAGCGTGGATTCCGATTGGTCAGACCAGCGTTGAATAGTCCTTAGCACGGGTATTTCCTGTTTGAGTTACTTCCGATAGGAAGGGAGGAGCGAAATGGAGTCGAGATCAGATTTTCTGAAGGGAGAGCGGGGGAGGGCCTTGTGGGCATCCCGGAAGTTGGAGTAGCAGTGGTCGAGTGTTTTAGCAGAGCGAGTCCTACAGTCAATGTGTTGATAGAACTTCGGTAACGTTTTCCTGAAATTTGCTTTGTTAAAATCCCCAGCTACAATAAATGCGGCCTCAGGATATGTGGTTTCCAGTTTGCATAAAGTCAAGTGAATTTCTTTGTGGGCTGTCTAGACGGGGACTATACACGGCTGTGACTATAACTGAAGATAATTCTCTTGGGAGGTAATGCAGTCAGCATTTGATTGTGAGGTATTCTAGGTCGGGTGAACAAAAGGACTTGAGTTCCTGTATGTTAGCACAATCACACCATGAGTAATTAATCATGAAACACACACCTCCACCCTTCTTCCCGGAGAGATATTTATTCCTGTCTGTGCGATGAACTGAGAACTCAACTGGCTGTACGGATTCAGACAGTATATCCCGAGAGAGACATGATTCCGAGAAACAGAGTATGTTACAGTCCCTGATGTCTCTCTGGAAGGAAATCCTCGCCCTGAGCTCATCAACTTTATTATCCATGGATTGAACATTAGCGAGTAACATACTCAGAAGCGGTGGGTGGTGTGCGCACCTCCTGAGTCGGACTAGAAGTCCACTCCGAATACCTCTTCTCAGCCGGTGGAATCAGTTCAATTGCCCTGGGGGGTACGAACATAGGATCAGATTTGGGAAAGTTGTATTCCTGGTCGTAATACTGGCAAGTTACCGCCGCACTAAAACCAAAAGTTATTCCCGGCTGTATGTAATAACATCAAATAAATTCTGGGCTAATAATGTAAGAAACAACACAAAGTTGCCAAGGAGCTAGAAGCACTGCTGCCCTATCTGTCGGTGCCATTTTCTTTCATTTAATCTCTAGCAGATTAGTAAGAATGTCTCACCCCATGTTCAAGAATGGCCCTTTTCCCTTTATTCAGATTACAACCTCTCACTTTTGGTTATGTTAAAATGAAATAATCTCCAAAATATTGCTATTTTTAAAACAAGCCATAGAATGTTGGTTGCAATTTTTATTTAATCCACTAGAAAAGGCTGAACAAATATTGCAACAAATATTATGGTTAAACTCAAAAATACTAATTGATACAAAAAAAAACTGATTAGAAGGCTAGCATCCCGGAGTTGCCTCTTCACTGTTGACATTGAGACTTGTGTTTTGCGGGTACTAGTTGAGTACTTGTGAGGCATCTGTTTCTCAAACTAGACACTCTAATGTACTTGTCCTCTTGCTCAGTTATGCACCGGGGCCTCCCACTCCTTTTCTATTCTGGTTAGAGCCAGTTTGCTCTGTTCTGTGAAGGGAGTAGTACACAGCGTTATACGAGATCTTCAGTTTCTTGGCAATTTCTCGCATTGAGTAGCCATTTCTCAGAACAAGAATAGACTGACGAGTTTCAGAAGAAAGTTATTTGTTTCTGGCCTTGCTGATGCTCCAGATAGTCAACTAGTCTAAAGAAGGCCAGTTTTCAGCTGTGCTAACATAATATCAAAATGGTTTTCTAATTATCAACTAGCCTTTTAAATGATAAACTTGGATTAGCTAACACAACGTGCCAGTGGAACACAGGAGTGATGGTTGCTGATAATGGGCCTCCGTACGCCTTTGTAGATATTCCATAGAAAATCTGCCATTTCCAGCTACAATAGCCATTTACAACATTAACAATGTCTACACTGTATTTCTGATCAATTATTTTAATGGACCAAGAATTTGCTTTTCTTTAAAAAACAAGGACATTTCTAAGTGACCCCAAACTGTTGAAAGGTAGTGTATGTATGGCCATGTGTCAATTGAGAACGGTAGACTAAGTCAGTGGTTCTCAATTCTCTCATCAGTGACCGCCAGCTGTTCCAGAGCTAGCACACCTGATTCAACTTGTTAATTAAAACAATAACGCCTATGGAATTTTAACAATATAGTAATGCTAACCAGAATAAAATACCCTGTATGTTTCTTCAAAAGGATCTACAAGGAACCTTTGAGATTGAGACATTTTCTATATAGAACCCATTCTCCATAAAGGTTCTATAAAGAACCATAAAAAAGGGTTCTTTATATCCCCAAAAAGGGTTGTAACCATAGCAGAACCATTTTTGTTATATAGAGCCTCTTTTTATGGTTCTTTATAGAACCCTAAATCTCAACTCTGGACCAGTTTCACTGCATTTCTTTTGTTTCCTTCTAATCATGGACTGATTTAGACCTGGGACACCAGGTGCTACTGTAGAAATGAGTTAGAACAGAAAACACACAGGTACCGGACCTCGTAGGGTAAGAGTTGAATACCCCTGTTAAAAAACCTTAGGAAAGGGTTCTTTATAGCACCATAAAGTGTTATGAGCCAGCTCGGGTCCCCGATGTATGTGTGTGTCCCAGATGCGGACCACTCCACTACTAGAGGAGGTTGAGCCCAAGTGCAGAGGAATTAGAAAACAATGAGATCTCCAAAGTCTGAGTTTTATCTTTGGCTCTTTACTTCAGAGAAAAAAAGCAAAACATAGCAACAGTCTTAGGCAACACTTTAAATTAATGTGTCCCAGGGTAACTCAAACAACTCCTCTTGGTAGGCAATACAAAAAGGTAATCCAAAACAGAAGAGAAATCCTTAAACATCCAGAAACATATTTCCAAGAGTCCACAAAAAGGAAACACAAAAAAACATAGAATCCAAGTTAAAATTAGAAGGCAGAAAAATCTCAGACCCAAAGAATCCTTGAGCATGACAACACCTAGACCAACATCAGGACTGAACAAGAACAGAAAGGCAGTGGGGCCTTAAATAGGGTTTGTCATTAGAAGTAATACAACACAGGTGAGGGCATTACTTACAACAATTAACACAGGAGAATATATCTGGGTTGAAATAACGTCATCTAGTGGTAAAGTCAAGGGACTTCAGACAAAACATTACAATAAAGGTTCCATTTAGAGCATGGTTCTTTATAGAAACTTCATTTTTTTTATATAAAGCACCAAAAAGGTATGGTTACAAGCCAAATATTTGGTTCTATATATAACCATTTGCTTTTAGTGATAAAATGTCATCTCATCCACAACAGCAATATTTTCAATTATGGGTTATTGGATATAAGAGCAATGTCAACTTACCAACATTATGAGCAGGAATACGACTTTCCCGAAGCGGATCCTCTGTTTGGTCCACCAAACAGGACAATAGACCCAAAACAACGGCGGTGCAGGAGAAGGGGTAGATGGGGCGGTCTTCTGGTCAGGCTCCGTAGACGGGCACATCGCGCACCGCTCCCGAGTATACTACTTGCCAATGTTGTCTCTGGACAACAAGGTAGACGAAATCCGAGCAAGGATTGCCTTCCAGAGAGACATCAGCGACTGCAACGTTCTTTGCTTCACGGAAACATGGCTCACTCAGGGCACGTTATCAGAGTCGGCACAGCCACCTGGTTTCTCCATGCATCGCACCGACAGAAACAAACATCTCTCTGGTAAGAAGAAGGGCGGGAGTGTGTGCCTTATGATTAACGAGTCGTGGTGTGATCATAACAACATACAGGAACTCAAGTCCTTTTGTTCACCTGACATAGAATTCCCTACAATCAAATGCCGAACGCATTATCTACCGAGAGAATTCTCTTCGATTATAATCACAGTCGCATATATCCCCTCTCAAGCTGACACATCGACGGCACTGAAAGAAATTCATTGGACTCTATGTAAACTGGAAACCACATATCCTGAGGCTGCATTTATTGTGGCTGGGGATTTTAACAAGGCTAATCTGAAAACAAGGCTCCCTAAATTTTATCAGCATATCGAATGTGCGACCCGGGCCGTGAAAATCCTGGATCATTGTTATTCTAACTTCTGCAAAGCATACAAGGCCATTCTCCTCCCTCCTTTCGGCAAGTCTAACCATAACTCCATTTTGTTGCTCCCAGCCTACAGACAGAAACTAAAACAGGAAACACCCGTGCTCAGGTCTGTTCAACGCTGGTCCGACCAATCTGATTCGACGCTTCAAGATTGCTTCGAGCACGTGGACTGGGATATGTTCCGGACAGCATCAGACAATAACATTGATGAATACGCTGATTCGGTGAGCGAGTTTATTAGCAAGTGCATCGGTGATGTTGTACCCATAGCAACTATTAAAACCTTCCCCAACCAGAAACCGTGGAGGGCCACCATTGTTCCTGTTCCCAAGAAAGCTAAGGTAACTGAGCTAAATGACTATCGCCCCGTAGCACTCACTTCCGTCATCATGAAGTGCTTTGAGAGACTAGTCAAGGATCATATCACCTCCATCCTACCAGACACCCTAGACCCACTCCAATTTCTTACCATCCCAATAGATCCACAGACGACGCAATCACAATCACACTGCACACTTCCCTAACCCATCTGGACAAGAGGAATACCTATGTAAGAATGCTGTTCATTGACTACAGCTCAGCATTTAACACCATAGTACCCTCCAAACTCGTCATTAAGCTCAAGACCCTAGGTCTCGACCCAGCCCTGTGCAACTGACTTCCTGACGGGCCGACCCCAGGTGGTGAGGGTAGTAAACAACATCTCCACCCCACTGATCCTCAACACTGGGGCCCCACAAGGGTGCGTTCTCAGCCCTCTCCTGTACTCCCTGTTCACCCATGACTGTGTGGCTAAACACGCCTCCAACTCAATCATCAAGTTTGCTGACGACACTACAGTGGTAGGCTTGATTACCAACAACGACGAGACGGCCTACAGGGAGGAGGTGAGGGCCCTCAGAGTGTGGTGTCAGGAAAATAACCTCTCACTCAACGTCAACAAAACTAAGGAGATGATCGTGGACTTCAGGAAACAGCAGAGGGAGCACCCCCTTATCCACATCGATGGGACAGTAGTGGAGAAGGTGGAAAGTTTTGGAAAGTTCCTCAGCGTACACATCACGGACAAACTGAAATGGTCCACACACACAGACAGCGTGGTGAAGAAGGCGCAACAGCACCTCTTCAACCTCAGGAGGCTGAAGAAATTTGGCTTGTCACCAAAAACACTCACAAACTTCTACAGATGCACAATCGAGAGCATCCTGTCTGGCTGTATCACCGCCTGGTATGGCAACTGCTCCGCCAACAACCATAAGGCTCTCCAGAGGGTAGTGAGGACTGCACAACGCATCACCGGGGTCAAACTAACTGCCCTCCAGGACACCTACACCACCTGATGTCACAGGAAGGCCAAAAAGATCATCAAGGACAACAACCACCCGAGCCACTGCCTGTTCACCCCGCTATCATCCAGAAGGCGAGGTCAGTACAGGTGCATCAAAGCTGGGACCGAGAGACTGAAAAACAGCTTCTATCTCAAGGCCATCAGACTGTTAAACAGCCATCACTAACACTGAGTGGCTGGTGCCAACATACTGACTTAAATCTCTAGCCACTTTAAATAATAGAACATTGGATGTAACAAATGTATCACTAGCCACTTTAAACAATTTTGTATATAATATTTACATATCCGATATTACTCATCTCAAATGTATATACTGTACTTTATACCATCTACTGAATCTTGCCATCGACTCAAATCTCTAGCCACTTTAATAATTAAAAAGTGGATGTAATAAATGTATCACTAAACACTTTAAACAATGCCATTTATATAGTGTTTACACATCCTACATTACTCATCTCATACAGTGGGGCAAAAAAGTATTTAGTCAGCCACCAATTGTGCAAGTTCTCTCACTTAAAAAGATGAGAGAGGCCTGTAATTTTCATCATAGGTACACTTCAACTATGACAGACAAAATGAGGAAAGAAAATCCAGAAAATCACATTGTAGGATTTTTAATGAATTTATTTGCAAATTATGGTGGAAAATAAGTATTTGGTCACATACAAACAAGCAAGATTTCTGGCTCTCACAGACCTGTAACTTCTTCTTTAAGAGGCTCCTCTGTCCTCCACTCGTTACCTGTATTAATGGCACCTGTTTGAACTTGTTATCAGTATAAAAGACACCTGTCCACAACCTCAAACAGTCACACTTCAAACTCCACTATGGCCAAGACCAAAGAGCTGTCAAAGGACACCAGAAACAAAATTGTAGACCTGCACCAGGTTGGGAAGACTGAATCTGCAATAGGTAAGCAGCTTGGTTTGAAGAAATCAACTGTGGGAGCAATTATTAGGAAATTGAAGACATACAAGACCACTGATAATCTTCCTCGATCTGGGGCTCCACGCAAGATCTCACCCTGTGGGGTCAAAATGATCACAAGAACAGTGAGCAAAAATCCCAGAACCACACGGGGACCTAGTGAATGACCTGCAGAGAGCTGGGACCAAAGTAACAAAGCCTACCATCAGTAACACACTACGCCGCCAGGGACTCAAATCCTGCAGTGCCAGACGTGTCCCCCTGTTTAAGCCAGTACATGTTCAGGCCCATCTGAAGTTTGCTAGAGAGCATTTGGATGATCCAGATGAGGATTGGGAGAATGTCATATGGTCAGATGAAACCAAAATAGAACTTTTTGGTAAAAACTCAACTCGTCGTGTTTGGAGGACAAAGAATGCTGAGTTGCATCCAAAGAACACCATACCTACTGTGAAGCATGGGGGTGGAAACATCATGCTTTGGGGCTGTTTTTCTGCAAAGGGACCAGGACGACTGATCCGTGTAAAGGAAAGAATGAATGGGGCCATGTATCGTGAGATTTTGAGTGAAAACCTCCTTCCATCAGCAAGGGCATTGAAGATGAAACGTGGCTGGGTCTTTCAGCATGACAATGATCCCAAACACACCGCCGGGCAATGAAGGAGTGGCTTCGTAAGAAGCATTTCAAGGTCCTGGAGTGGCCTAGCCAGTCTCCAGATCTCAACCCCATAGAAAATCTTTGGAGGGAGTTGAAAGTCCGTGTTGCCCAGCGACAGCCCCAAAACATCACTGCTCTAGAGGAGATCTGCATGGAGGAATGGGCCAAAATACCAGCAACAGTGTGTGAAAACCTTGTGAAGACTTACAGAAAACGTTTGACCTCTGTCATTACCAACAAAGGGTATATAACAAAGTATTGAGATAAACTTTTGTTATTGACCAAATACTTATTTTCCACCATAATTTGCAAATAAATAAATTAAAAATCCTAAAATGTGATTTTCTGGATTTCTTTTTCTCATTTCGTCTGTCATAGTTGAAGTGTACCTATGATGAAAATTACAGGCCTCTCTCATCTTTTTAAGTTGGAGAACTTGCACAATTGGTGGCTGACTAAATACTTTTTTGCCCCACTGTATGTATGTACTGTACTTTATACTGTCTACTGCCTATGCCGGTCAGCCATTGCTCATCCATATATTTATATGTACATACTCGTATTCATTCCTTTACACTAGTGTGTGTATAAGGTAGTTGTTGAGAAATTGTTAGGTTACTTGTTAGATACTACTGCATGGTCGGAACTAGAAGCTCAAGCATTTTGCTACACTTGCATTAACATCTGCTAACCATGTGTATGTGACAATTTTTTATTTATTTGATTTGATTTATTAAATTAACTCTTCCAGCAATTTACTTTTTTCACCACTGCCACCAGTTTGGAGTCAAAACATTTACAACAAAGACCTATTGACATAATAAAATAAATAAAACTGTGTAAAAAATATAAAGGATATTTCAGGCAGAAACCCTCATATTAAACACGAATGGTATTCACTAAATTGATGGGTTATATTTAGCATAATGATTTACAGCTTTGTCATTCTTTTTATGTATGTTAAAATCATCTTATTTTATGATTTTATATATTTAACCAGTAACCCTAGTGGAAAGCAGCCGCAAGAGGAGAAATGAAAAAAATGAAATAAACTATAAAAACGGACGTTCACGCGACTGAGATGCATTTCAAAATATTGCATAAGATATGTAGCTCTTGCAATATGGATATTGTACATGTCAATATTGCGATTTCAATGTGAATTTGATTCATTGTGCAGGCCTAAGAGATACAGTATGTCAAGTTAGTACAGTATACTGTATCTGGGTAAAGTCTCACACTGGCGTATGTGTTTGTGTGTGTGGGTGTATGTGCGTGTGTATTTGTGTGGGTCCACTGTTTGTGTAACTCACCGTAGTGGCCTGAGTGTCCGTAGCAAGCGCAGCACTCTGAGCATGCCCAGTATCTTGGGGCTGCTGTTCGATACCAATGAGACCAGGATATCTATGGCTGAGATCATCACTAAAATCCCATCTAGAATGTTCCAGCTGCTCCTCAGGTAGGCCTTATCACCAAATAACCAGCCCAGTGCAGCCACCTGAGAATATACACAGACACTGGGTTAACGATATACATGCTACACATTTACATTCACATACAAACAAAGACAGTAACGCACACACACAAACACACATAGTCAAAGCAGTCAATCAAAGAGGAACCCCTAGAGTTGTGCAAAGTAAATTAGGCCAAGCCAAGTGAGATACAAACTTTTGTCGTTCAAGACTTTACTTCTCTCCGTATTTCAATCTACAAAAATGACTGAGACACAACAATAACCCATAGAAACTTCACAAACTGCATCTCAACTAGGCAGTCGGATGGCTTCATTTGCATATGTTGTGCCTCGTCAGAGCGTTAAGGCATGAATCTATATATAACCAGGCAGTATCAAAGAGAATGATCAAACCCCTGATGAACAAAGACGTGTCGAGGTTACAAAGCCTTTGGTTCCTATGCCCCTGTCAGTTTCCCCCAGACATCTGACTTCCTGTGTGTGACGTTAATTAACCTCCCCCGAGCCCCATTATTCCTGGGCATGATTTCCATTTTGTGTCCGTCTGCCCTCAATGTGTGTGCGTGCGTGTGTGTGAGCCATGGCATTGCATTGGGCACCAGAATAGAAATGGAGGTCTTAGTGAGTGACACCTGTGAACTTTCTCTAGCCCTCACCCCTCCTCACCGCTCCCTACCCCTGCCACAAGCCTCTATACGTAGACATGACCCTCCATTCAAAGCCAGGCCATTTGAATATCGGCTAGACAATCCTTTCCTTAGTATTATTAACAGGTGTCTCGCTCTCTTTGTGTGTGTGTATGTGTGTGTGCAAGCATTCCCTCCCATTCGTGTGAGTGTGTGTTTGAGGCTTTCCGAGGTATCACACTGAAAGCCTGTTTTCTTAAAGGCTTTGTCTGTCTTAATGACAGTGAAACAGTAGAGCTGAAGATCAATCATTTGGAGGTGGGCTGTGCCTTAATGTATTTCTGTCATCTTAGCTATCTAAGGTATTTCAGGCACTTTAGGTACTTTGTTAGGCTGTATTTTCTCATCTAGGATCTATTGTCTCATCTCACTCTAAATGGTGACCGTTAATGAAACACTGAAATGGTACTTCCGTTCCCCTCCCCCTCTCTTTCTTTCTATTTCTTCAAATAAGCTTTGGGGCAGAATGAACACAGAAACCGCTGATGGATTTGACGCTTATAAGAATTCAGCATAGAAGTAGGATAAAGTTTACCACGAGACACTGATCTATGGTCAGTTGGGCATTTTTTTACTCTTACTGTAAAGGTTCGGATTCGGGTAAGATAGGCTGATCTTAGATTTGTGCCTAAGGGCAACTTCTACCTAACATGTCCTGATATCAGCCAGAGGGTGTAGAGATTTAACCTTGCTATGTGGATTAGGCCAGACCTATGGAGGCCTTAACCACAACCCTGAGGCACAGTGATCAGTGTGTCTTCCTGGGTAGGAGAGTGTGGGTTTAACCGCTGGTAGGGTCTGTCCCCGTGGTCCCCTCTTACCTTGACTGTCATCTCAGCCACAAAGATCGCTGTGAAGATGTAGTTGGATAACGTGAGGAAGATACGCTCCTGCAGAGAGAGAGGGAGAAAGAGACAGAGAGAGAGACAAAGACAGAGAAAGAAAACGAGAGAGATAGAAGACAGGAAGAGAAGAGAGGAAAATTTTGCATTTTTCTGCATGTTTGTACAAAAATATAGATTTAGGGTTGTATAAACTTGGATTTTTTTTACAATGACATATACAGGATAGTACCCTCCACAACATAACCTTCACTCCAAATCAAAACTCCAAACCTACAACCTGATTTTGGACAAAAGTACCTTTTTATTACCAAGCAATCTTACCGCTAAGGACTATCCAGCAACATTTCTGACAAACCAGCAACCTGTAAAAGAAGCGCAACAGAAACCCAAAAATATCATCCAACCTGGAACTGAGTGTGTAAAGTCCATTCTGAAGCTACTTCGAAAGCCTAGAATGAAAAGAAATTTGCAATAATCTCTAGATATTTCACTTTATGGAGACTGAATGCTAAGTTAAAAAGCTACCAAGCTTGCTAGGAAAGAAAAGACCCGGCTGCAACATTAACTAGCACTGCAGTGTGAAGTGAGAGGTGTGAAGCCCCTGTGCCCAACAATGGCAGCAGAGTTCCTCCCCCACCCAAATGCAGAGGCTTCTTTGGCCAACTGCTCCATGGCTTCCCTCTGTACAGAGGTCACCCTTTGGATATTAAAAATGACAAGGCACGGAAAGAGTACAAAGAGAAGCTCCTCATGGACAATCCAGAGACACTTTTTGCTGACTGCTACTGTACAAAAATGGGAACGTAAGCAACCTAATCTTCCACACAGACCATCCCTGGCCATGGCACACAGCTATAACAGCACACTACCCCTCTTTTAAGAGAGAGGGTATTGGCAGAGGGTGGAAAATCAGAATAGTGTAAAATGAGGAGACTGAGACACCTTCTGTCAACATGTACAAGAATGGAACAGTGGTGGAACAAGGCAACTTCATACATTTCCAAAAGGACGGCAGGAGGAGCTTTCTCTTGGTGACAACTACCCCACCCCGAGTGAGTCTGATCACACCTCTTCAAACTGTCCTACAGACGAGGATAGTCACCCCCCCAGCACTGAACACACCCAGGCCACACAACTGCACTGCTCCTCCATCATTGAGTGGGATAAATTCACAGAGCTGGAGAAAGACATAGCTCAGAGAGCTAGTCCACATACTCCAGACAGCACAGACACACAAAACAGACTAGCACAACAACACATTTTCATCATCAATCTACACACAATGCCTCATAATAACAAAGGAAAAACAGTTTTTATGAAAAGTTTCGGACGGGAAGGATATACTCCAAACACCCGAACAGGCCCTCATCCCCGTCATTCGCTGGAGAAAGAAACAGATTTCGCAGAAAGAGATCGTGGGTGCCTTGTGAGGATCAGGCGACGAGTGGCTAATCTGCCTTTGCCATCTGTACTGTTAGCCAACGTTCAATCGCTGGGAAAAAAACGAGCCAACGTTCAATCGCTGGAAAATAAATAGGACGAACTGAAAGCACGTATATCCGACTGTACCAACGGGACATTAAAAACTGTAATATCTTATGTTTCACCGAGTTGTGGCTGAATGACGACATTAATAACATACAGCTGGCGGGTTATACACTCTATCGGCAGGATAGAACAGCAGCCCCTGGCAAGACACCGGGCGGCGGCGGCATATGTATATTTGTAAACAATAGCTGGTGCACGATATCTAAGGAAGTCTCGAGGTTTTGCTCGCCTGAAGTAGAGTATCTCCTGATAAGCTGTAGACCACACTATCTACCTAGAGAGTTTTCATCTCTATTTTTCATAGCTGTCTACATACCACCACAGACCAATGCTGACACTAACACCGCACACAACGAGCTGTATACTGCCATACGCAAACAGGAAAACGCTCATCCAGAGGCAGGCGCTCCTAGTGCCGGGGACTTTAATGCAGGGAAACTTAACTTCACCGGCTCCAGCAGCAAAACTGACTGTTTTGGAGAGCCTGGCGTGCCCAAAGTAAAATGCCTCCCATTTAGGCCCAGAAAATGGGATATGCATATATTTAGTACCATTGGATAGGAAACACTCTGAATTTTCCAAAACTGTTAACCATCTGTCTGTGGGTCAATCAGAACGCATTTGGCAGGCAAAACCCTGAGGAATCTCTGTCCTGAAAAAAGTCATTTTGACACATTGCTCATTTTGAGCCCCTCCTATCCAAAATGACCATATATAGGCATGTGAACTCAGTGCACGTCGCTTCCTTATGATGTCATCAACCACGAGACGGTGTTTTACTCCATCTTGGGGAATTTCGCCATTGATAAACAGCATGGAACGAGAGACCACGCTATGAAAACTCTTCAGAGTCTTGGCGTGCATGAGAAGGCGCGCTGTGCCTTATTTATCGTTTTTAGCGTTCAGTTTATATTCCGGCTGATTTATAATAGTACATATACGTAAAAGGGTTCCTAAGGATACATTTAAAACTATGTTTGATTGTTTTTGGACAAGTTTATAGGTATAATTTTAACGAGTCGGCCGAGTTTCAAAGGAGTAATGGAGGCTGTCGTTTCTGATTATAACGCATGAACCAAATGGAGGATTTATGGATAAAAGACGTTACTTTTTCTAACAAAAGAACCATGGATTGTCTTCGTTGGACACTTAGGAAGACCTCAGCAGAAGTTCTTCAACAGGTAATTACTTTGTTTTCGCTGTGAAATGTGTTATGTGTGTGCCATGATTGCTAATCGATACATGGCTATTGGAAAATATGTGAGGTGCTACCCTCAAACAAATGAATGTGCTGCTTTTGCCGTAAAGCCTTTTTGAAATCTGACAACGCTGTGATATTGCCTAGAAACAGAGCTTTTGATGAGTATGGAACACTTGTATATAGCTGGATGTTTAATAATTCAATTTTCGGATTTTAAATCTGGCGCTACAGGTTTTTGCTAGTAGTGTCGGGATGATCCCGCTAGCGACCCACTGGTATTTGAGTCGTTAAATCAGTTTTACCTAATTTCTATCAGCATGTTAACTTCTTAGGAAGCGGTTCCCGAAGTGACGGTTTTGGAGAGTCTGGCGTGCCCAAAGTAAAATGTCTCCCACTCAGGCCCAGAAAATAGGATATGCACATAGTACTATTGGTACTATTGGATAGGAAACACTCTGAAGTTTCTAAAAGTGTTAACATAATGGCTGTGAGTGTAACAGAACAGAAATAGCAGGCGAAAACCAGAGAAAAATCTATCCGGAATTACTGTTTTTTGTCACATTGGCTCTGCTTGACAGTCTCCCTATTGAGTTCTATGGCAAGCAGCTCCGGGATTTCAGTACCTATGGCTTCCAGTAGATGTCAACAGTCTATATATAAAGCCTCAGAGAGATTGGAGTAAGCAGGAAGAATAGGTACAGGAAATGGCCAAGGTAGCTCAGATGTCAACAAGTTTTCTCATGCGCGAGTCTGGCTGCGCGCCCCACTTTATTTTAATTATATAACGTTTAGGTGACCATCCGAGTGAAATATTATCGCTCATATTCATAAAAGGATAGCTAAGGATGCATTTTAACCACCTAACTGAGGATCTAAATTGAAACTTGCGTAACACCCTAGATGCAGTCACACCCCTAAAAACCAAAAAACATTTGTCACAAGAAATTAGCTTCCAGGTATAAAGAAAATACCCGAGCACTGAAGCAAGCTTCTAGAAAATTGGAATGGAAATGCACTACACCAAACTGGAAGTCTTCCGGCTACTTTGGAAAGACAGTACCGTGCAATATCTATGAGCGCTCACTGCTGCTCGATCAGCCTATTTTTCTAACCTAATTGAGGAGAATAAAACAATCCTAATGCTGTCGCAAAGCTAACTAAAAGACAGCATTCCCCAAGAGAGGATGGATTTCACTTCAGCAGTGATGAATTCATTAACTTCTTCAACGAAAAGATTATGATCATTAGAAGGCGAATTATGGACTCATCTTTGAAACTGCGTATTTCTCCAAAGCTCGGTTGTCCTGAGTCTGCACAACACAGCCAGGACCAAGGATCAATGGAGACTCAAGTTGTTTAACCCTGTTATCTCTTGACACATTCACAAAAATAGTAATGGCCTTTAAACATTCCAGCTGCATACTGGACCCTATTCCAACTAAACTACTGAAATAGCTACTTCCTGTTCTTTGCCCTCCTATGTTGAACATAATAAACGTTGTGTATCAAACTCACTAAAAGTGGCAGTAATAAAGCCTCTCTTGAAAAAGCCAAACTATTGGCCTATATTGATAGGAATCTCACCGTTCTTTTTGAAGACAAATTATTTATTCGAAATGCTTCAGTCGGGAAGGTGGTGAATGGCATCAGACCAAGGCTCAAAATCTGGTTTAGATCTTATCTGTCAGAAATATATCAGTTCGTCTCCGTGGATGGTTTTTCCTCTGACAAATCAAAAGTTTCAGTGATCTTATGACTATTGTTTTCAGTATATATTCTACCTCTTGGTGTTGTCATTCGGAAACACAATGTCAACATTCACTGCTATGCGGACGACACACAGCTGTACATTTTGATGAAACATGGTGAAACCCCAAAATTGCCTACCCTGGAAGCCTGTGTTTCAGACATAAGGAAGTGGATGATGGCAAATGTTTTACTTTTAAACTCGGAGAAAACACAAACACATCTGCTGTTTGATCTGAAAATTAATATTGATGATTGTACAGTCATCTAAAATAAAACTGTAAAGAACCTTGGCGTTACTCTGGACCCTGATCTCCCTTTTGACGAACATATCAAGAACATTTCAAGGGGCATTGGAAAAATCTGATACTTTTGTCCAAATGATGCAGAAAAGGTAATCCAATGCTCTACTCTTCGGCTACCCGGATAAAGCACTAAATAAACTTCAGTTAGTGCTAAATAAGTCTGCTAGAATCTTGACTAGAACCCAATATTTTTCATCATATTACTCCAGTGCTAGCCTCTCTACACTGGCTTCCTGTTAAGGCCTGATTTCAAGATTTTACTGCTAACCTACAAAGCATTATATGGACTTGCTCCTACTTACAGTTGAAGTCGGAAGTTTACATACACTTAGGTTGGAGTCATTAAAACTCGTTTTTCAAGCACTCCACACATTTATTTTAAACAAACTATAGTTTTGGCAAGTCGGTTAGGACATCTACTTTGTGCATGACACAAGTCATTTTTCCAACAATTGTTTAAAGACAGATTATTTCACTTGTAATTCACTGTATCACAATTCCAGTGGGTCAGAAGTTTACATACACTAAGTTGACTGTGCCATTAAACAGCTTGGAAAATTCCAGAAAATGATGTCATGGTTTTAGAACCTTCTGGTAGGCTGATTGACATAATTTGAGTCAATTGGAGGTGTACCTGTGGATGTATTTCAAGGCCTACCTTCAAACTCAGTGCCTCTTTGCTTGACATCATGGGAAAACCAAAAGAAATCTGCAAAGACCTCAGAAAAAAAATGGTAGACCTCCACAAGTCTGGTTCATCCTTGGGAGCAATTTCCAAACGCCTGAAGGTACCACGTTCATCTGTACAAACAATAGTACGCAAGTATAAACACCATGGACCACGCAGCCGTCAAACCGCTCAGGAAGGAGACGCATTCTGTCTCCTAGAGATGAACATACTTTGGTGCAAAAAGTGCAAATCAATCCCAGAACAACAGCAAAGGACCTTGTGAAGATGCTGGAGGAAACAGGTACAGAAGTAACTATATCCAGAGTAAAACAAGTCCTATATCGACATAACCTGAAAGGCTGCTCAGCAAGGAAGAAGCCACTGCTCAAAAAACGCCATTAAAAAGCCAGACTACGGTTTGCAACTGCACATGGGGACAAATAAGGTACTTTTTTGAGAAATGTCCTCTGGTCTGATGAAACAAAAATTTAACTGTTTGGCCATAATGACCATCGTTATGTTTGGAGGGAAAAAGGGGAGGCTTGCAAGCCGAAGAACACCATCCCAACCGTGAAGCATGGAGGTGGCAGCATCATGTTGTGGGGGTGCTTTGCTGCAGGAGGGACTGGTGCACTTCACAAAATAGATGGCATCATGAGGGGGATTATGTGGATATATTGAAGCAACATCTCAAGACATTAGTCAGGAAGTTAAAGCTTGGTCGCAAATGGGTCTTCCAAATGGACAATGACCCCAAGCATACTTCCAAAGGTGTGGCAAAATGGCTTAAGGACAACAAAGTCAAGGTATTGGAGTGGCCATCACAAAGCCCTGACATCAATCCTATAGAAAATGTGTGGGCAGAACTGAAAAAGTGTGTGCGAGCAAGGAGGCCTACAAACCTGACTCAGTTACACCAGCTCTGTCAGGAGGAATGGGCCAAAATTCAACCAACTTATTGTGGTAAGCTTGTGGAAGGCTACCCACTGGGAATGTGATGAAATAAATAAAAGCTGAAATAAATAATTCTCTCTACTATTATTCTGACATTTCACATTTTTTAAATGAAGTGATGATCCTAACTGACCTTTTTACTAGGATTAAATGTCAGGAATTGTGAAAAACAGAGTTTAAATGTACTTGGCTAAGGTGTATGTAAACTTCCGACTTCAACTGTATCTCTTCGATTTGGTCCTGCCGTGCATACCTACACGGGGGCTGAGGCACTGGCTTACTAGTGCTCTTCCATGCCGTATCTAGGAGGCGTGCGTCACGTAGTGCAAGGCTTTTTTCCGCTATACTCGACTTAAGTGGGTTGAGTCACTGACGGGATCTCCCTGTCTGGTCTTGCGTGAGCTATACTCAGCCTTGTCTCAGGGTAGTAAGTTGGTGGTCTGTTGATATTCCTCTAGTGGTATGGGGGCTGTGCTTTGGCAAAGTGGGTGGGGTTATAGCCCTGTTCGGGGCTATCATCAGACGGGGCCACAGTGTCCCCCGACCCCCCCATCTCAGCCTTCCGTATCTATGCTGCAAATAGTCTATATCCCGGGGGGCTAGGATCAGTCTCTTACATCTGGTGTAATTATCCTTTCTTATCTGTTGTCCTCTGTGAATTTAAGTATGCTCCCTCTAATTATTTCTCTCTCCCTCCCTCTCCATGGGTCTAGGACCTGAGCCCTAGACCCATGCCTCAGGACTGCCTGGCCTGATGGATCCTGGCTATCCCCAGTCCACCTGGTTGTGCTGCTGCTCCAGTATCAACTGTTCTGCCTGCGGCTATGGAACCCTGACCTGTTCACCAGACATGCTACCTTGTCCCGTGCCTGCTGTTTTTGACTTTTTTTTGGGGGGGCCTGATTTGTTTTGATTCTCTCTCTCTCCCTCTCTCTCGCTCTACCGCACATGCTGTCTCGACCTTTGAATGCTCGGCTATGAAAAGCCAACTGACATTTAATTTACTTCTGAGGTGCTGACCAGTTGCACCCTCTACAACCACTGTGATTATTATTTGACCCTGCTGGTCATCTATGAATGTTTGAACATCTTGAAGAACAATCTGGCCCTAATGACTCTTCTAATCTCCACCCTGCCCAGCCAGAAGAGGACTGAGAGAGAGAGAGAGAGAGAGAGAGAGAGAGAGAGAGAGAGAGAGAGAGAGAGAGAGAGAGAGAGAGAGAGAGAGAGAGAGAGGGAAGGAGGGCGGGAGGAAGGAAGAGAGAAAGGGAGATGTCGGTGTATTAACTAAGCCTTTTGTTAAGGGGGGATGAGAAACTGTTTGGGAATCTAAACAAAGGCTCAGGAAAGAAAACAAGCAGTGTAGCTGGAATGTACAGACCCTCGGACTGACTGCTTATTTACCCAACATACACACACACACACACACACACACACACGTTATATAAACACACTCATTTTTGGCACAGTTATGAGTATTGTGGTGGTGCACTCAATGCAAACGCTGAAAAACCAGCCCCACGTGTGTGTGTTTGTGTGTGTGGACTTTCATTCCCACGCCCTCCCGTACATCTCCTCAAGCCACTTCTGTCGCAACATTATAAAACATTCTTAAAGTCTCTGGGAATATTTGTGGTGACATCATCGGAACGCCTGTTTAAATTGTTTAAGAATTCCGGGGCCGACACCGGTCATTCCTATCCTCTGTTACCATGTGTTTGTCATACTTTCATTCATTATAAACGAACAGACTCGTGAATGGAGGGAGCAGGGGAATAGAAAAGAGAGCTAGAGAGTGAGAGATAAAGAGAGAGAGAGAGAGAGAGAGAGAGAGAGAGAGAGAGAGAGAGAGAGAGAGAGAGAGCAAAGTGAGTAATAACAAGATACTAAAAATATACGCCAGAGTCATCTCTAAAGTAGTTTAGGATTGACTTTGCTGAATATATTCTGACAGTGAGTGAGAGTGAACTAAAAATAGAAAGGGATGAGATTCCAAAAGACAGTGACCAACACAGAGAGCTCCTAAAAAGAGCAAAGCATCTCCCTCTTTCTTCTGATATGGCTTGTTGTCTGTCACACACACCAACTGATTTCCACATATGATTAGTTTCGATCTCCTCTCCTCCTCTCCTTCTTTCTCCTCTCCTTGCCTCTCCTTCCTCCTTTCCTCTTCGCCTTATTGTCCTTCTCCTCTTCTCTCCTTTCCTATATTGCATGCCTCAATATACAATCAGTTGTGAAAAAACAGGTGTCGACATTATTGGTTATTTTCCAGGCCAGTCAACCTCATAATAACTCCTAAAGATGAAGCATTGAATAAATGTCTGTTCTACCATGAATTAATTTCATGAACCATGGATCAGTAACTAAGCAACTGTTGTTTTCGGTGGTGTTAAACCATCAAAGCCTGACAACCACGTTATGAAACGAGGTGCCAAGCTGGGGAACGACTTTCTAGACACGAAACCAATTATTCACCCAACATTCCACAATAAATTGAATTATAACCAAAAGGGAAATGTATTGTTCTGCAAATGCATAAGAGAAACAAATTGTTATTTACTGCTGTGTAAATGGCACAGGTGAAATACAGATGTAGGATCTTATTTTGACCAGATTCTCACAGGAAAATAATCCTGCAGCAACAGGAAATGTGAATTATTTTGTGGATTATAATTATTGGACATTTTTGCAGGGGTTGATAAATTTTTAGTTAGGGCAAATCAAGTCTGTAATCTTAAAGCGGAAATTACAAACTTTAGAAGCCTTTTAAATCCTTGAATACACTACGTTTACATTTCCTGCTGTTCAGGAAATTTCCTGCAACAACAGGGTGATCAAATTAAGATCCTACATCTGTTAGCTCCTGTGGAAGTGTGTACTGTATATATGCAGCAAAAGCAATAAACACCGTATTTATTAGTAATCTACTATGAGAGAGTCTCTAACAAATGCAACTCCCAATCAAGCCTCATTAGAAACAAATAACTTATCTATTTCAGAGTAAATGGCACAAGGTCTTACTTCATCTGCTTTTCAGACAGGTGAAATTGCAAAAAGAGCCTGTGGAAGGCTACAGTAAGTAAATTGTATGTATGCAGCAAAAGCAATAACCTCAACTGCATTTGTTCGTAATAACACATCGCTAAAGTCTCTAGCGAATGTAACTCACAATCAAGCCAATTAATTCTAAACCACCAACGATATATATACACCTGCAAAAACCAATCAGACTCAGTAATAAACCAGGCCAATAAGATGTGTGTGTATGCGTGTGCATGTGTGGTGTCCTTGCTGAGTGTGTGGCCTGCTAGCTACTGTGGGGAGGTCACTGCCAGGCAACCCAATCTCCATACACATTTCCATCCAATTTCAATAATCACCTCATTACAGGGGCTGGGAATTGCCACTGCAGCACAAAATGAGAAATGGATGTGCATCTTAATGTTTTCCCATGATTAGAGTTGTGTGTGGTTTGTGTGTGTCAAGTGGGTGTACATGTGTGACAGTATGTGGATGTGAAAGTGATTGTGCATGTGCATGTGTGTGAGAGAGTGAGTGTGTGTGTGAGAGTGTTTCAGATATCCTCTCGATATCCTCTGTCATTTCCTTTTTTTCCAATGTTCCCCTTCATTTCATCCTCACACTCATTTCATCCTCACACTCATTTCATCCCCACATTCATTTCATCCTCACACCCATTTCATCCTCACACTCATTTCATCCTCACACCCATTGCATCCTCACACTCATTTCACCCTCACACCCATTTCATCCTCACACCCATTGCATCCTCACACTCATTTCATCCTCCCACAATAAACCTTGAGGGCTTTATCCACATTAGTTTAACATGTATTTTCCACAGTATTATCCCCATTCAGAATAGACCAGCAGGCAGGGAGATAATTGAATCAATTACCACAACCGCTGTCTCATCTGTGTTAAAGACAGAAAACAAGGCCGCTACAGCTGGAGTCCACAGAGACTGGACACCAATTATTACGGGTGCAGGAGCGTCCGCTACATCAGCGAGAATATCAAACCGTGTTAATTAGTGTGTTTATTATAAGTTCTGCATAAGGCTGGATGATGTGGCAGCTATAATTATCAAAGGGCTTTGGGTTGGACAGTATAACAGATGGGGAAAGGAAGAGAGTCAGGTATATTGTGTATATTGTGTGTGTGTGTGTGTGTGTGTGTATGTGTGTGTGTATGTGTGTGTCTACCTGTGTGTGTGTGTCTGTGTGCATGCCAGGTGATGTGTGTGTGTGTGTGGTCACTCACCACGCTGTATGGGTCTATCCTCGGCCTCTCCATGGCGATGGTGATGCAGTTGAGGAAGATGATGACCAGAACGATGTGGTCAAACATCTTGTGGGTTATTATCTTATTGCACGCCATCCGAAACCTGGAAAACACACACACACACAATTTATCATTCATAGAATAAACATTAAGATAATTGGAAAACATATGATGAGAGATGTTAAGCATGTGCAAAATACAACATCACAGTGTATATAACATTATTCAGACACACGCCTTTGTATTCTATTAAGTATTAATTAATTAAGCATATTGCACATTAAATAAATAGGTGGGCACTTATATTTGTCCTATTTCCCACATGTACTGGAAATGTGTTATTTGCATTTTCCCAATTCCCTCTGAGACACCCGCAGAGAATGGGGTCACGGCCAGGGTCTGCCATTATCAACGGCGACACTGGAGCAATTAGGGTTAAGCGCCTTGCTCAGGGGCACACAGGCTGCTTTTTCACCTTGTAGGATCATGGATTCAAACTAGCGAACATTCGGTTAATGGCCCAACGCTCTAACCGGTCGGCTACCTGACGCACACTCAAATATAATGATGATAGATCCACATTAAATCCAAGCCCTTTCCTCATCCATAGTAATTCAATGAACCACAGCTGAAGTGGTAATTAATTAAGTCTAAGCTTCACTAACCGACAAGAAACGGCTATGGCTTCAAATGGAAAGAAAGGGGAAGGGAAATGAATGAAGGAGATAAAAAGACAAGTAAAGAAAGAGGGAAGATATAGAGGGAGGAGTAAAATAATGAATCCATGCATCAAGCCCACTCTGATGGAGCATGTCTGTCATTATGTACAGAACAGAACAATAGCGTGTCCCTTAGATCGGTATTCTGCTCCATCTTCAGTAAAACTATCATTATGATGACGGACAGTGTGTGTGTGTGTGTGTGTGTGTGTGTGTGTGTGTGTGTGTGTGTGTGTGTGTGTGTGTGTGTGTGTGTGTGTGTGTGTGTGTGTGTGTGTGTGTGTGTGTGTGTGAGTGGATGTGTTTAACTATACGTGTGGGGACAAGAAGTCAAACAAAAAAAGTCAAATGCTATTTCTAGGGGGTTTAGGGTTAAGGTAGAATTAGTATTATGGTTAGAATTAGGTTTAGGGTTAGTTTTAGGGTTAGGGTTACGAGTTAGGGTTAAGGTTAGGTTCTGGGGTTAAGGTTTGGGTTACGGTAAGAGTTAGGTTTAGGGGTTAGGGAAAACAGGATTTTGAATGGTTATAAATTGTGTGTCCCCACAAGGTTAGTTAAACAAGACTGTGAGTGTGTGAGTCTGTGTGTGCGCGTCTGACTACACCCATCATTATCTACACACACTGGATGAGTTAATTCCTCTCATCTCTGCATGCTAGCCCTCAATGCTAAAGTATTCATCATGTATTCATTCATCATGTGGGCCAGGGATGTCATGCTAACTCCCCCAATATGATGATGATCGTCTGTTCTACATCCTCCATGTTATGGTGAGACGGGGAGACAGGCAGGCGTGCACCCCCCCCCCATCTGTCTAAATGTCTCACATGTTCATCATAGCCATGACCTTTTGCTAGTATGCAATTACTGACATCTGTGATACTTGGACTGTCAGAGTTTTCTACCGTCCACATTACAGTATTCACGAGTTTATGTTGATGTGAACTCCCATTATACAATTTTGACTTCTTTGAAACGTTATTAGCTTGTATGCTAGGCTTGTGCTTCTGCCTTAGCCAACTGCTTTAGCTTTAGTCAAATTGGCTTAAGTAGAACATATCTGTCTAGATAGGAATTAGAAATTCCCCCAGAGTAAAATACCTAAGTGTTCTCATTAAGTGCTTGAGGAGGTGAATGGAGGTCTGTTGTCCATATTGAACAGCTGTGGGACTCCAGCTTCCCACTGAGCCTCTGTCTCCTGATATAACCCTGAGCACAGATAGGTGTCTGGCTCTGTATAGAGACAAAATGGAAGCCACACAGAGTTTTTGTCCTCTTTGTCACTCTCAACACAGGCCAAATTCCACTACCCGACTCTGTAGAGAAACAGAATCAACACCATATAATGCCTGAGTCCTCACTGTCATTCTTAGAAAACCACAAACCCTACTGCCCACTGCAACTGGGGCACAGCAAGGGTACTGTTAGACATGCATGCACAGATGGGTAAGTATGAGCACATAGTGTAATTATATCACTTTTATCAGTGTATGTGTGTGTTTGCGTGCATGTGCGTGTGTGTGTCTAACCTGGAGTCTGGGGGTAATATGTACAGGGACCAAGTATCTCTCTGTCGACACCACTCTGGCTGTTTCCTGTCCAGCCAGCATAACAGCCTGGCAAAATGACCCACGACTACCTCCTCCTCTGCCGCGTCGTCCTCTGTGTTGTCCTCCAGGGAGAGCTGTGTAGGGGCCGTGGCCCCGCCAGGGGCCGAAGTACCCTTCCCATTACAGTCACTGTGTTCTGGGGCTCTCAGGCCTCCTAGCGAGGGGGGTCTGGAGCTGTGCATACTGGCTGAGCGATACAGGTAGGGCACCTAGAGTTTTACAAACATGGCTAACACAGTCATTCATAGATACTTGAAGGCATTTAAAACACTGAAGAAAGCTGTTCTATCCAGTGACAACTGCCTAAAATGGACTACCTATATGATCACAACAAAATTATAGCCCTGAATGCTGATTGGCTGACAGCCGTGGTATATTAGACCGTATACAATGGGTATGACAAAACATGTATTTGTACTGCTCCAATTACGTTGGTAACCAGTTTATAATAGCAATAAGGCACCTTTGGGGTCTGTTTGCTTAATTAGAGCACACATAGCAGTGTTTACGGGGGCCGGTCTATAGATCCCCTGGTGTGTGTGTTCACCTGTAGCAGTGTGTCGGGGGCCAGGTCTATGGACCCCCTGGTCTCCACCGACTCCATCCTCCTGTGTCTGGGCTGGGACTGGGACATGGAGTTAGTACGACACAGGGATGCATCGTCCCCCTCCGATGTCCCTCCTCCCCCCTCCTCATCCTCCGAACTGGACCCTCCCTCGCCGGAGAGGAGCGACCGCCGTTCGCCAGACTGAAGCTTTGTTCGTTTGAGCGAGGGTGCACGGCCTAAGCTGTTCCAGCTCGATCGACGGCTGGTCCAGCCACTGGCAGAGCACCACGGGGCGTAAGGTGAGGTGCTATGGGCACTGGTCTGGAGAGAGAGCGAGATGGAGGGGGGAGAGGGGAGAGAAAGAGAGAATGTATGAACAACACAAAATAAGTTAACAAATCCATTTTTTTAGGGAACCTTTGTAACCTTTGGGGAACTTTAGAATATGGAAAACTTCCGTATATGGAACTTTAGATGTTGCTACTACAAGTTTTTGTCTTAATTATCAGATTATCCTCAATGCTCAGTGGTCATTACTATTGCTGGCACCAGTTATCACTGTGGCTGGCATCAGTCATAACTGGCAACAGTAAGTGTAGCTATGGCATCAGTGGGTTTGGCTACAGCATCAGTAAGTGTCCAGAGAGTTAAGCTGATGAAAGGTCATATTAATCATAATGAATCATCATAGCTGTCATCTTGAACATCATCCAGACAAGTTAGACCACGGATGGGCAACTTTTATGGGGGTGGGGGCGGGGGCCCAAAAAGTAAAATGAGTTGCCCATCCCTGGGTTAGACTGAATATTTTAGTTGTTCTGTGGGCAGAGAGAGGGCACAGAGCCTAGTACATGGGTTCCAGCCGCTGGGAGGAGACGGTAGTTTGATAGTGTAATAGTGTAGTACTATAGTATACTAACCGGAGACTTGTCGTAAGAGGCTAGGTCCATGGAGACATTGCTGCCGTGTCGGGACTCATAGCCCAGGGCAGGGTCACCTGCAGCAGGCAGCTTGGGAACGGGCATGGGGGTGGCAGCAGTATGGGTAATCAGAGGAGGGGTCAGACTGGTCTTCAGGTCAACATGACCGTTTATAGGGACTACTGAAGGGAAGAGGAGAAAAGGGTGGGGGAAAGTGCGAGCAGAGAGGAAGAGAGTGAGGAAGGGGTTCCACGAGGATGGACAAAAAAAGAGAGAGGTAGAGAAAGCCAAGGTAGTAAAATGAGAGGGGGACATGGGAGGGAGAGAGAAGGGTGAAGGGGAGAGCCAGTTATAAGGTAAGACGTTTAAATAGGGATGTCTTGCTGTTCTCGACCACATCAATATTTCATCTCTAATCTGACGATTATGTTCAACAGCCAGATGAAGGCATGGCATGGAGAGGACGCATGTATCTTTCATCTCAGTTGGTGTGCGTCTTATCCCTCCCTCCCTCACTCTCTTCCTGTCTCTCACTCTCTCTCTCTGCCTCACCATCTCTTCCCTCCCTCTGTCTCTCTCTCAATGCATCCTAATATATAAATATTAAATCGAGCAATGTCGGAGTGGCATTGACTTAACTACAGTACAATAGAATACAGTATATACACATGATATGAGTAAAGCAGTATGTAAACATTATTAAAGTGACTAGTGTTCCATTATTAAAGTGACCAGTGATTCCAAGTCTATGTATATAGGGTAGCAGCCTCTAAGGTGGAGGGTTGCGTAACCAGATGGAGCCGGCTGGTTATAACCATTTAACAGTCTGATAGACTTGAGATAGAAGCTGTTTTTCAGTCTCTTAATCCCAGCTTTGATGCACCTGTACTGACCTCGAATTCAAGATGATGGCGGGGTGAACAGGCCGTGGTGTCGGGTGGTTGATGTCCTTGATGATCTTTTTTGGCTTCCTGTGACATCGGGTGCTGTAGGTGTCCTAGAGGGCAGGTAGTTTACCCTGGTGATGCGTTGGGCAGACCGCACCATTTACTGGTGAGCCCTGTGGTTGTGAGCGGTGCAGTTGCCGTACCAGGCGGTGATACAGCCTGACAGGATGCTCTCAATTGTGCATCTGTAAATGTTTGTGATGGTTTTAGGGGCCAAGCCAAATTTCCTCAGCCTCCTTGGGTTGAACAGGCGCTGTTGAACCTTCTTCATGGACCATTTCAGATAGTCAGTGATGTGTACACCGAGAAACTTGAAGCTTTCCACCTTCTCCACTGCGATCCTGTCGATGTGGATAAGGGCGTGTTCCCTCTGCTGTTTCCTGAAGTCCATGATCAGCACCTTTGTTTTGTTGATGTTGAGTAAGAGGTTATTTTCCTGGCACAACTTACCCATCTGCAAACTTGATGATTGAGTTGGAGGCGTGCGTGGCTACGCAGTCATGGGTGAACAGGGAGTACAGGAGGGGGCTGAGCACACACCCTTGTGGGGCCCCTGTATTGAAGATCAGCGAAGTGGAGTTGTTGTTTCCAACCTCACCACCTGGGGGCGACCCGTCAGGAAGTCCAGGACTCAGTTGCACAGGGCGGGGTTCAGACCCAGGGCCCAAATCTTAATGATGAGCTTGGAGGGTACTATGGTGTTGAATGCTGAGCTATAGTCATGGGATAGGGCATTGTGCAGTGTGATTGTGATTGCATCGTCTGGGGATCTATTGGGGCGGAAAGCAAATTGAAGTGGGTCTAGGGTATCAGGAAAGGTAGAGGTGATATGATCCTCAGCTAGCCTCTCAAATCACTACATGATGACAGAAGTGAGTGCTATGGGGTGATAGTCATTTAGCTCAGTTACCTTTGCTTTCTTAGGTACAGGAACAATGGTGGACATTGAAGTGGGGACAGCAGACTGGACTAGGGAGAGATATGCCCGTAAACACTCCAGCCAGCTGGTCTGTACATGCTCTGAGGATGCGGCTAGGGATACCATCTGGGCCGGCAGCCTTGCAAGGGTTAACACGCTTACACGTCTTACTCACTTCGACCACAGAGAAAGACCACACTCCTTGGTAGTGAGCTGTGTCGGTGGCATTGTGTTATCCTCAAAGTGGGCGAAGAAGGTGTTTAGCTTGTCCAGAAGCAAGACGTTGGTGTATTCGACGGTGCTGGTTTTCCCTTTGTAGTCCGTGATTATCTGTAGACCCTAACACATATGTCTCGTGTCTGAGTCGTTGAAGTGCGACTCCACTTTCTCTCTGTTTGATTGCCTTACGGAGGGAATAACTACACTGTATTCGGCCATATCCCAGTCACCTTGCCATGGTTAAATGTGGTTGTTCGCGCTTTCAGTTTTGCGCAAATGCTGCCATCTATCCACAGTTTCTGGGTTGCATAGGTTTTAATAGTCACAGTGAGTACAACATCTCCTATACACTTCCTGATGAACTCAGTCACCGTATCGGTGTATTCGTCGATGTTATTCTCAGAGGCTACCCGGAACATATCCCAGTCTGCGTGATCAAAACGATCTTGAAGCATGGATTCCGATTGGTCAGACCAGCATTGAATAGACCTTAGCACATGTAGTTCCTGTTTGAGTTTCTGCCTATAGGAAGGGATGAGCAAAATGGAGTCGTGATCAGATTTGCCGAAGGGAGGGCGGGGGAGGGCCTTGTAGGCATTTCGAAAAGTTGAGTAGCAGTGGTCCAATGTTTTTCCATAGCGAGTACTACAGTCAATGTGTTGGTAGAACTTCGGTAGCGTTTTCCTCAAATTTGCTTTGTTAAAATTCCCAGCTACAAGAAATGCGGCCTCAGGATATGTGATTTCCAGTTTACATAAAGGCAAGTCCAATCACAATATGAGTAGTTAATTATGAAACATACACCCCCGCCTTTCTTCTTCCCTGAGAGTTCTTTATTCTTGTCTGCGCGATGTACTGAGAACCCAGTTGGCTCTATGGACGGGGACAGTATATCCCGAGAGAGCCATGTTTCCGTGAAACAGAGTATGTTACAATCCCTGATGTCTCTCTAGAAGGAGATCCTCGCCCTGAGCTCATCTACTTTATTATCCAGAGACTGAACATTAGCGAGTAATATGCTCAAAAGCAGTGGATGGTGTGCACACCTCCTGAGTCAGACTACAAGTCCACTGTCACGATCGTCGTTATAATAAATGGACCAAGGCAAAGCGTGCGTAGAGTTCCACATGTTTATTAAATGTGAAACATACAAAAACAAAGAAAGAACTGATCGGTCAATACGTAGCGCTCAAACTGCACTAACAAAAACAATATCCCACCAATGCAGGTGGGAACAGAACACACTAAGTATGATCCCCAAGTAACGAATAACAGCTGCCTCTAATTGGAAACCATACACAACCCCAACATAGAAATAAAACAACTAGATAAACCCCCCCTAGTCACGTCCTGACCTAAAACACCATAGAGAACCCTGAGGGCTCTCTATGGCCAGGACGTGACATCCACTCCGGCGATGTTTTGGAGCAGCCTCTGGAATAAGTTCAATTGCCCTGGGAGGGGACAAACAAAGGATCCAATTCAGGAAGGGCGTATTCCTGGTTGTAATACTGGTGAGTTCTTTCCGGCTGGATGTCATGTGACACAAAAAAATGTCTGAGCTAATAATGTAAAAAAGAACACAAAAAAACAAAATACTGCAAAGTTGCTTAGGAGCTAGAAGCAGAGCTGCCATATCTGTCAGTGGAGGTGTCCTCATACCAATAAAACAGGGAAATGGTTCCAACAGTTTTTCCACCTTTCATTTTTCACATAGAGGATTTTAGAAACCCCTAAAATAAGGGCTGTGTTTCATGTAGGCTTACCATGGCGTGAAGTTTTGATAACTGGGTAAATCTCTTTCGGACAAGGGGACTTTTATCAATATATTCGCCTCTATTTACTCTCAGATTCGAAAATGCTAACTAGCATCAAAGTAGACATCAAGCAAGACTCCCTGCAAGCTCCTGCACGTCATCTCTTGCTGACGCATTTGCTAACAGGTATTGTGTCAATTTAAAACTTGCACAAGACAGTTCACAGAATTATCAATTGAAATACATTTTGCCAATTTATTCACCCTACCATACCCGTCTGTACATTATGCCCTAAATCTATCCTACCACGCCCAGAAATCTGCTCCTTTTATTCTCTGTCCCCAACGCACTAGACGAACAGTTTTGAAAGCCTTTAGCCATACCCTCATCCTACTCCTCCTCTGGTGATGTAGAGGTTAACCCAGGCCCTGTGTGTCCCCAAGCGCTCTCATTTGTTGACTTCTGTAACAGTAAAATCCTTGGTTTCATGCATGTTAACATCAGAAGCCTTTGTTTTACTCACTGCTTTAGCACACTCCGCCAACCCTGATGTCCTAGCCATGTCTGAATCCTGGCTTAGGAAGGCCACATACAATTCTGAGATTTCCATCCCCAACTACAACATTTTCTGTCAAGTTAGAACTGCCAAAAGGGGGAGGAGTTGCAATCTACTGCAGAGATAGCCTGCAAAGTTCTGTCATACTTTCCAGGTCTATGCCCAAACAGTTCGAGCTTCTAATTTTCAAAATGTATCTCTCCATAAATAAGTCTCTCACTGTTGCCGCCTGTTATAAACCCCCCACAGCTCCCAGCTGTGCCCTGGACACCATATGTGAATTGATTGCCCCCATCTATCTTCAGAGTTCGTTCTGTTAGGTGACCTAAACTTGGATATGCTAAACACCCCGGCAGTCCTACAATCTAAACTAGATGCCCTCAATCTCAAACAAATTATCAAGGAACCCACCAGGTACAACTCTAAATCCATAAACATGGGCACCCTCATAGATATTATCCTGACCAACTTGCCCTCCAAATACACCTCTGCTGTTTTAAATCAGGATCTCAGAGATCACTGCCCTCATTGCCTGCATCCGGTATGGGTCCGCGGTCAAACGACCACCCCTCATCCAATCTACCTACCTCATCCCCATATTGTTTTTATTTACTTTTTTTGCTCCTTTGCACACCAGTACTTCTACTTGCACATCATCATCTGCACATCTATCACTCCAGTGTTATTTTCTAAATTGAAATTACTTCGCTACTATGGCCTTTTTATTGCCTTACCTCATTACGCCATTTGCACACACTGTATATAGACTTTTTCTATTGTGTTATTGACTGTACGTTTGTATATTCCATGTGTAACTGTGTTGTTGTTTGTGTCACACTGCTTTGCTTTATCTTGGACAGGTTGCATCTGTAAATTAGAACTTGTTCTCAGCTGGCCTACCTGGTTAAATAAAGGTGAAATAAAATAATAAAAACATTTAAATAGTTAGTACAGAGATTTTTTACCTTTGCCTC
This sequence comes from Brachymystax lenok tsinlingensis, assembly GCA_030435695.1. NCBI lineage: Eukaryota > Metazoa > Chordata > Actinopteri > Salmoniformes > Salmonidae > Brachymystax > Brachymystax lenok. The sequence goes on from CM059804.1 coordinate 27,046,381, forward strand.
GAATCGGCAGTGTGAGTTTTTGTCACAACTCGGCCCGTGGGAAGTGACAGAGAGCTCTTATAGGACCAGGGCACAAATAATAATATTATAATAATGAATCATTTTGCTCTTTATTTAACCGTCTTACATATTAAACCTTATTTGTTCATCGAAAATAAATTGTGAATAACTCAAAGGTTAATGAGACAGGTGTGCTTGAAAGGATGCTCATAACTCTGTAATGTATTGGAGAGAGTCTCAGTCTTAAATCATTTTCCACACACAGTCTGTGCCTGTACTTAGTTTTCATGCTAGTGAGGGCCGAGAATAGACTCTCACATAGGTACGTGGTTGCAAAGGGCATCAGTGTCTTAACAGCGCGAAGTGCCAAGGCAGGATACTCTGAGCGCGGCCCAATCCAGAAATCTGGCAGTGGCTTCTGATTAAATTCAATTTTCACAGAACCGCTTGTTGCAATTTCGATGAGGCTCTCTTGTTCAGATATCGGTAAGTGGACTGGAGGCACAGCATGAAAGGGATAACGAATCCAGCTGTTTGTGTCATTCGGGAAAATACCTGCGTAATTGCAGACCCAACTCACTTAGGTGCTTTGTTATATCACATTTTTTACATTGTCCGTATGCTTGAGTTCATTTGTACACAAAAAATCATACAATGATGGAAAGACCTGTGTGTTGTAGAATTACTGATGCTAGCATTGGATGTGCTCGTGGAAGCAGAACAACTTGTGTCGTCGACAGGTGCAGGTGTAGTACTTCTTGTAGTAGCAGTACTACCAATAGAGCTGGTATGTGTCTATATGGACGCGGGCCTTACTAAATGGACTGTTTGAAAATGTGAATACATTTTTTACGTGAATCACATTTTTATTTGGTGTATCCCCGATGGCATTGCGCGTACCCCTTTGGGGTACGTGTACCCCAGTTTGGGAATACCTGCTCTATAGGGACATGTTTACACAGCTATGGTGATATTTAAAAATAAAAGTCAAATTACGTCTACATATACAGTAAACTGGATGGAATCTGTAGGGATATTTGTGCAGGGTTTTATTTTATTACATCCTAATTAGTATAGCATATTTCCTTGCCTCAACTCATAAATAAATATTTATGTGTATCCTCTGGAAACACAAAGTAATTACAGGTAAATGTAATACACAATTAATAATGCTGACATGTGCAGAAGTGAAATTAAATGTACCCGTGTGTGTGTGTGTGTGTGTGTGTGTGTGTGTGTGCATGTGTGTGTGTGAGTGTGAGCGCATCAGGGTTCATGAGGGTGCGTGTGTGCATCAGGGTTTCCATTAGAAAATGTGTCGCCGGACAACCGGAACGGGAAGATTTTAATTTGCTGGCCATTTGAGACATTTTACGGACCCATATGCATTGGGTGCCTAACCTACTAGGGGGCCCACCCACAGTTCTCAGAATGACACACAATTTTCAAACATTTGCCAAGATGCACCTTGTGGGAAAACATCATTCTAAACAGCCCACCTGACACCTGATGCGAGCGGTTTCAATTAGTAGCCTATTTTAAAATGTTGGTGTTGAGCTACACTACATGACCAAAAGAATGTTCGTCGAACATCTCATTCCAAAATCATTGGCATTAATATGGAGAGCATTAGCGAGGACGGGCACTGATGTTGGATGAAGGTAGTCGATGGGGTTAAGGTCGGGGCTTTTCCACATCGATCTCGACAAACCATTTCTGTATGGACCTTGCTTTGTGCACAGGGGGCACTGTCATGCTGAAACAAGAAAGGGCCATCCCCAAACTGTTGCCACAAAGTTGGAAGCACAGAATCCTCTAGAATGTAATATTATGCTGTAGCGTTAAGGTTTCCCTTCACTGAAACTAAGGGGCCTAGCCGAACCATGAAAAACAGCCCCAGACCATTATTCCTCCTCCACTAAACTTTACAATTGGCACTATGCATTTGGGCAGGTAGCGTTCTCATGGCATCCACCAAACCCAGATACAGTTGAAGTCAGAAGTTTACATACACCTTAGGCATACATTTAAACTCAGTTTTTCACAATTCATGACATTTAATCCTAGTAAAAATTCCCTGTCTTAGGTCAGTTAGGATCACCACTTTATTTTAAGAATGTGAAATGTCAGAATAATAGTAGAGAGAATTATTTATTTCAGCTATATTTCGGCAGGTGTAACTGAGTCAGGTTTGTAGGCCTCCTTGCTCGCACACGCTTTTTCAGTTCTGCCCACACATTTTCTATAGGATTGAGGTCAGGGCTTTGTGATGGCCACTCCAATACCTTGACTTTGTTGTCCTTAAGCCATTTTGCCACAACTTTGGAAGTATGCTTGAGGTCATTGTCCATTTGGAAGACCCATTTGCGACCAAGCTTCAACTTCCTGACTGATGTCTTGAGATGTTGCTTCAATATATCCACATAATTTTCCTTCCCATGACGCCATCTATTTTGTGAAGTACACCAGTCCCTCCTGCAGAAAAGCACCCCCACAACATGATGCTGCCACCCCCGTGCTTCACGGTTGGGATGGTGTTCTTCAGCTTGCAAGCCTCCCCCTTTTTCCTCCAAACATAACGATGGTCATTATGGCCAAACAGTTATATTTTTGTTTCATCAGACCAGAGGACATTTCTCCAAAAGTACGATCTTTGTCCCTGTGCAGTTGCAAACCGTAGTCTGGATTTTTTTATGGCGGTTTTGGAGCAGTTGCTTCTTCCTTGCTGAGCGGCCTTTCAGGTTATGTCGATATAGGACACGTTTTACTGTGGATATAGATACTTTTGTACCGGTTTCCTCCAGCATCTTCACAAGGTCCTTTGCTGTTGTTCTGGGATTGATTTGTACTTTTCGCACCAAAGTACGTTCATCTCTAGGAGACAGAATGCGTCTCCTTCCTGAGCGGTATGACGGCTGCGTGGTCCCATGGTATTTATACTTGTGTACTATTGTTTGTACAGATGAACGTGGTACCTTCAGGCAATTAGAAATTGCTCCCAAGGATGAACCAGACTTGTGGAGGTCTACAATTGTGGCTGATTTCTTTTGATTTTCCCATGATGTCAAGTAAAGAGGCACTGAGTTTGAAGGTAGGCCTTGAAATACATGCACAGGTACACATCCAATTGACTCAAATGATGTCAATTAGCCTATCAGAAGCTTCTAAAGCCATGACATAATTTTCTGGAATTTTCCAAGCTGTTTAATGGCACAGTGAACTTAGTGTATGTAAACTTCTGACCCACTGGAACTGTGATACAGTGAATTATAAGTGAAATAATCTGTCTGTAAACAATTGTTGGAAAAATGTCTTGTGTCGTGCACAAAGTAGATGTCCTAACCGGCTTGTCAAAACTATAGTTTGTTAACAAGAATTTTGTGGAGTGGTTGAAAAACTAGTTTTAATGACTCCAACCTAAGTGTATGTAAACTTCCGACTTCAATAGTACATGACGACTAACAAAAATATACACGTACCAAGTCTATTACACTAAATTATGCAAATTAACCTATAAACCGATAAGCATGACGGTCAATTGTATTAACATCGACTGGTATTTCCATCAATGAATAAAAAACATTATTTTGCAATGGGACTGTTTTTTCTCCAAGTCAATTTGGCCGCCAACGATTTTATTTATCTGCTTTTTTTCTCTTTTTTTTTTGTTACCAAAAGCTGGCAATTACCGGCTAACGGAAACCCTGGTATGCATGTGTGTGTGTGCGTCTCACCCGGGGAGCCAGACACATCCTTTCTGCTGCCGTTCACATCCTCCATACTCCTCGAGGATAAATCTGCCTCTGACACTGACTTGGAGTCTTCTCCCTACACACACAAACACACATACACACACACAAACATGCGCAAACACACACACACATGTACACACGCGCAAACATGCACACACACACAGGCACACACATACACACACACACAAATAGAAGTCAGAATATGGTTATTTTGTCAAAAGGCATTAAAAGAGTTGGGAAGTGGAGGGTGATAGTCTAAAGGGAAGTCAGGCGGAGAAGGATAAAGTTGCCACTAGACAATGATCTAACATCAGTTTCGCCTTCATCCCCCTAATGCTTATCTTTAGTATTTGGGAAGGCTGAGCTGATCCGAGATCAGTGTCTAAGGGTATCTTCTCTCCTTAGCCAGGCAGGCTGGTGAGGGTGTGGTCTCCCTGCCCTCAGAGTTCACTGGTCAATATGTCAATAGGTCAGAGAAGGAGGGAGAAACATCCATGGAGGGCGGCTCTGTCAAAACACTGTGTTAGCTAACATGCAGGGGTAGTAGTTAACATGTCTTAGACCACACTGAAATACACACACTCACACATATACACTCACACATATACACACAAACGCATCTCAAATTAAAAATCAAATAACATTTTATTTGTGACATGCACAAGGAATGAGTAACTTGGCTATATACTGTACACAGGGTACCAGTACCGAGTCGATATTAAGGAGTACGAGGTAATTGAGGTATATATGTACATATAGGTTGGGGTGAAGTGACTAGGCAACAGGATAGATAATAAACAGTAGTAACAGTAACAGTAACAGTAACAGTAGTGTATGTGATGAGTCAAAAGAGTTCATGCAAAACGGGTCAATGCAGATAGTCCAGGTAGCTATTTGTTAACTATTTAGAAGTCTTATGGCTCGAGGGAAGAAACTGTTCATGGTCCTGTTGGTTCCAGACTTGGTGCATTGGTACCACTTGCCGTGCGGTAGCAGAGAGAACAGTCTATGACTTGAATGGATGGAGTCTTTGGAAATTTTAGGGCCTTCCTCTGACACCGACTAGTATAGAGATCCTGAAGGGCAGGGACCTCAGCTCCAGTTATGTACTGGGCTGTGCGCACCCTCTGTGGCGCTTTAACATCGAATGCCAAGCAGTGTGTGTGGACCATGATAGATCCTTAGTGATGTGGACACCAGGACCTTGGAGCTCTCGACCCGCTCCACTACAGCCCCGGCAGTCCAGGATCCAGTGGCAAACGGAGTGATGAGCTTGGAGGGCACTATGATGTTGAACGCTGAGCTGTAGTCAATGAACAACATTCTCACGTAGGTGTTCCTCTTACCTAGGTCTAAGCACATACACACAGACACCGACACACACACACTCAGACAACATCACAAGAACCGCCCCTTGGATCAAATTGTATTTTTGCAAATTGCATCTCCAAATTGACTGTCCAAATTGTATATCTCACAACTCATATCTGGTATCTAGGGCACCAGCAGCATTACAGATGATGCCATAATATTAGTGATATTATAGTGACAGATAGTGTCTGTTTCAGACTGTTTCCTCTGATAGACCAAAAAGAAGGGGAGCGGTACAGAGACTGTACACGGAGAGGGTGATCACTCTGTGAAGATAAACAGTGCTATTTATACCAGTCAAGGATGGGTCTGTCTGGTTCTCCCCATGCCCATCTAGGCCCCGTAAACACATGCATTCCACAGAGCTATAGTGTGGTCTGATACACACACACACACACACACAAACGGGAGAGACACACACACAGGCGCGCACAGAGACACACAGGCAGGCACACACACACACACACACACACAAGAAAGGACATATACACTAGTACACACACACACCCTTCAGTGTGGTCTAATACAAAATACAAATCATCCACCCAGTGAGAGTTTGTCAGAGCGGCAGAACTGTTTGTTCCCTGTTTTGTTCCGTCTTTGTCCTTTGTCTTTCTCTCTCTCTATTTCATGAACGATTCGACCTGCAATATTCTATAAATGTTATGCATTGTTTTTGTATTTCTCTCTCTCTCCACCTTTCTCTTTTGTCTCTCCCTTTTTATCTCTCTCCATCTCTCTATCTCTATGACCAGTATCCAGTCTAAAGCAGGTATATTCAGTGCAGTAGTTATTAAGATATGCACAGTGAGTGAATAAACTGAGAATGGAAGTGCATGAAGAACCCAAATCTCCATTTTGCTCATCAAAGCTCACAAATTACCTTCTTCATCTCTAAGTGTGTGTGTGTATGTGTGTGTATATGTGTGTTTATGCGGGTGTGTATGCGTGTGTGTATGTGTGTCTGTATGCGTGTGTGTGTATGCGTGTGTGTGTGTGTGCGTCCGTGTGTATGTGTGTGTGTGTGTGTATGCTTGCATCTGTGAATGTGCATGTGTGTGCGTACGTATGCACGCGTGTGAGTGTGTGCACCTTGCATGTGTGTGTGTGTGTGTGTGTGTACGCGTGTGTGTGAACCTGTCAGACCTGATTTCCAGACCGTCTAGGTGAGAGAGGCGGTAATAAACTAGCCAGCCAATCAGCCTTAGGCCTACACTTGTGGATGTGATGGCCGCAAAACTAATCATTTCTCTACTTGTGATTTCCATACTCATCTGCCAGGGGGGATTTTCCAGCTAAACCCCTAAACCTCTGACTCAGAGAGAGGATAGGACTTATAAGAACAGGGTGAAAACAGTGCTGACCATTCAGACAAAGGATAGATAGAGGATCTAACTGCAATGTCTCCCATTGGTTTTAAATGAGCGGGTTAATGCTTGTTGTTTAACTGTTCATTCCTCTGAGGAAGGTCTTCAGCAGGATCTGAGTAACAGGTGAATAAGATAATAGGTTATGTACAATAGAAACCAATGGGAGCATTGCATCATCTACTAAAAACACACCATAAAGTCATCACAGAATGAATCCACAGCACACACAGGTAAAAACCACAACAGGGAAACAGTGAATGAGGTCTTACATACAACACACGTAGCAGCTCAGAAGTTAACACAAATTCTATCAATTGGTCTTAACTGACTAGCCTAGTTAAATAAAGGTTACATTTAAAAAACTGCCTCAGTGAACAACAAACATAAAACAGCTGTGATTGGACAAGCTCAGCAGAGCCTCAGCACAAAGCATTGTGGATATCCAGACTCCACACTTCCCATCACCATTTGCAATTGAGTAGGCCAAAGAGGAAGGGAAGGGTGGAGAGGGGTAGGAGGAAGGGCTACTTGGTGGTTTGGGCTGGTAGTAAACTTTTTTCAAGTCATGGTGGGCACACAAAGCATTGTGGGTACCCAGTCACCCCCCCCCCCCTCGTCCTTGATGAAGTGAGGGATGGGGAGGAAGGGCAGGTATAGCTTATTTTCTCTTGCGTGACGGAGTTAGGCACGCAGTGCCTGGGCATGTGGTACTCTGCATATTTGTGTAGGAGATATTCATTGTGTGTGTGGTACTCACGACGGGCCCAGAACTAGGCCAGGGGCCCATCTGAGTCTCCTGGACCCCTGAGACCACAGTAGAGAGAGGGACAGCCCAGTAGGGCCTGTATGGAAGGGACCCTAGACAGGGATGCCTATGTGGGTGTAGCCAGGACCACAGCTGGGGACTTGCTCGGTACCATGTCCGTGACCAAGGGACCAACCTGACTCCCATATCTCCTTTCTGGGGCAGAGGAATGAGGTTGAACCATAAGATGACTGTCTGACACATAGTGTTTAACCATAAGGTGACCATTTGAGATACAGTGTAAGGTTCCCTAAGCTGCCTATCCATAAGCTAACAAGCCAATTTACCTGGGGCAGAGTGAGAGTTGCGCCTCATTTCAGATGACTGGTCACTAATGGGTCTCAGGCCTTATTGTTTAGAGCTGGTTGCTGCCTCTGTATTGTTCTGAGTTGGCAGTGAGTCTGATACTCTGAGTGTTTGCAGCCCAGGCTCCAGTGATGTGATAAGTGTTAAATATGACTGTTTGAATCAGATTAAGCTCTGCTCTGCTATTGATCTGTCTCTCACAGGAGCAGCCGTATTTATGGGCTAATAGTCATTCTGCTGCTGATACTCATTCTGCTGTTCACAGCCTTTAAAACCACCAGCTGGACACATTAAAACTCTGGACTTTTACGGATGAGCACAAGTCCGGAACAGAATGTACTGATCTACAAATGAATGAATGAACGAATAAATGCATGAATAATAGATGTATTGAATTGACCGAGCTAAGTTGTGGCCCTTTGGTTGATTTGATCATCCATCTTGATTATTTGAACAATACATTTAACATACTGTAGGCAACTAGGGATTGCAGCGCTCTTACATTCCTTATCAATAGCTGCTCCAATGGTGGCAATTTATTTGAAAACAACAAAGTCAGAAGAAGGAACAAGGAGCAGGAACAGTATTCCAGGGGGGAGTAGTTCAGGAGCACAGAAATAGAAGACAGGATTAAATGGCTTGTTTACAAATGGGCAGGCCAATTTAGGCAGACGCTAGGGAGCGGGAGGGAGGGAGGGAGGGAGGGAGGGAGGAAGGAAGGGGAGAGATGGGCTAGAGAAGGCCTGCTGATAATAGGACCTGATAGAAAATAATAGACAGGCTCTCAAAAGAGAATCTCAATTAAGCCACTCTAAAGGTGTGAATGGAGAAATGTGTGAGTGTGCTTTGGAGGGAGAAGTGTGTATGTGGGAGTGTTGATGGAACGTCACTGACAAGGCCTCTAATAGTCTCTAGTAGTGTCTCCAGACACAGCTGCTTCTCTGGCCACAGGTGCAGATGTGACAACCAGGTTTCGATTGGCTGCCTGCATGACTCAAACTGTGTTAGCCCAATGCGCTAAAGCCTAAGCTTTAGCTCTGGGTGCTGACACAAGTCGTCATGTTCACCGAACCACCTCCATTACACATAAACAGATACAAATACAGGATCTGCACAGGACAGGAAGGCACGTCCACACAGTGACATGTTAGCTACAGGGTTAACTATTACAGACCAAACAGAGCAGACTCTCCTCAAACTCCCACTCCCAGGGTTAGCTATATCCTCTTTATTAGCCTTGGTAAAATAGTGTCCCGTTGGTTCTACCTGACTGCACTGAAGCTTCTCCTCAGTCTTAACCCACATCCTCTCTCCTCTAGCCAGATAAAACAAGAGAGACTTAACACAGAGCGCTCTTTAGGGACGTTTCTACTGTAGTGCTGTAGCTTTAGCCTGGCTACTCTTGGCAGGTTTCTAGTGGGCTTGTTTGTTTGCACCCCGAGGCTAAAGGAAGGAACCAGTGGACCTGAAGAGAGAGAGATGTCTGAGAGGACTCTGCTTTCTAACAGACAAACAAGTAACTACCGAACAACCGCCTGATACTACAGTTAAGACGGTAAACACACACACCGACTGAACACACACACTGTCAACCTGGTTAGTCTCAACAGCCGTGGCATCGTGCAGAGGGGTGGTGGAGGGTAGAGAGACAGGGGGAGCCTGAGTGGGAGAGAGAGAGAGGGAGGGTGAGAGAGAGGGAGGAGGTGGGAGCACATTGCAGTACAGTACATACCCCTGACCCTATAGGCAGTTGAACAAGGCTCAACTGGACATGCAAGTCCTCTGTCGTAGGCACTTCCTAAAGTGGAAGTGTGTGATGGTTTACCGCAGGAAGAGAGGGAGGCAGAGAGGGATAGAGAGAGGGAGAAAGGAAAGGGTGAGAGAGAGGGACATAAAAAGAGAGATATAAAGAGAGAGGGAGAAAGAACGAGTAAAAGAGCGAGAGAAAGGTAGGAAAATAAGAAAGGAGAGGCACTGCAGCAGCAAACAAAGCGGAAAGAGAATTAGGTTGATCAGGTTGATATATAATGTATATATTCTGTTACATGCTGAAGACACACAGACACAGTAGAGAAGAGAAATCCCATCAGTATACTCTGTATACTCTGTATACACTGTAGCGACGCTCAAACTCCAATCATAGCAGAATGCAGGTGAGTAGCAATAACACACAGGAAAACTGAGCTCAGCTCAATGCCATAGCATATGTTCTTGTGTGCAATTATACGCATTTTAGCCATGAGTTATACAGTAAGTCATTCAGTCACTTATGAGTCATAAGTGGAGGGTACACAGCATAGCACACTGTAACAGAGCCTACAGCTGTGAAGCTAACAGAGCCCCCCCCAATGTCATCATGTCCAGCGATTTGTGGGGACAGGGAGCGACGAGGCGTGTGTGTAAGTATGTATGTGTGTCTGTGTATGTGTGTGTGTGTGTACCGGGGCATGGCTACAGAACATAACATCTCTCATCCCAACTCACGTCATTCACCCGATCGTTACCTAGCAACCTTGACGCACTGCAAAGTTCGGCCAACTAAAAATAAACTCGGTGTTTGCAGAAAAGGATGTAAGAAAAAAAAGTGAATGAATTAAGCAACCAGCTTTCGAATGAACTGAGAGAAGGAGAGGAAGACAAGGAGAGGATGAGAAGGAGAGGAAGTGAAGAGGTGGGGAAGTCGAGGCTAATGCTGCAGCTTAACAGTTTTGGACACCAGGCCTCGGGATTGGGGAGACAGTGTGTGTTTGTGTGTGTGTTGTAATGTGGAGTCTACACTGGTGAGCTGATAATAAATAGCATCCTAGATGTGTTCCAGGTCTCTGTTTAGGGCCAGATTCCAATTTGCTCTGTATTTTGGATTATTCTTTCCAGTGTGTCAAATAGTTCTCTTTTTGTTTTCTCATCATATGGTTGGGTCTAAACGTGTTTCTGTCCTGGGACTCTGTAGGGTCTGTTTGTGTTTATTTTTTGCAGAATTCTGAATGCAGTCTCAATTTGGTGTTTGACACATTTTGTGAATTCTTGGTTGGTGAGTGGACCCCAGACCTTACAACCATAAAAGGCAATGGGTTTGATAACTGATTGAAGTATTTTTAGCCAGATCCTAATTGGGATGTTGAGTTTTATGTTCCTTTTGATGGCATAGAAGGCCGTTCTTGCCATGTCTCGTAGATCGTTCACAGCCTTGTGGAAGTTACCTGTGGTGTTGATATTTAGGCCGAGGTAGGTGTAATTCTTTGTGTGCTCTAGGGCAACAGTGTCTACATAGAATTTGTATTTGTTGTCTTGGCAACTGGATCTTTTTTGGAACATCATTATTTTTGTCTTAGTGAGATTCACTGTCAGGGCCCAAGTCTGACATAACCTTGGTTGATGACAGAAGCACCAGCTCATCTGTAAACAGTAGACATTTGATTTCTTAGTCCAGTAGGGTGAGGCTGGGTGCTACAGACTGTTCTAGTGCCCTCACCAAAGCATTGATATATACACTGCTCAAAAAAATAAAGGGAACACTAAAATAACACATCATAGATCTGAATGAATGAAATAATCTTATTAAATACTTTTTTCTTTACATAGTTGAATGTGCTGACAACAAAATCACACAAAAATTATCAATGGAAATCAAATTTATCAACCCATGGAGGTCTGGATTTGGAGTCACACTCAAAATTAAAGTGGAAAACCACACTACAGCCTGATCCAACTTTGATGTAATGTCCTTAAAACAAGTCAAAATGAGGCTCAGTAGTGTGTGTGGCCTCCACGTGCCTGAATGACCTCCCTACAATGCCTGGGCATGCTCCTGATGAGGTGGCGGATGGTCTCCTGAGGGATCTCCTCCCAGACCTGGACTAAAGCATCCGCCAACTCCTGGACAGTCTGTGGTGCAACGTGGCGTTGGTGGATGGAGCGAGACATGATGTCCCAGATGTGCTCAATTAGATTCAGGTCTGGGGAACGGGCGGGCCAGTCCTTAGCATCAATGCCTTCCTCTTGCAGGAACTGCTGACACACTCCAGCCACATGAGGTCTAGCATTGTCTTGCATTAGGAGGAACCCAGGGACAACCGCACCAGCATATGGTCTCACAAGGGGTCTGAGAATCTCATCTCGGTACCTAATGGCAGTCAGGCTACCTCTGGCGAGCACATGGAGGGCTGTGCGGCCCCCCAAAGAAATGCCACCCCACACCATGACTGACCCACCGCCAAACCGGTCATGCTGGAGGATGTTGCAGGCAGCAGAACGTTCTCCACGGCGTCTCTTTAGACTCTGTCACGTCTGTCACGTGCTCAGTGTGAACCTGCTTTCATCTGTGAAGAGCACAGGGCACCAGTGGCGAATTTGCCAATCTTGGTGTTCTCTGGCAAATGCCAAACGTCCTGCACGGTGTTGGGCTGTAAGCACAACCCCCACCTGTGGACGTTGGGCCCTCATACCACCCTCATGGAGTCTGTTTCTGACCGTTTGAGCAGACACATGCACATTTGTGGCCTGCTGGAGGTCATTTTGCAGGGCTCTGGCAGTGCTCCTCCTTGCACAAAGGCGGAGGTAGTGGTCCTGCTGCTGGGTTGTTGCCCTCCCACGGCCTCCTCCACGCCTCCTGATGTACTGGCCTGTCTCCTGGTAGCGCCTCCATGCTCTGGACACTACGCTGACAGACACAGCAAACCTTCTTGCCACAGCTCGCATTGATGTGCCATCCTGGATGAGCTGCACTACCTGAGCCACTTGTGTGGGTTGTAGACTCCGTCTCATGCTACCACTAGAGTGAAAGCACCGCCAGCATTCAAAAGTGACCAAAACATCAGCCAGGAAGCATAGGAACTGAGAAGTGGTCTGTGGTCACCACCTTCAGAACCACTCCTTTATTGGGGGTGTCTTGCTAATTGCCTATAATTTCCACCTGTTGTCTATTCCATTTGCACAACAGCATGGGAAATTTATTGTCAATCGGTGTTGCTTCCTAAGTGGACAGTTTGATTTCACAGAAGTGTGATTGACTTGGAGTTACATTGTGTTGTTTAAGTGTTCCCTTTATTTTTTTGAGCAGTGTATGTTGAAGAGGGTGGGACTCAAGCTGCTGAAGAGGGTGGGGATCCCTGTCTCACCCCACGGCCCTGAGGAAAGAAATCTGTGTGTTTATTTTAGCCATACACTTGTGGTTTGTGTACATGGATATAATAATGTTGTATGTTTTTCCGCTACACTACTTTCCATCCATTTGTATAGCAGACCCTCATGCCAAATTGAGTCAAAAGCGTTTTTGAAATCAACAAAGCATGAGGACTTTGCTTTTGCTTTGTTTTGTTTGTTTATCAATAAGGGTGTGCAGGGTGTATACGTGGTCTATCATACGATATTTTGGTAAGAAGCCAATTTAACATTTGCTCAGGACATTATTTTCACTGAGGAAATGTGGGAGTGCTGTTGATGTTAATGCAGAGGATTCTTTCAGAGATTGCTGCTGATGCATATTCTGAGGTAATTATCAGGCCTTTGTCCCAAATATTAGCGAAGATGCCAGAGCTGAGGATAATGTTGAAGAGTTTAAGAATAGCCAATGTGTGCTCTATATATTTTATAATTTTGTTTAGTATACCATCAACACCACAGGCCTTTTTTGGTTGGAGGGTTTGTATATAGTCCTGTAGCTCACCCAAGGTAATTGGATAATCCAGTGGGTTCTGGTACACTTTAATATCTTATTTTAAGATTCTAAGCTTTAGATTTTACATATATATGGCCGAAAAGGTTGGAGAAGTGGTTTATCCATTCATGTCCATTTTGGATAGGTAGCTCTTCGTGTTGTTGTTTGTTTAGTCTGTTCCAATTTTCCCAGAAGTGATTTGTTTCTATGAATTCTTCAATCACAATGAGCTGTTTTCTGCCATGCTGTTCCTTCTTTTTTTTGTTAGTGTTTCTGTATTGTGTTAGTGTTTCACGTAAGCTAAGGTTTTCTGGTTCTTTGTGTTTTTGGTTGGATAGGTTTCTCAATTTCTTTCTTAGATTTTTACAACAAAAAATTGAAATAATTTTTGCAGAGAGAAAATCTAGTGTGGAAGGAGAGTCTTCCATTTCGGAAGATGAAGAATTTTCTGAATATGAGGATCATGTCTCTATCAATTCGGGGTCTGACAGTGAGTTGGAAGAAGAGGATGAGATTTACCCTCAGCCAGCCCCAGGACCAGCCTGTCAGCAGCCAGCCTCAGGACCAGCCCGTCAGCAACCAGCTGAGCAGCCTGCATGAGGAGAAATATGGATGTAATTTTTGGGGGAAATTTTCATGCCCAAGGATGCAACCAGGGCTGATGCGGATGGTCTTTACTCATGTGCAGAACATAAAGTCTTCTTCTGAACTGTTCATCACAGACACCATCCAGAAAATCATTCTGGACTGCACTAATTTGGAGGGACGGCATGTTTTTGGAGATAGACCAAACTCATTTACATGCATACTTTGGGGTTCTTTTCCTTGCTGGTGTTTTCAGATCCAATGGGGAATCCACAGAATCCTTGTGGGATGCAGAAACTGGCAGATAACTTTTCTGTGCAACAATGTCTATGGATAAATTCCACACTATATCCAGGATTATCCGCTTCGATAACCGAGACACCAGAGCAGCTAGCTGCAATCAGGTCAGTGTGGGTCAAGTGGGTGGACCGCCTTCCCCTCTTTTACAACCCTGGGCCAAACATTACTGTTGATGAGCAACTTATGGAATTTAGGGGCTGCTGCCACTTCAGACAGTACATTCCCACAAAATATGGAATCAAGATCTGGGCTGCCTGTGATGCTGCTTCATTATATGCATGGGACTTGCAAGTGTATACGGGGAAGCCACATGGAGGAGCCCCTGAGAAGAACCAAGGGAAGAGGGTTGTCCTGGACGTGACACAGGGACTCCGTGGCAACAACATCATATGCAATAACTTTTTAACTTCGCAAAAGCTGGGACAGGACGAAGGTAGGAACAGTACGAAAAAACAAGCCACAGCTCCCACCTCAGCTGTTGACGGCCGACACGTCCCTAATGTCCTACGTGCCAAAGAAAGGCAAAAATGTGGAACTCATGAGTACGCTGCATAGGGATGGGAGAATCTGGCCAAGAACATCAAAAAACAGAAATCATAATGGATTGCAATGCCACAAAAGGAGAGGTGGATAATTTAGCTGGTGACTGGCTTCAGCTGCAAAAGAAGAACCCTATGCTGGCCACTTGTGATATTCTTCAACATCTTGGACATCTCGGCGTACAACGTGTTTGCCATCTGGATGGCGTTGCACCCAGATTGGAACAGTGTGAAGCTCCAGAGGAGACGACTCTTTCTCGAAGAGCTGGGCAAGGCATTTGTTAGACCTCAAATCCAGAGGAGGCAACATATCCCAAGGACCCCAGCTTCTGCAGCCATCGTGAGGATTGTTCAGGAGGAGGATGCTGGTGCCCCATCCGCCTGTCCCACAGAACCAACAACTCCAATACCGGAAGTAAGTGTGAGTGATGTTGTTGCATGTGTGTGTGTCTGACTCTCTTACCTTGGCCTACTGTAACTATATACAGTTGAAGTCGGAGGTTTACATACACCTTAGCCACATTTAAGCTCAGTTTTGCACAATTCCTGACATTTAATCATAGTAAAAAGAGAATGATTTATTTCAGCTTTTATTTATCACATACCCAGTGGGTCAGAAGTTTACACACACTCACTTAGTATTTGGTAGCATTGCCTTTAAATTGTTTAACTTGGGTCAAACATTTCAGGTAGCCTTCCACAAGCTTCCCACAGTAAGTTGGGCGAATTGTGGCCCATTCCTCCTGACAGAGCAGGTGTAACTGAATCAGGTTTTGTAGTCCACTTTGCTCGCACATGCTTTTTCAGTTCTGCCCACACAGTTTCTATAGGATTGAGGTCAGGGCTTTGTGATGGCCACTCCAAAACCTTGACTTTGTTTTCCTTAAGCTATTTTGCCACAACTTTGGAAGAATGCTTGGGGTCATTGTCCATTTGGAAGAAACATTTGCGACCAAGCTTCAACTTCCTGACTGATGTCTTGAGATGTTGCTTCAATATATCCACATAATTTTTCTACTTCATGATGCCATCTATTTTGTGAAGTGCACCAGTCCCTTCTGCAGCAAGGCACCTCCACAACATGATGCTGCCACCCCCGTGCTTCATGGATGGGATGGTGTTCTTCGGTTTGCAAGCCTCCCCCTTTTTTCTCCAAACATAACAATGGTCATTATGGCCAAACAGTTCTATTTTTGTTTCATCAGACCAGAGGACATTTCTCCAAAAGTACGATCTTTGTCCCTGTGCAGTTGCAAACCGTAGTCTGGATTTTTTTATGGCGGTTTTGGAGCAGTTGCTTCTTCCTTGCTGAGCGGCCTTTCAGGTTATGTCGATATAGGACACGTTTTACTGTGGATATAGATACTTTTGTACCGGTTTCCTACAGCATCTTCACAAGGTCCTTTGCTTTTGTTCTCGGATTGACCTGCTCTTTTCGCACCAAAGTACGTTCATCTCTAGGAGACAGAACGCCGTCTCCTTCCTGAACGGTATGACGGCTGCGTGGTCCCATGGTGTTTATACTTGCGTACTATTGTTTGTACAGATTAACGTGGTACCTTCAGGCGTTTGGAAATTGCTCCCAAGGATGAACCAGACTTGTGGAGGTCTACCATTTTTTTCTGAGGTCTTGGCTGATTTCTTTTGATTGTCCCATGATGTCAAGCAAAGAGGCACTGAGTTTGAAGGTAGGCCTTGAAATATATCCACAGGTACACATCCAATTGACTGAAATTATATAAATTAGCCTATCAGAAGCTTCTAATGCCATGACATCATTTTCTGGAATTTTCCAAGCTGTTTAAAGGCACAGTAAACTTAGTGTATGTAAACTTCTGACCAACTGGAATTGTGATACAGTGAATTATAAGTGAAATAATCTGTCTGTAAACAGTTGTTGGAAAAATGACTTGTGTCATACACAAAGTAGATGTCCTAACCGACTTGCCAAAACTATAATTTGTTAACAAGAAATGTAAAGAGTGGTTGAAAAACGAGTTTTAATGACTCCAACTTAAGTGTATGTAAACTGCCGACTTCAACTGTATGTGAGTGAGTGAGATGTTAGTAAAATTCCTGAACGAAGTGTTTTTATCAGTCTAGATTGCAGCCGGTAGCAACAAGAAGAAGCGCTGCGATGTGTGTGGACCCAAGAAGGACAGGAAGACACAGTACACATGCATCAAGTGCAAGAAATACATTTGCAACACACACACAGTAAAACTCTGTCCATCATGTGGTGTGTAGACTGGTGTTAAGTTGTGTCCAATGGGGCTCATTTGTCATTTCCATAAAATACTGTATGTAAAATTTGTCCTTCCAGTTTGTTCAGTTCAAAGCAATAAACATCACTAGTGATGAAAACCTTGTTTCACTTATATTTGTTCAAGATAAACATGATTTATTCCACCTATGTCTTGATTATAATTTATTTTAGTTTACAAACAAATAGCGCTTTTATTGATAAATGTGATCTAGCAGAGGTAAATGGCAAATATTAACTATGTATGCTGTCTATATTGCTTGTAATTTATATAAGTCAACATCTAAGTATTAACTATTTTTACGTAAGTTGTTATGGAAGTATTGTTTTAAAAACCCAATAATGTTGTGGGTCCATCAGACCCGAAAACATTGGGTGAAAAACAAAAACATGAACACCACACAAGGGTTAAAAATAAGACTTGCATAGCATAGAAAGTAATGGTAACTTTTCCAGCTACTTATTGTACTCCATAAATGGTTCAGCTAAGAGCTGTGTTTATTCCATAGCCACAGTCGCTTCTCTCTGGCTATAAAGAATATCTTCCTAACTGATGCATTCCTAACTGAGCTGAATGGTGCCTGGTGGTATTGAGGCCTGATAAAGTAGATAAAGATAAAGTAGATGAACATAAATAACTGTGCTATTCTGGACACAATGACTACTAGATAACAGACCTAGAAACCAGACTGTTGTAACGACTAATAACTAGAAGGCAGAACAATTAATCTGTTTTTTAAATATGAGTCTGTCTGCTCGTCTATCCTGTCTATCCTTATCTCCTCCCCTGTCCTCTTCTCCTCTACACTGTGCTACCTTTTTTCAAAGAGCACAAGACATCAAAGCACAGGTGCTGTCACAATTCCAGAGAAAAAAAGAGAGAGATAATGAGAGAGGGACAGAGAGAGATGAATGAGCAAAAGAATCAGACGGAATGTTCAATTAAAACAAAGCAGAGGCCAAACAAGAATGATTTAGTTTTTTGACTCTCTTTGTCGAGACAACCATTAAAGTCGATGTCTAGCAGGGCTACTCTGAATACATACTTATAACAGAGATGAAACCTATGCTATCTAACTCTCAACAAAAACATACATTCATTCTTACGCTCTGTCTTTCTCTGTCTCTCTATCTATCTCTGTGCTTATCGCTCTATCTCTCTCTGTTTTCCTGTCTCTCTCTCTTTCCCTCTCTCTCTCACCCTCTCTTTCAGAGAAGAATCGTGGCTACGCAGAGAGAGAGAGAGATTTGTATTTTGTTTTATGAGTGGAGAGTAGAAGGGAGGGATAACAAAAAAGAGGAATGTAAAAGGGGATCAGAGAGGAGCAAGAATGTTTTCCTGATGATGGTTGACATCACTTTAAGTAAAATATGAATATCGTTAAATATGACAACTGTAATTATGAGAACAGAGAGAGGAATGGAGGGATGGATGGAGAAAGGGTATAGCCTGTCTGCTGAAGAGAATGTGTAAGAAAGGGGAGGAGGAGAGAACAAGAGGACATATTTTGGAGTAGAAAGAGTGACACAAATAGAGATTTAGGGTGAGTGTAAAGGTGGAGGAATAAAATATTTAAGATAATGTATATGAATACATTGACACAGATGAATGGGCCAAGCCCTCATCCCATGTCTGTGTTCCCAGCTCGTTACGTGCCTGTGTGTGTTATTTTGTTTACTTAGTTTACCTCAGTCTGGAAGCCTTCGACCAAGATGGCCACTAGCAGGTTGAAGAGGACGTAGTTCCCAAAGGTCATGAGGGCGATGAAGTAGAGAGCAGCCACAGGAGTGGTGGAGGCCATTCCATTATACAGCACCTTGTTCCAATCCTCTTGAGTTAGGATCTGGAGGGAGGGAGACATGTAGAGAGTGGAGAGATGGAGAGAGTGGAGAGATGTAGAGAGGGAGAGATGTAGAGAGATATGGAGAGATGTAGAGAGGGAGAGATGTAGAGAGATGTAGAGAGTGGAGAGATGTAGAAAGGGAGAGATGTAGAGAGATGTGGAGAGATGTAGAGAGGGAGAGATGTAGAGAGTGGAGAGATGTAGAGAGTGGAGAGATGTAGAGAGTGGAGAGATGTAGAGGGAGAGATGTAGAGAGTGGAGAGATGTAGAGATGAAGAGCATGGAGAGATGTAGAGTGGAGAGATGTAGAGAGTGGAGATATGTGGAGAGATGTAGAGAGTGGAGAGATAAGAAAGGAGGAATAGAGGAAATAGAGAGCAGCTGTCCTTTTTTCACATTAATTTGATGTGTAGTTGGACCTACACAACAGATTGCCCATATGGACTCATCTTGATAGTCGGCCAAGTTTGGAAACGTCTGGCAGACTTTGATTTTGGAGTGAAAGAGGGAGAGAGGGAGAGAGAGCGATAGAGCGATAGAGCAGTAGAGAGATCGAACCTGAAACACAGTGACGATGGCCCAGAGCAGAGAGTCAAAGTTCTTCCTGTCTGGTAGAGTGTCTCCATCTCTCTCTGATCCAAACTTACAGCCAAACAGATGCATGCCCAGGATACTGATGGAGAGAGAAGGAGCGGGAGGATAGAGGAAGAGAGAGGGAAGGATGGAGAGGTAGAGAGAGGAGAGAGAAAGAGAGAAAAAGAGATAGAGCTGTCACCAAAGGGAGTCATGGCTTGAGAAAAGAAGATAGATTCAGCCTCCCACTGTTTCAGTCTGCTGTTGTTCTCTTGTTGTGTAATTATGAATAGCAAAGAACTGACCCCATGGGATATGTGTGTGTATTCTCTATGTTATTCTGACTAGACAGCAATGCGGCTAGTTTGTGGGTGTAGAGGGATCAGTGACTATGCCTCTAGTCTGTGAACTTGGCTCCTTTTCACTCAAACACTCAGTGGGTGTTTGTCTAAGCACACTGTTCTAGTCAAACTACTGTATGTGTATGTGTATGTGTATGTGTATGTGTATGTGTATGTGTGCGAGCATGTGTGTGTGCGCGTGTATGTGTGCAAGCGTGTGTGTAGGCTGTATATAACTTATACATAGATTTCATTTTGCTGAGCTTGCCAGTGGCTAAACAGGATGAACGAGGGATGCTGATGAAAAGAGGGAATCTCCACTCGTTCGTGTCATTCTATCCTCTTTTTCTCATTCCTCCTGGCATACGTCTCTTTTGTTTGTTTATTCCCCTCCAGTTTTCTGGCGAAGAGGAACACTCTTCACCTCTCTGTCTTCCTCTTCCCTTTCTCTCGACCTACCTCTCTAGCACCATCAATTTTTCTCTTTATCCAACCCTCCTTATCAACCACTCTTTATGCAACTTTTTTACTTGCCTGTACCACCTAGTGTCTTTCTCCCTCCCCTCCACTTCCTTCTTTCCCTCCTCACTTTGAGACAATGACGATAAAGGCTACCCCTTATTACTATATAAACGTGTGTCAGCTTGTGTGTCTGACATATGTGTCAAAAAGACTTGTTTTAACACATTTTGCATAGGCCCATACCTGAAGATGAAAATGAAGAGCATGAGTAGCATACAGAAGGTGGCCACGTTGTCCATCGTCTTCATCAGCACCACCAGCTGTCTCTGTAGAGCAGGCATGAAGCGCACCAGCTTCAACACACGCATCAGTCTGAAGGTACGCAACACAGACAGACCACCGCCCTGCTGACCCACGATCTCCCATACACTGAGGAGAGATAGAGAACACATAATATTATGTTTATAAACTGGGTGGTTCGAGCCCTGAATGCTAATTGGCTGACAGCCGTGGTATATCAGACCATGTACCAAAGGTATGACAAAACATAAATTATTACTGCTCTAATTACGTTGGTAACCAGTTTATAATAGAAAAAAGACACCGCATGGGTTGTGGAGTGCCTAAGAACAGCCCTTAGTCGTGGTATACTGGCCGTATAGCACACTCGCTTGGGCCTTACTGCTTAAATGTACTATATGTCACTTAGCAGATGCTTTTATCCAAAGCGACTTACAGTCTAGAATGCATACATTTGTTTTACGTATGGGTCCTACTGGTAGTCAACCCAATATCCTGGCATTGCAAGCACCACGCTCTACCAACTGAGCCACAGAGGACCACACATATTCAGTGTCCGTTACAGGATAAGCCATTAATTGGAAGGAGATATATTTAAAGATGTTACAAACCTGATCCAAAGAGTAAAGCCTTGATATCTTACACAGTAAAGACTGTCAGTGTGCCATAAGTTCGAAACTAATTTGTCATGTAAATCAAACACTGCCTTGTTTATGACAACCTAATCTCAGACACCCAGAACTAAAATATTAGGCAAGACTGCCTTCTCGTCTTGTGCACCAGAGGCATGGAATAGTCTAAAATCCATGCTTCATCTAGATATGTTGGTGCCACTGAATGAATTTAAAGGCTGGATCATGTTGTTGTATTGTTGTATGTTTTTATTCTGTAATGTATTGGTTGTTGCTGCCTTATTGGCCAGGTCTCTCTTGAAAAGAGACTCTGGGTCTCAATGGGCTTTTCCTGGTTAAATAAAGGTGAAATAAAATAAATAAATCAAAAATATTGCGTAATTGCGTCAGATGCTCAATTTAGTTTTGGGGGAGACGTACTGACAAGACTAGAAATGTCTCTAACTCTCTAAAAAGAAACTCTCAGACAGTTTCAGGCAAGTATATGGGGCCACCCCTTCCTAAATTCGAAAGATGCGAGCACCTGCAAAATCGTGATTTGTCCAAATGATCAGTGATGAAAAATCTGCATAGCGGAACAACCTACTGTGCAAAAACTGTTTCCACGTCACTTCAACAGCCCAAAATGAATTTGATGATGTTGAATCAACGTGGAAACTAATTGGATTTGCAAAATATTTTTTTCAGTCAACTTTTAACCTAAATTCAACAACATGGTAATTTTTTTTGTTGATTTCACATTGAATGCACGTTAGTTGACAACAACCAAATGTAAATCAAAACTAGACGTTGAACTGACATCTGCACCCAGTGTGAAAGTTCCTCGTTAGTCGTGGCATCCCACAGTCTGTCTACAGATGCTACTACCATTTATGTTACGTGCTTCTGTCCATGAGAGATTAACGACAATCTGGTGTAGTTTGTTGTGTGTTAGATCTTACCTGATGACCACTATGATTCCGTCAAAAATGTTGTAGGGATTTTTGATGTATCCGAATGGCCCATAGACCAACACCTTGAGTAACATCTCCAAGGCAAACAGACTTGTGAACACTATGTTACTGATCTCCAACGCATTGGTCAGCTCATCAGGCTGGGGGAGAGAGAGATGGAGAGATAGCGGGAAATGGAAGAGAAGATTGAGAGAGAGAGAGAGAGAGAGAGAGAGAGAGAGAGAGAGAGAGAAAAAGGGAGAGAGAGAGAGAGAGAGAGAGAGAAAAAGGGAGAGAGAGAGAGAGAGGAATCATAAAACAGAGTTATATCCAATACACACAAACAAACACATCCGCTGATTAGAAAAGGAAATATGTCAGCGACATCTGTTTTCAGCAACCATCAGAGAAGTGTACTGTTAATCCCACAGCTAAATGAAACACATGCTGTTTCATAGGGAGCGTGTGTGTGTGTGTGTGTGTACGGTAGTATGTTTTGTGTAGGCATATGGGCCATAGAATACAGTACTGTGTATCTGGAGCATCAAAGAGGTAGCAGCGGCATATGTTACATGCTATGTTCTGCTGTATGTGTGTGATACAGAGACATCAATACAGCTGGAATCAAATGGCGATGACATTGCCTGTGTGTGTGGCACTTTCCAACATGTACACATAAGTTTGCACATATGTGCGTGTGCTTTGTGTCTCTCTCCCTCTCTCTCTAAGGCTATATCAGGGTGAAGTGAAGGTCTGCCGCTCCTAAACTGTTCTCTGGTCTTATTCTGTTTATTCCCTAATACCGTGGTACACAACCACCAAATCCCTCAATCGCACACTACATCAATCACAATCCTGCTCAGGTCAAGTTCGGAGCACATGCACGCAGACGTGCGCGCGCAGACACACACACACAAACACACACTGTTGTAATAGATGTGGTTGATAAGCCAGTATATGGAGAAACATTTTTACGAGGTGAGAGAGGATTGGACGAGAGACATCTGGGATAGGTAATATATTGAGCTGGAGTGTGTATTATGCGTGTGTATTTGCATGTGTGTGTGTGTGTGTGAGTGCTTTTTGTTTCTTTCCTCTCTTGTTACAGACCATATATTAAGCATTCTTCAACCCACGTGCTGTTACTGTTATAGAATGTGACCTTAGACGCCCCCATCAGAACACCTCTCCCTCCCTCCCACCCAACACACACCACACACTCACTAACAGACACACACACACACACACACACACATTGGTTGGATGAGGGTAAGTGTCAGAAATAGTATGGTACTGCATAACGGGCAGTCAGGAACACACAGCAGCACCATTAGATTACATTATATCAGATTAGATGAGATTAGATTAGAGTTAACCAGATTACAAGACCAAACCTCTACTCCTCATCTAATACTCCCTCACGTCTCATTAAGGAGGAAATAGACATCTTGTGTGTGTGCGTGTGAATGTGCACGTGTGAGTGTCCGTGTGTGTGTGTGTGCGTGTGCACGTGTGCGTGTCCATGTGTGTGTGTGAGAGAAAGAGAGAGAGAGAGAGAGAGGGTTGAGAGATGGAGGGTGGTTGAAAAGCATCCATTGTTAGTGGAAGTTGCTGTGCTGAAGCTTTTTAGCAAGGCCTTGGGGCCATCAATATTGATCTGTGCTTGTTGCTGTTACCCAGTCAGCCATTTCTGGGTCACTTCATGTCCCAAACACTCACTCTCTATTTAGGAACTTAACCTTCACAGCTGCTATCTCATAAGAGGTCTCCTAAATGGCTGTGCTATCCTAGAAGGGTGAATGCTCAGTGAATAGATAAATCAAATCAAAGTTTATTGGCCGTGTACACAGATTTGCATACAGTTGAAGTCGGAAGTTTACATACACCTTAGCCAAGTACATTTAAACTCAGTTTTTCACAATTCCTGACTTTTAATCCTAGTAAAAATTCCCTGTCTTAGGTCAGTTAGGATCACCACTTTATTTTAAGAATGCGAAATGTCAGAATAATAGTAGAGAGAATGATTTCTTTCAGCTTTTATTTATTTCATCACATTCCCAGTGGGTCAGAAGTTTACATACGCTCAATTAGTATTTGGTAGCATTGCCTTTAAATTGTTTAACTTGGGTCAAACGTTTCGGGTAGCCTTCTGAAAGATTCCATAGCCTTCTGAAGGCTTTGTGATGGCCACTCCAATACCTTGACTTTGTCGTCCTTAAGCCATTTTGCTACAACTTTGGAAGTATGCTTGGGGTCATTGTCCATTTGGAAGAGCCATTTGCGACCAAGCTTCAACTTCCTGACTGATGTCTTGAAATGTTGCTTCAATATATCCACATAATTTTCCTCCCTCATAATGCCATCTATTTTGTGAAGTGCACCAGTCCCTCCTGCAGCAAAGCACCCCCACAACATGATGCTGCCACCCTCGTACTTCACGGTTGGGATGGTGTTCTTCGGCTTGCAAGCATCCCCCTTTTTCCTCCAAACATAACGATGGTCATTATGGACAAACAGTTCTATTTTTGTTTCATCAGACCAGAGAACATTTCTCCAAAAAGTATGATCTTCGTCCCCATGTGCAGTTGCAAACCGTAGTCTGGCATTTTTATTGCAGTTTTGGAGCAGTGGCTTATTCCTTGCTGAGTGGCCTTTCAGGTTATGTCGATATTGGACTCATTTTACTGTGGCTATAGATACTTTTGTACCCGTTCCTCCAGCATCTTCACAATGTCCTTTGTTGTTGTTCTGGGATTGATTTGCACTTTTCGCACCAAAGTACATTAATCTCAAGGAGACAGAACGCATCTCCTTCCTGAGCAGTATGACGACTGCGTGGTCCCATGGTGTTTATACTTCCGTACCATTGTTTGTACAGATGAACGTGGTACATTCAGGCATTTGAAAATTGCTCCCAAGGATGAACCAGACTTGTGGAGGTCTACCATTTTTTTCTGAGGTATTGGCTGATTTCTTTTGATTTTCTATGATGCCAAGCAAAGAGGCACTGAGTTTGAAGGTAGGCAGGTACACCTAAAATTGACTCAAATTATGTCAATTAGCCTATCAGAAGCTTCTAATGCCATGACATAATTTTCTGGAATTTTCTAAACAACTTAGTGTATGTAAACTTCTGACCCACTGGAATTGTGATACAGTGAATTATAAGTGAAATAATCTGTCTGTAAACAATTGTTGGAAAATGTACTTGTGTCATGCACAAAGTAGATGTCCTAACCGACTTGCCAAAACTATAGTTTGTTAACAATACATTTGTGAAGTGGTTGAAAAATGAGTTTTAATGACTCCAACCTAAGTGTATGTATGTTATCACAGGTGCAGCGAAATGCTTGTGTTTCTAGCTCCAACAGTGCAGTAATACAAAATAAACAACAGTGCAGATAAAAATACAAATAAATACAATACACACATAGTCCAGAAAAATTAAGAAATTAAGACACTTCTGAACGATCAATGTCAGAGACCGGAATACTGTATATACATATAATGGTGTGTTTTGTATGTAAACTTTATTAAAGTGACCAGTGTTCAATGACTTACAATACAATATATACATACACTACATGACCAAAAGTATATGGATACCTGCTCGTCAAACATCTCATTCCAAAATCATTGGCATTAATCACAGAATAGTCTAAAATGTCATTGTATGCTGTAGAGTTACGATTTCCCTTCACTGGAACTAAGGGACATAGCCCGAACCATGAAAAACAGGCCCTGACCATTATTCCTCCTCCACCAAACTTTACAGTTGGTACTATGCATTGGGGCAGGTAGCCTTTTCCTGGCAAACGCCAAACCCAGATTGGTCCATCGGACTGCCAGATGGTGAAGCATGGTTCATCACTCCAGAGAACGCGTTTCCACTACTCCAGAGTCCAATGGCGATGAGCTTTACACCACTCCAGCCGACGCTTGGCATTGTGCAGGGTGATCTTGGGCTTGTGTGCAGTTGCTCGGCCATGGAAACCCATTTCAAGAAGCTCCAGACTAACAGTTATTGTGCTGACGTTGCTTCCAAAGGCAGCACTTACAGTTGACAGCACTTACAGTTGACAGGGCAGTTCTAGCAGGGCATACATTTGACGAACTGTCTTGTTGGAAAGGTGGCATCCTATGACAGTGCCATGTTGAAAGTCACTGAGATCTTCAGTAAGGCCATTCTACTGCCAGTGTTTGTCTATGGAGATTGCATGGCTGTGTGCTCGATTCGTCAAGTGCACTATAGGCCTACCGTTGGGCAATCGGATGGCTCCGATGACCGTGTCTGCAGTAACGTAGCAGACATAAAAGAAAGCTATAGCAAAGTTGATACTGTGATATTTCAAGATTTAAAACCATGATTAGAGAGAGACTGTCAACGAATACAGAAAAGAGATGCTGTTTTTATGGGTGAGTTCAGGTTGATTAAGTTCTTACTCACCACTGTCAACACTTTGTATTCAACACTTTTATTTGCCATAAAATGCGCGTTCTTCCTATTTCCACAACAAGCACTGCAGCAGTAATGAATGAGTAGGAAAGTGTATCGATAGGCTGGCTTTGTTGTTATTATTAGCGACTTGGGTATTTTTTTTATATCGAGGAATAGTTCACTTTCTTTGTTCATCCGAGTAACAACATGAATTTGTACATGACTAAATAATGTGGTGCGACTCGAGTTTCGCCATCAGCAGGAAGACGATGTCCCTTTTTGGTCAGTGTCAGTGGTGGAAAGGGTGAGCGGAGTGAAGTTTGTAATTTCCACTTTAAAATGTCAGACTTGATTTGCTACAAAATTTCCATTCATTATAATCCACACAATAACTCACATTTCCTGTTGCTGCAGCAATATTTTCCTGCTGTGAGAAACTTGTCAAATTAAAATCCTACACCTGTGTAATGCCAGATACTCCTAGACAATAGGTAGACTGTAACTACATTTTGTGAGCTGAGATAATATTTATC
Source organism: Brachymystax lenok tsinlingensis (assembly GCA_030435695.1). Lineage (NCBI taxonomy): Eukaryota > Metazoa > Chordata > Actinopteri > Salmoniformes > Salmonidae > Brachymystax > Brachymystax lenok. Next base: position 27,073,383 of record CM059804.1, read on the forward strand.
CTGCTTGACTACAGGAATGTAGACCTGGCAGACAAAATGGCTGCCACACCACCACCACCCCTCCCCTCCCAGAGCCAGACCTGAAACGAGAGAGAGAGAGAGAGAGAGAGAGAGAGAGAGAGAGAGAGAGAGAGAGAGAGAGAGAGGAAGTTCAGGGAAAAAATCCCACCATAAGCAAAGGAAGGAAGAGAGATGGATGGATGCCAAGGGACGGGCAGGAGGGGTTGAAAGTACCTCACTCATTTGTTTACTGTAAAGAACGAAGGAGGGTATCCTTCATGTAAAGTAGAAAATTGCCCTCTGTTTAAATAGAGCAGCCTGTGTCACATAGTTGGAAGCAGGGCAACTATTTACACACACACACACACACACACCATAAAAGGTCACACTCTTACAGTAACTGCGGAGAGAGAGCAGATACATCCTCAATCTATCCACTCCCTCCACCGTTTTTCTCCTCTCTCCCCCTCCTCCTGTCCTGACCTTAGAGTGGAAGGAGTGTTTGGAAGGTCAAGCTGGGTGTTACAGGTTATGTGTGTGTGTGTGTGTGTGTGCGATACTATAGTGTAAATACTATAGTATTCACTGTAGTGTTTTTGCAGAATTTACTGAAGTATACTGTAGTATTTCCAGTAGTGTTTTTACAGACTACTATACTGTAGTATTTACTGTAGTGTTTTTGTGGAATTTACTATAGTATTCTGCAGTATTTACTGTAATGTTTTCACAGACTGTATTATACTGTAGTATTTACTGTAGCATTAACTATAGTCTTTTTGTTTTATTATCTTTCAAAAAGAAGAAAGCCTTCGCCTTCAGGAAACCTACTGGTGAAATACTAAACACATTTTCCATAACCTGTTGCTAAGTAGAACTGTTGTCTGACCAGAGAGTTCAGAGCTTCTGCTCTTTCCAATAACCTGTAGCGAACACAATATATAGTCTATACATGTAGGTGTCTCACTTACGGGCGGCACGAATTGCATTATGGGGGAGGGGATTGGGCTGGATATATCAAATCAAATGTTATTTGTCACATGCCCTTAATACAACAGGTGTAGACCTTACAGTGAAATGCTTACTTACAAGCCCTTAACCAACAATGCAGTTTTAAGAAAATACCTACAGAAAGTAAGAGATAAAAATAATAACAAATATTTAAAGAGCAGCAGTAAATAACAATAGCGGGGCTATATACAGGGGGTACCGGTACAGAGTCAATGTGCAGGGGCACTGGTTAGTCGAGGTAATTGAGGTAATATGTACATGTAGGTAGAGTTATTAAAGTGACTATGCATAGATAATAACAGAGAGTAGTAGCAGCATAGAAGAGAGGGGGCAATGCAAATAGTCTGGCTTGCCATTTGATTAGATGTTCAGGAGACTTTTGGCTTGTGGGTAGAAGCTGTTTAGAAGTATCTTGGACCTAGACTTGGCGCTCCGATACTGATTGCCGTGCGGTAGCAGAGAGAACAGTCTATAACTAGGGTGGCTGGAGGCTTGACCATTTTTAGGGTCTTCCTCTGACACCGCCTGGTATAGAGGTCCTGGATGGCAGGAAGCTTGGCCCTGGTGATGTACTCGGTCGTACACACTACCCTCTGTAGTGCCTTGCGGTTGGAGGCCGAGCAGTTGCCATAACAGGCAGTGATGCAACCAGTCAGCATGCTCTCGATGGTGCAGCTGTAAAATCTTTTGAGGATCTGAGGACCCATGCCAAATCTTTTCAGTCTCCTGAGGGGGAATAGGTTTTGTCATGCCCTCTTCACGATTGTCTTGGTGTGCTTGGACCACGTTAGTTTGTTGGTGATGTGGACGCCAAGGAGAATGGGGGCGTGCTCGGTCCTCCTTTTCCTGTAGTCCACAGGAAAGAGGTTGTTGTCCTTGCAACACACGGACAGGTCTCTGACCTCCTCCCTATAGTCTTTCTCATCGTTGTGTGTCATCTGCAAACAATGATGATGTTGGGAGTCGTGCCTGGCAGTGCAGTCATGAGTGAACAGGGAGCACAGGAGGGGGCTGAGCACACATCCCTTAAGGGCCCCCGTGTTGAGGACCAACGTGGTAGATGTGTTGTTATCTACCCTTACCACCTGGGGGCGGCCCGTCAGGAAGTCCAGGATCCAGTTGCAGAGGGAGGTGTTTAATCCCAGGGTCTTTAGCTTAGTGATGCGCTTTGAGGGCTGTACTCAATGAATAGCATTCTCACATAGGTTTTCCTTTTGTCCAGGTGTGAAAGGGCAGTGTGGAGTGCAATAGAGACTGCATCATCTGTGGATCTGTTGGGGCGGAATGCAAATTTGAGTTGGTCTAGTGTTTCTGGGATAATGGTGTTGATGTGTGCCATGACCAGCCTTTCAAAGCATTTCATGGCTACAGACGTGAGTGCTACGGCTCGGTAGTTATTTACGCAGGTTACCTTAGTTTTCTTGGGCACAGGGACTATGGTGGGCTGCTTGAAACATGTTGGTATTACAGACAGGGAGAGGTTGAAAATGTCAGTGAAGACACTTGTCAGTTGGTCAGTGCATGCTCGTAGTACATGTCCTAGTAATCCGTCTGGCCTTGTGAATGTTGACCTGTATAAAGGTCTTTACTCACATCGTCTGCGGAGAGCCTGATCACACAGTTGTCCGGAACAACTGATGCTCTCATGCATGTTTCAGCATTACTTGCTTCGAAGCGAGCATAGAAGTTATTTAGCTCATCTGATAGGCTTGTGTCACTGGGCAGCTCTAAGGCTGTGCTTCCCTTTGTAGTCTGTAATAGTTTGCAAGCCCTGGCACATCCAACGAGAGTCGTAGCCGGTGTAGTATGATTCGATCTTAGTCCTGCATTGACGCTTTGCCTGTTTTGATGGCTTGTCGGAGGGCATAGCGGGATTTCTTATATTTCTGAGCGGCCGCACTTTTTTTATAGACCGGGTCCCTGGTGCTTCCTGCTTAAATTTTTCTTGTAAGCAGGAATCAGGAGGATATAATTATGGTCAGATTTGCCAAATCCAGGGCGAGGGAGAGCTTTGAATGCTTCTCTGTGTGTGGAGTAAAGGTGGTCTAGAGTTTCTTTTCCTCTGGTTGCACATTTAAGTTGGTGTTAGAAATACGGTAAAGCTGATTTAAGTTTCCCTGCATTAAAGTCCCCGGCCACTAGGAGCACCGCCTCTGGATGAGTGTTTTCCTGTGTGCTTATTGAGTGCGGTTTTAGTGTCAGCATTGGTCTGTGGTGGTATGTAGACAGCTACGAAAAATACAGATGAAAACTTTCTAGGTAGATAGTGTGGTCAACAGCTTATGATAATCAACTCAACTCGCCGTGTTTGGAGGAGGAGGAATGCTGCCTATGACCCCAAGAACATCGTCAAACATGGAGGTGGAAACATTATGTTTTGCGGGTGTTTTTCTGCTAAGGGGACAGGACAACTTCACCGCATCAAAGGGACCATGGACGGGCCATGTACCGTCAAATCTTGGGTGAGAACCTCCTTCCCTCAGCCAGGGCATTGAAAATGGTTCGTGGATGGGTATTCCAGCATGACAATGACCCAAAACACACGGCCAAGGCAACAAAGGAGTGGCTCAAGAAGAAGCACATTAAGGTCCTGGAGTAGCCTAGCCAGTCTCCAGACCTTAATCCCATAGACAATCTGTGGAGGGAGCTGAAGGTTCGAGTTGCCAAACGTCAGCCTCGAAACCTTAATGACTTGGAGAAGATCTGCAAAGAGGAGTGGGACAAAATCCCTCCTGAGATGTGTGCAAACCTGGTGGCCAACTACAAGAAACGTCTGACCTCTGTGATTGCCAACAAGGATTTTGCCACCAAGTACTAAGTCATGTTTTGCAGAGGGATCAAATACTTATTTCCCTCATTAAAATACAAATCAATTTATAACATTTTTCACATGCGTTTTTCTGGATTTTTTTGTTGTTATTCTGTCTCTCGCTGTTCAAATAAACCTACAATTAAAATTATAAACTGATAATTTCTTTGTCAGTGGGCAAACGTACAAAATCAGCAGGGGATCAAATACTTTTTTCCCTCACTGTAAATGTGGAAGACACATTTAAGATGAATGCATTCAGTTGTACAACTGACTAGGTATCCCCCATTTCCTAATACCACAGTTTACCACATAATTCTATAGTAAGTACTGTAGTATCTACTACAGAGAGTGAAAAGGCAACAGGCGTACATGTCTGTGTGTGTATGCGTGTGCCTGTGTATGTGGGTGGGGGGTGTATGTGAGTGTGTAATAAATTGTCCAAGAGTGGATTGCATCACATCACATCACTTTGCCTGACCCGTTTTGTGTTTTTGTTAAAAACCATATATGCAGACACCCAGTGTTGACCATCATTATGAACTGTATATTGTGTTTATTGCACACCACACCACACACACACACACACACACACACACACACACACACACACACAGCTGCAGCAGCAGCGGAGGATCGTGCATAATGGTAAATTGATAGCTAGTCCATCTGAATCAGACACACCCATCCTGTTAGTCATCATAATAATCAAACATTAATAAGTCCATTAAATCTAATTACTGGCAGCAGAAATATTGATTGGCCTTTGCAAATAGATAGAGCATGATGAAGTGTGTGTGTGTGTGTGTGTGTGTGTAAGGGAGGGGAGGGGGTAGGGGGTAGGGTAAAAGAGAGTCCCCCCTCCCATTCTGATTGAGTGTTCCAATGTTCCAGCTTCCCTGTGAAGTTCTCCTCGGACTCCTGGGGAATTCTGGCAGGGACACACTCCCTCAGTCCTTTTATCCCCCAGCCGACCCACATAGTGTGCGGGTGTGTGTGTGTGTTTGTGAGTGTGTGTGCGCGTGGAGCAGGCATCCAGATTCACAGGGTTACTATCGTTCTCTGACCCGGTCGCTCAGCAAACACTATCAAACACCAATTACACACACACACACACACACACACACACACATACATACACACATACATACACACATACACACATATACACACACACACACATGTACACACACACACACTTGTACACACACAAACACACACACACACTGCTGGAGGTTTTAAGAGAGAGTTTTATAGTTTTCGGCTCTCTCCTCTCCTTTCCCCATCCACCCATCCCTCTCCCTTTTCTCTGCTCCCTCGTTATTCAATTTTTTTCTTTCTCTCCCTTGTTCCCATTCTTTGTCTGGGTTCTTCTGACATGGATTGCTAATCTCTAGACGTGGCTGGGAAAGTTTGGAGAGACAAAACATTGATTTGAGTGTGTGCAAGAGTGTGTGAGTTTGTCCTTTTGTTTGCCTGTGTGAAAAGTTTTGTGTGGCAAAACATTGATCTACACTCATCCAATCCTACAACCACATTGACTTTTATATCCAATATCATCCCATGAAGCTCTTTCTCAGCCATTAAGGAGCTGAGACTTTGTGGTGGTCTATAGTTAGATACTGTATGAGTGAGGGGGGAATCGAGAAAGGGAGAACCAGACCATCCAGACGGTGAAGTCTTGCTCAGAACTATACCTCCAAGTATTCTATTTTATTGTGACCACATTTTGTTGATTTTTTTTTTAATCATTGGGGGGGTTACAGGAACAATATAAAAAAATATTGGTACAGTATTCAAACAAGAAAACTAGTAACCAACCTCTCATCCCATTTCCCCAACCCTACCCAGCCAACATGTCTCCATCCAACCACCCGCCTCCATGTTTTCCACCACTTCCCACCTCCCCTAGCAACCCTTTAAGTATTCTAAGACACTACCAGATATCCCACTCCTTACTTTCTCCATCTCTCTCTCTTTTCCAAGTGGATTAGGTGGCTAGTCTCTCTATTCCCCCAAGACAGAGGGCTCGGACCCCAATGCTCTAACACTTTGAGGAAGTGGGCGCGATACAGCTACAAAAGTACACTCCCCCCAACACAACTTTCGGCTGCCTGGAAGCGCCTTGGCACTCGAGAATAACAATGTTTGAAATGTTTGTTGGTGTTTTTTTGTGTCGCACTGCATACTTTTTCCTGCTCTTTTAACGGATTAAGCATGGCTTTGACCAACGTTGGATTGTACAAATGTTGTGGAATACTAATCACTTTTTCTACAGATTTACAAAAAACATGCACCTCCACTGGCACCGCATATCGGAGACAAACTTCAGTGCTTTGGGATAATGCGGGCAAGAAGCCGGGTGAGAGGGCCTACAGCTGGTAAGGGTAGAAGGAGGAAAATACTGACAATCGAAAGTAACAGACCTAAAATATTTAGAAAACACAATCGCTCACGTGAATGCAGAGTTCTTATTGAATTATGTGATGTCACAAATACGTCCCAAAATGCCTCAGAGACTTCGAATATGCTTGTTTGTAAATCAAGATCATTGATAAACAAAGTGGATGAATTTGAACTGCTTCTTCAATCAGTAAATGCAGACGTTGGATGTGTCACTGAAACTTGGGCCCATGAAAATATCCCAGATTAATGATCAGCTGTTCAGAAATGACAGGTCCAGAGGAGGGGGCGTGGTTATGTATGTGAACCACAGTACGAAAGCAAAGTGAAGATCTGACCTAGAGAAAGAGGAATTTGAGTCTACGTGGCTTCAGCTCCGTCCTAAATGACTCCCCAGCTCAGTTTCAACTCTGTTAGTGGGAGTACTCTACCATCCACCATGGGCAAATGAGAAAACACTTCAGCAGAACACTGTGGATTATTTCATCAACACTATCAATGTGATCAGGATGTCCTCTCCCCAAATGCATCTCATCCTGTGTGGGGACAATTACCTGTCTATCAAGATGCTGACAAACCAGACATGAAACAAGTGGTCAAAGACAAGACCAGAGGGGACTCCATCCTAGATCTGATCATTACAAATATGAAGAATCACTACTACACCCCCACTGTACCTGCTCCTCTCGGATCCAGTGATCACAAATGTCTGCTGTTCTCCCCAAACACAACATCAGGAGGGAGAAGCGAGGTGCAGCGGATAAAAGGACGTCTGGTAACCCAGAACAGAAAGGAGGCCTTGGCACGATGTAAGGGTGGAGAGCATTGATGCAAAGGTGGAGACGTTCAACTCGTGCATTCAAACTGCACTTGATGTATGCATGCCAATAATAAATAAGAAAACAACAACACTGGACAAGCCCTGGATGACTGCCATCAGCAAAAGACAGAACATTTTCAACAGATGGGGTAAAACATTGAAATGGAGAAAATACAGAAACACAGTGCAAACGCTTATCAAAGAAGCAAAGACAAACTACTACAAAACTGAAATCCGGGACCTAAAGAAGAAACACCCTAAGGAATGGTGGGACTACATTAACAAAGGGCTGGGACCAAAGAAAATATCAGGAGGGAGAGTCCAGGTCGAAGGAATTGAAGACAACAATGTGGCTGATGTTTTTAATGTATTTTTTTGCTGAAGCATGGACAAGCACCACACCTCTTGCCATCTTCCCCCTGCCCATGCCTACAAGGCAGGTTGAGCTGTGCAGCATTGGCCAGATCAAGCTCTGACCAGACTGAGCCCACGTAAAGCGGGTGGGCCTGATGGCATTCCAGCCTGGCTACTAAAAGAGCATGCAGAAGATCTAGCCCCTGTCATCAGACACATTGGTAACACCTCCTACTGGTAGGGGACTGTTCCTGCTGCCTGGAAGATTGCCAATGTGTGCCCCATACCTAAAGTGTCAAGCCCGTGTACAACGAGTGACTGGAGGCCCATCTCTCTAACTTCATGCCTTGGAAAAATCCAGGAGAGCTTCATCAACAAGAACTCATGCAAACAGTTGTATCTGAGTGCACACTACCACCCTTGTGAAAGCTACACACTCCTGGCTGACACCTACAGACTCCAAAAAAACAACCATGGTGAGGGTGTTACTGGCTGATATGTCCAAAGCCTTTGATGGAGTAGACCACGCAAAGCTCCTGCAACATCTGTCTGATATTGAACTGTGTCCAAGGTTACTAGCCTGGCTCCACAGCTACACCACAGGAAGAAGGCAGAGGGTGATGGTTACTACCCTGGCTCCACAGCTACACCACAGGAAGAAGGCAGAGGGTGATGGTTACTAGCCTGGCTCCACAGCTACACCACAGGAAGAAGGCAGAGGGTGATGGTTACTAGCCTGGCTCCACAGCTACACCACAGGAAGAAGGCAGAGGGTGATGGTTACTAGCCTGGCTCCACAGCTACACCACAGGAAGAAGGCAGAGGGTGATGGTTACTAGCCTGGCTCCACAGCTACACCACAGGAAGAAGGCAGAGGGCGATGGCAAATGGCACTTTAGCCCTTGGTCAGAGGTCACCTCTGGTGTGCCACAAGGGGGTGTGGTTTCACCATATCTGTTTCATATCTGTCCACACGGAAAGTTGTCTTCAGTGACACTCTGGACACTGGGTATGCAGACGATGTAGGGCTGTCCCGAGCCATACCATTAACCAGCATCAAAGAGGACATTTCCATGGCCTTGGAGGCAAAGCAGCTGGAACAGTGGGCCACATTCAACAACATTCTCTGGACAGAATGGGAAAGTTTGGAAATTGGGATATGTTTTTCTAGAGACCATCCACAACCTGCACCACTAATCCTAGGAGGACAGGAAGTACCAGTGGTAACAACAACTAAGTATCTTGGTTTTCATCTAGACTCTAACCTCAGTGGTGACACACATGTGGAGCAGTCAGTGAGGAAGGCCTCAAAACGCCTGACTGTTCTTGCCAGAAATGGCCTACCCACTGAAGATCTGGTCACAGTCTATACTACACTGGTCAGGCCTTGTCTGGAGTACAGTGGAGTGCTGTTAGTTGGATGCAGTAAAAAAGAAGCAGGCCCAACTAGACAGGGTGCAGAGGAGGGCCTTCAGGATCATCTCCAGAGGTGGAGCAGTCCAACCACAGTTCCCGTCACTGCAGAGCAGGCAAGAGCAGGCTGCAGTGCACCTGGTGAAGGACATGCACACTCTTGACCATCCACTGAATGACCTGATCCCTCCAAAAAGAGGTAACCGCCTGCGTAACGCCACTCTACCCACTGCTATCAGACTGTATAATAACTCTCTCTCTTCAATGGTTCTCCCCAAAATTTTTTTTTTTTAAATCACATTTTAATATTTCCATTTCCATCATGAAAAATGTCCTGTAATGTTTTCAATTGTTCTGTATTCTATTTATGTCACGTATTATGTGTTATGTATTTAAAATTAGTGTTTTGCAATTACTAGTCATGTCAATTCTGCATTTCTTCCGTTTCATCTGTGAGCAAGAATAAATAAACTCAAACAAGCTCAAAAAAAAACTATTCCACTGCTGCTAAAGGCCACTGCTCTTCTGAGAACATTTCTACTTCAATAACAAATGCTGTTGAGTATGGACTCTTTAGTTCACTTTTGAAATATGACAATGCCTAACAAACTTAGATTTTTGAGTGATCTGTAACTTTAAGGGGGACTCTTAAGGGCAGACAGGTCACCCAAGATCCAAGGCGATATGCAACGTTCGTCTAGATCCCCAGGACGTTGGGAGATGCCTTAAAAACGGGCCACTAGGGGCAACGGTGAGCACTATTACCATCAGGTTGCGGGCTTGTGGACAGAGATGGCGGACGGGTGTAAGCCGTAAGATCCGGCCCCGAGGGTCATGTGTTCAATCCCAGTGTTAGGCACTAGATTTATTTTCTATTTTTAAGCCTATCCCAGATCTTAACCCTTACATTAACCATTCGGAATGAACACCTAAACTTAACTTAAATTTTACGTTTATCCCCCTTGGACAAATATTGAGCTCTTGTTGCTTGAGCCAGTGTTTCCCAACTCCAGTCCTCGAGTACCCCCAACAGTACACATTTTTGTTGTAGCCCCAGACAAGCACACCTGATTCAACTTGTCACCTAATCATCAGGCCCTCAATGAGTCGAACCAGGTGAGTTTGTCAGGGGCTCCAACAAAAATGTGTACTGTTGGGGGCACTCGAGGACTGGAGTTGGCTTAAGGGGTGAAACACTGGCTTAAGGGGTGAAAGCACACTCCGGTGGATCTGGTGTGGTGTGCTTAGCGTCTAACGGGTCTAGGGAGATCCAGAGTGTGTGTTTAAAGGGGATATCTACAAGATAAAACACTCTCAGTGATCTATTATAGATGGATGTGGAGGCGAGGAAAGCTGACAGCACCATGTTTAAGCCCCAGACACACACACACAGAGACACACACACACACAGAGACACACACACATAATGTATAAATGCCAAGATACAAACACACACATACACACGCAATCACCTCACCAAGAATGTGTTCAACTTATCCACTAATACAAACCTGCTTTAACACCACACGCATACACTCACATCTGTGTGAAATACAGTTACAAATACTGTGTGTGTGTGTGTGTGAGTGCCCGTGCGTGTGTGTATCGGCCGGTGGCGTGCTCCCTTCAGGCTATGGCTTGCACACGAGGCATGTGAGAGAGAGAATGAGAGAGAGAGAGAGAGAGAGAGAGAGAGAAAGACAGGGAGAGAGAGAGAGAGAGAGAGAGAGAGAGAGAGAGAGAGAGAGAGAGAGAGAGAGAGAGAGAGAGAGAGAGAGAGAGCAATCTCTTTCAGATGTTTGGGGTCCTTCATCACCCTTCACACACACACACACACACACGCTCTCTTACACTTTCACATGGTCACAATTACGCTCCTGTAAACAAGGCAGTCCGGAGTTGCATGAAATGCTCAGAGGATTGAGAAGAATGGGAATTCCTCTCCGGCCTCAGGGAATGAAGTTGAGTAAAGGCTAGGAGCGGTTCAATGCACACAGCTACACACAGTCTGAACCACTGCACTCACAGGGAATAGTCTTCAGACTGCAGTTTAGCTTCTCCAATCCCAACTTTCCCCTGTCCTAGCAACACTTACACACAGAGACACACATATGCAATCCTTCTTAAGATGTACCAAGGAAAACACACACTCACCTGTTCGTGGTATTCGATCCCCATACTCAGTGTATTAATCAGAATGGCGATCATGATCCCTCTTCCAAAGTACTTGCTGTCCACTATCTTCCTAAAGGTATCACACACCAGCCTCCAGGCCCGGACCACTCTCCCTGCCGTGGTGCCCAGCTTTCGCTGCCCCTTCCTGGGCTGCCGGCTGTCCCGACGGTCCCTGCGGTCCCTGTGGTGGAGGTCCTGGGTGAATTCGTAGACGCCCTCGCTGTCTGAGTCCCCGGGGTTCTCGTTTCCGTCCATGCCCTCTGACTCCCCTGCCAGGGCCTTGGCACAGTATGGGCATGACTCAGGGTCAAAGGGGAACGAGGGGTCCAGGGTTCCGATGACACTCAGGTCACGGCTGGATAGCTGGGCTGGAGGGAGGGCTGGAGAAGACGGTAGGAAGAAAAAACAGATATACTGTGGGTCCAGACACATCACATCAGCATCTGTGTTGATATTGTACATTTTCAAACATGTACAGTGAGGGAAAAAAGTATTTGATCCCCTGCTGATTTTGTACGTTTGCCCACTGACAAAGAAATGATCAGTCTATAATTGTAATGGTAGGTTTATTTGAACAGACAGAATAACAACAAAAATCCAGAAAAGAAGGCATGTGAAAAATGTTGATTTGCATTTTAATGAGGGAAATAAGTATTTGACCCCTCTGCAAAACATGACTTACTTGGTGGCAAAACCCTTGTTGGCAATCACAGAGGTCAGACGTTTCTTGTAGTTGGCCACCAGGTTTGCACACATCTCAGGAGGGATTTTGTCCCACTCCTTTTTGCAGACCTTCTCCAAGTCAGAAGTTAAGGTTTCGAGGCTGACGTTTGACAACTCGAACCTTCAGCTCCCTCCTCAGATTTTCTATGGGATTAAGGTCTGGAGACTGGCTAGGCCACTCCAGGACCGTAATGTGCTTCTTCTTGAGCCACTCCTTTGTTGCCTTGACCGTGTGTTTTGGGTCATTGTCATGCTGGAATACCCATCCAAGACCCATTTTCAATGCCCTGGCTGAGGGAAGGAGGTTCTCACCCAAGATTTGATGGCACATGGCCCCGTCCATCGTCCCTTTGATGCGGTGAAGTTGTCCTGTCCCCTTAGCAGAGAAACACCCCCAAAGCATAATGTTTCCACCTCCATGTTTGACAGTGGGGATGGTGTTCTTGGGGTCATAGGCAGCATTCCTCCTCCTCCAAACACGGTGAATTGAGTTCATGCTAAAGAGCTCCATTTTGGTCTCATCTGACCGCAACACTTTCACCCAGTTGTCCTCTGAATCATTCAGATGTTCATTGGCAAACTTCAGACGGGCATGTATATGTGCTTTCTTGAGCAGGGGACCTTATGGCGCTGCAGGATTTCAGTCCTTCACGGCGTAATGTGTTACCAATTGTTTTCTTGGTGACTATGGTCCCAGCTGCCTTGAGATCATTGACAAGATCCTCCGTGTAGTTCTGGGCTGATCCTCACCGTTCTCATGATCATTGCAACTCCACGAGGTGAGATCTTGCATGGAGCCCCAGGCCGAGGGAGATTGACAGTTCTTTGTGTTTCTTCCATTTGCGAATAATCGCACCAACTGTTGTCACCTTCTCACCAAGCTGCTTGGCGATGGTCTTGTAGCCCATTCCAGCCTTGTGTAGGTCTACAATCTTGTCCCTGACATCCTTGAAGAGCTCTTTGGTCTTGGCCATGGTGGAGAGTTTGGAATCTGATTGATTGATTGCTTCTGTGGACAGGTGTCTTTTATACAGGTAACACGCTGAGATTAGGAGCACTCCCTTTAAGAATGTGCTCCTAATCTCAGCTCATTACCTGTATAAAAGACACCTGGGAGCCAGAAATCTTCCTGATTGAGAGGGGGTCAAATACTTATTTCCTTCATTAAAATGCAATTCCATTTATAACATTTTTCACATGCATTTTTCTGTCTCTCACTGATCAAATAAACCTACCATTAAAATTATAGACTGAACATTTCTTTGTCAGTGGGCAAACGTACAAAATCAGCAGGGGATCAAATACTTTTTTCCCTAACTGTACCTCAGAAAAATAAATGTTTCCTTTGTCTCCTTATTTTCATCACAGTCACATCATGACTTTAACTAAAACAAGACAGAAACACCATATCCCTCTCACATGGTTTGTGTGTGTTTTATGGTGTACCTGGCGTGGGTGTGTCCACCAGACTCTGTGGTCCCCTCTCCAAAGTTAGTGGTGGTATATTGAGGTTGAGGTTTATATTACTAATGGTACTAGCTGTAACACTGCCACTTCTAGGCTCCATTAGTGCCCTCGGCTGTAGGGTGGGGTAGTTCTTAGGTCCGGGGGCAGCGAAGGGCACTGAGTTCCTCTTCATAGCCCTGGACATGGGTGCCAGGGAGAAGGGGCTAGGGGTAGGGGGCGAGGGTAGTGTGGGTGGTGGGCTCCAGGTGGCAGTCTGTGTGGCACATGCTGCCCAGCGCGGGATTGGCTGGTGACGCCGGGGTCGCCAAGTTCAGGTCAGAGGTCGATGGAGGAGGACCCAACATGAGCCGCCCAGCGCCACCGTTGTTGCTATGTGAACCCGTCTCCACGTCCACCCCTCCTCCCCCAACCCCCTCCACCCCCCTACCGCCTAGTCCCCCCCTCACACTCCCATTCACTAGGTGATAGTGATGATGATGATGGTGATGTTGGTGAACCAAGTGATGAACGGACATAGACCCTTTTCTGGAGACCACAGAACCCTGTCTGGAAGCCTTCCTCCTCCTTCTCTGGCTCCCCCTCTCTCGCTCCAGGGCAGGGGGAGAGGCTGCGATGTTCATCCCAGCACGGCGCATCAAGGCCCGACAGACATGGGCCACCTGCCTGCACCCCCTTGCGGATGACATGGACCAGGAGTTTGAGCAGCTCGTCGTAGCAGGAGCCCGGCTCTGAGAAAGAGGCCAGGGTACTAGCGTTGGACAGGAAACGGATGCGCTGTTCCTTCATCAGCTGGCTTTCCCTCTGCTTGGTCTCACTGAACTGGGTGGCGATAACGACCAGACACAGGTTGATCATGAAAAAAGAGCCAATCTGGAGAGGGGCAACCATAAACACAGACAGAGTTAGGAGAGGGACAACTACAAACACACACAGAGTTATTCTCTAGAAAGAGTTGTGCACAGCTATTTTTATCTGCACTGTTTGGCTTTCAATTACATGTTTTGTGCAAATAAATAAACTAAACTAAACTAGAAAGAGTCCAGATACACACACAGAGTTAGGATAGGGACAACCAGATACACACAGAGTTAGAACTAGCCAAAATGGAGAGGGACATCAAGAAACACACACAGAGTCTATACCCACACACAGAGTCTATACCCACACACAGTCTATACCCACACACAGAGTCTATACCCACACCCAGAGTCTATACCCACACACAGAGTCTATACCCACACACTTTAGGGAGTTTTTCACCTACATCTCCACTGTGAGTTTAACATACAAATAACAGACAGTCCCCCAGGTTAGCTAGCGGCTAGCCTCCCAGCCTCTGAGAAGCAGCTCCCCCAGCTCTGTGAATGTGTGCTTGAGGAGATAATAGTCCTGTACTGTATCACCAGGCTGTGTACTGCTGAAGGGAGTTTCAGACTGAACAGATGTTGAGTGGTGTACTGAGACATGTTGTTTCTGGAAGCAGACTTCTCTTTACATAAGGGCCTGGGAGGGCATTCAGGAGTCAGGGGTTTGCTAAGAGTTTGAATAAGTAGCTATGCCATGGCATTGAATTCTTCTACAGACACAAACACACACACACACAAAATATAGATGAATTATAATAATTAACTATCCCCCTTATTTGGTCTCTTACGATAATGAGGAGGATGAAGTAGATGAAGTTGTAGAAGGAGTGAGAATCCATCACAAAGTACATGATGTCCACCCATCCCTCCAGCGTGATCACCTATCAAAGCGAGAAGGAAGGAGAGAGAGAAAGAGAAGAGACAGAGAGAGACAGACACACAGAAAGACAGAGATATCACACAAACAAAGACCGTAGGTCAGACATTTTGACTTCAAACCACTCCCCAGTGCACCACTCACATCACACCAACTACTGAACACTCTCTCTCTCTCTCTCTGTTTGAGTTTCACCTCAATACAACAGAACAGAGCCACTGAGAGTGAGTTAACACTAGAACCGCTAAAGCAGTCACTTTGACTGCTTATGATTATTTTTTAAGTCATGCCCCCCTCTGTCCTTGACTTTTCCTAAATCTGTTTATATAACACACTGTCTGTGTTAGAATCGTAATATTTCAAACACAACTGGAGTTACAACCAGTTTTACGAGGGCATGTCATTTTCCCACGTTGCCCCTCCTTCTCCCAACAGTAGGACCTGCTCCACTCCTTCCGACAGTTGAAAGTGCAGTGCCCAGCTGATAATCCCTCTGATAATTCCCTCGAAACGGAATGCCAAAACAACAGAGTAAATCAATTCAATAAAGTATGATGGGGAGAAAGGGGAGAATGGGTGAGATGATGAGTGAGGGGACGTGAACGTTGCATAATTATGTAATCACCAATTGTGAATGAAGAACAGGGTGGGACATTGTACTGTATTGATCCATTCTAATTATAATCTAAAAATGGAATGTATCCTACTATTTATCAGTCCACTGAATCCAAGCAGTCTTATCAGTCTACTCTGGCCTAGTTGGAGTAGGCTACACAGTGAGAGCGTGTGTAATTGTACATGCTGAACGGTTATCAATATCTGGGAAAGCATCCGGGCAGCAGGTGAGCGAGTGTTGGAGAATGTGGTGATGAGGGTTGTGGAACCTTAAATTGGGAGGGGAGAAATGCCAACATGGACAATTTCCTCACTTCACTGTCATTGGCAGCCAAGTTGCTTGCCAAGAAAACAATGATCAAAGCGAGTCGGGAGTTCCTGCCTCTACGCAAAATAAGGCACCTGCACAACAGTGCTGAAGAATGACAAGACGACAGGGACACAATAAAGAGAGAACCGGAGACTATTACGCACTACAACCAAACAAAGGAATGTCAAAGTGTGTCAAGCCAGTGAAAGTTATGCAGATTTATGTCAACTGTTAGGACAAGGGATAACAGCTAAATGAAATCCAACTGATGCCATTGCGTGAAGACGCTCACAAGCACGAGCTGGTAATAATTGACCATTTTTGACTGCTGTTATATGAACGCTTATATTCATTATAATGCTTTGTGCTGAGTTCCACTCTTTATCACTTGGAACTTATAATGATGTTTAGGCTACTGATGTTCCCATCATTTGACCGTGCATGTTGACCGTGCATCTTGGTGGAAGGGATATATATATTTTTTTGTCATTATAAAAATAAGCTGTTACCGTGTTCCAACTAATATGCTTTCTGTTTCGTAGTTGTAACAGTCACTCCATGAACTCTTGAATTGTTTATTGTTGTTGTTTTTTACAAATGCAATTGTGTTATTTGAAATATAATTGTTCTAATGTTATTCTAATGTTACTTAAGGCCTTTATGAACACAACCAAATGATTATTTTTGAGATAGCATACAGTAAATGAAATGTATTAATTACACTGTTAGAATGTTGCAGTCAGAATGACTGCTCATTAGCTTGAAGGGCGGTCCGTTGAGGCCCAGAGGTTCTAATGTTAATAGTGTGAATCCTCAATCTTCTGATTCAGGAGTATGTCTGTAAAGTCTGTAAGGACACAACTATATCACAGGGACAAATGAAAACTCCAACAAAGTCCCTGCGATGAATAGGCTGATAAGAGAGTGAATGAAATAAATTTTATTAAGCGCTTCACTCCACTTCCATCGCCATAGCGACCTTCTTAATCCATTAATCCCCATTCCTTAGATATAGCAGCAGGACAACCAATTATGTTCTCTGTCACTGTGTCTCATACACCCTAATGCAACCTAACCCTGGGAAGGATACAGCTCAACAGTTACAGTTGAAGTCAGAAGTTTACATACACTTAGGTTGGAGTCATTAAAACTAGTTTTTCAACCACTCCACAATTTTCTTGTTAACAAACTATAGTTTTGGTTAGTTGGTTAAGACATCTACTTTCTGCACGACACAAGACATTTTTCCAACAATTGTTTACAGACAGATTATTTCACTTATAATTCACTGTCACAATTCCAGTGGGTCAGAAGTTCACTTACACTAAGTTGACTGTGCCTTTAAACAGCTTGGAATATTCCAGAAAATTATGTCATGGCTTTAGAAGCTTCTGATAGGCTAATTAACATCATTTGAGTCAATTGGATGTGTACCTGTGGATGTATTTCAAGGTCTACCTTCAAACTCAGTGCACTTCACAAAATAGATAGCATCATGAGGTAGGAAAAGTATGTGGATATATTGAAGCAACATCTCAAGACATCAATCAGGAAGTTAAAGCTTGGTCGCAAATGGGTCTTCCAAATGGACAATGACCCCAAGCATACTTCCATAGTTGTGGAAAAATGGCTTAAGGACAACAAAGTCAAGGTATTGGAGTGGCCATCACAAAGCCCTGACCTCAATCCTATAGAAAATTTGTGGGCAGAACTGAAAAAGCGTGTGCGAGCAAGGATGCCTACAAACCTGACTCAGAAACACCAGCTCTGTCAGGAGGAATGGGCCAAAATTCAGCCAGCTTATTGTGGGAAGCTTGTGGAAGGCTACCCTAAATGTTTGACCCAAGTTAAACAATTTAAAGGCAATGCTACCAAATACTAATTGAGTGTATGTAAACTTCTGACCCACTGGGAATGTGATGAAATAAATAAAAGCTGAAATAAATCATTCTCTCTACTATTATTCTGACATTTCACATTCTTAAAATAAAGTGGCGATCCTAAGACAGGAAATTTTTATACTAGAATTAAATGTCAGGAATTGTGAAAAACTGAGTTAGAATGTATTTGGCTAAGGTGTATGTAAACTTCTGACTTCAACTGTACAGTAAAGTGGTCAGTCAACTGTTTGTATCTGTGTTTCTGTGCATACAATTACATACAGTATATGCGTACGTGCAATCCATATGTATACCACAGGAGATTGGTGGCACCTTAATTGGGGAGGATGGTCTTTTGGTAAGCGGAATGAGTGGAATGGTATCACATGTACTGTATACATGGTTTCCATGTGTTTGATGCCATTCCATTCGCTCTGTTCCAGCCATCATTGTGAGCCGTCCTCCCATCAGCAGCCTCCACTGATGTACACATGCACGCCCATGCCATTTCCTCACCTGAAAGATGGCGATCCAGGCGTAGCAGATGTTATCAAAGTTGATGGCCCCTTTGAAGGGGTTGACTTGTCCCGCAGAGCAGTTACTATAGTACTGGTTCCAGTTGATACAGGTGGTATTGTCTGTGCTGTTGTAGGAGTTCATGTCCATCTGGCACTGGAGACCTCCCTCCTCATACAGGATGGGCACAGAGGAACACAGACGCATGCCATTCTCCCTGGGCATGGAGCAGATGAAGGGGTTCTCGTCATCGTTCTCTGTGTGGTAGTAGCTGCCTAGGTCCACGGACTGAGGCCTGAAGAGAGAGGAGAGAGCATTACAGTTAAGGTTCTAGTAGCTTCAGGCATGGAGAATATGAAGGGGTTCTGGTCATGGTTCTCTGTGTGGTAGTAGTTCCCCAGCGCCACAGATAGAGGACTAGAGGGAAGAGAGACAAGAAGGGATAATAGCAAGGTTAGCATAGCAGTTGGTGCAGTTCTACCATCTAGGGTTTTCATCATTGTTCCCTACGCAATCTGTGCATTTACATATTTATTTTTAACCTTTATTTAACTAGGCAAGTCAGTTAAGAACACATTTTATTTACAATGACGGCCTACTCCGGCCAAACCCTAACCCGGATGACGCAGAGCCAATTGTGCGCCGCCCTATGGGACTCCCAATCACAGCCGGTTGTGATACAGCCTGGAAATGAACCAGGTTCTGTAGTGTCGCCACTAGCACTGAGATGCAGTGCCTTAGACCACTGCGCCACTCGGGAGTGCACGTGTACAGTTTGTCCCTCGTCTGGGTGTCTGTGTTAACCACGGCTTAGCTCTAATGGCGCACATCTCCGTCAGAGGATAGATAATTGGTGCGTTTGTCAACACAGACTCTGCCTGGAGGCGATGTGACACGCTGGATCGGTGTGTGTCTGTATGTATGTGTGTGTGTTTTGATGCATTAGCCACACAAGTAGCTTCAATTACTTACTGGGCCAAATCCTCCCTCTAGTACTGCTATGTCACTCCCAGTTATATATTTATATGCTAACACATATATATTTATTTAAGCTATTTAAGCTATTTAAGCTATTTCACACTTTAGGATGGAGTTATGCAACAGCTTCTGCTGGCGAGTCAATCTGTGTTGGAGGGGATTTAATCCTTGTATCCATCATGGAGTTTAATAGTGTGCAGTTACGTGGCTAATGCAACGGCAAAACTGTGGTAATTAAAGTTATGATTAAAGATGTCTTTCCATTAAAGTTCCTCGCTGTTACAGTCTGTTTTATGGCTTTATCTACTATTATGAAATACAAAATGATGGAATGTAACATTTCATGACATTTCAAGAAAACCTGAAATGTTTAGTCCAAATATAATAGAATGAAAAGTCTTCACGAACCCATAATGTAGAAGGACATTTAGTTCCTTATGAGAAAATGTCATAAATCATAACTACCATAGTGGGAATGTCATATAACATGTATTACTTATAGAGCCCGCTGCTGTCTAAGTGTATGGGCAGTAATGGTCTCTCTCTAATCTCACTAGTTATCCTCTTCTTCCCATTTATCACCTCTATACAATCATGGCTACTCGTTTTATAATACAGGAGTGATGACACTGCTCAGGAATTGGCGGTGGTGGCCAGTATGTCTGACGGTACTATATTTCAAGGTCAAACTTTCCCTAAACTATTTTCCCTAAGGCATGTTTTACTCAAATACTTCTAGTAAATTGTACTCAAAGTCAATGAAAAGTCATTATTACTTAAAATATTTTTGTGGTGCTTACTCAAAACTAAATGAGAAGTCACACCCACTACATTTTTTAAAGATATGATAACAAATTAACTTTTTTCCCCAGCATTCCCTACTGCAAGCAGATTTTTTGGAATAGATTTTAATATCTATGTTTTTGCATGTACAATCGTGGCCAAAAGTTTTGAGAATGAAACAAATATAGATTTTCACAAAGTCTGCTGCCTCAGTTTGTATGATGGCAATTTGCATATACTACAGAATGTCATGAAGAGTGATCAGATGAATAGCAATTAATTTCAAAGTCCTTCTTTGCCATGCAAATGAACTGAATCCCCCCAAAAAACAATTCCACTGCATTTCAGCCCTGCCACAAAAGGACCAGCTGACATCATGTCAGTAATTCTCTCATTAACACAGGCGTGAGTGTTGACGAGGACAAGGCTGGAGTTCACTATGTCATGCTGATTGAGTTCTAAGGAGGGTGGTGCTTGGAATCATTGTTCTTCCTCTGTCAAACATGGTTACCTGCAAGGAAACACGTGCCGTCATCATTGCTTTGCAAAAAAGGGCTTCACAGGCAAGGATATTGCTGCCAGTAAGATTGCTAATCAACCATTTATCAGATCATCAAGAACTTCAAGGAGAGCGGTTCAATTGTTGTGAAGAAGGCTTCAGGGCGCCTAAGAAAGTCCAGTAAGCGCCAGGACCGTGTCCTAAAGTTGATTCAGCTGCGGGATCGGGGCACCACCAGTACAGAGCTTGCTCAAGAATGGCAGCAGGCAGGTGTGAGTGCATCTGCACGCACAGTGAGGCGAAGACTTTTGGAGGATGGCCTGGTGTCAAGAAGGGCAGCAAAGAGGCCACTTCTCTCCAGGAAAAACATCAGGGTCATACTGATATTCTGCAAAAGGTACAGAGATTGGACTGCTGAGGACTGGGGTAAAGTCATTTTCTCGGATGAATCCCCTTTCCGATTGTTTGGGGCATCAGGAAAAAAGCTTGTCCTGAGAAGACAAGGTGAGCGCTACCATCAGTCCTGTGTCATGCCAACAGTAAAGCAACCTGAGACCATTCATGTGTGGGGTTGCTTCTCAGCCAAGGGAGTGGGCTAACTCACAATTTTGCCTAAGAACACAGCCATGAATAAAGAATGGTACCAACACATCCACCGAGAACAACTTCTCCCAACCATCCAGGAACAGTTTGGTAACGAACAATGCCTTTTCCAGCATGATGGAGCACCTTGCCATAAGGAAAAAGTGATAACTAAGTGGAACAAAACATCAATATTTTGGGTCCATGGCCAGGAAACTCCGCAGACCTTAATCCCATTGAGAACTTGTGGTCAATCCTCAAGAGGCAGGTGGACAAACAAAAAACCCACAAATTCTGACAAACTCCAAGCATTGATTATGCAAGAATGGGCTGCCATCAGTCAGGATGTGGCCCAGAAGTTAATTGACAGCATGCCAGGTCAGATTGCAGAGGTCTTGAAAAAAGAAGGGTCAACACTGAAAATATTGACTCTTTGCATCAACTTCATGTAATTGTCAATAAAATCCTTTGACACTTATGAAATGCTTGTAATTATACTTCAGTATTCCATAGTAACATCTGACAAAAATATCTAAAGACACTGAAGCAGCAAACTTTGTGGAAATTAATATTTGTGTCATTCTCAAAACGTTTGGCCACGACTGTACATTGAGTGATTGATTAAAATGTAGATGCTACACAAAGATAAATAACAGTTTTGGAAACAACTCCAATCATATAATTTTTGCACCCATTACTGAAATGGTTGTTCCACTTTAAATGTCTTAGGTCATCTCCTACCACTGTGCTTAATCCTGGCAGTCATTATGAACACAGGTTGCGGCTGAATACAAATTTCAACTGTTGGCTATCCTAACGCTGGCTAGATTCCAACAGGAATTAGACATCACTTTGGAAGCTAGCATAATGTGATTTACAGTTACGGTTGCAAGATTCTGGTTAATTTCCCAGTTTTTCAGAACTCCTGGTTGGAAGATTACTCAACATTTTGGGAACGTTTGTGGAATTTTGCCTGACTTGCAGGCCTGATGTGGCCTGTAAACTATGAGTTTCAGGTCTATGTATAAGGCCTTATGTCATGGGTGGTAACTCTACAATTCAATCGAAGAGCCAAGGCACACTTGTAAATGACTGGAGGCGTGGCTTCGTGTGGGTGTTACATTTAAGCATTCCTTACCCCATAAAACTGCATTTGTATTACTCATATGAAGGTAGTACTGCTCACTTCAGCTATTATACGTTTCTTAACGGAATTTTTGTGAGGTCATTGGTTTCCTCAAAATGTTTGCGCAGCTAGAACTTATCTGGTTATACAGCGTATCAACAGCCCACGGTCTGGAAACCAAGCGTTCCTCATCAACAGCCCGCACACAGATTAAGTAACAGAGGCTCATTTACTGTAGAAAATAAACTCACCTCGTTTGCCTCAGACCTCATTAGCATCTAACCAAACCCATTCATTTCTACCCTCTTCTTAACCCTAACCCCTCTACCCCCACTGTCGTCACCACTTCTCACCCAAAACCTCCTCACCCGCACCCTCCTCAGCCCTACCCCCACAACCCCCCCCACCCCCACCACACACACACACGCTGCCATACACAGTTCTACTCACAGTGAGAAGTTCTCAGGCAGAAGGCAGCGGTTCCTCAGTAGCCCTGCCCACAGCTGCACGCCCACGATGCCGAAGATGAAGAAGACAAAGAAACAGAGCAGCAGGACATTTCCCAGCATGGGCAGGGTGTCCAGTAGCAGGGTCACCAGGATACGCATACCTAACACACACACACATTGTTTTTAATACCATGTCGCACATATGTATACAGATATCAACACGTGTCCGGTATCATACACATTCCCACACACACCAATACACATACACATCTTTATATACAAGTGGAGGAAAATGGAATGGTTCAACTACAGTACACCACTAGCCCAGATGGTACCTTGTAATAGTGACAATGCAGTATACCATTCCTGTCTCTGTGTGTCAGAGTACACTATGCACGTCTGAGGAGGACAAGTTAGTAACTTCAGGAGCTCCTGGAACTTCAGTAAAGCGCCTCAGCTTTACTACAATCTCTTCAGCCTTCTCCTCACGCTCCTGCCCACACACTCCCCGGGGCCTATCGCTGTGTGACTTCCTCCTCTCTCCTCTTGTCTCATCCCTGACTCCTCTCTCCCTACTAACCAGTGGTTCAATCAGGGTTATTGGCCATAGCCAATCTCTCTGTGTTTCTTTGATTAGTTTCTCTCTCTCTCTCTCTCTCTCTCTCTCTCTCTCTCTCTCTCTCTCTCTCTCTCAATGGGCTTTATTGGCATGGGAAACATATGTTTACATTGCCAAAGCAAGTTAAATAAATAATTAACAAAAGTGAAATTAACAGTAAACATTACACTCACAAAAACTCCAAAAGTATGAAGACGTGCCTGTATACAGTGTTGTAATGATCTCTCTCTCCCCCTTCTCCCTCCCTCCCTCCCTCCCTCCCTCCCTTGGAGATCCTCTCTAGTTAAGCTCGCAGCTGAAACAGGTGACTCAGGCGTCAGTAATGAGAATCATTTTCCGATCAGGATTTCTCTGGGTAATTGGAGGAGCCGGGTTAATCCCTGTCTGCTCAATGACTACCACCACCACCACGGGGAGAACCAGCGAGAAATTAGTCGATTTTGGAAAGAAAGAGACAGAGCGAGGGAGGAAGAAGAGTGAGAAAGAGAGAGAAAGTGGGAGAAGGAGAGAGAGAGGATGGAGAGTGGGAGAGATAGTGATAGAGAGACAGAGAGCAAAAGAGAAGGAGGAGAGAGAGCAAGAGAAATGTGCACATTTGAAAAGAAAATGGGTAGGGAGCAAAATAGGGAGAATGAAGAGAGCGCTCAGTAGAGATAAGAAGCGAGGGATGGTACCATCGGAGGATAGAGAAGAGAAGTGAGCCACAATGAGAAGCATGTCTGGGTAGATAACAAGCGTGTCGACAGTTTGGGTTCACATCCAGCTGTATTGTGTCTCTCTATCTAGTCTAACAGTCATCAGCTTTCTACAGCTACGCTGCCTGACGGGGGAACAAATACACAAGACATAAATCCAAGCCTAACACAGTAGTTTGGTCGTTCCACCAATTCGGTGCAGTTTGAGAAGTATAACTTGGTAAAAAAAAAAATATTTGATTTGACCTCATTTTAACATTCTGTCATAAAGAGCACATGTTCAAGAGGTTAAATACATTTAAAAAATACTATAGTAAGTGCCTATTAAGTGCCAAATAAAGTAACAGGGTTGACCGTAACAGGGTTGACCGTAACAGGGTTGACGATTTCATCTTAAATCAGCCATGAATACCCTTCTGGAAGGGGGAATGGAAGCTTGTTGTGTGCAACAGGGAGTGGCAATTGAACGCAAGATTCACCCCCAAAAAATTCATTGTTCAAACATTTCTACCCTGTCTATCAATGGGCAACAGGGTTGACGAGTTATGCCTGACCACTCAGTTTTTAACCACCAAACACCCGAAAATTGCCAAAAAGAGTAGAACCAACTCACCTACTTTTACACTATGATTTGACTATCAGATGTTCAATGTTTCTTTTGAAAAATATATTTATAAACGAATAGTGTCACCAGAATAAAACGAGGGTTGACCTTAATAAGGGACAGACATAAATGAATCACTAATCACATTAAATAAATAATAATCTTCAGAAATTACTCCCTTCTAGAATAGAATATACATTTAAAATATATTTTTTATATAATAACATTTTAAGATACATGTGAAATTTGTACAATTAGCCAAATAATGTATTTAAAAAATATAGATTTAATAAAGAATGTATTTTAGAATATATTTTCATATGGATTTGGCAAGATATTTGGAAAATACATGTTAAAATCTATTTGGAAATGTTTTGAAAAATGTATTCCAACACGTATTTAAATGTATTAGTAAGAAATTTATTTTTTTATAAAAATGTATGACAAATTTAAACAAATTGTCAAATCATATTGTAACGAAATGGTGACTATCTTAACAACGAAACTTTAGTAAGCTCTTTGGTATCACATAGACGTAGGTTAGTCTCATTAAGACTGCACAACTGGCAGTGTACAAGTTTAACATTTAATCACAGAACACAACATAACACTAGCATGATAATCCGTCTCATTGGACGCCAAAAAGCAACAAAAAATATAAATATATAAAAAAATTGCATCCAAGTCTTCTAATAGGCTGCCACCGCTAGAATATATTTTGTCAAAATACATTTTTTTTGTTCTTGACACCTAATAAAAAAACGAACATACATTTAAATGCATTTAAATGACTACAATCAATACAAACATGATACATTATCGATACATTCATGTCTTTCATGTGCATATGCCAAATAAACAAACAAACTTGAAGAGAGCATTGCAAACAACGTCCAAAACTTAACGTGTACTGGGTCGATTCAAGAAATGAGTGCCTTTGATATGTTAAGTAGAAAATATGCAACAATATTGAATTTTAAAAGACTATTATGTTAATTGTATTGCCCTTTAATATAGACCAAATGGATGATTCAATAAATCAGAATTTTGAAATCTGTGCACCCTCTGTGACTTCTAGGAATATTTTAAACCACTAACCAAAAAAAATACTCCAAGTTTTCACCATCATTGTAAAGCCCTAGTTATTTTGTTGCTTTGACAAAGTTATTTCTGAAGATTATTATTTATTTAATGTGATTAGTGATTCATTGAAGTCTGTCCCTCATTTTGAAGTCAACCCTGTTACGTGAATTGAAGTCTCATTTTAATATGGTTGAACTATTCCTTTTTTAAGAACAAAGTCTTATTTACAATGACGGCCTACCCCGGCCAAACCCTAACCCGGACGATGCTGAGCAAATTGTGTGCCGCCCTATGGGACTCCCAACCACGGCCGGTTGTGACACAGCCTGGAATCAAACCAGGGTCTGTAGTGACATCTCTAGCACTGAGATGTAGTGCCTTAGACCGCTGTGCCACTCGGGAGGCTAATAAACATCTGCACTTACTGGGTGCATTATGTATACATTATTCTAGTCTGTACTTAAACTAAGGTATAAAAAATCCAGTATGTATGTTGTGTATTTTGTTAGTCCGTGCTCTACATTATCCCCTTCAGATAATCATAATGAACTCTCCAAGAAACAGCATTCAGCAGGATTCAGCTTGTTCAACACTCCCTGACGAGGGACACTTTCTGCACATTACAGCACTTTCTCTTCTCTCTCTCCATCTCTATCTCCATCTCTCTCTGTCTTTCGTTCAATTTCTCTTTCTCTCTCTGGTCATTAATGAGTAAAACAGCAATGCAAAGCAATGCAATGTAACACTCACATACACATTAACGAGTGAACTCCAAATCAGCGCAGGGACCTTATACTGCAGTGTGCTGAGCTATGGGAGAATGACGCTTAGCTCTGCCTGTCACAGAGTTTAGGATTGCTGTCTTATAGTCGCATTAAACATAGAGGCTCACTCCAATACAAGACATGGGCTTAGTCCCAATAGTGTAACTTCGCTTCCTTTTACTTGAAAATGAAGGGCTTTATAGGAAACTGTGCCCTAACCTTCGGAACAAAATGGCTACTCTGGCCAAATTTGTTTCTCTGGTGTGTTGTTATGCTAATGACATACAGCAGCTTGTTGTTGAGCCAACATGGATCATAGGGGATCCCAAGGTTATTAAATCGATGCATGAAACCAAATTTTAAAAAGCTGGAAAAGCTGGAAATTGTGAATAATGGAACAAGATGGCATTTCAACAAGATCTCACTGTTTGACTTCAGTATTCAACGTTTTTCCGGGGCGATAAACATAACATTTCAACGGTTAAGTTTAGGCATTGATTCTGAATGATTAAGGTAAGGGTTAAGGTTTAGGATAGAGTTACAACAGAAACAACTTCATGGTTAAGTTTAGGCATTAATTCCGAATGGTTAAGGTAAGGGTTAAGATTTGGGATAGGGTAAAAAAAAAAAAAAATACTGCCTAGCACTGGGACTGAACATGTGACCCTCGGAACCAGAGCTCCGGGATAGGTTTACAACTGAAACAATTTGACGGTTAAGTTTAGTCATTCATTTCCAAATGGTTTAGGTAAGGGTTAAGCTTTGGGATAGGGTTAAAACAAAACAAATTAAACGAGGTCCTAGCACTGGGACTGAACACGCAACACTTGGAGCTGGAGCTCACACCTTACACCCATCTGCTATCTCCATCTACTGCACCCTAGCAAGCCTACTTGTAGGTAATAGCTCTCATCGTTGCCCCTAGTGGCCAGTTTTCCCAAAGTCCTGTGAACCTGGACGAATGTTCAATATCGCCTTGGATCTCAAGTGACCTGGCTGGGCATATATCCTTAATTCCTTTTGAGGTATCTCTTTTTCCCTTTCCTTTTTCTCACACACACAAACAAACACATCTCCCCATCCCCTGACAACCACACACTCTCCCTTTCTCCACAACCTAAACATTATCCATCTGATTGACATTTCGTCTTGTATAATAACCGTCTCTCTCCTCCTCCTCCTTTGTGTGCTTTCCAGTTCCGCGCTGGGCGGCCATTTCAACATGGCTGCCAGGTAACTGACTGTGATGGGAGCCCATCTGCTTACAGGCACATCAAATCTCTCCTGTCCTCTCGGCTGAGGCCAGCCCTGGCACTGGCAGCACTGTGTGTCTACCTAACTCTATACTGATGGAGTTTCAAAAGAGGGAGTTGGAACACACCTGCGTCCCTCTGTAGCCTAATCCGTAGGCAATAGCCCTTGGCAAAGGGTCTAAGCCCAAAGTGCTGGATAGTGTTGTTTTGATTAGGGAGGAAACAAAGGGGCTAAGATGGGTGTACAGCAGAGCTAGCATTAATTAACATACATTAACTGAATCTCCCTAAGGTAAAACGAGTGTGTTGCTTTGTAAATACTTTATGAGATTGTTACATGAAATGCTACATTGGCAGAACATGCTGTAATATAACAATAGGGATACCTAGTCAGCTGCACAACTGAGATAATAATGGCGCCGGAGGGGGATGGCTGCTGTTTTACGGACTCCTAACCAACTTTGCTATTTTGTTCATTTTTTTCGAGTTATTTTTTTACTTATTTTGTACATGATGTTGCTGCTACCGTCTCTTATGACTGAAAATAACTTCTGGACATCCGAAAAGCGATTACTCACCTCAAACTGGACAAAGATTTTTTCTTTAACGAGTCCGACACGAAGGATATACTGCTTTCTCGGGAACGGGCCCAAATCCCCAGTTATTTGCGTGAAGAAAAGACGGAGAGAAAGGGGGGTGGAGGTCGGGCTGCCTTCTGAGAATTCGTAGGGGAGTGAGTAAACCTCCACTACCATCCGTTCTACTGGCCAACGTGCAATCATTGGAAAACAAAATAGATTATATACGATCAAGACTATTCTATCAAAGGGACATTAAAAACTGTAATAACTTATGTTTCACCGAGTCGTGGCTGAACGACAACACAGATAATATAGAGCTGGCGGGATTTTCCATGCATCGGCACAACAGAAAAGCTACGTCTGGTAAAACGGGCAATGTCTAATATTAAAGAAGTCTCGAGGTATTGCTCGACTGAGGTAGAGTACCTTATGATAAGCTGTAGACCACACTATCTACCAAGAGCGTTCTCATTTATATTATTCGTAGCCGTCTATATACGTAGCCGTCTATATACGGTAACCGATGCTAGCACTAAGACCACACTCAACCAGCTGTAATGGTCCATAAGCAAACAAGAAAAATGCTCATCCAGAAGCGGCACTCCTAGTGGCCCGGGGACTTTAATGCAGGCAAACTTCAATCAATTTTACCTCATTTCTACCAGCATTTCAAACGTGCAACCAGAGGAAAAAAAACTCTAGACCACCTTTACTGCACACACAGACACATACAAAGCTCTAACTCGCACTCCATTTGGCAAATCTGACCATAATTCTATCCTCCTGATTCCTGCTTACAAGAAAAAACTAAAGCAGGAAGTACCAGTGACTCGCTCAATACGGAAGTGGTCAGATCATGCGGATGCTACGCTACAGTACTGTTTTGCTAGCACAGATTGGAATATGTTCCGGGATTCATCCAATGGCATTGAGGAGTATACCACCTCAGTCATCGGCTTCATCAATAAGTGTATCGACGACATCGTCCCCACAGTGACCGTACGTACATATCCCAACCAGAAGCCATGGATTACAGGCAACATCCGCATCGAGCTAAAGGCTAGAGCTGCCGTTTTCAAGGAGCGGGACACTAATCTGGACACATATAAGAAATCCCGCTACGCCCTCAGACGAACCATCAAACAGGCAAAGCGTCAATACAGGTTTAGGATTGAATCCTACTACACCGGCTCTGACGCTCGTCGGATGTGGCAGGGCTTGAAAACTATTACGGACTACAAAGGGAAACACAGCCGCGAGCTGCCCAGTGACGCGAGCCTACCAGACAAGCTAAATGCCTTTTATGCTCGCTTCAAGGCAAGAAACACTGAAGCATGCATAAGAGCACCAGCTGTTCCGGACAACTGTGTGATAACGCTCTCGGTAGCCGATGTGAGCAAGACCTTTAAACAGGTCAAAATTCACAAAGCCGCGGGGCCAGACGGATTACCAGGACGTGTACTCAAAGCACGCGTGGACCAACTGGCAAGTGTCTTCACTGACAATTTCAACCTCTCCCTGAAGGAGTCTGTGATACCTACATGTTTCAAGCCATAGTCCCTGTGCCCAAGGAAGTGAAGGTAACTTGCCTAAATTACTACCGCCCCGTAGCACTCACATCGGTATCCATGAAGTGATTTGAAAGGCTGGTCATGGCTCACATCATCAGCATCCTCCCGGATACTAGACCTACTCCAATTCACATACCGCCCCAACAGATCCACAGATGACGCAATCTCAATCACACACCACACTGCCCTTTCCCATCTGGACAAAAGGAACACCTATGTGAGAGTGTTGTTCATTGACTACAGCTCAGCGTTCAACACCATAGTGCCCACAAAGCTCATCACTAAGCTAAGGACCCTGGGACTAAACACCTCCCTCTGCAACTGGATCCTGGACTTCCTGACGGGCCACCCCCAGGTGGTAAGGGTTGGCAACAACACGTCTGCCATGCCGATCCTCAACACTGGGGCGCCTCGGGGGTGGCATGCTTAGTCCCCTCCTGTACTCCCTGTTCACCCACGACTGCGTGGCCAAACACGAATCCAACACCATTATTAAGTTTGCTGACAACAAAACAGTGGTAGTCCTGATTACCGACAATGATGAGACAGCCTATAGGGAGGTCAGAGACCTGGCAGTGTGGTGCCAGGACAACAACCTCTCCCTCTGTCTTGCTTACACTAAGGCGCTGATCGTGGACTACAGGAAAAGGAGGGCCGAACAGGCCCCCATTAACATTGACGAGAGTTTTAAGTTCCTTGACAAACTATGGCAGGTAGCCTAGTGCTTAGAGGGGTTAGAGCGTTGGGCCAGTAACTGAAAGGTTGCTAGATTGAATCCCTGAGCTGACAAGGTAAAAATCTGTCGATATGCCCCTGAACAAGGCAGTTAACCCACTGTTCCTAGACCGTCATTGTAAATAAGAATTTGTTCTTAACTGACTTGCCTAGTTAAATAAAGTTTAAATATATATATATATATATATTTTTTAAGTTCTATAGCCACATCGCCTGGTATGGCAACTGAACGGCATCTGACCGTAAGGCGCTACAGAGGGTAGTGCGTACGGCCCAGTACATCACTGGGACCAAGCTTCCTGCCATCCAGGACCTATATACTAGGCGGTGTCAGAGGAAAGACCAAAAAATTGTCAAAGACTCCAGTCAACCAAGTCATAGACTGTTAACTCTGCTACCGCACGGCAAGCGGTACCGGAGCGCCAAGTCTAGGACCAAAAGGCTCCTTAATAGCTTCTACCCCCAAGCCATAAGACTGCTGAAAAATGTATCAAATGGCCACCGGGACTATTTACATTGACACCCGCCCTCATTTGTTTTTACAATGCTGCTACACACTGTTTATTATCTATGCATAGTCACTTTACCCCTACCTTCATGTACAAATAACCTTGACTAACCTGTACCCCCGCACATTGACCCTTACTGTTGGTTAAGGGCTTGTAAGTAAGCATTTCACGGTAAGGTCTACACCTGTTGTATTCGGCACATGTGACAAATAAAGTTTGATTTGATTTGAATGCACTCAACCAAAATGTGTCTTCCACATTTAACCCAACCACTCTGAATCAGAAAGGTGCGGTGGGCTGCTTTAATCGATGCTATCGGTGCCTGGGAGGCAGTTGTTGGGGGTTAACTGCCTTGCTCAAGAGAAGAACAGCAGATTTTTCCAGGATTCGAACCAGCAAACTTGAAGTTACTAGCCCAACGCTCTTAAACGTTAGACTACCTGCCTACTTTAATTAAAATAATGATTTTACCCAAGGGAGATCACTAACAAGGCGATGCCCTCATCCGGCAGATTACCACCCCCTTCACCAATGTCACCACCCCACGACTCTATGTCCTCCCTTGGGTGGCTATAGTACAGTATCCCTCCTGACACCAGATATTATCCCAGCTAACCAAGCACAATGTTTCCTGAAGGTTCTAATAAGTTTATGATCAAACATCATCGTCATTAAAGTTCAAAATTATCCTCCTACTTCAAAATGTGATACCTTTCCAGCTCAATTGAAAGTCAAAAGATGACTTGTTCATGCTATATTGTATTCCAGAGCTGTAAAGGCCTCTGGGATAGCTTGTGTCCTCTGGGTCCTCCGAGCTGTCTCCAGATTCCACACTCAGACAATAGAAGCATTCGGAAGCCAAGAGGTGACTACGTCCTTTCTAAAGCTCCTATGACCTACACTATCTCCAATACCTCCTTATAAAGGCATACACAGGAAGTACCCACTAAAACCCCATTGACCTCCACTATTTCCTCAATACACCTTCTATGGGTTCAGGAAATACTAGCGGCTAGGACATCATCAGAACATGTTTTCTGTAATTATGTTTATCTAAGGCTGAGTAAACAACAAACAGGAAGGAACATCCAACAGAGGAAATGAGAGGTAGGTCAACACTTTGGGCTTATCACTGGTGAAGTACAAAACAGTGTGAACCTCAGCACAGCTCAAACATGAGGCCTAACAAGGCATGGAGAACACAATGAAATGGTCTGCTAATGCCAAGTCGATAACAATGTGAGTGTATGGGGGGTTAGGGGTGTGTGTGTGTGTGTGTGTGTGTGTGTGTGTGTGTGTGTGTGTGTGTGTGTGTGTGTGTGTGTGTGTGTGTGTGTGTGTGTGTGTGTGTGTGTGTGTGTGTACATACTTCCATGTGCGCTGGTGTGTGTGCGTGTGTGTGTGTGTGTGTGTACATACTTCCATGTGCGCTGGTGTGTGTGCGTGTGTGTGTGTGCGTGTGTGTGTGTGCGTGTGCAAGCATCTTGTTAATGCCAATTCGATAACAGTGTGAGGAAAGGGCATAGCTTAACAATGAAAGTCACTGATAGGCATATTCCAGAGCAGATCTCATTACAAAGACTAGGAAGGGAGCAGTGGAGCAATGGCCTGTATGTGTCTGTGATAATCACTTATAATCACTTATGTTGCAGAACATGCCTATCAATCATGGTACTCTCTTTTGGATGGTGCTTGCTTATGGACATAACATGCAATTTAGTTTCTCTATAGGCAGTAGCTATGGTCATGTTCTTCATCGTTTATGCTGTTCTCTCGTTCCCTCCCTCCTTCCTCTCTCTCCCCTCTCGATCACTCTCTCCCTTTCATCCTCTCGCTCTATTTTGCCATTCACTCACTACACCCCAATTGCCAACAGAGTTCTAGCAAAAATTATCTTTCAGTCACACACCCCCACACAGGCACACACACACCAACAGCACGTCACCTGTTACCTGTCACAATAAGTAAACTCTAAAGCCTGACTGGACATGTTTCTAATCAACCTCTAACTGACCTCAACACACTTCCCCTCATTACCTGTAGGGGCACTGTGGAGAGAGAATGACAGTGACTCACTCATGAATTGAAAGTGACGGGGAACATTGTTAGGTTTGTGTGTGTGTGTGTGCATGTGTGTGAACGTGCGCACGTGTGTGTGCATACCTGCATACATGTGCGCGTTTGTGTGTGTGTGTGTATGTGTGTACATGCGTCCTCAGGTACCACTGTAGCCAATGACAGCCCTCGAACTACCCCTGGTGTGAGTACAGGACGTGAGTGTATTAGCCAATCAGAAGGCGGTGTGGGAGCCTTCAGTGGTGTCAGCGGCGGGATCTTATCTAAGAGTGAGGGAATGTGTCTCTAATCTCTCTGACAGGCCTGCCATGTTCCACCATCAATCATACTACCATAACTGGACATGAGAGTGTTCATTAGGACAGACCTGGGAGCATGGTGTGGGTCTGGGGTGTGTGCGTGCATGCAGACCAGTCTTCTGAACAGTCTTCTGAGCAGACAGACAACAATCTTCTCCTAGCACCGTTCACCTACAATGCATTCTCACAAAGACACAGCAGTTGGAAAACAAAAATCTCTCATTTAGAATCATCAGAATAAAGGACAGATTTCCACCGGTCTAATTTCCATTGTTCATGTTTCTTGGCCCAAGCAAGTCTCTTCTTATTGGTGTCCTTTAGTAGTGGTTTCTTTGCAGAAATTTGACCATGAAGGACTGATTCACACAGTCTCCTCTGAACAGTTGATGTTGAGATGTGTGTTACTTGAATTCTGCGAAGCATTTATGTGGGCTGCAATTTCTGAGGCTGGTAACTGTAATGAACTTCTGCAGCAGAATTAACTCTGGGTTTTCCTTTCCTGTGGTGGTCCTCATGAGAGCCAGTTTCATTATAGTGCTTGATGGTTTTTCCGACTTAACTGACCTTCATGTCTTAAAGTAATGACGGACTGTCATTTCGTTTTGCTTATTTGAGCTGTTCTTGCCATAATATGGACTTGGTCTTTTACGAAATAGGGCTATCTTCTGTATACCACCCCTACCTTGTCACAACACAACTGATTGGCTCAAATTAACTTTTAATTAATTAAGAATCTCAAAGAATCTCAAATATAAAATATATATTGATTTGTTTAACACTTTTTTGGTTACTACATGATTCCATATGTGTTATTTCATAGTTTTGATGTCTTCACTATTATTCTACAATGTAGAAAATAGTAAAAATAAAGAAAAACCCTGGAATGAGTAGATATGTCCAAACTTTGACTGGTACTGTATATATATATTTTTTTTGGGGGGCTAAGGACAAAACGACCTTTAAACCGGTACCGGTTACCTTCAGACAATAGCAAAATGGAGAACACCATCATGTTCCTGTGAATCTCCCCTTTCCATAATGGGGGTCCATTAGTTTGTAGCCCAAACGGTTCTGACGCTACCAAACAGAAGTTTGCACATGGACGGTACCAACTTCAGACAAGTCTCTTGTGGGGGTAGTAGAGCAAAACGGAGAACACCATCGTGTTTGTGAGAGTCTCCCCTTTCCATAGAGTGGTTTGTAGGTCAAACCGTTCGGACACTACAGACGTTTACATGAGAAGAGCGATTTTTGGGATGTCTCATGGTCTGACAAACACCGCTATAGCTCTGCCACCTTTCACCGCAGATGTACGACATTGTGGACTGAGACACATCCAATGCAAAAAAAAGCATATCTTTAGACACATTTTAATGGGGATTTTTTTGTACCAGGGCGTCTATTGTCTGTAGGGGTTTAAATTAGTAAGTGCTTTCATCAAGAGGCACATGCACATCAATCTAGAGCAGAGTGCATTGTTTAAAGTGGTCACCATGGAGATACATTCTCTAAGCATTGTTTCAGAGACCTGTCCATCAAATATCCTGAAAATCTTACAAGTGAGTCAGGAAAAAAGACATTCAAAAATAAGCTGCTAAGAGAATCTCCAGAGACTCTGAGGGCAGACTTCATACTAAAAGCGAACAAGGAAATAAAAGGAGACCTTCTGTTCTACACAAATTATCCTAATGTTTGGCACACAGCTCTCTAAAATGTCAGAAAACAAAACAATGAGGCAACTGTACATTGATTCCACCCCCAAATGTAACATTCATATTTATAATAACGTCACTGTGATGGTTAAAATTTCAGAGGCCAGTCTGGATCAATTTGTCCACTTCTTCGACCAAATTAAACCTCTTTCTGCTGAACTTAAAACCTCTCCAATGTCACTACCTACAACAGCCTCCACTAACTCTGTGTACCAGTATGTAGTCTGCGTCAGCATAGGGATGTGATCCGGGAGCTGCAGTGTGCAATGAAAAATGTTGAGGAGGACAACCAGGTTCTCAGGATGGAAGTGTGCAGACAGACTTAGAGAGGAACAGTCCAGCACAGTCAACACCAGCCACATGCAGGACCTGCAGAATGCAGGTACTTCTCAGCCACCACCATCCACTCTACAAAGTTCCACAAAAACACAAGACCAAGCCAACAGCTGAATCAGAACCCACCAACCAATGCACCAACACAGCTGGCCATCTCCTCCATCCTCATCTCATGGACTGTAATTACTCCCATCACTTCAGCCATCAGAAATTATATTAATGATGGACTCCAATGGCAAGTTTATATTAGAGAGAATCAATCCCTCATGATGCCATCTATTTTGTGAAGTGCCTCAGTCCCTCCTGCAGCAAAGCACCCCCACAACATGATGCTGCCACCCCCATGCTTCACAGTTGGGATGTTGTTTTTTGGCTTGCAAGTCTCCCCTTTTTTCCTCCAAACATAACGATGGTCATTATGGACAAACAGTTCTATTTTTGTTTCATCAGACCAGAGGACATTTCTACAAAAAGTATGATCTTTGTCCCCATGTGCAGTTGCAAACCGTAGTCTTGGTTTTTTATGGCGGTTTTGGAGCAGTGGCATCTTTCTTGCTGAGCGGCCTTTCAGGTTATGTCGATATAGGACTCGTTTTACTGTGGATATAGATACTTTTTCACCTGTTTCCTCCAGCATCTTCACAAGGTCCTTTACTGTAGTACTGGGATTGATTTGCACAAAGTACGTTCATCTCTAGGAGATAGAATGTGTCTCCTTCCTGAGCGGTATGACGGCTGCGTGGTCCCATGGTGTTTATACTTACGTACTATTGTTTGTACAGATGAACGTGGTACCTTCAGGCGTTTGGAAATTGCTCCCAAGGATAAACCAGACTTGTGGAGGTCTACAATGTTTCTACGGAGGTATTGGCTGATTTCTTTTGATTTTCCCATGATGTCAAACAAAGAGGCACTGAGTTTGAAGGTAGGCCGTGAAATACATCCACAAGTACACCTCCAATTGACTCATTTTCTGGAATTTTCCAAGCTGTTTAAAGGCACAGTCAGCTTAGTGTATGTAAACGTATGACTCACTGGAATTGTGATAGAGTGAATTATAAATGAAATAATCTGTCTGTAAACAATTGTTGGAAAAATTACTTGTGTCATGCACAAAGTATATGTCCTAACCGACTTGCCAAAACGATAGTTTGTTAACAAGAAATTTGTGGAGTGGTTGAAAAACGAGTTTTAATGACTCCAACCTAAGTGTATGTAAACTTCCGACTTCAACTGTATCATTTACATCATCAGCCTATATATGCTGAGAGTTTAGAGCTTCGCCAGACACACTGCCCTCAACATCACCCTTCTCAATTCCCCCCATAACCTCCCCCCCAGGCTAGTTTTGGTTACCCTCCCTATTCCCATCCCCAGGAATGGCCTGGGACACTCGGCCCCAAGGCAGCCCTAAACCTGCAACAGGAGCCACACCAAGACCTCCTGTACACACCCAGAATGGAGCATTGGCAGCCACTCTGGTCCCCTGCAGCAGCTCTACTCCTTTGGCGGGAGCTTCATCCAGAGGACTGAGCTCGGTCAACACTGCTCTCTCAGTTCTCGCCCCAGCCCCTGCATCCAATGACTTGAGGGAGGTCTGTAAAATGCTCAGTCTGCTCTGCTCTTACAAGGTTGTCCAGGGATCTTAAAAAAGGCTCAGCTCACTCAACAAACAGCTGCAGACCCTATGCCTGTTAGCTCTTATGGGAATGAGCTTAATCCCCTCTGCTGACTATAAGATCTTATAGGGGTCATGGGCTAATGCACCTAAATGTGCAAAGTATTATTAAAAAAATTGGCACAATTGACATTTGGATACAGGACTAATGTCCTGATATTCTGGTTCTATCAGAAACATGGTTAAATGGATCTATCTCTGATAAAGTACATTGAAGTAAATTATTATAATGTATTTAGATGTGATAGGTTACAGAAAGGGGCAGGAGTGGCCATATATGTAAAATCTAATTTAATTGCGTCCCAATCTTTAAATATTTCTGTTCCCAAGAAATTTGAGCTTCTGGTTGTAGATGTGTCCATAAATCAGAATACACATTTATTTGTTGCTGGGATTTACCGCCCCCCTGTTACCATGGTGGATGCTAATAGTGCTATATCTGAATGTTAAAACACATTTTCTGTCCTCTGAGTTTCTCATTTTAGGAGATTGTAATCTGGATTGGCTACGCCCGTGTCACGCCCTGACCTGTATGAGCCTGTTTATGTCTCTTGTTAGTTTGGTCAGGGTGTGATTTGGGGTGGGCATTCTATGTTCTAGTTTTTCTATTTCTTTGTTGTTGGCCGTGTAGGGCTCTCAATCAGGGACAGCTGTCCATCGTTGTCTCTGATTGGGACCCATACTTTAGTAGCCCTTTTTTTCCTCCTTTCCTTGTGGGAAGTTGACTTTGTTTTTGTAGGTGGTTATGCGCCACACAGTGATTGGCCGATCTCTGGTTTTGTTGGTTTGTTTCAGTGAGTTAACCTAAATAAACATGTTTAACTCAACTCAACCCGGCACACTGCGCCTTGGTCTGTTCATGGAGATCGTGACAGCCCGGCCTCAGATCAATTTAAGAGTATGTGCATTGGTTTTAATCTGAATTAATTGATCTCAAAACCCACACGGCTAAATTTTAAAAACCCTGTTCACTCTTAATTGATTTAATTCTTACTAATAACCACCATCAATATTTGTCTAGTGGAGTATTTGCATATGATCTCAGTGATCATTGTCCCATAGCATGCATTAGAGATATGAAACCGCAAAATACACTAATCCTTGTTTAATTTTTCTGCTCAATGGTTTTTACACGACATGTTCTACTCTGATTTAGCCACTGTCTCCTGTATTCATGACCCTGAGTTGGCTCTAGAAAATGTATCCTCCATATGTATTCCTGGCAGATAAACACGCCCCTTTTAAACAATTCAGAGTCAAAGATAGATCAAACCCTTGTTTTTTTCTGAAGTTATCTGAGCTCATTCAGAGGAGAAATCAGGCCTGGGGCAAAGCAAGGAAAACTGACTCTGTAGTGGTCTGGCAATCTTTCAGACAATTGAGAAACAGATGTATTATCTCCATTAAGAAAGCTAAATCACGCTATTTTTAAGCTCCATCTCTGACTGCTGGTGATCCTTCAACATTTTGGAAAACAGTAAACTGAAGCGTACAAATTCCTCTTCTTCCCTGGCTAAGCAAGCTCTGTCTGACTCTGGCAGCATAACTGAGAAGAATGGGATAAGTGTTGCTTTTAATCATAATTTTATCTCGGCAGGCTTTTTATTTGAGACAAACGGTGGTGTAGTTGACCCTGGTCAGTCAATCTACTGCTCTTCCCTCTGCCAGCCTCTAGCTGACTCGACGGTTAACCTGTCAACTTCTAGTGAATCTTTGTTTTGATATCAACAATTTACTACCTGTGATGTGCTAGATGCCTTGCTTAAGATTGATGTAAAACAAATCCACTGGGGCTGATATGCTTGATCCATTTTTGCTGCAGCTCTCTGCCCCCCTGATTGCTGAATAATTAACCCATATTTTTTACCTGACAATTATATCTGGTCCTATCCCCAAGGTTTGGAAGGCGGCCCATGTACTTCCCCTTCACAAAGGTGGTGACCTAAATCATTATTGGCCTATTTGTAAACTTTCTTGCCTAGCTAAAATATTATAATCCTTGATGAACTCTCAGCTAAAATCTTACTTATTTTTGAAATGTATTCTTAATGTACAGTTGGGTTTTAGACCAGGCCATAGCATTCTCTGCTGCATCCCTAGTTATAAATAAAGTGGTTAACTGTATGGATAAAAAGCAACATTGTGCTGCCCTCTTCATTGACCTGTCAAAGGCTTTTGATACTGTTGATCACCACTGCTAATGCAGAGTCTTTCCTCAATTTCCCTAGGCTGTAACTGGTTTAAAAATTAGTTGACAGATAGAACTCAATTTATATCTACTGTTGGTGTTAATTCGGGTTTCCTGGATATGCTATTGCCCCCACGGTTGACCAGGCTCTATCTGAACTACAGTCTGCCTTCAT
This sequence comes from Brachymystax lenok tsinlingensis, assembly GCA_030435695.1. Lineage (NCBI taxonomy): Eukaryota > Metazoa > Chordata > Actinopteri > Salmoniformes > Salmonidae > Brachymystax > Brachymystax lenok. The sequence goes on from CM059804.1 coordinate 27,112,914, forward strand.
TGTATTACAGAAACACTTGACCTGAAATTAGTATTGAATGCAGGTAAAACTAAGTAAATATTGTTCTCTAAAGCACATAAATATAAGTCTGATGATTTAAGCATATGTACTTTGGATGGTGTCCTTATTGATCGTGTTCCTGCTTAGAAATATCAGGGCAGCTGAATAGATGAATAGCTGTCTTTTAAAAAGTATATTGATGAGTTAGTTAAGAAGCTGAAAATAAAAATGGGCTTCTTCTATAGAAATACGTCCTGCATCTTGCTAAATGCTAGAAAGCAGACTATTCAGTCGACGTTCCTACCGGCCCTAGACTATAGCGACCTCATCAGTATGAACACAGCTGCCATTTCATTAAAGCCATTCGTTTATCATAGTGCACTGCGCTTTATTACGGGCGGGAAATGTTTGTACTCATCACTGCATCATCTACCAGAAAGTTGGTTGACTCTTTGATGTCACGTAGGTTGATACATTGCTATGTTTTCATTTATAAAGACGTTTACAAAAAGTCCCACTGTACCTAACATTACTACATTTTAGACATACGAGTTACCACACCAGTCTCAGGGATGGCTAACTCTGGAAATTCATTTGGTCTCTACTGAGTTAGATAAATCATCTTTTAGTTTTCTTGCAACTTATTTGTGGAACAATCTTCAAAATGGTCTTAAATGTGATGTTCTGGTGCCTCTAGGACAATTCAGAAAGATGACTGAGGACCTTATTACTGATGAATGTGATGTTCTGGTGCCTCTAGGGCAATTCAGAAAGATGACTGAGGACCGTATCACTGATGAATGTGATGTTCTGGTGCCTCTAGGGCAATTCAGAAAGCTGATTGAGGACCTTATTAGTGATGAATGTGATGTTCTGGTGCCTCTAGGGCAATTCAGAAAGCTGATTGAGGACCTTATTAGTGATGAATGTGATGTTCTGGTGCCTCTAGGGCAATTCAGAAAGATGATTGAGGACCTTATTAGTGATGAATGTGTTTGTTTTTTATGACTGTGTTTTTCTTTCTACTTGCATTTTGTATTGATATTGATGTGTGTATTTTCTGATTTATGGACTTCAGGGCTCATCTGTAAAAGAGACATTGGTTTCAGTATGACTCCCTGTTCAAGTAATGGTTCAATAAAAAATGTATACAAAATATATATAGGAGATTGAGACTGATACAATTGAGAGAAGGAAATATTGGAAAAGTAGAGACCGAAACATTCTAGCTGTAATTGACAGAATTGACAGCATTGGACATACATTTGACAAGATATGATGGAGCAGCCATTACGATGAGGGAAGGCTGGCCTAGGGGGAGAGACATAAGTAAGTGAAGGAAAATAGATGCAGAGAATTGTAATAGAGAACTATACAATGACTTTCAACAAGACGTCTGCCAAAAGACCATATTGACCGAGTTTCGTCCTCAATTTTCCAATGCCATAGTCCCAAAAACTTGAGACAGTTTTGAAAACAAATCAGCTAGTTCTCCCAGTGGACATCATCTCCCTGATGATGGACACATTTATTCTGACCATCTTAACGCTTCACCGCATGCCCTGATTAGACTGGAGAGGGGAGGGTGTGAAGACAGATAGCGCATCCCCAAATCAACAGTTCCCATCCCCACAATGACATTTCACAGCAGGGAGAGGGACAGGGAAAATCATCATCACATTAATGTACCATTACGACTGTGATTAGAGGGATGGACTACCTAATGAGAGAGCGAGAGAGAGAGTGTGTGTGTGTGTGTGTGTGTGTGTGTGTGTGTGTGTGTGTGTGTGTGTGTGTGTGTGTGTGTGTGTGTGTGCGTGTGTGACCCAGGATTTGACTGACAGGAGTACTAAATTGTAGAGAGCCCTTGACACAACATGGGGCATGGGAGTCACACATATACCACTCACCCACTCCCACCTGGACGCAGCAAGCACACACACAAACACACACACACACACACACACACACACACACACACACACACACACACACACACACACACACACACACACACACACACACACACACACACACACACACACACACACACACACACACCCTTCCTCCCAATCTAAAAGGTTGTCTCTCTGAGCAGCATAGGCGGTGGTGGGTGTAATAGGGGAGGCCTGGGGTTTAGTAAGAGGGATGGGCAGTAGATGAGGCGGGTGAGAATGGGCAGCATACATCCACACTGGGACATTAATGTGTTTATTAGAGAATTCAATCTGGACTCATTAAAGACTGATGGGGACTGAGAGACATCCTCAGATATACAGCATGGTGGAGAAAGAGAGATGGAGAGAGAGAAGGCAGAGAGAGGGGAAAGAGGAAGCAGGATAGAGAGACAGATAAAGAGAGAGAGAGGGCAGAGAGAGAGGGGAAAGAGAGCGGAGGTTAGAGAGCGAGATAACACAGGAAGGTGGGGAGCAAGCAAAACAAAGAGGAGTGGAATCAAATCCCAGACAAATCAGCCTCATCAAAGAAACACAGAGAGATTGGCTATGGCAAATAACCCTGATTGAACCACTGGTTAGTAGGGAGAGAGGAGTCAGGGATGAGAGGAGAGGGGTTGTTACTCACTAGGTACTCTGTTGATGGCTCGGAGGGGTCTCAGAACTCGAACCGTTCTCACCGCCGAGAAACTCACGTTCTGCAGGTTCAGAGAGTACTCCAGCATTCTGGAACAAAACAAACACAGACACTGTTAGTACCATGCCACAGCCAGTCTACACAAACACTTGATATCATCCCACTGGGCACATACATCAATTCAACGTCTATTCCACATTGGTTCAACGTGATTTCATTGAAATGACGATGAAACAGCGTTGATTCAACCTGTGTGTGTACAAATCCTCTATTGCCCTCAAATTCAAATATAAACATTGAAGCCACTTCCACTGCTTTTTGTATTCTTCCCCACTAATCAGGGACTGATTTAGATCTTGGACACCAGGTGGTGCAATTAAATATCCGGAAACCAGCAGCAGACCTCGTAGGGTAACGTTTGAATAACTCTGATCTATTGCCTATGCACGCTTGCTGAGCTGAGAGTGGGCCAGTCATAAGGAACACTGGAACAGCATTAAAATATGTTTAATCACAGAGTAAATGTAAAACATATCTGCTGATGTCTCATTATTCAATCTGTGCTTGTCAATTTCCTCAACTTGTCTGTGTGTGTCTGGTTGTAACGAGTGTGTCTTGGCAAACACCACTTGAACTGCAAGACCTGGACTGATTAAGAGCTGCATGCATACACAACCACACACACATACAAGCACACACACATCCCCCCCAAGGGGACCAGCGGGCATATGCCACTGTGTATCCCTCTTCAGACATCAATAGCAGAGTGAATCACTGGTCATTGAGAAGAGGATGTTATGAAGGCAAGACTACTATAAGATCATGGCTGTTCTTAACCTTCAGAGAGAAAAAAGATTTCTGTTCTACTGCAGTGAGTGTGTGTGGGTGTGTGAGTTCCCAGAACCATTGCAGTGAAGTAGTGGGGGATGAGAGTGAGGGGTGAGAATGAGAGAGAGAGAGAGAAAGAGAGAGAGAGAGACACAGACATAGACACAGACACAGACACAGACAGACAGAGCGCAATAGAAAATAATAATAACAAGATTACATGTAACTGATGCCATGTAATCAAGTTACTCCCCAACACTGTTCAAGGGTATATGTGTTTTAGTTCTTCCAATAATAGCAGACATATCAGATGACCAGTGTACTTTCAGAGAGCCAGGCACATACAAGAATACATACAAAGACACACAGAAGGTAATCATACAGTGCATTCAGACAGTATTCAGACCACTTGACATTTTCCACATTTTGTTGCGTTATTACTACGTTTGTTACAGCCTTATTTTAAAATTGATTAAATCGTTTTTTTCCCTCATCAATCTACACGCAATACCCCATCATCCTTGAGGTGTTTCTACAAATCGAAAACTGGTTTTTAGAAACGTGTGCAAATGTATTAAAAATAAATGGAAACATCACATTTACATAAGTATTCAGACCCTTTATTCAGTACTTTGTTGAAGCACCTTTGGCAGCGATTACACCCTTGAGTCTACTTCGGTATGATGCTACAAGCTTGGCACACCTGTATTTGGGGAGTTTCTCCCATTCTCCTCTGCAGATCCTCTCGAGCTCTGTCAGGTTGGAAGGGGAGCGTCGCTGCACAGCTATTTTCAGGTCTCTCCAGAGATGTTAGATCAGGTTCAGGCTCTGGCTGGACCACTCAAGGACATTCAGAGTCCCGAAGCCACTCCTGCGTTGTCTCGGCTGTGTGTTTAGAATCGTTGTCCTGTTGGATGGTGAACCTTTGCCCAAGTCTGAGGTCATGTGAGTGCTCTGGAGCAGGTTTTCATCAAGGATCTCTCTGTACTTTGCTCAGTTCTTTCCCTCGATCCTGACTAGTCTCCCAGTCCCTGCCCCACAGCATGATTCTGCCACCACCGTGCTTCACCGTAGAGATGGTGCCAGGTTTCCTCCAGAGTGACGCTTGGCATTCAGGCCAAAGAGTTCCATCTTGGTTTCATCAGACCAGAGAATCTTGTTTCTCATGGTCTGAGAGTCCTTTAGGTGGGCAAACTCCAAGTAGTCTGTTATGTGCCTTTTACTTATGTGTTGCTTCCATCTGGCTGCAGAGATGGTTGTCCTTCTGGAAGTTTCTCCCATCTCCACAGAGGAACTCTGGAGCTCTGTCAGAGTGACCATCGGGTTCTTGGTCACCTCCCTGACCAAGGCCCTTTTCCCCCGATTGCTCAGTTTGGCCGGGCGGCCAGCTCTAGGAAGAGTCTTGGTGGTTTTAAGAATGATGGAGGCCATTGTGTTCTTGGGGACCATCAATGCTGCAGACATTTTTTGGTACCCTTCCCCAGATCTGTGCCTCGACACAATTCTGTCTCGGAGCTCTGCAGGCAATTCCTTCAACCTCATGGCTTGGTTTTTGTTCGGACCTTACATAGACAGGTGTGTGCCTTTCCAAATCATGTCCAATCAATTGAATTTACCACAGGTGGACTCCAATCAAGTTGTAGAAACACCTCAAGGATGATCAATGGAAACAGGATGCACCTGAGCTCAATTTCGAGTCTCATATACATTTGCAAACATTTCTAAAAACCTATTATTGCTTTGTCATTATGGGGTATCGTGTGTAGACTGATGAGAAAAAAATGATTTTGTCAATTTTAGAAAAAGGCTGTGACGTAACAAAATTTGGAAAAAGGTAAGGGGTCTGAATACTTTCCAAATGCACTGTATCTGCAGCCTATTAAATTCCATTGTTATGTTGGGGTATAATTTATAGTCTCTCTCTTAGTCTCTCTCTTAGTATCTCTCTAATTCAATTTCAATTCAAGGGCTTTATTGGCATGGGAAACAAACATATGTTAACATTGCCAAAGCAAGTGAGTAGATAATAAACAAATGTGAAATAAACAATACAAATGTACAGTAACATTACACTCACAGAAGTTCAAAAATAATAAAGACATTTCAAATGTCATATTATGTATATATACAGTGTTGTAACGATGTGCAAATAGTACAAAAGGGAAAATAAATAAACATAAATATGGGTTGTATTTACAGTGGTGTTTGTTCTTCACTGGTTGCCCTTTTCTTGTGGCAACATGTCACAAATCTTGCTGCTGTGATGGCACACTGTGGTATTTTACCCAGTAGATATGGGAGTTTATAAAAATTGGGTTTGTTTTTTCAAATTCTTTGTGGATCTGTGTAATCTGAGGGAAATATGGTCATACATTTGGCAGGATTTTATGAAGTGCAGCTCAGTTTCCACCTCATTTTGTGGGCAGTGTGCACATAGCCTGTCTTCTCTTGATTAGGGGACTCTTCTCCTGGTTAATCTCTCTGTAGGTGATGGCTTTGTTATGGAAAGTTAGGGAATCGATTCCTTTTTGGTGGTTGTAGAATTTAACGTCTCTTTTATGGATTTTGATAATTAGTGGGTATTGGCCTAATTCTGCTCTGCATGCATTATTTGGTGTGGTTGGTGAGCGGACCCCAGACGTCACAACCACAAAGGTCAATGGGTTCTATAAATGATTCAAGTATTTTTAGCCAGATCCTAATTGGTATGTCGAATTTTATGTTCCTTTTGCCTTCTTTCCTTGTCCATTCTTTCCTTGTCTTTCAGCTTGTTCACAGCTTTGTGGAAGTTACCTGTGGCGCTAATGTTTAGGCCGAGGTATGTATCGTTTTTTGTGTGCTCTAGGGCAACGGTGTCTAGATGGAATTTGTATTTGTGGTCCTGGCAACTGGATCTTTTTGGAACACCATTATTTTTGTCTTACTGAGATTTACTGTCAGGGCCCAGGTCTGACAGAATCTGTGCAGAAGATCTAAGTGATGCTGTAGGCCCTCCTTGGTTGGTGACAGAAGCACCAGATCATCAGCAAACAGCAGACTGCCCTCACCAATTTGTTGATATACATGTTCTCTCCCTCTCTCTCTCTCTCTCTCTCTCTCTCTCTCTCTCTCTCTCTCTCTCTCTCTCTCGTATTGTGAGGTGTGTGTAACAGCTGCTGTCCACGTGTGTCTTGGAGGCATGCAGATGAAGGAATTCCCTCGTCTCTCTGACTCCAAATCAGTCTGTCCAACAAACTCACAACACGTGTAGGTGTGGGTATGTTTGTGTGTGTGCGTTTATGTGTGGGTGTGTTTGCATATGCGCAGGTGTGGGTGCTTTCCCCTCGGGCATGGGGATATCCCTGGTACAGGTGGTAGCTCTAGCCTCTCTCTATCTGCTTCACCTGATCAGTGTGTGTGTGGGTGGGTGTGTGTGTGTGTGTGTGTGTGTGTGTGTGTGTGTGTGTGTGTGTGTGTGTGTGTGTGTGTGTGTGTGTGTGTGTGTGTGTGTGTGTGTGTGTGTGTGGGTGGGTGTGTGTGTGTTAGCCCTGCCACGGTCTCCTGGATGATAGTTCGGTGTAACAGATGGCCAAAGGGCCACAGAGAACAGAAAGACAAGGTAAATGGATAAACAGTTAGCAGACCAGGCTGCAGTGACTGTTTACGATCTGGGTGTAGCTGGTGAAGAGGAGTCAAGCGCAGGACAGCAGAGATGAGTACCATAAGTCATTTTACTCAAGTTCTCAATAACACACGAGAAAACCAAGCCCACAAGTACGGACTGTATAACATAAAACAATAACGCACAAAAACATGGGGAAAACAGAGGGTTAAATAATGAACATATAATTGAGGAATTGAAACCAGGTGTGTAAAACAAGACAAAACAAATGGAACATGAAAAGTGGATCGGCGATGGCTAGAAGACCGGTGACGTCGACCGCCGAACGCCACCTGAACAAGGAGAGGGACCGACTTCGGCGGAAGTCGTGACAGTGACCAACCAGCATAGTGAGAGAACTGCAGGTGTTCAGGCAATGAGTGAGGTATATAGCCAAGTTATCGTTACTCGTTGTGTATAATTTTTTCTATTATTTCTCACTTTTTCCCTCTGCATTGTTGGGAAAGGCCCATTAGGAAGCATTTCACAGTTACTCTACACCTGTTGTTCACGAAGCACGTGACAAATAACATTTTATTTTATTTAACTTGAAATCCCAAAATGATTGAAAAGGAAAAGGTGCAACGCTCGCTTACCAATTAAAAACTCATTAGACCTTATTCAAGTTAAAAGATGAACATTTCGGCCATCAAAGGACCTCATCAGAACAATTACACAAGGGGAATGGAGAAGTACATATACTGTATTGTAGGTCATAGGGAAGACTTATATCATTAGCACTAGCTCGAAACTAAGCTTGATAAGAACCAGATGTGGCCGTCAGTGTGACGGTTAGGAGAATAGAAGAAAGAAAAGTGTGATCAAATGATGGAGAGAAATGGAAAGGAAGTTTTAATTTGTTATCTGACCTAGGGTTGTGCCAAGTTTTTTTTATTTATTTTATTTTTATTTCCCCTTTATTTAACCAGGTAGGCCAGTTGAGAACAAGTTCTCATTTACAACTGCGACCTGGCCAAGATAAAGCAAAGCAGTGCGACACATACAACAACACAGAGTTACACATGGAATAAACAAACGTACAGTCAATAACACAATAGAAAAAGTCTATATACAGTGTGTGCAAAAGGTGTGAGGAGGTAAGGCAATAAATAGGCCATAGTAGCGAAGTAATTACAATTTAACAAATGAACACTGGAGTGATAGATGTGCAGATGATGATGTGCAAGTAGAAATACTGGTGTGCAAAAGAGCAAAAAAAGTAAATAAAAACAATATGGATGAGGTAGGTAGGGATCAGGTAGGTAGTTGGATGGGTTATTTACAGGTTGCTAGAGGGAGAGAAGAAAGGATAGAGAGATAGAGGAGGGGGGAGGATAGGAGGGAGGACGGGAATGCCCAATCTTGAGGCAGATTTTGCATGAGTAGAATCTACAAATCCTGAAAGTCCCAGACACACACAGAGAAACACACATGAAGCTAATTCAAAACAGCTATATAGACCATAAACACACACACACACAGACGTAACACGTTACAAAAACAAAATTGCATATACAAACACAAATCCCGTACGGGAACGATCACTCACAGTTGGTAATATTCACAAAACTACACACAAACACTCAAACACACACCCTTCCCTGGGCGTGGTGCCAGCCTACCCCTTGCTTTGTCCTCACTTATCAGTGTGTGTATGGAAAAGCAGACTGGCACATGAAGGATGGTAAACACACACATTCCCATCTGTACAACAACACACAGACAGTCAACAGTAGCCTGGCAGAAGGTACACAAACACGCACAAACACCCCCACACACCCACAGACACACACACTAACACACACACAAACGTATACACTAACATACACACACGCTGATGCTCACAGACACACAAAAACACAGATGCTTAGACACACTAACACAGACATACACATCACTATAATAGGTAAAGTATGAGAGAGAGGCAGAGGGAGGGAGGACGTGAAACAACGCCAGACCCAGTAGATTGTCCTGAGGTAGCATCTGTATCAGTTATATTGACATACTGTACCTGTTCCAATTCAAATGATGTGATTTATAGCCTACTACAGAGATCAACAGTCTTTCCATTTTATGCTGGTTCTACCTTTCTTTCATTTTCTATTTCTCTCTCCCTCTCTCATTCTCCCTCTCGTTCTCTCCCATTCTCGTTTACTCTCTCTCATTATCATTCTCGTTCACGCGCTCTCATTTTTGTTCTTTCTCTCTCTCTCTTGTACCACCTGGCAGCAGAAGTTTACTGCCAGGACAGGAAGGAGAGAGGGAGAGAAGGAGGGAGTGAGAGAGGGAGTATGCGATGAAAGGAGGAATCGAGGGGAGGCGTGGGAGGTAGAGTTGGAGGGAGGGATGGGTAAAGGGAGGTAGGGAGCGAGGGAGGGAGAGGTGGAGGAGAGAGATGAAATAGATTTTGATAGATTCCCAGAGCTTCTGCCCTCATATTACTTCTCACTCTTCTCCCTACTGCACAGAAGTCTCTCTCTCTCTCTCTCTCTCTCTCTCTCTCTCTCTCTCTCTCTCTCTCTCTCTCTCTCTCTCTCTCTCTCGCTTTCCCAATCTTTCCCCCTCTGTCCATCAGACTAACATCTGTAGCCTTACACCAGCAAATGACAGTGCGTGCCAACCCTCCCTATATAATGACTTTATAATAGTATCATGGCTATAGTTGCCATTAGCCTGTGTGTTTGCCCAATCAAAGTTAACAATAAAATAGTATTATCTTACAATAGTGTGCTGGCATAAAACACACAGACACATCATTGGCTAAGAGACAATAATTTGCTTAATTTCACCCATAGGAAACCGATGATTGTAAAAATTGCCTTTAACTGCAGATGTAGGATCAGATCCTATGTTATCCATTAAGAGGATGAAAGGATATTGTTATTAACTGCAACAGTGGTTAAGGAGAATTTCCTCCCACTGCTAAAACCACCATGTTCTCTCTTTCTCTCTCCATGCTCCATCTTCTCTCCCTCCCTCATCTGTCATTATATACTGGATCAGCCAACTCACTTAACTCCATCTCTTCTGATGACATTTGTCAGTTTGTGTTATAATTCTACTCTCTGGGGGATCGCTGACAGGCTAGCTGCAGTGGGAGTTATCCAGCACCGAATGAATTGTGACTGACTGATAGATAGCGCTGTGTGTGTGTGTGTATCAGTGTGTGAGTGTGTATAATAGATAGCAGTGTGTGTTAAGACTGCAACCCCACAGCATATTGCAGCATCAGGAGAGAAGAGAGGGGGTTTTCCTTTCAGCCTCTCTCTCGCTATCTCGCCCTCCCTCCATCCCTCCCTCCGTCTCACTCTCTCTCGCTGCCTCTCTCTCTGATATCAGAGTTAGTTTAGATGATAGCTCACCACACACACACACACACACACACACACACACACACACACACACACACACACACACACACACACACACACACACACACACACACACACACACACACACACACACACAGTACCTCAGTACCAGCTATGCAGTAAATATATCAGGATTAAAGTACATCTGAGTTTGTCAAAGAGGGAGAGGACAAGGAGGAGAGGGGACGAAAGGGGGGAGAGGAGTTTGTTAAAGGGAGCAAGGGAAAGGGGGACAGAAGAGAGAGGGAGAGTTGGGGAGAGGAGAGGGTGAGAAAGGAGGCACAGATTAATTGTTCACCTTTTCATTCATCATAATCTCTACCCACTCTTCCGTTCTGCCTGCCTTCTCCCTCTCTCTGCTTTTTCATATGTTCTTCTCTCTTGCTCCCAAGTGGCCCAGCGGTCTAAGGCACTGCATCTCAGTGCAAGAGGCGTCACTACAGTCCTTGGTTCGAATCCAGGCTGTATCACATCCGGCTGTGATTGGGAGTGGCATAGAGCGGTGCACAATTGGCCCGGCTTCGACATTGTAAATAAGAATTTGTTCTTAACTGACTTGCCTAGTTAAATAAAGGTTAAATAAATTAAATTGTTCCTTCCTCATTCTCTCTATCTTTCCTCACCATTCTCTCCATCTCACCTCTGCCTCCTTGCCTCTTCTTTCCTCCCTCCCTCCCTTCCTCATGTCCTCCCACCCCCTCTATCTCCTTCGTCTCTCCCTCCTTCCTCCTACTCTATGGTGGGTATCCTGACCTACTTGTGCAGTGCTGTCTGTAGACATCATCTAGCTAACGGAACTGGATACAGCAGGTGAATGGGGACAAGCAGGGCATGTAGAGGGGGAGAAAACACATTCACTCAGATAAATACTCTACACTATATACCCTCTTCTGGAGAGAGAGAGAGAGAGAGAGAGAGAGAGAGAGAGATAGGTGAGGAGGAAAGGACAGAGAGAGAGGTAGAGAGAGGAGAAGAGGGGTGAGGAGGAGGAGCGGGGGATAGAGGGAAGAGAAAGAAGGGGGGAGAGAGGGAGAGCAACAGAGGGAGAGAGTCATTTAACGGGACCTTCTGGTGTAGATATTTTTTTAAATAATTTGTTCATGGGGACTTTAAGATTGTCTGTGCCCTTTCTCAAGCGCACATAACTCTCTCTCTGTCTCTATCTCTCCATTCCTTCCCTTCCTCCCCGTCTCTCTTCTGTCCCCAAACAGGTCTGGAATCAGTCCGAGGAGGCATCAATAAATCAAGGAGAAGAAAGGGCAGGGAGGAAGAGAGAGTTAAGTTTCAAGGAAACCTTTAATACACTAATGGGAGTGTGTTGTCATTGAGTCTGTGTATTCTTCACCTTCCAAAAATCTTGGCCATATGACTACTTCTTGTAGTGTATGTATAGTGGAGAGTGTACAGTAGGGTTCCTCAACGGTTCTTTGGGAAGGGTGACGGTTCTATGTGGAACCATACTGACCCAAGAACCCTATGGTTCTTTGCAGTTTAAAACAAATGTAATTTCCTATTTTAGTGATAATTAAAATGTAGGGGTGGTGGCTGATTATAATATTTTGGGGCGTGGTTTGTGCAGTTCTTTTTGTGCATCCGTGAGTGAGAGTCATTCCAGTTGAACTAATCTGTTGTCTTATGCTATTACATGTTATATATGACTATGGTCAGGAAACGGTGTCTTGTGACAGACTCATGTATGACCTTGTGTCAATTGTCAGTGTCAACTAAGTTAGTCGTTCTCAATTCTCTCCTCAGGGACCCCCAGTTGTTCCAGAGATAGCACACCTGCTTCAACTGGTTAATAAACACAATACGGCTATTAAACCAGGAGAAAAGACGTTGACCTCTGCCTACCCTGAGCCTGCCTGCCGTCCGGTACTGTTGCTCCACCTCTGGTTTACTGACCCCTGCCTGCCTTGACCTGTCTATCGCCTGCCCCTGCTGGATTATTAAACCCTTGTCAATTCTATGGGTCTGCATCTGGGTCTTACCTTGATTCCTGATACCCAAAAAGGGTTGTAAACATAGCGGGACCCTTTTTTGGCGCTATATAGAACCTTTTATTAATGGTTCTTTATAAAACCTTAAGAAATGGTTCTTTATAGCACCATACAGGTTCCATTTAGAACCTTATGAGAATGGTTCTTTATAGAACCTTAAAAAAAAGGTTATAGCACCAAAAAGGGATCCGCTATGTTTACATATTTAGCACAATATAGAACCATTTGTTTTAATGTGTAATGTTGATATCGTGGTCACAATGATTGCCTTCTAAATGGCCTCTCTGCCCCCTCCTCTCCTGCTCTCTCTTTCTCCCTCCTCATGCCTTCTTTTCCACCCTCATTATCTATGGTATCAGTGGTATCTCCCCCAAGCAGAGGGAAGCCTCTATACTCCCGGTGCGCTGACAGATCGATGTGTGGAAGTGTCCCTCTGTCCAAGACTACCTGAGAATCACTGCACTATTGACTGGGCATCCTCCAAAAGTCATCTGAGGAGGAGAGGAAAGAAGGGATGAGAGAGGCAGAGAGAGCTGGCCTCGATCCAGTTCCCTGTCACCCTGCACTTAACTGGCATCCCTCTCTTTTTCTAACCTCCTCATCTCTATTTTGACTCCCTTTCTTCTTTCTCCTCACCCGTCCACCCTCTAGTCCCAATCACCTGGTCAACCCTTCAACCTGCCCTGACTTCGCCACCCCCCATCTCACCTTATGAAGTCAAACACATCAATGGCCTTCACAGACTGTGATGCCAAAGGAAATCATTCAAGAGAAGCTTAGTAATAGGAGACTCAAATCAGTGCAGGCGAATGGGACTGGCTTTCTCTGATCTTTATCAAACGTTGAGTGAAACCAAGCTGATGTTTGCACTTCATGCTCAAGCCAGCTAACATTCACACTTGATGTCACGTACACGCGCAAACACGCACCGAATGATTATGAAGAGAAAGTGCCAGGGTGCTGAAAAATGCTCTTTGGCAGAAATAATTTTCCTTTTCAGAAACAGACACTTCATCAGAACACTCCTAAACGAAACTAGCAACCTTTGCCAGGAAGTGTGTACCCGACCACCCGTTACCTTGGTTACTATTGTCTCAGTTTGGCTGTGTGTTCTCGTGAGGGAGAAGGGGGTTGGCGTTTTTTGCAGACACTGCAACAATTTGAAACAAAGGGATGCATACATTCTCACACACACACACACACACACACACGCTAAGTGCCATGTTACCCAGACAGAATATGTAGGTTTTCTCTCTATGTCGTTGTCGTGATTCACAGCACATGTTTTGGCTGGGGACGCCCTCTGGCCAGGGCGAACAGTGTGCGTGTGCGTGTGTGTGACTCACCCGGCCAGTACGATAAAGAAGTCGAGCCTGTTCCAGGTGTCTCCTAGATAACACTTCTTTCCAAAGATGCCCAGCGCCACCATCTTGATGACCATCTCCACCGCAAAGAACGCAAAGATAAAGTCATCAAAGTCCTAGGGAGAGAAAAGAAATATAAGAATATGAAAAAATAGAAATAGACATTAAATGAAACTCCAGAGAGTGAGGGGTTAGTGTATGGATGAGTGTGTACAGTATAAGTGGGTTGGGGGGCAGGGGATGGATAGAGAAGGGTAAAAGGAGAGAGAGGAAGGTTACGCTATGACAGCGGTAGACGCCCACTGCTACATGACTCCTCACAACATGAACTGGTAAATAAATAGCTACTCAAATAAACCTCTTATTGCTTATGCAGATAAAGTGACATTCTTTCCCTCTTCAAAGTGCACGGTAACAGAAGTACAAGACAGACCCCACTGGGCACAGACGTTAGCTCAACGTGTAGTTTTGATTTACATTTGGTTGAGTTCAACGTGAAAGCAACAAAAAGACGGCATCGTGTCATTGGATTTAGGTTAAAAGTTGCGTGAATTTTGGGGGGGAAATTCCCTTAAATGTATAACTTTTTTTCTAATCCAATCAGTTTCCCATGTTGATTCAACGTCATCACACTAAATGTTTGGGTTAAAATGACAGTGGGAAATTGAGAGGAGAGAGATATTGACACACAGACAGGTACAGGGTTCAATAAACCACCATCCTTATTTCTGCATACTTGTGATTAGAGTGTAATCTGAATAACTTTCAGAGTAAACAGTAGAGTACATCCCGGGATTAACATCCCTGGTATTTGTTTATCTCATAAAAAATGCAAAGCCTTTTGCTGAGTTTAGACTGAGGAGAATCACATTATCAAGTAATGCGAAGCCTCCCAATGACGTGAGGAGTGTGTGTGTGTGTTGTTGTGTGTGTATGTGTGTGCGCGTGTGTGCGTGTGTGTGTCTCTCACACAAACACACACACACACCTGAGAGATCTAGCCAGAAGGAATTCATTTGCTAAACCACTGAGCCCTGAGTCATCCCTATGCTTTGAGTGACTTAAAACACACTGGATGCACAAACACATATGTCTATAGGGCTGGAATGTAAATAGAGATATAGTGTAGGAGGTGAAGCCTATAGAGAATAGAGCAGAGAGAAGCTCACAGTATCTGTGAGTGATGAGCCATGCAATCCCCTTCCCTAACCCCCTGTTCACATGCAGACACACACACACACACACGAAGAGAGAAACATATGCCTACACACATGCCTACAGTACACACTGCTCAGAGGGGAGTACCGTTCTAGGCAGGTAGAACCAAGACGCACATAGCTGGGATTTCCCAATGTGAGAAAACCTGTGTGTGTGTGTGTTTATGTGCGCTTGCGGTGTACGTGTGTGTGCGTTTGTGTTTGTGTCAGAAAACGAGAGCAGTATTCAACGAACCATGGAGAAGGAGTCTAACACACACACACACAGCTGGCTCCCAGAGCAGAGACACCAGTGGCCTGTGCGCAACGCTTCAATGCTCACACGCTCCCCTTCTCTTTATCTCTCCTCCACTTGTCTTGCGCTCTCTCTCTCTCTCTCTCTCTCTCTCTCTCTCTCTCTCTCTCTCTCTCTCTCTCTCTCTCTCTTCCTTTATTAAATCAACTTTTTGAATCACTCTTCCATATCTATACACATATATTATTCCATCACTTATTTCTGTCTTATTACTGTGATTATGTCTCTGCAGTATCTCTTATTTCTGTCTTATTACTGTGAGTATGTCTCTGCAGTATCTCTTATTTCTGTCTTATTACTGTGATTATGTCTCTGCAGTATCTCTTATTTATGTCTTATTACTGTGAGTATGTCTCTGCAGTATCTCTTATTTCTGTCTTATTACTGTGATTATGTCACTGCAGTATCTCTTATTTCTGTCTTATTACTGTGATTATGTCTCTGCAGTATCTCTTATTTCTGTCTTATTACTGTGATTATGTATCTGCAGTATCTCTTATTTATGTCTTATTACTGTGATTATGTCTCTGCAGTATCTCTCTTTTAAAGGCACAGTGCTGCAGTGCTTCGCACTGGGTTTCTGTGTTGCTGTCCTTTTGGTGCTTCGTCACGCGTGTGTGTAAAGCTCTGGACCTAAACAATGGCATCATGCCGTGTGAACAGCCATGTGTGCGTGTGACTGAGAGAAGGAATGTAAACACACACACATGCGCACACACACCCTCTTTTCTTTCTCTAGCTCTCCGAGTGGCCTGTACTATACTATACTGTAGCCTCCTATCCCTGTCTATCTGGACTATACCACTGAGCCCTGTATTCAACCGGCCATATAAGCCTCAATGATAATGATACTGGTTTATTAAAGCAGTTGATTCCTGACCTGCCTTGACTATACCATTTGACCCTGGGTTCAGACAATGATGATTATCTGTACATCCGTTCAGCTCTGTTAATGTATTGATATCAGAGTGGTGGGAGGCAGGGAGGGAGGGAGGGGGATAGAGAGAGAGAGAGCAAAAGAGCAAGAGAGCAAGAGAGCAAGAGAGAGAGAGAGAGAGAGAGAGAGTGAAAGAGAGTGAAAGAGAGAGAGTGAGTGAAAGAGAGAGAGAGTGAAAGAGAGAGAGAGAGAGAGAGTGAAAGTGAGAGAGTGAAAGAGAGAGAGAGTGAAAGAGAGAGTGAAAGAGAGAGTGAAAGAGAGAGAGAGAGAGACTGAAAGAGAGAGAGAGAGTGAAAGTGAGAGAGTGAAAGAGAGAGAGAGTGAAAGAGAGAGAGTGAAAGAGAGAGTGAAAGAGAGAGAGAGCGTGAAATAGAGAGAGAGAGAGCGTGCAAAATACAGTCGATAGGAAGTTCAAAAGATCAATCCCATCCTTTCCCGGGATCCTTTAGGGAGCCACACGGATACTCTCGCTCCCTCTGGGCAGGAATGAAACTAGAACACTGTTCAGAATGCTTCTCTGATTAACCTCTACTCCCTCTCTTTCCTCTCTCTCTCTTTCCCCTCCAGCCATGCTGCCTTTGGTGCAGTATTCAATATACAAAGCAGAGAGAGGACTGACACACACACCGCTGCCTATGTAAGTCAACCCACATAGATATGCACCCTGCGAGATACTGTACAGTGCACACACTCTCTATGCCGGAGGTAGAACGTGTGTTGGAATGATTGAGTGGTTTTGCAGGCAGAAATGGGGAGGTGGGAGTGCATTGAGCATTGAGCCACATTCCGACATGGAACTAGTGACATTTGTTCTGATTTCATGTTACTGTAGCAGAGGAAGGGTTTCTGGGAACTGCAGAGTGTGTGTGATTGTGAGTGTTTTTAGGAACCCCAGGCGAGGAGCGATAGAGAAGCTTCTATCTCTGCATCAGGAAGAGATGGGAGGAGACACACACACACCAAAGCTTCACACACACTCAGACACGTGTCTGGGAGATGAAAGAGATCCAAATCAAGGTCTTCTGCTGTGTGTCTAAAGAAGATGTGTGTGTGTGCTCATCGAAACTGAAGTTTATATTTTATATTTGTTAGTCTATTGTCACAGGCAGATGAGCCATGTAATAGTATTGCATTGTTCCTTCTCCCAGGTTTGACTTGGAGAGATACTCCTGTGTGTGTGTGTGTGTGTGTGTGTGTGTGTGTGTGTGTGTGTGTGTGTGTGTGTGTGTGTGTGTGTGTGTGTGTGTGTGTGTGTGTGTGTGCATGTATGTGTCTCGGCTACAGATGCTAGCTGACAGTATTTGAACCCTGCAATAATCTCATTCAGAGCTCTGACAGGCAGAATTAGCATACATAGTGGCTATATTTTCATACAAAGAATATTTGGTTGGAATGTTGTTATCTACGTTGTTTCAACCAGACACACACACACGCACACACACTCTTTCTTTTTGTTTCAATCACACAGACTCACAATTCGTATTTCAACTAATTTCAAGCGTTTTCCCATAACTCTTAATGATGAATTATAGGGGAAGTTGAGGCGGAACTAACCAGTCTGTAAGTATTGCTGAGAAAACACTCCGGGTAAGATCATAACTGGAGGTGTGCCCAACAGCAGTGTAAGGCTAGTAGCCAGCCCATCTAACGGACACCTCAGAGTACAAGTTAAATATGTTGTTCTCCAACAGCTCAGTCTGATCATTAGTGTTCTCTTTAAGTTCACACAGAATTATTAATGTAAACACACACACACACATAGATACATGCAAGGACACACACATACTCAGAGAACTAGACTTGGCTCAGGAGGCCATGAGGGGAGGGGAGAATATTGTCTCTCAGTGAAGGGTGATAACATGCAGCTCACTGTCTCATATCAGAGAGATGAAGAAAGAGAGAGAGAGAGAGAGAGAGAGAGAGAGAGAGAGAGAGAGAGAGAGAGAGAGAGAGAGAGAGAGAGAGAGAGAGAGAGAGAGAGAGAGATAAAAGGAGAGATGAAGAACATACCTCCAGGATCTTGCATCGTTCCGACTCACAGTCATGGTCCTCACAGGGTTGGAACATCCCCAGGGTGACGCAGTTCAACAAGATCACCAGCATGGAGGCTCGCTCAAACCACGTAGAGGATAGGGAGTTAAGGAACACAATGGAGAGGTGGTAGAATCATACACAGCCTTACATAAAATACAAAGATACAGAAAGTAGAATATGCATTTAGTATTTTGTATTCATTAGGATCCCCATTAGCTCCTGCCAAGGCAGCAGCTACACTTCCTGGAGTCCAAACAGGAATCATCACAACAAAACAACAGCCTACATCATAAAAAGAAAAAATACAATACATTATTACATTATCACTCTATTGTTACAAATGTACAATTTAAAATGTACAATACTACAATAATACAATATTACAGTGTGTGTGTGTGTGTTGAGAGTGTGTGTTAGAGTGTGTGCATATGCGTGTGTGTTTGTCCGCTTTGTGCCGCGAGGTGTTGTTTTATCAGATTTTTTTTACCTGATTTTACTGCTTGCTTGAGTTACTAAATGTGGAAGAGAGTTCCATGTACTCATGGCTCTATGTAGCACTGTGCGTTTCCCAGAGTCTGTTCTGGACTTAGGGACTGTGAAGAGACCCCTGGTGACATGTCTTGTGGGGTATGTATGGGTGTCTGAGCTATGTGTTAGCTGTTTGAACAGACAGTAGGGTGCTTTCAACATGTCAATACCTCTCACAAAGACTAGTAGTGACGCAGTCCATCTCTCCTCTACTTTGAGCCAGGAGAGATTGACATTCATGTTTATTGATATTAGCCCTCCGCGTACATTTAAGGGCCAGCTGCCTTGACCATATACATGGCCAGTAGTCCAGGTGTGATAAACCTAAGGCCTGGAGGACTTGTTTTATTGATTGTGATGTCAAGAAAACAGAGCAGAGCTTTTCCAGGACAGACTTCTCCCCCATCTTAGCTACCGTTGCATCTAGTGTTACTTGCTCAATTGCCATTCATTACTCAATTATTATTCATTACAAAATGTAGATATGGTTTAGGGTTTAGCGAATGATTTGTCACAAATACAATGCTATTCGTTTTTTAATTTATTTAGGACTAACTTATTTCTAGCCAAGCATTCTAAAACTGACTGCATCTTTTTGGTAGTGTTGCAGGGTTTTCATTTGCTGTGGTAACTGATGTGTATAGTGTTGGGTCATAAGTGTACATTGTAAGACATGTGCTATTGAAATTGTATATGGTTATATTACATAACAATAATAATAATATTATTTTATAACAAATGCACTATCTCCCGCGTCGGATAGCGGTCGCTGTCCATGGTTCTGAAACATCAGTGTGCTGTTGAATTGCCGCCTTTTCCTAGACCATGTTGCTATGTGTATAATAGCAAAGTTACCCAGCATATTGGTGTTGAGAACAATGCGCTGGAGGCAGCAGTGGAGTTAGGAGACGAGAAAATAGCCCTTGCCTTAATTTTCTAAGAAAATTGAGGAGAGAGGCCACCCCAACTTAACTAGGTCTATAATCAACAACCTAACTGTTAAATGTGCCTGGCTTTATATAAATCATCCACATATGTATGGAACATTTCTGGGATCTTTTATTTCAGCTCATGAAACATGGGACCAAAACACTACATTTGCGTTTATATTTTTGTTCAGTATACAGTACCAGTCAAAAGTTTGGACACATCTACTCATTGCAGGGTTTTTCTTTATTTTTACTATTTTCTACATTGTAGAATAATAGTGAAGACATCAAACCTATGAAATAGCACATATGGAATCATGTAGTAACCAAATAAGTGTTAAACAAATCAAAATATATTTTATATTTGAGATTCTTTAAAGTAGCCACCGTTTGCCATGATGACAGCTTTGCTCATTGTGGTGGTCGCTACAGCAGGGAGGAAAGAGAGACAACGGGTGCTAGTCACACAGTCACTTGCTGTAAAGAAATGTTTTACACAGTGCAGCAAGTCTGAGCCCAGCACAATCAAATCAATTGCGGTCAGACTCCCTCTAGTCATCTTTGTGTCTTAATTATTTAATCAAACAGTGTGCTTAAAGCATCAGATAAGCTCAGTGGATATAGTTGATTCGATTAAAACACATTAAGATGTGTCTTTTAGTCGGGGAGAGCCCTAGTATGCACACTGGTACATAAACACACTTTACTCAAGGCTAGTGGTAGGTCAATAGTAAAAACATTTTTAAAAAGTAAGGGGCCAAGACAGCTACCTTGAGGCATGCCTAACTCTACCTGGTTTACGTTGGAGAGGCATAATTAAATAACACCCTCTGTGTTCTGTTAGATAGGTAACTCTCGATCCACGATATGGCAGAGGATGTAAAGCCATAAAACATAAGTTTGTTCAGCAGCAGACTATGATTAATGTCAAAAGCTGCACTGAAGTCTAACAAAACAGCTCCCACATTCTTCTTATTATCAATTTATATCAGCCAATAATC
Organism: Brachymystax lenok tsinlingensis; assembly: GCA_030435695.1. Classification (NCBI taxonomy): domain Eukaryota; kingdom Metazoa; phylum Chordata; class Actinopteri; order Salmoniformes; family Salmonidae; genus Brachymystax; species Brachymystax lenok. The sequence goes on from CM059804.1 coordinate 27,133,650, forward strand.
AGTAATTTGTGTCAGTGCTGTCCATGTTGAGTGCCCTTCCCTATAAGCAATGTACCTAGTCAAACGTTTTTTTTTCAAAAAGCTTAAAGGAACAAGAACAATCTACACAGATTCAGTGTTCAATAATGACTTGCTCAGATTACTTTTGAGAGAGAGTGAATGAGAGCACGCAAGAGAGAGAGGGGGGGAGCAAGGGAGAGTGAGAAAGAGAGAGGGAAAAAGAAAGAAAGAGAGCGAGAGAGAGAGAGAGAGAGAGAGAGAGAGAGAGAGAGAGAGAGAGAGAGAGAGAGAGAGAGAGAGAGAGAGAGAGAATTAGTCAGAGAATCACTTCTAAAAGTAAAGACAGTTTGTTGTATTGGATATATATATTATTGACCACCTGAGCATTCTGAATCTGGTTAGAGGATGAACTGAAGCCAAAGATGTGATCACAATCAATATGGAGGGTAAACAACCATTTATAAACACAGATACGCTGTGAAAGCTACAGATTATAGATCAACACAGTCAGTAACCTCACTTCACCCCAGATAACTGTGTTAAACACTAACACCGTTTGTCATCCCAGTGTGCGTGCTTGTGCCCTTGCTGTGTTAGGACAAACGACCTGTCGTTTTTTTATCCCATTAGAGAACGCCCAGTCGTCCATCACACCAACCCACAATGCACTGGGGTTAGACTGGGTCCACAGCAGGTGCAGTGCTCGGCGTGGGATGAAGACACTGATCTATAGCCAGTTTTGTGTTTTCACCTTAATGGTTCAGGCTAGGTTTGAGGGAAGATGAGTTGATCTTAGATTCTGTTCCTATGGGAAACATCTGGAGCGCAGGTCTAAATACAAAAGGAAACACTGTTTTTCCTGCATCCAAAGGAAACACTGTTTTTCCTGCATCCAAAGGAAACACTGTTTTTCCTGCATCCAAAGGAAACACTGTTTTTCCTACATCCAAAGGAAACACTGTTTTTCCTGCATCCAAAGGAAACACTGTTTTTCCTACATCCAAAGGAAACACTGTTTTTCCTACATCCAAAGGAAACACTGTTTTTCCTGCATCCAAAGGAAACACTGTTTTTCCTGCATCCAAAGGAAACACTGTTTTTCCTGCATCCAAAGGAAACACTGTTTTTCCTGCATCCAAAGGAAACACTGTATTTCCTGCATCCAAAGGAAACACTGTTTTTCCTACATCCAAAGGAAACACTGTTTTTCCTGCATCCAAAGGAAACACTGTTTTTCCTGCATCCAAAGGAAACACTGTTTTTCCTGCATCCAAAGGAAACACTGTATTTCCTGCATCCAAAGGAAACACTGTATTTCCTGCATCCAAAGGAAACACTGTTTTTCCTGCATCCAAAGGAAACACTGTTTTTCCTACATCCAAAGGAAACACTGTGTTTCCTGCATCCAAAGGAAACACTGTTTTTCCTGCATCCAAAGGAAACACTGTATTTCCTGCATCCAAAGGAAACACTGTTTTTCCTGCATCCAAAGGAAACACTGTATTTCCTGCATCCAAAGGAAACACTGTTTTTCCTACATCCAAAGGAAACACTGTTTTTCCTGCATCCAAAGGAAACACTGTTTTTCCTGCATCCAAAGGAAACACTGTTTTTCCTGCATCCAAAGGAAACACTGTATTTCCTGCATCCAAAGGAAACACTGTTTTTTCTGCATCCAAAGGAAACACTGTTTTTCCTGCATCCAAAGGAAACACTGTTACTTGCATACACAATAATACACCAACGGGATTCAATTAAACGCAACACACCAAAGAATAGGAAGAGAGGAAACGCATCATCATCAAACAGGAAACAAAAAACTATGAGTGCCTGGCGGCAACAGCCAGCCCTAGTTACCGGAACAGACGGAAATGCAGAACAAAGAGACTAGACACCCGTGACTGTTTTGTTGTCATGGTTTGACAAGGAAATGATACTACATCACTCGCTTTATACACACACCAACACACACACACACACACAGCAGGTAAATACATACACACCATACTGCAACCCCATGGCAATTTGCTACATAAACTTGTATTCTACTTTTTTTCATAGTGAATAGTTTTCATAGAGAATAGTTTTTATAGTAAATAGTTTTCATAGTGAATAGTTTTAATAGTTAATAGTTTTAACTTTCTAAACAGAGCAACTCTCCCCTCTAGGGCTAGCGATGGACTGTGTGGTGTCACTATGTCACCACTGGCATCTGGCCTGGTGACTATCCTCATTCATAATGCAAACACTGACAGAGTAGGGACAAATGAATAATGTACACAGATAGATACATTAATACTGGACACACACACATACACACACTGACATTAATAATGTACATATTGTCTGGCTAATCAGCAGTTGATCAATGGCGTCGGGTTGACACACTCATTTCTATTACAGCTCTAACGGTGGACAGAAAGAGAGATGGGCAGACCAGCAAACCAACCTACCACATTTTTACAGCAAATGTTCAATAGACAGCACCCAAGCAATATAGCTGTATAACACACCTTTCACACGCTATCGGAAACGCGGAACATCCAAGTTAAAATTGTGTCTGTAGAGCTTCCTATTGGTTGATTCTGATACTTCCCAAGTGGGAAACTAGGGATTCTTTTTTGGGCCCCCACCCCCATCAAATGTTGTACAGGGAGGCACGCAGCGAGAGATAGAAGAAGAAAACAAAGCATAAAAAATGACTAATCTAATCGATAAATACTTATTAAAAACTTCCCTTCTCTCCTCCCTCCCTTCCCTCCCCCTATCCCTCCCTTCGTTACTCCCCCTCTTCAGTTTCAGATTCGTAATTAAACAGAAAAGTGTGTGTGTGCTTGAAAATGACACACACAAAGAGAAACACCTTGATGGAGTCAGCACATAAACAAATGATGAAGCCCTGAGGGATGGTTTCAATTAGATCAGACACACAGGGATATGCTCTGTCAAAACCCTCTCTGACAGCAAGCTCTGTCAACACACACACACACACACACACACACACACACACACACACACACACACACACACACACACACACACACACACACACACACACACACACACACACACACACACACACACACACACACACACACACACACACACAGCCTGGTCAGAGAAAGCTCATCAACACCTTCCAGTGTATTCTTGTACAGCATTCTTATCCTCATCGGGGTCCCCTCAGACACACACACACCTTTCTCAAAGCCAATGCCTAGCCCTTTAATGAGGGGAAAACCATTTTCAAGCCCTTAATCTCCTCCCCTCCATCCACCTCTCCTTCCTTCCCACTCTCGCTCACCTCCATCCATCCATCTCTCTCTCCTTCCCTGTCTAATGATAGAACTCACACACTAGGACACAAACAACAAGTCCATACAATCCTGAGAAACAACAGAGAGACGGAGGGAGAGAGAGAATGTGTGTAGAGAGAAATAAAAGAGAGAGGGAGAAAGATGGAAAGAACGATAGAGCAAGAGAGAGAGAGAAACATGACTATAGAATGTGATGGAGAAGAAACTTTAGATTAAGGGCTTGGGTAAACTTTCATATCACTAGGGATGAAATGCTGTTTTCACTCACAGTGTTGTTATTTTTCTGTGCATGAGTTCTCGTAAACACACTTCATCCATAAACAAAAGAAAAGCACTCGCTCAGTCAGATATATCATTTAAACGTTTTATTCTGACAGACTTTAGTCAGAGTCAAGCCTTCCTTAGCTGTTCAAAAGGAGACTACTCTCTTTCACTTGTCTTGTTGTTTCTATCTCTTCTTCCATCTCAATATGTTTTTCTCTCAGTTTAGAGTGGTCATGTTTGATTCAGGATCAGAGTACTTCACACTGCAAGACTACGGTTATCTCCTCAAAAATAAACATTGACTTTTCTCTTCCCTCTCTCCTCCCTTTTTGCTTTCTCTCTTCTGTCTATCTATCCTCAGTTTCTTCTCACTATCCTCCCTCACACCTCACCCTATTTTCTCATCTGTCCCCTCTTTGAATGAGTCAGTGAAAACATGACATCATCCCCTGGTTTGACGGACAGGTGGGGAGGATACAAGTGTGGTGACATTCAATAGCCAATCCGTGTGAGGTGGCGGAACCACTGGGCTGTGAAGTCACGACACATTGGGTACATTTTTTAAAACCTGTGTCTGTCTGTCTAGAACTTTCTGAAAAGGGCAGGCTGGGAGTTTGGGTTGGAACATGGGGGGACGAGAGAGTTTAAGGCAGTAGACTGTATCACATGGAGGAGATAGAGAGGAGAGAAGAGAAGAGAAGAGAAGAGAAGAGAAGAGAAGAGAAGAGAAGAGAAGAGAAGAGAAGAGAAGAGAAGAGAAGGGAGGGATGGTATGTATGGAGAGAGAAGGGGAGCGAGGAGGGGGGAGATGTGAAGAGAGAGAGGGGGGAAATGAAGATTCAGTGGTTCTGTTGCATTTGTCTTCCAGGCCTGTTCACATTCAATACCTCAGAAAGTGATAGGAAGAGAAAGGGATGGGGAGAGGAGAGGTAGAGAGAGATTGGGAGAGGAGCGACAGAGAGGGAGAGGAGAGAGAGGGATGGGGAAAGGCAGAGAGGGATGGGAAGAGAACTACGAGAGGTGGCAAATGAGGATTTAGTGTTTTGTCACCTTTGTTTCTCAGAGAGAGGAGTTAGAATGAAATCGTGGAACTGTGGTTTAATTGGAGCTGTTCACAGTCTAATGTTTCTGGACAGGAAATCGTTGCCGAGGCGATTACAAAATGGCCTCCGAAAACAGTCAAGAGGGCTGCTGCCATCGCTCTCTTTAATATCTCTTCTCTCTCTACATTCTCATCTCTCTCTGTCTTTATCTCTCTCTCTCTCTCTCTGATATAGTATGCAGAATGTATGCACATTCTGTACCTCAGAGGCCAAACTTTTCAAAGCTTCAGAAACACACACCTTAAACCCGCAGGTAGAACCGCAGGGACAAGTTCCTGAAAAGGCCAGAAACAACCTCTCCCCGCAGATACCCTTATCTCTTCCCCTCCCTCTCCACCTCTCCTTTCCTCCCTCTCCACCCCTTCGCCGCTCAAAACTTCTCAAAGCTCTCTCACATCTCTCTCTCAAACATTTTCTCTCACTTTCTGTCTCTGCCAGCGTCTCCCCATCTTTTTGTGAAGGGATTGACAGAGATGAACCCGCTTGGGGGGAAAGCTGTGAACGTGTCAGAATGAAAAGAGAGATAGAATAGAGAGGAAAGAAAAGGAGGGAGTATTCTCATGAAAGATTTACTGTGTGTGTGTGTGTGTGTGTGTGTGTGTGTGTGTGTGTGTGTGTGTGTGTGTGTGTGTGTGTGTGTGTGTGTGTGTGTGTGTGTGTGTGTGTGTGTGTGTGTGTGTGTGTGTGTGTGTGTGAAAGAGACAGGTGCAGACCTCAATGCTAAACACACAGGACAAAGTGTAAGAAGTTCTAACTTTGAAGTTCTCTGATGTCCACACTGCTACGTGCTACATCATTAAATCTCTCTCGTGAAACACTTTTTTGCAACATACTATTTTGGACGCTCTCCTTTCTTCATTCCAGACTGACAGCTAGTTCACCTCTGGAATGCTCTCTGAGAGGAAGTCAACTGAGAGGAAGTCGACAACCTACCTCTCAAGAGATGAGGAACATCCAACTCCACTTGATTTTATTCCACTCTCAGATGCATTATAACGTTACCATTCCGTTTATATGCATACTGTGTTTTAGAGTGTTATGGAAAGTAGTGTTGTTACTATATCTTCGAAGAGATGCCATATAGTTAGAGAAATGTGCAAGTCACTATGCACCTGGACCCAGTCTCAAATAATCCAGCATGTCGACACATTATAATCTGCCTGCTATTCTCTCCCTCCTCTGCCTCATCGCTTCTTCCTGTCCTCCTCTCTCCCTCTTAACAAAACAAAGTCAGCCACCTATGCTTCTATGCTCTATGCTTTAAGGGTAAATACTGAATGTTACGCTATAAAGCCAGACAATGGCTGTGAGTCCATGTAACTAATAGTCCCATCATCTACAGTGCCTTAAATAGCCTGGTGCGCCCAACCGTGCAGTCTCTCTCTCTTTATCTCTCACTTTATCTCTCTCTTTACAACCGTGAAGTCTCTCTCTCTTTATCTCTCTCTTTACAACTGTGCAGTCTCTCTCTCTTAATCTCTCTCTTTACATCCGTGCAGTCTCTCTCTCTTTATCTCTCTCTTTACAACCGTGAAGTCTCTCTCTCTTTATCTCTCTCTTTACAACTGTGCAGTCTCTCTCTCTTTATCTCTCTCTTTACATCCGTGAAGTCTCTCTCTCTTAATCTCTCTCTTTACATCCGTGCAGTCTCACTCTTCTTCTCTCCTCACTTAAAGAAGCGTTACATGGTGGATAAACATTGAGTTTATTATTTGTCACGCAAAGATGTATTTTTTCTCTCACTATCATTCATGTTTTAGGATTGTTGGAGCTATGTGGAATTACAGCTTGACCCAGCCAGGCTAAATTGAAGTTATGTGTAGTAGTGTACCAACAGGACAGCACTGCCTTATTGTCAAGGCTACTGACTCCACGGTGATAGATATGTGACTGTGCCGGAGACTTTGGGATGCTCAGCCGAGTCCAGGACTCCGGAAACAGCATTTCTTAGCAACCGACAGTCCGCAGCAGAGTTGTGTGTGTGTGTGTGTCCGTGTGCCTATCTGTCTGGACGTCTGTAAGATAGGGTGGGTAAACCCAAGAGAGAACAGGGGAGATATTTGGGATAAGGGGATACCTAGTCAGTTGCACAACTGAATGCATTCAACCAAAATCTGTCTCCCACATTTAACCCAACCCCTCTGAATCAGAGTGGGAGGGCTGCCTAAATCAACATCCACGTCATCGGCGCCCAAAGAGCAATTGTTGTTGGGGGTTAACTGCCTTACTCAAAGGCAGGACTGCTGATTTTTCCACCTTGCCAGCACAGGGATTGGAAGCAGCGACCTTTCGGTTACTGGCTCAACGCTCTTAACCGCTAGGCTAGCTGCCGCCTGTCGCCATGTTCTGACTGGATGTGACCAAACAGCCCTCTCTAGCTCTCAGGATATGGTCATGTATTTATTTAGTAAAGGTTTAATGTCTCAATTAAATAGTAAAGCAGTCAAACAACAATCATCTAGTTTAACACTAAAGCAGCTATGAATTTAAACAAAAACACTGTCGGTGTTAAAATCTTAATATCACAAACACATCTGCAGTTCTAACCAGTTTTAGGACGGCTTGTCATTTTGTGAATGGTTTTCCCCCGTTTCCCATCCTTCTCCTGACAGTTGAATGTGCAGTGCTCAGCTGACAATCATCCCGATAATAGTTAAGGTTCCTCGAAACGGAACCTAAACTATATTGAAACACATTTCACACATATAACAACAGATGAAATAAATTAACTAAAGTATGATGGGGAGAAAGGGGAGAACGGGTGAGATGATGAGTGAGGGGAAGAGAACGATGCATAATTATGTAATCACCAATTGTGAATTAAAAACAGGGTGGGCCATTCTACTGTATTGATCTATTATAATTATAATCTCAAAACAGTGTCCACTGAATCCTGTCTTATCAGTCTACTCTAGGCCAGTGGTTTCCATCCAGGGGTACTAGGACCCCCGGGGGTACTTGGCCTATCCACCACAGATGGCACTTGAGAAGACTCATGAGATACTGGTAAAATGTACATGAGGGGGTATTTCAAGGGTACTCTGGACAGAGCAAAATTCAGTTGGTGGTACAGGAACCGAAAAAGGTTGGGAACCACCAATGCCAAGAGAGTGCAAAGCTGTCATCAAGGAAAAGGGTGGCTACTTTGAAGAATCTCAAATATAAAATATATTTTGATTTGTTTCACACTATTTTGGTTACTACATGATTCCATATGTGTTATTCATAGTTTTGATGTCTTCACTACTATTCTACAATATAGAAAAACCCTGGAATGAGTAGGTGTATCCAAACTTTTGACTGGTACTGTATATACGAAATGTATAAACGAAATGCTATTCTATTTTCTTCAATTTAAAAAGTATTGTGATGGCTTAATGTATCACTAAAAACTTTTTCACACTGTCCCTTGACAAAATCATTCATAATATGTTTTCCAAATTCACAAGCTAAGAAGATATGTTTGTGTAGAGTGGAAAAGTAGCTGTGCCAATGCAAATGTACATTATCACTGCAGTGCAGTATACAGTAGGGATATACAGTGTACATCTTACAATAGGGTAAGATTATGGCCATATCAATAATACATGGTAGTTAAATATTCATGTTGTTGCTCATGGAAATGTTATCTAGTGCAATTCTTAGGTGCTCTCTCTCCTACAGAGAAAACCAAGAGAGTACAGAGAGAAAATGCTTCGGTAAGGGGGTTGAGGTGGTGAAAATGCAGACTTGTGTTATGCTCTCTGCATAAGATGTTTTTAAGAATGAATGTACCTGAAAAGGGTATACATAATATATACAGTATATCTACAGATTTTTCAATTCAATAAAAATGTCAGCCTTTTCAATAGGCTCACTATGATATGCTGCATAGCGAATACCCTGTTATATATTGTCTTTTCCATGCATTTGTTTGTGTGTGTGGTGCATGCCACATTTGTTTGTTTTATTTAACTAGGCAAGTCAGTTAAGAACAAATTCTTATTTATGATGACGGTCTACCCCGGATAACGCTGGGCCAATTGTGCGCTGCCCAATCATGGCCGGTTGTGATACAGCCTGGAATTGAACCAGGGTCTGTAGTGATACCTCTAGCACTGACATGCAGTGCCTTAGACCACTGTGCCACTCAGGGGTCAAAGGAGCATGTTAAGAGCCAAGACCACAACCCCTACTCAAGTACAGGTGTATGATCTTAATTTGAGCCAGTTTGCTACAGTAGGAAAATGATGGACATTTTTTTGTAAGGGAAAATCAAGCCTGAATTTTCAGCCACCTATGCTTCAAGTGGAAATTACAAACTTTAGAAGCCTTTTTAAACCTCAAATACACACTACAAGTTTGACATCTCCTGCATTGCATGAAAGTTGTCATGCAAGAGGGTGATCAAATTATTTGTAGCATTCGACAACATGGTCCTAAAACTGTCTAACCACAAATCAATCACTTTAAATCTACTTACAGTCAGTCATAATGAGTTCTGAGACCTGTCTAATAGCACTTACAGCCTTACTCAGAGCACTTCGATCACACTTCACTTTGTAGTGTGCACACTACAACCTGCATAATCAAGAGTACACAGAGAACTTACATATGTATAGGGTTTTACTATAATAATACAGATCAATTGGTACACACACCAGAACAGTCATTCACAGCATGTGTGCTGGCTCCTTCAGAACGTACCATTGGTCAGCACTTAAATAAATTATTTCACACCCGAGACACACACACCAGTGTCACGGTACTTAAAGAGCACTAAGAGACATCAACACCCTGCTAACACCATACTTAAATAGCCCATGGACACACAAACAAGCACACGCTGCCCAGCACCTCTCTGTCAATTAGGATGACAGATGTGGTGTTACTTTCTCTGTGACAGACACACTGCTGCCAATATAGAACCCAGAGAGAACTGCCAACCCACAGGAACAGATATGTGTGTTTGTGTGTGTGTGTGTGTGTGTGTGTTCCCAGACCCCATCCTAACTCCCCCACAAAGCCCCCAGTGGGCCAGTCCACCCACACTACTGACTGCTGGGGAGAAGGAGGGAGGAGGTAGAAAACGTGATAAGGAGGCAAGAGAGAAGAGGCAGAAAAACGTTGAGGAGGAATCAGAGACAAAGAGGGAGCAAGGGACATCAGAGAGAGAGAGGAGGAAAAGAGGGAGAGACTCCAGAAAGAAAGAGTCAAATGAATAATTGATTTGAAGGCCATGTCCCTCTTTAATGCAGAAAATAAACTCTGAGTCCAGCACAAAGCAAAGAACACACGCACACATGTACACACAGGCGCAAACATGCACAGATACACACACACACAAACCAATAGAGTGTGATTCAGGAGTGATACGTATCCCTATTGCCTGCTAGTGAGTGATAGTCTTCATCCCTCTCTCCCTCCCTCTAGCCATCCCTCTCTCCCTCCCTCTAGCCATTCCTCCACTCTGGGAAGAATAACACAAGTATCCCCACTAGGGCTGTGGTGGTCATGAAAAAAGTCATTCGTAGCCTTCACTCGAATAGCCAATGGAGGTTACCTTCAGTTAGGTTTTTAATATGCCAGGTAGGCTACACTGTTTGTAAAGTGTATTCATGTGCTTCATTTTTGTGATAAACATAGCAGCAGGAGTAAGCTGGGATCCTCTTTTATTATATAGTGGCCAGTCAATACTCTGTTTTCACAAGTGCTTCCGCAAGGACTGAAATAAATTGAAATAAATTTGCCAAAGTTATAGAATTACTGCTGTCTGTTCAGTAAGAAATGAAATCATTCAGAATAGCCTACTACACCAAGAGAGGGTCTATCATTTACCCACAGAAGATCAATAGCATCTTAAAAAAATTGCCTAGATGTGGATTGTGTGTAGCCCAATAACAAGACACAGCTTACAGTCAGGAACGCACAGCATATCTGTCAGTGAACAGCATGCAGACAAAGCAGGCCTTTCGCAATATTTCAAATAAAATAACGGGAAAAACACAAGTTGGAAATCAAATGTCTCCTGCTGTAAAGAGAATAGTCTAATCCTTATGCTGTAGGCTACCAAAACATATAAATATTGTTTTACAAATTATAACAAGAGAGAGATAGGCTTCTGGCACGAACATATCGGTCATCACCGGCGCGTGAGCCGCACATCCTTGGGTGAGTCAGTGAAACTGCAAAGCATTTTTAGGACAATCATTTCATCCTCATAATGTAGCCTCCAATATGTAAGTTCATCACAGATACCTAGGCCTAGGCTATTGATGGATTCAAGAAAAGGTCATTTTTATTTATCTCCGATTGTCAGCGTCAAAGTAGCCTGTCATTTTGATCATTTGTGAGGTATAAAAGTCTCCAGTCATGTAAAATGACTTACAGTCGTGGCCAAAAGTTTTGAGAATGACACAAATATTAATTTCCACAAAGTTTGCTGCTTCAGTGTCTTTAGATATTTTTGTCAGATGTTACTATGGAATACTGAAGTATAATTACAAGCATTTCATAAGTGTCAAAGGATTTTATTGACAATTACATGAAGTTGATGCAAAGAGTCAATATTTGCAGTGTTGACCCTTCTTTTTCAAGACCTCTGCAATCCACCCTGGCATGCTGTCAATTAACTTCTGGGCCACATCCTGAATGATGGCAGACCATTCTTGCATAATCAATGCTTGGAGTTTGTCAGAATGTGTGGGTTTTTGTTTGTCCACCCGCCTCTTGAGGATTGACCACAAGTTCTCAATGGGATTAAGGTCTGGGGCCATGGTTTCCTGGCCATGGACCCAAAATATTGATGTTTTGTTCCCCAAGCCACTTAGCTATCACTTTTGCCTTATGGCAAGGTGCTCCATCATGCTGGAAAAGGCATTGTTCGTCACCAAACTGTTCCTGGATGGTTGGGAGAAGTTGCTCTCGGAGGATGTGTTGGTAACATTCTTTATTCATGGCTGTGTTCTTAGGCAAAATTGTGAGTAAGACCACTCCCTGGGCTGAGAAGCATCCCCACACATGAATGGTCCCAGGATGCTTTACTGTTGGCATGACACAGGACTGATGGTAGCGCTCACCTTGTCTTCTCAGGACAATCGGAAAGGGGATTCATCCGAGAAAATTACTTTACCCCAGTCCTCAGCAGTCCAATCCCTGTACCTTTTGCAGAATATCAGTCTGTCCCTGATGTTTTTCCTGGAGAGAAGTGCCTTCTTTGCTGCCCTTCTTGACACCAGGCCATCCTCCAAAAGTCTTTGCCTCACTGTGCGTGCAGATGCACTCACACCTGCCTGCTGCCATTCCTGAGCAAGCTCTGTACTGGTGGTGCCCCGATACCGCAGCTGAATCAACTTTAGGAGACGGTCCTGGCGCTTGCTGGACTTTCTTGGGCGTCCTGAAGCCTTCTTCACAACAATTGAACCGCTCTCCTTGAAGTTCTTGATGATCCGATAAATGGTTGATTTAGGTGCAATCTTACTGGCAGCAATATCCTTGCCCTTTTTGTGCAAAGCAATGATGACGGCACGTGTTTCCTTAAAGGTAACCATGGTTGACAGAGGAAGAACAATGATTCCAAGCACCACCCTCCTTTTGAAGCGTCCAGTCTGTTATTCAAACTCAATCAGCATGACAGAGTGATCTCCAGTGTCACGTTCAGGCCAGAGTTTTAGGCTGGCGTGTTTAGGTTTCGTTTTGGTGAAGGGTTTTTTGAGTTCTAGGTGTTCTATTTCTATGTTGGGGTAATGGTTCCCAATTAGGGGCAGCTGAGTGTCGTTGTCTCTAATTGGGAACCATATATATGTTTGGGGTTTTCAATAGTATGTGGTGGGTTATTGTTTAGGCATAGCGTCTGTGTGGTGTAAGTCTATGTTATATGTTACGATCTTCGTTTCGTTCTGTTTATTGTTTTGCCCAGTTGCGTATCGTTTATGTTAATAAATATAACATGTATACTGGATGCCTCGCTGCACCTTGGTCTGTCATTTCAGAGGATCGTGACATCCAGCCTTGTCCTCGTTAACACTCACACCTGTGTTAATGAGAGAATCACTGACATGATGTCCGCTGGTCCTTTTGTGGCAGGGCTGAAATGCAGTGGAAATGTTTTTGGGGGATTCAGTTCGTTTGCATGGCAAAGAGGGACTGATCACTCTTCATGACATTCTGGAGTATATGCAAATTTCCATCATACAAACTGAGGCAGCAGACTTTGTGAAAATTTATATTTGTGTCATTCTCAAAACTTTTGGCCACGGCTGTAGGATTGCATTAAATGCGATTATAAAAGGACCAATTTTTCCGGGATCATAGGCTACAAAAGGTTGGGCCAATTGCGCGCCGGGAGATACTAAATACACAATACTAAATAATACGTGTGAAATTAGATTTGATTGAGAACGGGCCATTATCATACACCTGTAGGAAAAGGAGAAGAGAGAGAAAGACATGCCATCCATAGGCAATTAAATAGCAAATGGAGGACGCTTTTCCCACAGCTCATTTTCATGCCAGCCAGGTAGGCTACTCCAGTTGTAAAGCAAAGCAATGTGCTTAATATATGGAAAAGATAATAAACATAGTAGGCCTAGCCTATAGAAAGCTGACGGGATCCTCTTACTTTTTATAGAGGCCATAAAAATGTATATTATTCCATGCATCAACCAGCTATGAGGACCTGGCTGTCACTGCGCAACAGGTGATCCTATTCTGCTCAAACTCTGAATTCCAGCGCTCTCTTGTAGTGTTTGGTTGGATTTTTCGATTGCATTTGCAATGATGTTGGAGTGATTAGAGACGATAGAGCGCTGAGTACCAGCCATTAGCAACTGCCGGTTAGTAAGTTTGTCCGGCTACTATTGACCATCAGCGGCATCAGAGCACAGTTTTGGAGAAGCCTAGTTACCATGACTCAACAGTCACATGGAATTTGACTGTCACTGTAACAGTCCTAATCCCCACACCACACACACCTGCACACACACCTGCACACACAGTGGATCACAGGTGCATGGTTCGGTCAACCATGTCATATCTCTCTTGTCAGAAATAAATAAGATATTCACTCGAATAGACACATACATACTGTAACACATGTTAGGACAGACACCGACAAACACCCGGCTGCTACGTGAGAGAGGTGAGGTGGAGCGAGACAGAAGGAACCCAGGCGATGTGTGTGAGCCGTGGTCTGTCAAGCAGACAAGCAGAGGCCAAACAGTGTTTCAATTCCTTGTTGTGTCTCATTAATTAAGCATTGACCACAAGCGCTCCCCTCTCCTGTCCTCCATCCCTCTCTCTCCATCCCTTTCTCTCCCTCCCTGCTCCCTCTCTGTCTCTTGCGCTCTCGCTCTCTCTCTGGCTCTCCTCTCTCCCTCAGTCTCTCTCGCTCTCCTGTCCTTTATCCCTCTCCCTTTCTCTCCCGCTCCCTCTAATGACTATCTCGACAGCCACGAGAGAATTCCTTTATTGTCATTCATCACAGTAGCTATTTAGGGACCCCATCAATTTCCCTTAGACACAGACACACACACACACACTCACAAACACGCTGCATCTGAGGTAATCCACTTGGCAGAGTTAAATGCCAGACAAACAAACAATTTGTCATCAGCAGGGATGTGATAGGGTTAACGAGAGAGGCTGTGACACTCTCCTATCTCTCTCTCGATGATTAATCCAGGGGTTAAATATTTATCTGAGAGAGAAAGAGAGAGCGAGAGAGAGAGAGAGAGAGAGGTGGGGATGGAGCAAGAACAGAGAAAGGGCACTGAGAGCGAGAGAGCGAGAGAATAAACATTTTGGGGAGAAAAAATGCACGAGAAAGACAATGCCAAAATCAGCATGATTAATAGAGGGTTGTGATTATCAGCAGAGAGGATCTGGCTTAATGGCACGAAACAGAGCAAAGTACGACACAGGTCAACAGAGTCCCGCTACCCTACTCTACACACACACAGAGACAGACAGACAGGCACGCATAACGCACGCACGCTATGCACACACACAAAGAAAGATGTAAAAAGAAAGATAATGCTTGAAATATCCCAGTCTAAGTGAAGATAATAAGCACAGGAAGATGAGCAAGACCAAACCTCCTTGACCTTGCCTCTTGATGATGTCATTAACTATTGAACTATTAAGATATTTACTGTGATTTTGATGAGAAAACAGCCTGGATGCAAACTAGTGCCTGCTAAACATTATGTTTCTTTAATTTCTTTCATTTGATTACATTGGGAAAGATGTATTCAATGATCACACCTTTGATCATACATGGGATAGGAATGATGGAAATGTGATGTTCAGTCAATTTGAATGGGTAGTGCAAGTGTATTGCCTAATGTGAAAACAGTGTAATGTACAGTAATTTACAGTACTTTAGCAAACTGCATTGAAATGTACCTTACATGTTTTGCTATTGGATGAACTGGTTGTTAAAAAAAACATACTGCATATTGAGAAGATATCATTATGTTGTGTTTTGGTGATTAAACCAATGTACTCATTATATTGACCAGTAATCTTTTGAATCAATGATTATGTGGTGAAAGATGTCAACAAACAAAATGAAATGCACAATGAAAGGGTTTGAATGCATGACTGACTGCGTTACGAGTGGTACCAGTTTGGAGAATTCACCACATCCTTGTGAAAATAGTACCAAAAAAAGCAATCATATGAGTGAGTGGAATGGCTACAAGAGAGAAGCTGATTGGCTTGTCTGTGGAAGACTTACAGGAGAGACTTACGGGGGAGACAGTGGGGGGAGAGAGAACGAGAGGGTCTATCTTTTTATTAGGTCTATTAAAATAACTTTCAACTAGAGGCAGAGGGAGAGATATTCAACTTGGCTCAGGGGTGGTAGACATAGGGGCGTGTGTGTTTTTTTGGGGGGGGAGACTACATCTTCCATTGTCTAGTCTGGTCTGAAGGAGCATGCACTCAGCTCATCCCTCAATCTCCACTTGGCTGCTGGCTGTGTCTACCAATCCCCACACACACACACACACACACACACACACACACACACACACACACACACACACACACACACACACACACACACACACACACACACACACACACACACACACACACGTCTGAATCAAGTTCTCCTATACACCTCAATCTGCCCCACCAGCAACTACAAAAGAGAGGCCCTGCTTAAGTTGCCTGCTCTCCTCTTTTCTTCCTCTCCCCTTCACTCCATTCAGGGTGGCCAAGCCAGTATTCTGGCAGTGAGCAGGCTATTATGCAGAGTAAATAAGGCAGAGTTGGCTATGCTAGGATCTTCTAACAGGAGAGGAGATGAGAGGGGGATCCTCACAAAGACCTCAGGGACCCTTAACTGCCAGAGAAGAATCAACTCTGATTTCCGTTCAACACAACTTTTGCCAGAATTTTTATACATTTCCCTGGTTTATTGACCTGGCATATGACCACAGTCTGAGATGGGAACGGAACCAAGCTGGGATGGGAATATCTTTGTCACGTCTATAACCACTGAATGTAAATACAATCCTCAACAAAGTCTGAGTGAGTTAAGCACATCTCTTGATGTCTACAGAGGGCTCTCCCGACCAAGCCAGAGTTTTACAGTGCAGTGGAACATGTGCAGTGTGCTAGAAGCATTCCACAGACAAAAAAACAGCACAATCTCTGAGAACCAAAAATTGTTTGTGGATATTAATACTTTACCAACCTCTCTCTCTCTCTCTCTCTCTCTCTCTCTCTCTCTCTCTCTCTCTCTCTCTCTCATACATAAAAGTGATATATAACCATAATACACAGAAAGTTGCAGTAAACAGTCGGTGGGTCGCCATGACAACGGAATGCCGCCGGACGGAATGTTTACACACCAGAGAACTCCTCCGTTCCTTTTCATTTCCTCCCTGTTACCGATCCCGTTTCTATGGTGACTGTTGAAGTGGGGTCTATGTGTGTGTGTTTGGGTAGCGTGAGCTAGCAGTGTGTTGACGTTATAGTACTGTACACATATGGCTATGATTAGAAACGTACTTGCCACACACGCACACAAGCATGTGCAAACACACACATTTCAACCGTGCATTTATCAAGATATCCTACCATCAAACTCTTAAACAACTCAAAAGTCTGTAGGTTTGCCCTCTCAAGGTATACATTGTTGCTTCTTACTTAGTTGTTTATCTTAGTTGTTTATCAAACTCTGTCAGAAGCATCCCTCTGTCAGATAGACGACAGGCTGTCTAGGATGAGATATCTCGTCTAGGAGTCTGTCAGTCAGAAAGATGAGGGCATTCAGGACCTGTATTCCACAATATTGACCATATCTGGTATGAAGATAATCTTGTCAATATCTGACCTTAGACCAGCTTCCCACAGGAGATTAGTGGTTGTTCCACAGACAGAATTGGGAGTACTGTTTTATAAAAGTCATTCATTATCCTATTAAATTGGGGATGAGACCTGTAGCTAGATCTACAAAACAGACGGCATTGGCATATAAACTCATCTCAATATTAGACCAAATTTGAAGTCTGAAAGTGTCTGACAAGCTTTGGATTTTGATACTGGAATGCTACTTTACTGTATGTGTATCGAAAGCATTGGTTTGCTTAGTCCTAGTACTAGAAATCATAAGTGATATTGTTATGCATTTCTCCACTGTTTCTCCATCTGCCCAAATTATTGGCTACAGCAGTCAGCTTATTACTCTGCCAGTCAGCCAAGCAGTACACACACACACACACACACACACACACACACACACACACACACACACACACACACACACACACACACACACACACACACACACACACACACACACACACACACACACACACACACACACACACACACACCTAATCCCCAAACAGCCCCTTAAGGGTAGTGTGGTAGGAAAGGTCTGCCAGCTAGCCCCTGTAACGAGGGAAAGATGGAGGGAGCCAGGGGAAAAACAGATGGATGGAAGAAAAGAGGGAATGGAGAGAGCGAGGGAAAGAAAAAGGCAATGGAAGAAAACCTAACAATGGATCAACAAACAGGAAGGGAACCCCAACAACACGGGCTTGTTCAACAACACAGGGAGAGATGAAGGGAGAGAGATGGGGAGGGGGAAAAACATGCAAAGCTCTGCCGTCTCGTCGGCTCTAGATCAGAACAATTTGTCCTCACATTTCCCAAAATCTAATTCAATCTACAATCCCTCAGAGACGCTGGACAATGATATAAATTGAAACTGAGAGATATAGAGACACATCTAAGAACTCAAAGAAGAATCCAGTCACATTTACACAAAGAGTGCTGTGAGTCTCTGAACAGACTACTGACTAGTTCTACTGAATCACTCTAGGTCACGTGTCAAACTCCACGGAGGGCCGAGCTTTCCCTCCTCCCTTTTTACGCTCACTAATTAGTAAGGATCTCCCCTCGCCTGGTTGTCTAGGTTTTAATTGAAAGGAAAAAACCAAAACCAGCAGACACTAGGCCCTCCATGGAATTAGTTTTACACCTGCTCTAGGTAGAACAACAACCACTAGTTAAGAAATACAATATGTCTCCCTCTTGTGGCCTACTACAGCATTACCATTGGTGTTAAAGGGTTATTAACTGTGGATGGATGGACCAACTGTGCCTGGCACTAGTGAATCAATAGTGCACAGCAATGAGGATACATGCTGTTCAATAGCAGAAACCTCATTAGTAGCAGCAGGGCTTATAGTTAACGAGTTAATAGCAGTACTAGTGGATTCTAATGGCTGTAGTGTGGTGTGTTGGCTAAGAGTGAGTCACTTAATTAGTGATTGGAGCTATTGGCTAAAGAGAGGTATCTTGATGCTAATAATCAGTGGCAGTGCAGCTGCTAAGCCAAGCCTAGAAATCATGGCTATTCGCTAAAGAGAAATAACAGTATTAATGGATCCACCACATTAGCTACTGGAGCACGTGGCTTAGCGTCTAACAGTGTTAGCAGAATGCTAATGGCTATGGAGTAAGAAAGCTAGCACCTCTGCCTGCTACGTTAGCGACCAAGCTAACAGAAAAAACAATTTGGCGACCTCTCTCCTCACTCAGCCCATGTCATGTCTTTGGAGACTGATTGTCAAAGACTCCGGTCACCCAAGTTATAGACTGTTCTCTCTGCTACCGCACGGCAAGCGGTACCGGAGCGCCAAGTCTAGTCCAAAAGGCTCCTTAACAGCTTCTACCCCCAAGCCATACGACTGCTGAACAATTAATAAAATGGCCACAAATTACCTCGACTAACCTGTACCCCCACACATTGACTCGGTACCGGTACCCGCTGTATATAGCCACGTTATTATACTTTTTATAAAATTCTTTACTTTAGTTTATGTAGTAAATATTTTCTGAACTCTATTTCTTGAACTGCATTGTTGGTTAAGGGCTTGTAAGTAAGCATTACACGGTAAGGTCTACACCTGTTGTATTCGACGCATATGATTTTGATTTGATTGGTCCACGTTATAAGCGGGTCCATTTAAGACAGAGTGTTCCTTAAGTTCTGAGTTCCTTAATTTAAGTGGTGCACTAACCCTGTTAAACTGTTTTGGATTCGCATCAACAGAGAGCATTTAGAGCTGTTCACAATAGAGGCCTAATGAGACTCTTCATGGGTCAGACAGGGTGGGATGGGAACTGATGGCCACTTTGTTAACCGTAGAGTGATAATACTATGAAAAAGTGGAGACTAGCAGTCTCTGAAGAGTCTTGCATGTATGACTGCAGTGCTCTGGTGCAGTAAGGTACTCTGGTGAGGTACTGTGACCAGTTGTAGCTGGACCCATAGCCGGGGATCTGTCTCCGTTGTACTGAGATGTTTGTTGACTGTTCGTTCTGGAATGCATCCGATCGATCGGAGGTCTCTTGTCTAAATGTCACAGCCAACCCTTCAGGAGATGTGGGCCTAGACTGGTCCAGCTAACACAACATGACTCAACCACTGGGACCAACAAACATGTCCACGCTTCACCAAAATACACACAGAAGCTCACAGCTACACAGATTCATATGCAAAACACACAAACAAAACAAATATGTACATGTTCAAAAGTTGTTCTTGTACTTTTAGGTGGAATGACACATACACACACATTTACATTAGAGCCAGTATTCTCATTAGAGTAGAAGGGATCCAACCATTCTCCACTAGGACTATCCTCCAATCCTGCTATCTACCATATATCCCTACTGTATTGCTTTGTCTCTCTTTCTCTCTATACCTCCTCTCCCTTTCTCTCATTAAGAAGCAGTACACTTAATCCCTCGCTGCCTTCTTCCTTGCTCTCTCTTTCGATCTCCTCTCTCTTTATGCCTATTGGTCTATCCCTCTCTCCCCATCTCCCCCTCTATATCTCTCTTTCTCTCATTAACAAGAAGAAAACTGCTTCTCTCCCTCCCTCTATTACTCCTTTCCTCTCTCCCTCAGTGTGGGTCAAAAGAGAGAGAGAGAAGTGGAGTGGAGAAAACAATCTCCTTCGAGACAGGCCATCGATCCACACACACACACACACACACACACACACACACACACACACACACACACACACACACACACACACACACACACACACACACACACACACACACACACACACACACACACACAAACATACACAAACATACACTGGCACATTAGATGTTATGATAAACTTGTTTCAATGGCAGAAGACTGTATTACAGTCAAACATGTATGGCCATGCTACATATTCATTACACAGTATATTCATGTTCATTATATATTCATTTCAATCCAAACAACATGTTTAATCATCAGTATTTACTCTCAATGCAAACGCCAGATATGGTGCAGGTCAAACAATACCATGGTCAACATAAAAAAGCCAGAGGTCTGGTTTATAGTGTATAGCCTATACGTTCTAAAGTGGATTGTTAATGAGGGAACTTCAGTGAGTACTGTAAAGATTGCACAAAAGATGGAACCATCATTGCCATGGATGAAACAGCAGTGTCGTTTGACATAATCGGCTCAAATAGCAACAAGATCTCACAGTCTCACTTCAGTAGTCGATGTTTGTCCGGGGTGAAGTGAAAGTAGGTAAGGGTTAAGGTTGTTCTAACAGAAAAACGTGACGGTTGAGCATAAAAAACTTGACGGTTAAGTTGCCCCAAGCGGACAGTACTGAAGGCATCTCCGACATTCTGGAGACCTGGACAAACGTTGAATACTGAAGTCTATCTGTGTGAACGCATTCCTATGTCAAACTACAGGGGATACAAGGCGCAATGAGGCGCAAGTAGTGAGAGAATGCTGCTGAAGCGTGAAATCGGGGGTGATAGGCAGCCTAGTCTTTGCGAGTCTGATCTACGATGGATTTGTTATTATAATGTTTATACTGGTCATACTGATCACAGTAAACAGTGTGGTAGTCTTTTCAACATTGTATTGAGCAAAAGCTATGTCCATTAAGAAAATAGACTCCTGGCTCAAATAGGCTGAGTTCTGATATTTTGACCAATTAGATCTGATATGATTGGTCAAAAGACCAATTAGAGGCAAAAATATCAGAACGGCTGCCTGTGTAAATGCAGCCATAGAAGCCTGTATAAGCGGTGGTTGTGTTCAGTGACTGAAGCAAATAAACACCTGGGCTATTCACTTAAGTTTTACGGTATGTGTGAAGAAAATGTAGAGGCAACTTCCCTGGATACTGACAAACTCATCCCTCTTTCTCTCTCACACATACAGTACAGTACACACCGTGATGTGTGTGTGGATTGGTCCCTGTTCCAACGCGTGCCAGGGATAACGCAATACGCCAGGGTCATATTTACCGGGATGAAACGTGCTTAGTCGGAAAGAACTCCGGCTTTGCCAGCCCAGCCTTTTGTTTCCAGGACTAAAACGCCAGATTCCCAAAATCTGTCTCTTTCCGAGGTGAATCCCAAATTCCCAATTAACACAGGATTCTCACAAAGCATGGGATTTACTGAGGGGCCCCTCGGAAACTCAGACAACATGGGGATTTTACATAAAGGTGGAGTTAGGTAAGCTTTTGCAGTGGAGGTGGCTTTAGAGCATTTGTACACTCTTAGAAAAAAAGGTTCTATATAGAACCTAAAATGGTGCTTCGGCAGTCTCCATAAGAGAACCCTTTGAATAACCCTGTTTGGTTACAGGTAGAACCATTTTGGTTACAGGTTGCAACCTTTTGCTTATAGGTAGAACCCTTTTGGGTTCTACGAAGGACCCTTTCCACAGAGGGTTCTAAATGAAACACAAAAGTGTTCTAGCCGGAACCCAAAAGGGTTCTCCCTGGAACCAAAAAGGGTTCCCCTATGAGGACAGACGAATAATCCTATTGGAAGCCTTTTTTCTAAGAGTGTATGCCAGTTGTTCCATTTACTGGTTGTTCTGATACACAACTGAAAACAAAACTTAACATATTTTTATGCATTTGCCATACTCCAGAAACAATAAACACATCTTATGTTATGTCAGTGGTTATACATTTAACCTGCTAAATAGTTTTTTATACTTGTATTCGATTATTAGTAAACAAATACAAACTTTGAATCCAGTACTAGTCTACTAGAGTCCATCTTTACTATATACAAATGCTGTATTCATCTTTATCTATCCATAGAATTGAATGGGATCTCCGTGTCTCTATCTTTTTATGTCTCAATTTATGTTTCAATCTATATCCCTTCCTCTATTTCAATCTGTTTATCTCTCTCTCCATCATCCTCTCTGCAGAATGTCTCAGGGAATCATAGGACTTTCTGACACTCAGTCATCCAATACAATCAACCGCAATCAGAGGAACCATCAATAACCGGTCAAATAACACACACAAACACAAACAAACTCTCTCTCTCTCTTTCTCTCTCACAGAGAAACAAAAACTCATTATTTATCTCGCTCAGAGAAATCCACACACGAAATTAAACTACCCACCGATCAATAACAACCCAGATCAAGTCAAGTTAAAGAGAGATATTTGTCATTGAGGGGTAAAATGAGGCTGCATGTCCTGGAATGTTGATGGGTAGTCTGAGATGGAATAGATGACTGTTTAAATATCTTGCTCTGCCATGATTAAAGCAACAGAAGCAAATCGCACCACATCATCTCAGACCCAATCACACAGAGAATGTCCCCAACAACCACAACAAGAGCGTTGAGTCATAGAGGCATGCACACATAGATCGATGCATACATACACACACAAACACAAAACATACACACACACACACACACACACCCAAAAATCCTTATCTCAGCTTAGCCCTGAAGGACTAGAAAAGTAATCTGAAACTCACACACACACAGACACACACAGAGAGAGAGAGAGATGGCCCGGGGCTCTCTTAGCTCTCCTATCCAAGTTAGCTAATGCAGGATTTATATCTGCAGTATCTCTGGTTTCATCATCACCCCTATCCCTATAGCCCCCAGCACGGGGGAGAGTGAAAGCTCCCTCATATCAACACCATTTTGTCAAAATAACACTGTGAGTGACAGCTAAACATCAGGCAGTCACCAGAAACACATTTTGGGGCAGAATAATTGTTCAAATGACATAACAATGATCAATACAACATTTGTATGGGAATATGGGAAGTTGTGAGTAAAATAAACCTCTCAATAGATTATACAACTGTACAGGACACAGGAACATATTTTGAGTGAAAAGCGATAGATAAATACAGAATGTGTGGGTACACTGCCATTTCTATGCGTCAGACTTTAGGCAAAATCCTGAAAAAAGCTGTGTGAAAACAGCATCCACTCCAGTATGAGGAGTGATACTGCAAGGTAAGAGTGGTTTAACATTCAGTCACATGCTTCCACTCATGCTGCTCTCCTAGCTTCAAAAGACTTTAATTTCATATAAAAAAAAAAGCCAGAAAGCCTTTGAAATATTGGAGAGAGTAAAAACAAGCGTCTACATTACATGGTGATCATTTCAGTGTCAAAGCTGCGGCAGTCCTCAATATGGCAAAGCTAAAGCTTTTTATCCGCATCAATAGAACGTGTCAAAAATTATTCTCTACACAATGACACAGTAATTAGTAAGATCATCACACACTCACTTAAGAGATACTCATTAGATGGCTTTTGTGTGTGTGTGTGTGTGTGTGTGTCTACTGATTGATATTTCAGAGGGGCGTATTGTGGTTTAGAAGAAATGTTGACGAGCTGTGAGGAGGGATTCCTCTCTTTCTCTCTGTGTGTGTCTCTCTCTCAGAAGCACCAATGCCATATTCCCCCCCAACCACACCATTATTTTTTAACTGCAAGCTCTGTGATTCTGAGTCTCCTATTCAGAGTGATGTAAAAGTATTCTACACAAACACTTTCCTGCCTGCATCTGGTTTGCGTTACCACGTTGACACAACAGGGAAGTGCATTGTCGCTCCACTCTCATTGGTCTGCAGCTCTGGGCACTGAGTTATGATTGATCTACCTGTGCCAGACCCCCGACCCAGGGGCTGAACGGGAGAACCTTTTAGTACAGAGAAATGGCAGCCAAGGAATCCAAGTTTAGTTCATTGGGAGCCATTTTATTTTTGTTCTCTCACTCTCACTCTCTCTTTCGCTCTCTCCCCTCTCATACAGACACACGCATACACACACAACTTTCTGCTAAACGACCATGCTACACAATTAGCACAGCTATTAATACCCAGAGGTGTGAGAGGGGGAGAGACATTGAGGTATGGGGAGTAGAGGTGATGGAGGGAGTTAGAATGGGAAGAAAGTCTCTGTATGCGTGCTCATGAGAGGGTGCAGAGAAACCTCCCTCAAGACAAAAGCCATTTTCTAGAGAGAGCATCCCAGGTATTCACTACAAATAAGTGTTGCCTCCAAGGAACATGTGTCAGAACCATGGAATTATTCCGATCACAAGGATTCACTGAAGGACCGATCAATGACCGGGGTTTGGTCTGTGTCCAAGTAGGACGTGTGTGGCTGTGTGTGTGTGAGAGAGAGAGAGAGAGAGAGAGAGAGAGAGAGAGAGAGAGAGAGAGAGAGAGGGGTATGAGGCAAATCTCTTTGATGTTGTCGGCTGCAGGGTTGGGGACTGGTGGCAGTTTCTAATGAGGACTGCTTGTGTGCGTACGTGTGTGTGTGTGTGTGTGTGTGTGTGTGTGTGTGTGTGTGTGTGTGTGTGTGTGTGTGTGTGTGTGTGTGTGTGTGTGTGTGTGTGTGTGTGTGTGTGTGTGTGTGTGTGTGTGTGTGTGTGTGTGTGTGTGTGTGCGCGTATGTCTATGTTTGCATGCGTGTGTGCGCCTGCATGCGTGTGTGTGATGTTAAGCATTGTAGACGGCAAGGTCTCCTGGTACTTGACTCTCTATAAAGTTCAACAGCCTCTGGGCTCTGGAGGGAGGCTACCGCCACAACAGCCACAACACAACACAGCCAGACCACAAACCTTATTGCAGCAAGGTCACCATCCATGTCTGATGACGTCGGGAGATGAAGTGAAAACCGGCCACTAGGGGCAAGAGTGAGCGCTATTACCTTCAAGTAGGATTCAGTTTTGCTAGGGCTTCAAGTAGGATTCAGTTTTGCTAGGGCTTCAAGTACGATTCAGTTTTGCTAGGGCGTTGTGGATCGGTATGGAGGACGGCGCAAGCATCTTCCTCTGACTCTAAAGTTTGCAAGTTTGAATCCAGCGATATAACGTTTTTTGTTGTTGTTTTAAGCCTATCCCAAACCGTATTAACCCTTTCCTGAGTTAATGCCTAACCTAAGAATTTGGAAGTAATGCCTGTACTTGAAATTTAACGTTTGAGAAACATAGATGAACATTTAATTCTGACGGGAGACTGTGAGAGCTGGGCAGGGTAGCCTAGTGGTTAGAGTGTTGGACTGAACAGGCAGTTAACCCACTGTTCCTAGGCCGTCATTGAAAATAAGAATTTGTTCTTAACTGACTTGCTGAGTAAAATAAAGGTTAAAAAAATAGACCTAATAGTCATGACACAGCCATAAACAACAACCCACTGGGCACAGATGTCTATTCCACGTTGGTTCAATGCAATTTCATTGAATTTAATCAAGGGGGAGGCCGAGCCTTATATTGTGATCCAAACCTGTCACCAGTTTTGCCACTAGTGACCAACCATGCCTGTTTGAAAGCCCTAGTAAACTACAGCTTCAGCTTTGCTTGACCCGCACACACACACAAACAGACACACACACACAGAGACAAAGCCCACAGCACCACTGACCACCCCAGGCCAGAGCAGAGTCAATGGCTGCCCCGCCTGTTATCACAACTGGAAAGAAACACACACACAGAAGCACACGTTGCCTAATGAAGTTGGCAGCATTCACTGAGCTCGTCATTATTAAAGTCTACTGTGCATGTCTTTCCTTGCCTGGGCCCATACCCAACGCAGAGAATACCTTAAGGGATGACCTCTTTACTAAGCGATCACATACAGTACAGACGCCGTATCTTAATTTGATCATCCTGTTGTTGCAGAAATGTCCCTGCACAACAGGAAATGCAAACTTGAAGTGCATTCAAGCTTTAAAAAGGCTTCTAAAGTTTGTAATTTCCACTTTAACATTTCAGACTTGATTTGCCCAAACGAAGAATGTATCAACCCCTACAAAAAATGTTCATTAATTATGATTCACATAATAATGCACATTTCCTGTTGCTGCAGGATTATTTTCCCACTGTAGCAAACTGGCTCAAATTAAGATCCTATATCTGTATATAAACGAGCTATGAGCCCCACTGGCTTCTAACACAATATCCAATAGGACTTATATCTACTATAAGTGGGAAGTTCTTTGAGGCACAGACACAAAGATAATACACTGTATTCTTTCATATGCCTGGGCAGCTCTGTGAATGCAACGGGTACGCTGACATGTGGTTTACGATACAGTACATTGGCCCATCATGATTAAATGTCTGAGTCTTGACAGACAGACAGACAGACTGGGAGGCATGCTTGTCTTTTTATAGCAGGTCTCCCTTGGTTACCTAGGTAACCAGCAGGAAATAACCGCTTGGCTGCAGAAATGATCCCACATACACCATTCACAGATTTAACATTCATTATTTTTTCAATAACTAGAAAGGGACATTGTTTTCTTTCACGGAAATTAGCAACACACACCCACAGACACACAGCGTTATTCAAATCTGTCTGATCTGTCAGTAACAGAATTCTGTATTGTGCTACAGCTTCTCTTCTTTAATCATCGCCTTCTCTCCCTCTCTCCCTCTCTCTCGCTCTATCTCAAACACAACATTTTAATAACCCAACTTCCAATTATAAAACACTTTCCCACTTTCCACAGCAGCAATTTATTCCTAAAAATGTCTATTTACTACTCAAACAGAAAACCAGCAGCAACCGACGAGGACATCACAATCAGAGGGTAGCTGCAGCCTGCCAGTTAGTTACTGAACCCTGAGATAGAGATGATCATTTTGTGATTCATAAACAGTACAAACACACTCTGACAACACGCGCACACAAACACAAACACACACCACCTCAGCAGCTAGTCAGGGAGCCAAGCCATTTACACATCCTATCGTCTTCCTCAGCATTCTGTTGGAGTCCTACCAGTTTACAGATGATTATTCACATATGAGCCACAAGGCCTGCAGCTACTTTAGTCTGGTTCTCTGTTTAAGATCCCTAACCTTGTTAACAGACGCTTCCTAGAAAGAGAGATGTGGGAGAGATATTCAGCCTCTCTCGGAGTAAAGTGTACGTTGAGTGATAATTTATATTTTTTTTTAATCCAAAATCAACATGGTTAGAATGACATCATCACAGCTTTGGTCAAGGTGCCTTGTCAGAGTCTCCAGCTAGGCCTAGAAGCCTGGGGCTGTACTGGAGCAGGATGCCCACACACAGGTGGAGGGTTCTTGGTCCAAGGCCCACAGGCAGGGTGAAGACTGGAGGC
This sequence comes from Brachymystax lenok tsinlingensis, assembly GCA_030435695.1. NCBI lineage: Eukaryota > Metazoa > Chordata > Actinopteri > Salmoniformes > Salmonidae > Brachymystax > Brachymystax lenok. The sequence continues at coordinate 27,161,234 of CM059804.1, forward strand.
AGGTCACACACTGGGAGCCCACAGAGGAAAGGGGGAGGGAGGGAGAGAAAGAGAGAAGGAAGAAGAGGAGGTAGTTATGGGAAAGGTCTGCCCACACAGACACACACACTGAGCAGGACGGTAGTCTACGTGCGCCCAGACATAAACAATTTTCCAGCATAAACAGAGGGAGGATCCCTGTACAGTGGCTTCACTTTCTCTTATCAACACTGCCAACCTGCCCCTGCATTCCCTGTTTCACAAAAACATCCCATAACACATCCCACTTTCAAAGACTCCTGCAGCCTATCTCAAAACTTACATTCAGAAGGCATCACAAGCCTGCCCTGGTGTGTGCATGCATATACAGTGTGTGTGTGACACAGTTTTTCTGAAACACCGGGGGAGTTATGGAAAAGTGCAAGAGGCAGCACTTCACTCCCCAGTAGCATCCATTGATGTCATTTTTTCAGATTCCACCCTTCTTTTCTCACCCTCCCACCCTTGCTCCTATCTTCCCTCTCTCCGGCTTTCTTTTGTCAGGCATTGACGGTAGAAAATTCAGCTGCACCGTTTTCGCAGAGCAGCAATTAAAGAGGCTTTTGGGAGGATTTGAGTTGAGTGGAGGTAAAGTCTTCAACCCAGACACTTCCTCAAAGGTGTCCTACACATGCTGTGATAATCTTAGGAATAAAGTAGCTCTGACACTACGGAGAAATGATGATGAAGTGAGTGTGTATCACTCTTGTTCTAGGCTGGCGATGCATTAATCGCACACGCACGTGCACACACTCAAACACGCGAACACACACACAACACACACACTCAAACACGTGAACACACACACAACACACACACTCAAACACGCACACACAATCTCTACAGCTCTTTGGTTATGTGGGAAATGCAAGCAGGGGGTCTCTCAGTCCTACCGAGTCTGCTACATTAACACAGGACACATTCGTATACCATGTATCCTATAGCTTAGTCATGTTATAAGTTATATATCCTAATAGTCAATCCCCAAAGTAACCTTCCATTTGAAAGTAGGTGCACTACCTCATTTGCAATTTAGAATGACAGAGAGAGAGAGAGAGAGAGAGAGAGAGAGAGAGAGAGAGAGAGAGAGAGAGAGAGAGAGAGAGAGAGAGAGAGAGGGTAGATAGATAGATAGATAGATAGATAGATAGATAGTCACGCCCTGATCTGTTTCACCTGTCCCTGTGATTGTCTCCTCCCCCTCCAGGTGTCGCTTATTTTCCCCAGTGTATTTATCCCTTTATCTCTCTGTGCCAGTTCGTCTTGTATGTTTCCAAGTCAACCAGCGGTTTTCCCGTTCTCCTGCTTTTTGCTATTCTCCTTTTTCTAGTCGTCCCAGTTTTGACCCTTGCCTGTTTCTGGACTCTGTACCCACCTGCCTGACCATTCTGCCTGCCTTGACCACGAGCCTGTCTGCCGCTCTGTGCCTCCTGGACTCTGATCTGGTTTTGAACTTTTGCCTGTCCACGACCATTCTCTTGCCTACTCCTTTTGGATCAATAAGCATTGTAAGACTCCAACCATCTGCCTCCTGTGTCTGCATCGGGGTCTCGCCTTGTGTCATGATATAGAGAGAGAGAGAGGGGGATGGATGGATAGAGAGAGACATGATCAATCCATAGGAAGAGAGAAAGAGGGGGGTGTGTAGAGTACATTACAGTTGGTTTATTTGTTTTGGTTTAGTGAGCGTGGTAAGCCCCTGACACACAAAAGATTAAAGGCTCCTCCAAACTGATGCGCTACGGCCAATTACCCCCATTAAAAACCACGAGATTCATCCTCATGCTAAAATATGCAGGGTGCCACTGCATAGATAACATGAAGTGGTGGATGAGCAGGAGAGAGAGACTGAGTGAAAGTGCACGCGTCTGCGTATATGTCAATACGCGCCCACCTGTGTGTAAGTGTGTGCGGAAAGTGTATGTGCTTGCCCACGTGAGCGTGTGTATGAGACTCCACTGTTTCGGGCGAGGACGTAGCTTCACTAGGCCTGCAGCTAACAGCGAACGCAGTGTTGAGAACAATAGTCTCCAGTAATGAGGTGCAGTATTATTATTCATCTGCTAGCCCCTGGCCATGTCTTAAACACACAGATATGCTGGCCCTGCTGCTCAAACAAACATCTGCATAATGAATCGCTGTTAAACACACACAACCACACAGACACAGAGCCACTTCTCCCCTCTCAACCCTTAATTAGTAAGTCTAACAGCTGACACAGGGAAACACGCTCTGCTTTCAACAAGAGCAACACAACAAGAAGAGCACACCCTGAAAGTCTACTGTGACTAAAGCATAACAAGAGGAAGCATAGACTCTGAGAGGAAAAGTAGATGCTGTCAGTGTGTGTGTGTGTGTGTGTCGAGTATGCATGCATGCGTACGTTCCTGTTGCTAGGAGGAACCCACTGTGTTGTTTGAGGGTGAGGGAGAAGAGGGCAGGTGTGGAGAGGTCCTTACAATCACCAGAAACAAAAAGACAGGAGAAACTCCCAGTCATACCAATACAACAGAGATTTTCAAAATGTTGCTACGCTCACATTCTAATAGTTCCCAAAATCAGAAAATACACACACACACAGCCTGGTCTTGTTATCAGAAGCTGTCACTCCTGTAGCTGGTACAGTATCTAAGGCAGGCATGGCACCATGTCCTCAATCACACATTCTACACCCTGCAGCAGAGAGACTGAGGGGGGGAGAGAGAGAGAGTATGGGGAGAAGGAACGAGAGAGAACAAGGGTGAGAGGGAGTGATGAGAGTGTGAGACAAATAAAAAATGGAGACTAGAGGGAGGGATTGTCAGAAAGATGGATGAGGGGTGTCGAAGGGAGAGAGAGAGGGAAAGAGGGAGTGCCAACCTTAGCCCTTGGCCACTGTATGATTCTAGAGGGCAGACTGAAGACTTGTGGATTGATAACAGTAGATGAGAGGGGCAGAATAGGTTGATTGAGAGGGCAGGGAGGTTTCTATCAGCCCTGGAGCATCGTAATAGGGACAACATGTTTTACTCATCACTTATCTCAATTCATTTTGCTGATGGATTTCTTATGTTAATGGTGTCCAACAGACATTGGCCGTGTCCAAATACCCATAATAGCATAATAACTGCATACTATGTTTTCATCGTCGCATACTTTTTAGCACGTACCTTTAGTAAAAAAGTATGCAGTATGCCACGGCCGCAACACGGTAGCGGCTCCTGACTGGCTAAGTAGGTGGGGCGGGGCAGAGTGCGGGTGGATTTTTCCAAATTCAATAGACGTGCATCACATTAACCAGCCTGATAATAGCTCATTTCCTATTCGATTAATTTCTCTAAACTCTGAATAGAATAAGAATTGAGTTATAGGCCTAAGGCTGGTTATAGGCAGACTATCATATTCAACCTTTACCATAGTAGACCATATAGCCCATCTATCCTATTTAAAAAATACTGAAGACAGAAACTGATTATTTGGTTCCATTTCAACATACAGTACCAGTCAAAGGTTTGGACACACCTACTCATTCAAGGGTTTTTCCTTATTTTTACAATTTTCTACGTTGTAGAATAATAGTGAAGACATCAAAACTAAATAACACATATGGAATCATGTAGTAAGCAAAAAAAGTGTTAAACAAATCAAAATATATTTTATATTTGAGATTCTTTAAAGTAGCCACCCTTTGCCTTGATGACAGCTTTGCACACGCTTGGCATTCTCTCAACCAGCTTCATGAGGTAGTCACCTGGAATGCATTTCAATTAACAGGTGTGCCTTGATAAAAGACCAAGTCCATATTATGGCAATAACAGCTCAAATAAACAAAGAGAAACGACAGTCCATCATTACTTCAAGACATGAAGATCAGTCCATCTGGAACACTTCAATAACTTTGAAAGTTTCTTCAAGTGCAGTCGCAAAAAAAACATCAAGTGCTATGAAGAAACTGGCTCCCATGAGGACCACCACAGGAAAGGAAGATCCAGAGTTACCTCTGCTGCAGAGGCAAATAAAGAAAAACCCTGAAATTAGTAGATGTGTACAAACTTTTGCCTGGTACTATATTTATTAATGAAACCCCAACGTGCTGTAACATACACTGAGTGCACAAAACATTAGGAAAACCTTTCCAATATTAAGTAGCATCCTATTTGGCCCTCAGAACAGACTTAATTCGTCAGGGCATGCTCTACTAGGTGTTTAAAGTGTTCCAGGGATGTTGTCTCCAGTGATTCCCACAGTTGTGTCAAGTTGGCTCGATGTCCTTTGGATGGTTGACCATTCTTGATACACACGGGAAACTGTTGAGTGTGAAAAACCCAGCAGTGTTGCAGTTCTTGAAATACTCAAACCGGTGCGCCAGGCACCTACTACCATAACCCGTTCAAATGCACTTCAATATTTTGTTTTGCCCATTCCCCCTCTGAATAGCACACAGACACATCCCACGTATAAACGGTCTCAAGGCAAAACAATCCTTATTTAACCTGTCTCCTCCCCTTCATCTACACTGACTGAAGTGGATTTAACAAGTGACCTACCATCTAGTTCTGAAGTAATGAAACCAAACCATAAGGATTTCAATAAAAAGTGTTTGAATAAACGTGAAATAGTGAATGTAAGAAATGCACATAATATCAAATAGGCTACAAGTCATATTAAACAGCATATAAATAGTCTAAATAGGCTACATGTCATATTACACAGCATATAAATAGGCTACATGTCATATTAAACAGCATATAAACACTCTAAATAGGCTACATGTCATATTAAACAGCATATAAACACTCTAAATAGGCTACATGTCATATTAAACAGCATATAAACACTCTAAATAGGCTACATGTCATATTAAACAGCATATAAATAGGCTACATGTCATATTAAACAGCATATAAACACTCTAAATAGGCTACATGTCATATTAAACAGCATATAAACACTCTAAATAGGCTACATGTCATATTAAACAGCATATAAACAGTCTAAATAGGCTAAATGTCATATTAAACAGCATATAAACACTCTACATAGGCTACATGTCATATTAAACAGCATATAAACACTCTAAATAGGCTATATGTCATATTAAACAGCATATAAACACTCTAAATAGGCTACATGTCATATTAAACAGCATATAAACACTCTAAATAGGCTACATGTCATATTAAACAGCATATAAACACTCTAAATAGGCTACATGTCATATTAAACAGCATAAAAACACTCTAAATAGACTAAATGTCATATTAAACAACATATAAACACCTTAAATAGGCTACATGTCATATTAAACAGCATATAAACACTCTAAATAGGCTACATGTCATATTAAACAGCATATAAACACTCTAAATAGGCTACATGTCATATTAAACAGCATATAAACACTCTAAATAGGCTACATGTCATATTAAACAGCATATAAACACTCTAAATAGGCTACATGTCATATTAAACAGCATATAAACACTCTAAATAGGCTACATGTCATATTAAACAGCATATAAACACTCTAAATAGGCTACATGTCATATTAAACAGCATATAAACAGTCTAAATAGGCTAAATGTCATATTAAACAGCATATAAACACTCTACATAGGCTACATGTCATATTAAACAGCATATAAACACTCTAAATAGGCTATATGTCATATTAAACAGCATATAAACACTCTAAATAGGCTACATGTCATATTAAACAGCATATAAACACTCTAAATAGGCTACATGTCATATTAAACAGCATATAAACACTCTAAATAGGCTACATGTCATATTAAACAGCATATAAACACTCTAAATAGACTAAATGTCATATTAAACAACATATAAACACCTTAAATAGGCTACATGTCATATTAAACAGCATATAAACACTCTAAATAGGCTACATGTCATATTAAACAGCATATAAACACTCTAAATAGGCTACATGTCATATTAAACAGCATATAAACACTCTAAATAGGCTACATGTCATATTAAACAGCATATAAACACTCTAAATAGGCTACATGTCATATTAAACAGAATATAAACACTCTAAATAGGCTACATGTCATATTAAACAGCATATAACGACTCTAAATAGGCTACATGTCATATTAAACAGCATATAAACACTCTAAATAGACTACATGTCATATTAAACAGCATATAAACACTCTAAATAGGCTACATGTCATATTAAACAGCATATAAACACTCTAAATAGGCTACATGTCATATTAAACAGAATATAAACACTCTAAATAGGCTACATGTCATATTAAACAGCATATACACACTCTAAATAGGCTACATGTCATATTAAACAGCATATAAACACTCTAAATAGGCTAAATGTCATATTAAACAGCATATAAACACTCTAAATAGGCTACATGTCATATTAAACAGCATATAAACACTCTAAATAGGCTACATGTCATATTAAACAGCATATAAACACTCTAAATAGGCTACATGTCATATTAAACAGCATATAAACACTCTAAATAGACTACATGTCATATTAAACAGCATATAAACAGTCTAAATAGACTACATGTCATATTAAACAGCATATAAACACTCTAAATAGGCTACATGTCATATTAAACAGCATATAAACACTCTAAATAGGCTACATGTCATATTAAACAGCATATAAACACTCTAAATAGGCTACATGTCATATTAAACAGCATATAAACACTCTGAATAGGCTACATGTCATATTAAACTGCATATAAAGTCTAAATAGACTACATGTCATATTAAACAGAATATAAACACTCTAAATAGGCTACATGTCATATTAAACAGCATATAAACACTCTAAATAGGCTAAATGTCATATTAAACAGCATATAAACACTCTAAATAGGCTACATGTCATATTAAACAGCATATAAACACTCTAAATAGGCTAAATGTCATATTAAACAGAATATAAACACTCTAAATAGGCTACATGTCATATTAAACAGCATATAAACACTAAATAGGCTACATGTCATATTAAACAGCATATAAACACTCTAAATAGGCTACATGTCATATTAAACAGCATATAAACACTCTAAATAGGTCAGGAGCCAGACAGGGAATCTAAGAAGCAATGAAAATGAGTTATTTAGGATATTTTATTTTAATTATTTTAAGGCTATAGCCAACAAAGAAATATATTGTGAAGCATTTGCGAGTGCGACACAATAGGCTGGTTGGAACATAAAGCGCATTATAGTCTATAAATTGCATATATAGGCTGTGACTTACAAAAAATGACCTATTAGTGCCTTTGAAATGTATTTTTAGAATGTATTTTTAGAAACACGAGTTTGGCCAGTCTGTGGCTTCAGGCTCATGCGAACCCTTTTGGCCACTCTTGCCAGGCTGGGCAGAGATGCAGAGTTGTTTTCAAAAATGTCTATAGGTAGGTCTAAAGGTTTTTAGGCAAAATAACCCTATCAAAACAGAAAGCTCCTTGAACGTGGGAATATGCCAGGCCTATTGGGCCAAAATCAATTATGGACTATTGTATAGATAATTGAACAAAAATGAACGAAACGTTTAAGAGATCTGATTTTTAGTTTATAAATACTTTGCTACAATGACACACTTAGTTATCTACCCACCTTGTTCCTTTCTTTTAGCATGTGCAAGTAGTAAGCACACCATCATGCTTTCGGGATATGTGTCTTTTCAGATTCCACAATGATTATTTAGTTGTGGACATTACATCACTGCACTCCTCTCTTGCTCTTGGTCCTCATCTTTGTTTTATCAGTTTCTTTATGAAAATATTTAGCGAACTCCATGACAGTAGCTAAAGCAAGGGGCTATAGCAGCACACAAGTAGACTACAAATGCATGCTGGGCTGGGCGCTACTGGAGCTGATACTGTAGCGAAATTGGAGCGGGCAAGAAGGCCGACGCTCCAGCCTTTGGGAATCTCGCTCCGGGCTCCAGTAAAATTGGGCACGCTCCACTCCTCGCTCTGCTCCAGATCCGCTCCGCTCACATACACTGTGGATTCAGCTATTACAGCCACACCCTTTGCTGACAGGTGTATAAAATTAAGCACACAGCCATGCAATCGCCATAGACAAACATTGGCAGAAGAATGGCCCGTACTGAAGCGCTCAGTGACTTTCAACTTGGCACCGTCATAGGATACCACCTTTCCAACAAGTCAGTTCGTCAAATTTCTGCCCTGCTAGAGCTGCCCTGGTTAACTGTAAGTGCTGTTATTGTGAAGTGGAAACGTCAGCTCAACAACGGCTCAGCCACGAAGTGGTAGGCCACACAAGCTCACAGAATGGGACCGGCCAGTGCTGAAGCGTGTAGAGCATAAAAATCGTCTGTTCTCGGTTGCAACACTCACTACCGAGTTCCAAACTGCCTCTGGAAGCAACGTCAGCACAATAACTGTTCGTCAGGCGCGTCATGAAATGGGTTTCCATCACCATGCACAATGCCAAGCGTTGGCTGGAGTGGTGTAAAGCTCGCCGCCATTGGACTCTGGAGCAATGTTCTCTGGGGTGATGAATCACGCTTCCATATCTGGCAGTCCGACGGACGAATCTGCCCCAATGCATAGAGCCAACTGTAAAGTTTGGTGGAGGAGGAATGCCCCGTGCACAAAGAGAGGTCCATACAGAAATGGTTAGTCGAGATCGGTGTGGAAGAACTTGACTGGCCTGCACAGACCCCTGATCTCAACCCCATCGAACACCTTTGGAATGAATTGCGAGCCAGGTCTAATCGCCCAACATCAGTGCCCGATCTCACTAATGCTCTTGTGGTTCAATAGAAGCAAGTCCCTGCAGTGGAAAGCCTTCCCAGAAGAGTGGAGGCTGTTATAGGGGGGACCAACTCCATATTAAAGGGGGGACCAACTCCATATTAATGCCCATGATTTAAGAATGAGATGTTCGACGAGCAGGTGTTCACATACTTTTGGCACGTAGTGTAAATTAAATTAAATTGCCTGGGACACACACCAAAATGTTTAAAATGATCCATAAACGAAATAGGTAGCCTAGTCTTCAGAACTAAAACAGTCCATATGTTAAAATCAAAATGCCTGATTAACATGGCATCAATAACGCAGACACACCCCGATGCCGACACATTTAGAAATCATGGTTTAGTATTTAGTTTAAAAGCTCTGACAAAGGCCAAGAGAACATGAAACACTTTTCAATGAGAAAACAGAAATCCATTTTGGGTAAAAAGAAAAAACACTTGATGTTCAAAACTTCACATAATATAAAACATTATATTTTCACGTCCTGAGAATGTGTCATGCGCGATTGCATGCGACTGCACTTGTTTCCCGCTATCCGTTGAGTTCGATAGCGCATCCCCATATTGAATTGATCAGCTTAATGTATACTCTGTTTTTTCGAAACGTCGCATACTATTAAACTTTATTTTTCCGCATAATCAAACGGCCTACTACTTAGGACGCAAGTATGGGTATTCGGACACGGCCAATATCGAGGGCAAATGTTCTAACTACAGTGAGTCAATCTTCAAGGTCACTCAATAAGGTTACAAAGCCATCGGGACTAATCAACTGGAAGAGTAATGACCTGAAACAATCAACCATGGTGGCCAGGAGTTCAGAGCTCAAACCACCTCAGCATTAGAAATTACAATAGAACTTAGAACCTGTCACAACTTCACCCTCAAGTCTCACAACAGAATGAAATCACAGTTTCAGGCAATGCAGTAGCCTAATAAGTATAAGCCTGATGTCCGCATAGCTCTTCTCTCCACTCTCCACATATTTGCTGAGAAGTCATCATGTCATACTATAGAGGAGGTGGTACGGTAAGCCTCTGGCAGTACTCTCCTCCTCTCCTCCCCTTCTCCTCTGCTCTAGGCAGCCACGTTAAAGTGTCTCCATGGTGGTATTGTGGTGAAGCCACTGTGATTACCATGCAGTCAGTAGCTGCAGAGCTTCTCAGAACTCTCCTTAAGCCGCCCCGCAAAGACAAGACACATAATTGGGTAATATATGGCAGTGGAGACGTTCGATTGGTTAAAAGAGGGTTTGGTTGCATGTTGGGAGTCGAGGGCAGATGGTTTTGATTAGGGACATGGCTGCAATGCAGACATTCATACAGTGTGTGTACACACACACACACACAATGCTGATGTGATCTGGCACTCATACATCCCCCCTCTCAGTGAGCTGAGAATAAAACAATAGCATTAAACTAGAATATGCCTGCTCAGACAATACACCACACTGTATGGTCTGATGACTCGGAGAGAGAGAGATAGAGAGAGAGGAAAGAGGAGAGATAAATAGAAAAATAGTATAATGGACGAGAGAAGTAGAAATCTCTCCCTGAGGACATTCCCATTTTTGGGGCTTGTTCTCTCCTCCTCTCCAACTGCACCACCTCTCTTTCTCCTCTCTCCTCCTCTCCTTCTCTCTTCTTCCGCCTAGCTTGTTGAGATATAAAACGGAACAGAAGTGATTTAGCAGCCCAGGGCTCTGGGTATGGGACAGAACTACACATACAGCTAAAGCTAGAGTCAACTGCAACAACAAATTAACACATCTTCTCCAGCTTTGTCACCTGAAAGTGCACTCTGTGAGTGCTATATATCCCCTGAGGAAGGTAAATTGAACTAAGCAGAGAGAGAGAGAGAGAGAGAGAGAGAGAGAGAGAGAGAGAGAGAGAGAGAGAGAGAGAGAGAGAGAGAGAGAGAGAGAGAGAGAGAGAGAGAGAGAGAGAGAGAGAGAGAGAGAGAGAGAGAGAGAGAGAGAGAGAGAGAGAGAGAGAACAAAAACACAATAAGATGATTTGCATATCCTTCCCCTGTCCCCAACCATGTTTTCCCCAAAACACGCATTTGGATCTCTAGTAGAATAAGCAAGAACCTGCACAGAGCTCGATAAGATAAGAATGGTAAAATGTTCTACAATGGTGTAGGATAACATGTTCATGTTTTCATCCACAACGTGTGTGTTTGTGTGTGTCTGCCCAGGTTGTCTGGTATCTAAGAGAGCAGTAGTATTTGTTGTGGAGATGTGGTGAGTGGACAGTGAAGTGAGGCATTAGGGAAGCGTAGTCCTGATTAGAACTACACTTCACATCCACTTACCTTATCAGACCTGTCCTATTACACTGGCTGAGAGGGTGTGTGTGTGTCTGGGGTTAGAGGAGGGTATATAAAGCGCTTGTGATTAGGCTATCATTGGGGAGAGATAAGGGAGAGCAGTGGAGAGACACTGAACAGACAGATAGGAACAGACAACTAACTGTCCATCTGTGATCACCTAATACACTGTTTCATTACATTACGTCCCCACTGAAATGTTTGGCAAAAAAAAACATTTCTGCTTGGGATGTTGAAGGAGAAGTTCAATTTATTTGAACCAAATCTGTATTTTGGATGTAAATGGCATGTTATAGAAGAGTCCCGACACTTCTTTTGCGATTTCACTTAGATAAAACGAATATGTCCTTTTAGAAACGGCAACGCTCTCAGTATAGTGATGCAGTTCTTTAGACGCTGTACACGTGAAATTGTACAGGTTACATGGAGAAATATCACAGCTGGATAGGGGAAACAGCTCGAGTCACACAAAATGGAATTTAACGTTGTGAATAAAGTTCGGAATGACACATTTGCATGTGTAGGCTACAACATCTAAAGACCTGCATCACTACACTGAGAGTGTTGCTGTTTCTAAAATGACATATTTGGGTGTTTTTGGGGCTTTTGATCATGTTTTTCCTAAGCTCTGGCCCTGAAGAATCAGCATGAGGAAGTGTATCGCTGGTTGGGGTAAGTTGATCAAAATTAAGTAAAACCGCACAAAAAAATGAAGTTAACTTCTCCTTTAAACATTGTAAATGTACAGCATAGGCGCATTATGAAGAGGGTTATTTTTTAGGAAGTGTTGCATACTCATCTTTTGATTTCAACCAGTTCAAAACATGGCTTTTTCAAGGAAATAACGCTAAGATGCTATGAAAAAAAAAAACGTTTTTTTAATTGACAATGGTTTGGGCGGGAGTGTATGTTGGTGTCTATGGTGTCTGGGAGGGAGGAGCTATGAGGTTTGTCCCTGTCCTGCTATGCTTATTGGTCCTCCTCACTTACAGGTCTCCAGGGAAACCAGAAATAGTGGCCTCTGACCTCTCAGGAAGGTCACTATAGCACACACACACACAAACACACACACACACACAGATGATGGGGTTGGGGCAGCTCTGACGTCAGAGCCAGAACAGGAGTGTTTTCTCAGCTGAAGACAGAGAGTGAGGGAGTGAGACTGACAGGAGGGGAGAGGGGGATAAAGAGAGAGAGAGACAGATTGTGAGAAAGTGAGCGAAACAGAGAGTGACGGTGACACAGCGAGAGACAGAGTAAAAGAAAAAGAGAGGGTTTCGACTGTGCTTTGTAGAGTGTGTAACATGGGCTCAAATCCCAGGTCTGACGTTTCAGAGATAGGCGGCATCGCATACCCTCTACCTAGTCTTATGCCCAGTCTACTCAGCCCCTACCCAGACACTCAGTCTATCTCCCCAGGGCCCTCTGCCTGTTTGTTTGGGTGGAACTTTGTAAAGAGGGACAAATACAAGTGGTGCAGAGGGAGAGAGAGAGGGAGGGAGAGAGAAGGACTAAGAGAGAGAGAGAGGCCACATACCGGCCAGGTCCCGAGGGGAGGTGGATAAAGAGCGGTACAGAAGAGGTGGGGGGGATAGGGGAAGATGGAGAGAGGAGGCAGATGGAAGAGAAGAGGGGTACTTGGTGTTTCAGTGCTCCAGAGAGAGTATACCATGGGATGGTCTCAGTGGTAAGGACAGACGGGACATGATGGGGGGTGGGAGAGACATCTCATGTCAGACCCAACAGAGAGAGAGAGCAGAACACACCCTCATCTACAGGGACAGCCTTTTACACAGAGAGAGACGACAGGACAGTGCTGGAATCTCTGTGCTGGAATCTTTCACTAAGCCTGAAAATGATGCCCTTTCCTAACTAAACAAGACAGAAAAACTAGCTTTTCAATAGGGCTGCAACAGGCTGCACCCCGCTTTTCGCGGTTATGGTTCCAGGAACTGATGCGGACACTAATTTTTAGCATACAAATTTCAACAAGATGCTGGTTATCGTGGTCCAAATGTTGAATAGCTACAAAAATGTCTGGGGTAAAACAATTGGAATTAGAAATTAGAAATGGCTTTAAAAAAAACAGTGATATATGAAAAAAAGTCAAGGGTAAAACACTGTGTACATCCCAGAGTTAAGGGGCAAACAAACCACTCATCCCAATACAGCATTGTGGTCTGTATCGTCCATTCACAGAACAGATACAAGTCACGTGGTCTGTTAGTAAACACATGATGGCACTCGATAGCTGCTGTATCGTCCAATCACAGAGCAGCTACAAGTCATGTTAACGAGCACATCACAAGTTTGCTAACAGATCACGTGACATGAGTCTTCTCTGTGATTGTACAAAACAGACCACGAAGCTTATTTTTAAAATGTATTTAACTTGGCAAGTTAGTTAAGAACAAATTCTTATTTACAATGACGGCCTACCCCGGCAAAACCAATTGTGCACCGCCCTATGGGACTCCCAAACACGGCTAGATTTGATTCAGCCGGGATTTGAACCAGGGACTGTAGCGACGTCTCTTGCACTGAGATGCAGTGCCTTAGACCGCTCCCACTCGGGAGCCCTCATGGTTAGTGTAGGTTTTGGTGCTCTTTGAAACAAAAACTGATGGTAAAACCACAATTTCTCAACACGGAGGTTGAAACATTCATAACCGATGGGCACAACATCAACATACAAATTGTTTTGCAATCTCGGTAGAAAACAGAATGTCTTTGTTGCACACGAATATCGCTATCGCTAATATTTGATATCTCCACAGGTTTCGAGGATTGAGAATCCACTTCCGGAATCCCTTGTTGGAGCCCTATAGGCTCAATGCGTTCTACTGAATTTTAGCCCCTCCCATATTCCATTCAACTTGTTACAGGGATTTGACTTCTGGCAAGAAGCTTCCGGCCCGTCGCCATGCTTCACCAACACACTGGGGGGAGGAGATGTTGTTAAATATGGAATACATTAGTTAAAATTACTAAATGACATTCAAATAATTTGAAAGCTACAGCAAGATGTGGATGAGGAAGATGAAGGAAATAATAAAAACAAGTGTTTCTACATAGCATAACCGCTACAAAGCTAATGGTAGCTAGCATCTTTTCAATTTAAAAAAAGCTAGCTAGCATCAGAGTCTATCTAATGGTTGTTACGTTGTGTAACAGAACAATAGGTCTATGTACTTGTCATTTGGTTGAGACTAACATTAGTTTAGAAAACAATTGTTTGCTCTGTGTATATATGGTGTGCAGTCGGTTGGCTTCTCTGCTCTGTTGGTTGGATCTCTGCTCAAGTTGTCTAACGTTAGCTAGCTTGCTAGTAATATTTTGAGGAGAACAGGCTAGCTCCCTGTAGAATCAAGACAAGAGGGGATGGGGAAGAAGATTAGATGAGCATTCAGAATTGTGATGTTATTCAGAAACATAATGTCAACTTCCACTGCTATGTGGATGACACACAGCTGTACATTTCGATGAAACATGGTGAAGCCTTAAGATTGCCTACCCTGGAAGCCTGTGTTTCAAACATAAGGAAGTGGATGGCGGCATTTTTTAAATACTTTTGAACTTCTGACAATGAATCTCAAATAAAACTGTGAAGGACCTCGGCGTTACTCTGGACCCTGATCTCTCTTTTGATGAACATATACAAATGATTTAAAAGAGCAGCCTTTTTCCATCTTCGTAACATTGCAGAAATCTGAACGTTTTTGTCCAAAATTTATGCAGAAAAGTTAATCCATGCTTTTATCACTTCTAGATTAGACTACTGCACTGCTCTACTCTCCGGTTAACCGGATAAGGCACTAAATAAACTTCAGCTAGTGCTAAATACAGCTGCTAGAACCTGGACTAGAACTAGTTCACAAAACATGCGCACAGTGTTTATAGGCCTATGTGCATGTATACCTGTGCTGATTAATGTAAGTTCCACTTCTTTCTGTTGTTGCAGCTTGGTGGGTGGCCCAGGAGCTTTTCTATGTGGAACATGGACCTGTATAAGCTGTATCTTGCCAGCCCCTCATATCAGTGTGAGTACATACCTACCACCATGTGTTTATTCAAGTGTCATCATGAAATCATAACAAAGTCATGCTTTTGTAATAAGAACAGTGAGTGTTGTGTTGGTGTTGTATATAATTATTTAGCAAATGTGAATGTGTAGCTGATCTGGACTAGAAATATTCTCTAGGATGACAAACACCCATCATCACTACCATCCACATGCAATCAACCACCACGTCTAATGAACACTCCTCCTCAAAATGAATGTTAAAATAAAGGTTAAAAAAATTAAGACAAATAAAATCAGCATATTGTACATGGAACAGCACAGTGTTCTATGTACTTATGATTCATATTCCCTTTTGTCAATAACACCTTCTACACATCATGGCAACATGCTTGACTGAAAATATTTAAACATGTCTATAGACTTTATGGAGGTTATGAGGGTGATGCTGTTGCCCATCAGTTTTAATATACAGTATTATGCCAATACTCTACGTCAAAGTTATCAATTAGGAAGATGGTGCTGTTCAGAATGACATGTGTATGACTGTGGATGTTCACAGGACTCTCCAAATGCTATGTTGAACTATGACTGTTGATGTTCACAGGACTCTCCAAATGCTATGTTGAACTATGACTGTTGATGTTCACAGGACTCTCCAAATGCTATGTTGAACTATGACTGTTGATGTTCACAGGACTCTCCAAATGCTATGTTGAACTATGACTGTTGATGTTCACAGGACTCTCCAAATGCTATGTTGAACTAGCACCACAGATGAAGGAAGGGGAAGGAAACAGACAGCTTCTCTCTACCACGCCTTCACTGAGTCATCATCCAACGTGTTCTTCATGAACAACTGTTGCATCTTCTAAAAGGAACATAGACTTTAACTTTGTTCATTCTGTTTCTCATGTTTTTATGCTAGATTTGAGCCATTTAGCAGGTCTATAGTATAATGTATTGTTTATGTTGCTTTTTTAATTGTTTGCTAAGACGATGTCCGTTTTACATTGTTACGTTGCACATGCTGAAACAGTCTCATTAGTTCTGGGCTAGACTATGATCTGGAAATGTCGACTACCCTTTTTTAAAACGTTGTTGAAGGAAATTAGCACTTTTTATACGTGTTTTGCTACTGCCTGGTGAAGAATTGGGCAATATGGAATGCATCGGAAGAAGTAAGAATTATTGAGACATCAGTTTATGGTTGTATGAACGGACGGCATCCGTAGAAGAACATGAACAACGTCAGGGAATAAGCAGGTAAATGTAGAGCCTATCAATGACAAAAGAACAGGGCAGAGATGTAGTATCAGGATAACATTAGATGTTGCATGTTATGTGCTATCTATTCTGGATAGGGAGCTAGCCATGCTGTTCTCCTCAAAACATTCGATTACCAACTTGAACAATGAGATCTTAGCTTAATAGCTAAATAGCAAAGCCAACCAAATATAGACCCGAGCAAACTATCATTTTGTAAACTGTTATCCTCAACTAACATGACAAGTACATATACCTATTTCTCTGTTGAACAATGTTAGATACAGTCTATGATATTAACTCACTAACCAGCCATGCCAAGTGTATGGAAGAGGCTAGCTAGCTAGCATCAGCTTTGTGGGGTCATGCTATGTGGAAACACTTTTTTTTAATCTGGAATTTTTATCACCAGCGCATTGCTGTAGCTTTCAAATTATGTTAATGTAAGTTAGTAATTGTAACAAATTTGAGGATTTTTTTGCGACATCTCCTCCCTGTTGGCAATGCCTGACACACAGGAAACAGCTGATAATGTACTTTCCAACCGCTCTGCTAAAAACCGCTCCTCGCTCATGGGAAAAAAAACTGACGCTCCAAATATGCTCCATTCAAGGAACTAAAATTATTTATTTCGGCAGTGACTTACTTAGAATTTAATAAAAATTTAACGTTAAATGCCTTGACTACAGTGCCTTTAAATTCACTTTTAGAAACACGACTTGCGATGGTCATGCGATGGTGCCTGGTGAGCAAGCCAGCAGCGGAGAATACCCTCTCCACGCTTGCAGAGCCACTGGAAATGCCAAACCCCATTCGGCCACTCTTGCCAGGCTGGGCAGGGATGCAGAGTTGTTTAGATGTTTTCTACAGGTAGCCCTGAAGGTTTTTAGGCAAAATAACCCTATCAAAAGGGAAATCTCCTTGAAAGAGGTAATATGACAGGCCTATTTTGGCACGTCTACTCCGGCTCCTCCCCTCCGGCGTTCAATGTCACCGGTATACTAACCATCGGTCCTGGGATCCATCATTATGCAAACCTGGCATCAATCATTACACACACCTGCACATCAGACACACCTGGACTCCATTACATCACTTATTACCTCCCCTATGTCTGGCACTCCCGTAAGTTCTTTCCCCAGTCAGTATTCTTTATGTGTTTCATGTCTATACGCTACTTGTGTTTGTTATATTGTTCGATGTTCCGTTTATTAATAAACTCACCACCTGCACTTGCTTTCCGACTCCCAGCGTATACGTTACAGCATACTGACTCCAACAATGGAAGCAGCAGGAAAACAGAATATCTCCTAGACGGTCGACTAGCAGGGATACCTTCTACGTCAACACCATGACCAGCTGGCACAACTGGGGATGGCTAAGGAGGAGGCTCTTCGCAGTGTGTAACATCTCGAATGGGAGGTGTTGTCGTCAACTAGCGGAGGATACTCTGAATCCAGTCAACAAAGCGAGCCAGCACAACAGCCTATTCAGCAACCCGCTCAGGTCATTGATGCCCGTTTGTCCCTCCCAGATCAATATGTCGGTACCCCATCTAAACGCGGTGGCTTCCTACTTCAGTGCTCCCTCTACTTTACACACTAGATGGGAACCCCCACCACCGAGAGGTCCAAGGTTGCCACGATTATTTCTCTGCTGACTGGGCGGGCGTTGGAATGGGCCCCAGCCGTCTGGGACAGAGGAGAGGATGAGCTAGATTCATATGAGGGGTTCATGGCTCTGTTCAAGTGCATCTTCGATCATTCCCCGGAAATAGAGGGGGGAGTGAGTAAGCGCTCACCTTCTAGATAGTAGCAGCATCCAGTGAATGGAATGAGCCAGCGCTTCGCACGTTATTCAGAAGATGTCTGTGCGAGGAGGTCCAGACGGAACTGGCCTGTCAAGACGACAACCTCTCCTTGGACGCACTCATTGCGATGGCCATTCGTCTGGATAACCTACTTCAGGAGCGTCGGTACTCTCATCACTTCTCTCCCTCCCTCAGTGAACACTCTGGATCAGA
This sequence comes from Brachymystax lenok tsinlingensis, assembly GCA_030435695.1. NCBI lineage: Eukaryota > Metazoa > Chordata > Actinopteri > Salmoniformes > Salmonidae > Brachymystax > Brachymystax lenok. Next base: position 27,179,683 of record CM059804.1, read on the forward strand.
GCCTGAACCCATGGAGGTAGGGGTCACAAGCCTCCCCGCGGCGGAGCAACGCAGACGGAGACAGCTGGGGCTCTGTCTGTATTGTGGTCAAGGAGGGCTCCAGCGGTGTCCGGCACATCCCAATCCGGAATCCACAAGAGCGGAATCACGTGATCTACCACCTCCTGGGGCAGGAGTGAGTATTCCATCTTCGTCACTTTCTGCTAAGCTCTTTTTGGTGTCCATCACACTAGTTGTCTGTCCCTCATGTACGGTGTCTACAACGTTAGTGGATTCCAGTGCCGCGGAGAACTTTATTGACCAGACCCTTGCCTCCTCTCTTAACATCATCTCATACCCGGTCTCCTATCCTTATCGATATTCAGTCATTAGGATCATCACACACATCATCATTTGGTTTAGACAATGCTTCGTCAGTGTTCAAGGCATTCGTTAACTAGGTGTTCAGGGACATGCTCGGACACCAGCTGGTCGTGTATATCGATGACATCCTGGTCTACTCAGCTACCCTGGAGGATCACATCAATCACGTTCGATAAGTCTTGGAACGCCTCCTGGCTAACCACCTGCTCGTCAAGGCGGAGAAGTGCCAAGTTCATCAGAAGGCTGTCTCCTTCTTAGGCTACCAAATCAGCCCGCAGGGAGTGGTTATGGAGGAGAGGAAGGTAGATGCGGTCAGGTCATTGCCAGTCCCAACCACCATAAAAGGACTACAACGGTTTTTGGGGTTTGCCGTTTCATCAGGAACTTCAGTTCCATCGCCTCTCCTCTCACCTCACTCCTCAAGGTTGGTCCCCGTAGGTTGGTGTGGAGCCCAGCAGCCGACGGGGCCTTCCGTCTACTCAAGGGACGTTTCACCTCCGCCCCATTGCTCAAACACCCGGATCCTACGATATCCTTTGTGGTGTAGGTGGATGCTTCAGAGGTGGGTGTGGGGGCAGTTCTGTCTCAACGACAGGGTAATCCACAGAAATTGTATCCATGTGCATATTACTCGAAGAAACTGTCCCCCTGAAGAGAGGAATTACAACGTCGGTGATCGAGAGTTCCTGGCGGTGAAGTTGGCATTAAAGGAGTGGAGACACAAGAGGAGGGCGCCAAGGAACCATTTGTCATCCTCACCGACCACCGACAGCGAGGAGACTGAATCCGCGCCAAGCAAGGTGGGCCCTTTTCTCCACAAGGTTCGACTTCACGTTGACCTATTGCCAAGGTTAAAAAAACACCAAGGCCTATGACCTGTCCCGTCTCTACAATTCGGGAGAGGGTTCAGGATGCACGTCATCAGACACACCTGGACTCCATTACCTCACGTACCTCCCCTATATCTGGCACTTCCTTAGGTTCTTTCCCCAGTCAGTATTGTTTATGTGTTTCATGTCTATACGCTACTCATGTTATGTTATTCGATGTTCCATTTATTATTAAACTCCCCACCTGCACTTTCTTTCCGACTCACAGTGTATACGTTACATATTGGGCCAAAATCAATGATAGCTTATTGTATAGATAATAGAACGAAAATGAACTAAACTTTTAAGAGATCAGATGTTTTGTTTATAAATACTTTGCCACAATGAAACACTTAGCTAGCTACCCACCTCGCTCCTTTCTGTTGAAATTGGAGTGGGCGAGAAGGACGACGCTCCAGCCTTTGGGAAACTCCCTCCGCACTCCAGTCAAATTGGGGACGCTCCGCTGCTCACTCGCTCCGCTTCAGCTCACCTCACATACTCTGGCCATCGCCATCTTTTTACAGTAGTTCTCATGGCACACTTCCACACGTAATTCTGGGACTTTCCCTTCATTCTAAAACATAGGGCAAGAGTGCCCTCTCCCTCCCTACAACGCTCCCTCTCCATCTCTCCCTTCACCCTCTTTAGCCTCCCTCCCCTCTCTCTCTCGCTCTCTCTCTCTCTGGAGGTCTGTTGAGGTTTAATTCATTCAGTCTTCTGCTCCTCTGAGTCAAGAGACTGAGTGGGTTGAAGAGAAATGTCCTGTTTTTATGAACAGACTCAATCACTCACTACCTTTCCTTTCTCCCTTTTATTTCCCTTTTCTTTCATGACCTCTTCTCACCTCTTCATTTCTCCTCCCTCTCTCTCTCCGGTGGTCTATGCAGCTTTAATTCATAAACAGTTTTCTGTTCTTATGGTTTACTAGGAAGGCTTGCCCTGCTCCTATCACCCCACCCATCTCTCTTCTCCTTCGCTCTTTCCTCTCCTTAGCCCGAGTCCCCAATCCTTTCTATACCAAGCCATCAAAATAACCATAACTCAACCTCCCTCTGGTTCCAAGAACACAGATAGAGAGGGAGGAGGAGAGAGGGGGAGGTAGAGAGGGGGAGGGAGAGAGGAAAGGAAAGAGCGAAGGAGAAAGACAGAGAGAGAATGAGATAGCAAGGGGAGAGGAAGGATGGTAGGAATGGAGTGAGGAAGAAAGAGAACAGAGAGGGGGAGGGAGTAGAGAGAGAGAAAATGAATTAGATAAAATTACACTGAGTATACCAAACATTAACACCTATTGAGTAGCACCCCCTTTTGTCCTCAGAACAGCCTCAATTAGTCGAGGCATGGACTCTACAAGGTGTCGAAAGCATGAGAAGCATGTTGACTCCAATGCTTCTCACAGTTGTCACGTTAGCTGGATGTCCTTTGGGTGGTGGACCAATCTTGATACACACGGGAAACTGTTGAATGTGAAAAACCCAGCAGCGTTGTAGTTCTTGACACAAACCTGTGCGCCTGGCACCTACTACCATACCCCGTTCATAGGCACTTACAAAGGGATCATAACTTTCACCTGGATTCACCTGGTCAGTCTGTCATGGAAAGAGCAGGGGTTCATGTGTTGTACACTCAGTGTGTAATGAGAATGAACGAGAGAGATAACAGGAGGAAGAAATGAGAGGGAAATGGAGAAGAGTGAGGGACACAGAAAGATAGAGAGAAAAACCTGCCAGTAAGAAACGCTAAAGAGAGAGGGATGAATACATTATTGTAAAAATGGGAAAATGAGGCATGTCAATAGAATATAAAGTGAGAGAGAGAGAGAAATGTGATATGGAGGATATATAGCTAGAGAGAGAGAGAGAGAGAGAGAGAGAGAGAGAGAGGGATAAATGTGATAGGGAGGATATATAGTGAGAGTGAGAGAGTGAGCGAGTGAGAGAGTGCGAGAGTGAGACAGTGAGTCAGTGAGTGAGAGAGAAATGTGATATGGAGGATATATAGCTAGAGAGGGAGGGGAGAGAGAGAGAGAGAGAGAGAGAGAGAGAGAGAGAGAGAGAGAGAGAGAGAGAGAGATGTGATATGGAGGAAATATAGTGAGTGAGTGAGTGAGTGAGTGAGAGAGAAATGTGATATGGAGGATGTATAGCTAGAGAGGGAGAGAGAGAGAGAGAGAGAGAGAGAGAGAGAGAGAGAGAGAGAGAGAGAGAGAGAGAGAGAGAGAGAGAGAGGGAGAAATGTGATAGGGAGGATACAGTATATAGCTAAAGAGGGAGAGAGAAATTGCTAAATTGAGAGAGAGGGAGTGAAAAAGAGAAAGCGAGAAAGAGAGTGAAAGAGAAAAGGGGAAGGAGAGAGAGAGAGGTGAAGTAGAGTCAGTAACGGAGTGGGTCTGCTCTGGTCTGACTGACTCAGGAGTAGAGTCAGTAACGGAGTGGGTCTGCTCTGGTCTGACTGACTCAGGAGTAGAGTCACTAACGGAGTGGGTCTGCTCTGGTCTGACTGACTCAGGAGTAGAGTCAGTAACAGAGTGGGTCTGCTCTGGTCTGACTGACTCAGGAGTAGAGTCAGTAACGGAGTGGGTCTGCTCTGGTCTGACTGACTCAGGAGGGAATTGATTAGTGGCCTGGAGCCACATTCCTACACAGCCAGGGAACCACTGCTGGGGAAAGGAGGAGAGGGATATGGAAGGGGAATAGAGAGGATTGAGGGAGAGTTGTGAGAGCAAGAGGGAGGAGGGGAGAAAGAGAGAGAGAGAGATAGGCAAGGGGTAGAATGAGAAAGAGGGGGGAAAGACTGTTAGGAAGAGAGAAAGACATATTTGCAGAGGTGGATATCTATCAGAGGTAGAAACAATAGGCTGGAGAGAAAGAGGTGGGGTCGAGTCAGCTCTCTCACACACACACACACACACACACATGCACCTGCACACACACTATTGGCTATCGGTGTGCTGTGCTTACATAATAAAAACTGTGTGATGCAACCCAGAGCTTCCCTCAGACAAAGCACAGCCTCTCCACACTAATAACCAGGAAGTCAACACAGGATATAACAGCATACAGAAACAACCAACACACCCCTGCAGGGACAAGATATCACAGACAACCAGAAAAGCGACTACACTAATCTAGGTGTTGATATTGGAACATGTGGTAATGATGATTCTCTCCAAGCACAGTCTTTCTGTTCCAGATTGACGTAATATTAAATATAATATAAATCTGTTGGTTTTTAGTGAGCAAGGCAGCAAAGATTGACAGAAACCATGTCATGTCATAAGCATGTTACAATGAAATAAACTCAACAGAACAGCATCTTTCTCCCATCAATCACCTCCTACCATACCCCCACTTGTCTAAAAAGGGCCCACTGGGGGTTGGTTAATTAGGTTGGGGCTACACAGGAAAAACCCTGTGGAAAGTATCAAATACAGTATATGCATCACATTACCACTGGGAGTTAAACCCATCCTTATTATGGACAGATCAGCAGATCTGTATAGTGCCAAAGGCAAGGCTATCCCTGGTGTAGTGAAAGGAGGCTTCCTGCTACTCTATTGGGATTAGATTGGTTTTCACCAGGGTTAGGAGTTAAGCCAGGGGTGTATTCATTACATGAAGACCGTAGCAAACAGTTGCAAAATGTTTTGCAACAAAAAAACTGTACTCCAAATGGAAACAAAAACAAGAGTTTCTACAGGACAAATTCAGGTAGCTCCCTCCCTGTTTAATTTGCTTCTGTTTGCTTTTATTTGGTTCCGAATACACCCCAGGATATCTAAGGAGTCAAACCATAATCCTTGAGATCCAGAACCAGACTATAACCAGATCTGTTGAGGTGCCAGGACACAGATGTAGACCCAGACCCAAACTGCATTTAGGTCTTAAAACAACAAGTTCAAGACAATTTTCTTGCGAAGAAGCACAGCTATGGATCTAGGCTGAGCTGATCTGAGCTGATCTGCAACTATTGATTGATATCACTCACCTGTATTATCCCTGTTTTATCCCTGTATTATCCCTGTATTATCGCTGTATTATCTCTGTATTATCCCTGTATTATCCCTGTATTATCGCTGTACTATCGCTGTATTATCGCTGTATTATCTCTGTATTATCGCAGTATTTTTGCTGTATTATCGCTGTATTTTCTCTGTATTATCCCTGTATTTTCTCTGTATGATCCCTGTATTATCGCTGTATTATCTCTGTATTATCGCAATATTTTTGCTGTATTATCGCTGTATTTTCTCTGTCTTATCCCTGTATTTTCTCTGTATGATCCCTGTATTATCGCTGTATTATCTCTGTATTATCCCTGTATTTTTGCTGTATTATCGCTGTATTTTCTCTGTATTATCCCTGTATTTTCTCTGTATGATCCCTGTATTATCGCTGTATTATCGTAGTATTTTTGCTGCATTATCGCTGTATTTTCTCTGTCTTATCGTCATATTAGACGTCTATATGAGGACATAAACTGTATACAAAAACTCTAGACTGCATCATGTCAGTAAGTAAATCTCACACTGCATAAAGAAGGCTAGGAATGTGAAATGGGTCTGGGGGCAGGCAGCAGCAGGGACCGGAGAGGGAGCAGAGCAGGCCATGAATGAAGCCCAACTGAGGCGATTATATCCCCTGACTTTGTTTTGCCCCTCTGGCGAAGGAAACACCAAAATGACTTGTTGTTCTTGCGTCGGGGCCAGAACCTTTTCAACGTTGCTTGTTTAGACAATCTCTCCTCTGGGCTGTGTGTGTGTGTGCATGTGTTTGTGTGTGTGAGTGTGTGTGCATGCGTACACAAGCACACTAGTACACACAAGTGCACACACACAGACACACACAGGCTTTTTATCTGGGAAATGTTCTGGGATCATAGACATTTGAGGTATTTCCTCATATCCGGGTCAGATCAGATCGGCTGGCAGCTGGCAGCTATGGGGCTAGTATATAGAGCACTTAGCTCTGACTTACGTACCGTGTTGAAGAGCAGAAACACCTTTCTTTTTGTGTCCTAAAATACCAGATAGGAAGTAGGAAGGCAGGGGAGAGGAGGGAAGGAGAGGAGAATACAGGAGAAGAGAAGGAAGAGGGGCCTATGTAGGGAAAGAGACTGGCACAGCTCTAGGTTTAGAGGCAGAGTCTTTACAACCACCTCTGGAATGTAGAGATGGAGTTGAATTTGTATTGTCCTTCAGAAGCACCACCTTAGCTACCAGGAGCCAGCCACTACCTTTCTGTCTTCTCTATCTCTTCCTCTTTCTCCTTCCCCTCTTTATATCTCTCTCTATTCTTTATCCATCTTTTCACTCCAATCTAGTCTGCCTCATCCCCTACTCACCTAGTATCTCTTCTATGTTTCTTTCTTTTCTTTCTTCACACTCTTTTCCCTTGTTCTCCTTTCTTCTAACGATGCATTTCCAAACTACCAGTAGCCTCTTCCTCTCTATCTTGGCCCCTCCTGGAGAGAGATGTCTACACCTGTGCAGACTACAGAGAGCCCAGGCTGGCAGCTACCACAGTCTGTAAAATAATAACACTATTACTCACTGGAGAAAGAATGGAGCGAGAGGGAGAGGAGAACCCGAGACCTGGTCACCTATGACTCTGCCGGAAGCCACTCAGACGGAAGCCACTCCTCAGTAAAAGGCACATGACAGCCCGCTTGGAGTTTGCCAAAAGGCATCTAAAGGACTCTCAGACCATGAGAAACAAGATTCTCTGGTCTGATGAAACCAAGATTTAACTCTTTGGCCTGAATGCCAAGCGTCATGTTTGGAAGGAAACCTGGCACCATCCCTACGGTGAATCGTGGTGGAATGGGAGAAACTCTACAAATACAGGCGTGCCAAGCTTGTAGCGTCATACCCAAGAATACTCGAGGCTGTAATCGCTGCCAAAAGTGCTTCAACAAAGTACTGAGTAAAGGGCCTGAATATTTACATATATGTGATATTATTCTAAAAAACAGTTTTTGCTTTGTCATTATGTGGTATTGTGCGTAGATGGATGAGAAAAAACTAACAATTGAATCAATTTTAGAATAAGGCTTTAACGTAACAAATTTTGGCAAAAGTCAAGGGGTCTGAATACTTTCCGAATGCACTGTACATACAGTATAATACTTTAGAGTGGGCGTACATGTTTATACGTCTGCCACACTGTCCTCATGCATGGACTATATGTATGTGTATATTTGTGTGCTGGATGAAAATGTCTATTAGCTGAGTAGATTGGGAGTGTGTAGAGTGGTGGATTGGTTGGCTTAGCTGGGGCTGTACACACACACACAGTGCCATACATCTTCCATAAGCAGAGAGGCACACAGCACTGTCACCCATGATAAAGCTTAGCTACATACACACGACATTCCCCAAGGTATACTTAGCAAAGCAAACTGCACGCCTGCACACACACACTCCGTCATCACCAGAGAGGAATGGTGGAAGTAAACGATGATATCCCTCAGCAAAAGTAATCCATCACCACGGTGTAGGTGTCCTGAAATAAACGGTGATTTCCTGTGGTCTTGATGGTACAGTGTAGGTGTCCTGAAATAAACTGTGATTTCCTGTGGTCTTGATGGTACAGTGTAGGTGTCCTGAAATAAACTGGGATTTCCTGTGGTCTTGATGGTACAGTGTAGGTGTCCTGAAATAAACTGGGATTTCCTGTGGTCTTGATGGTACAGTGTAGGTGTCCTGAAATAAACTGGGATTTCCTGTGGTCTTGATGGTACAGTGTAGGTGTCCTGAAATAAACTGTGATTTCCTGTGGTCTTGATGGTACAGTGTAGGTGTCCTGAAATAAACTGTGATTTCCTGTGGTCTTGATGGTACAGTGTAGGTGTCCTGAAATAAACTGGGATTTCCTGTGGTCTTGATGGTACAGTGTAGGTGTCCTGAAATAAACTGGGATTTCCTGTGGTCTTGATGGTACAGTGTAGGTGTCCTGAAATAAACTGGGATTTCATGTGGTCTTGATGGTACAGTGTAGGTGTCCTGAAATAAACTGGGATTTCATGTGGTCTTGATGGTACAGTGTAGGTGTCCTGAAATAAACTGGGATTTCCTGTGGTCTTGATGGTACAGTGTAGGTGTCCTGCAATAAACTGTGATTTCTTGTGGTCTTGATGGTACAGTGTAGGTGTCCTGCAATAAACTGGGATTTCCTGTGGTCTTGATGGTACAGTGTAGGTGTCCTGAAATAAACTGTGATTTCCTGTGGTCTTGATGGTACAGTGTAGGTGTCCTGAAATAAACTGGGATTTCCTGTGGTCTTGATGCTACAGTGTAGGTGTAGTCTACCAAACTGTCTGAGATGTTCTGCACTCCAGTGGAGATAAGGAAAATAACATGACGGCTGGAAAAGCGGCCTGGCTCTCATAACACACTAATACACTCCTACAAAAGAAAGAAATGTTTAGCCATCTCTGCACTCTCCAGTAAGCCAGCCATACACACAGAGAAACACACACACACATACACACACATACCACATGCAAACACACACACACACAAAGCCCTTTGTTTAACTGAAGGCTAGAGCTGTAGGGCGATATGATTGAGCCATAATCTATTTGACAAAAGGAGGCTAACTTACTGTATGACCTCAAGTTGCATAATACTGTCATTATCCTATCAGAAAGAGCCTGGTTGAACTCTGTCTGTACTCACACACACACACACACACACACAATTTGATTGATTGTGGGAGCACACAATTCAGTCCCATTCAAAATCCTATTTCCCTAACCCCTAAACCAAACCATAACCTTAACCCCAAAACCTAACCTTAACTCTAACCCTAACCTTAACCCCAAAACCTAACCTTTACCCTAAACCTAACCCTAGCTCCAAACCAATGTTCCCTCTAATTTTGTTCGGCACTGAGCAAATTTCAGGTCTGCTGAGCGCAAACTTGAACGCTGTGAAAATTCTGTGCAAAAACTTTACTGTGAACACTGAGGCTGTACCCGCTTTAAGTTCTAGTTTTAACAGTGGCCAAGTAGGCTACTGTGGCTATGTGGTCATAATGTAGGCCTACCAGAGTGACCACCATAACAAATATATGGCGAAAATGCATCCCATAACATTTTCACATGGAAATAGCTGTTATATCATTCAGCCTACAGCAGCCAATGTGTGGTATTCAATGTAGGCCTAAATGGAAAAAAACATGTAGGGGTTGACAATAACCTGTTTATCCACTTGTCCTTCAGACAAGGAGGTGACTGAAAATGTTGTTGTTTGATGCAAGACACCACTTATAAATGCATTATTATTCTCATAGCATTATTACAGAGAATCAGACAAATTATGCTATGCTCTGCCTATTGGCTACTTAGTTTATTCAAAGCTATCTCAAAATACAACACTGCCCCTTTAAGACATTAAAAAAAGCTCTTTACCTGACTTGCTTTTCAAAGATGTCTAAAAATGCACACGTTTTGTGCACTTGTAGGAAGCAACCACTCCCTCATTGCTGACTAGAAATTAGCTATAACTGGCCTAATAACTCACAAAGAATATGAACAAATGTACACGCATGGCTACATGCAGCTCTTTGATCTAAAAGCAATTGCATCTACTCACGACCACTCATGCTGTAGACACAGTCCAGTTCAAAGTGAATGGCACAGATCTATATATGTCAATGGTCTATTTGCATATATGGATACTGATACTCTGATTGGTTATTGTCTAAGTATAGTATGGGCCTGAGTCGTGCCTGTCAATGCAATAGAAAGAATCCTACAATTTTTTTTCCGTTTACTATTCTTTTGGGGACTTCTGGTCCCCACAAGTATAGTTAAACACGTCCACACAGCACACATACACATGTATGCACAAACACACATACACACGCACACACACGATATTCCCCCAGAGAAGCAATCCTTTAAATCACTGTGTACGTATCTCTTTAACACGAATCTTCATGTTAATTTAACTCATATCTCTATCGCTTTATCCGTCTCTCCCATTATCTGTCTCTCTCTCTCTCTCTCTCTCTCTCTCTCTCTCTCTCTCTCTCTCTCTCTCTCTCTCTCTCTCTCTCTCTCTACTCATTAATGCTAAAACAGCTGCTGCATCATCTGTTTATACTGTTGTGAGCGGTGGAATGCAGAAATGGAGATCTCATACACAAATAGATTAGCATCTAGGGGTGTGAACGTTTAAACGTTATTACATTTCAACGAAATTGGGATCGTTAAGAAAAAATCCCTAGCCAGAAATAATGTTTTTTTTTTTTTTTCACAAAATTTTTATCACAGTGCAGTTATCAGAAAACATATTCTTTCCCGTGTTACTGCCTAACTAGACCATAGGCTATAAAGGCCTGGGGAAAGTTTTGTAATTGAAATAAGACCACAGAGGAAAAGGCGAACTTTAGGATACTTTGGTGAATTTGCAAGGTATGCAAGACAAGACATTGAGAGATACAGATTACCAAGACATATGAACACATTGCTTTCTACCGGCCCCCTCCTCTCTCTCCCTCGTGCTGGCTCGCTTGCTCTTTCTCTTTGCTAATGATGCGAGTGTGTGTTCAGTTTTCGGTCTGATGATATGCCCTGCTTTACTGAAGTTGCAAGACATTGCAAGCCAATACATTTGAGATGCAGCATTCCATTGCGAGATACAGCTTTTGATTACCGACAGATAGGCCTAGTGCACGGCTCTGACTCTGTCTGCCTGGTGGCCGACCTGCCTATTCTGTGACCCTCCCCTCTCTCGCCGTCCCTCGATAGCTCGCTATGAAAGATGTGAGTGTTCGTTTTCTTGAAAGTACGGAAAGTAATCAGTCTCCTCCGCTCCAAAAATACTGAATCCTAGGAGTCAAGGAACCGATTCCTAGCGGAATCAAATCTTGATACTCAGAAATGGAAGTCGACACCGGTAGCCGACGAGCAAGGAATCAAGGAATAAATTATTTTGGAGTCATCTCTCCACCACTATGTCATTGTCGTTAACAGTTGGAAAAATGGCAGAGAAAGGCAAGCGACAGCAGCGAAGTCCTGTATGCCAATACTTTGAGAAGTTAAATGAGAAGGTGGTGAAATGCAAAATGAGGTGGAATTTCAGTATCGCTGGCAGCAGAGCAGCTGCATTGTGAATTCACGTGGAAGTCTATGAATTTTTTCTTATAGCATGTCAAATTCCTAGTAGCATCTACACATAAAGACACTGCTAAACACACACTCACAAGTCTACAAGCTAAAATTACAGTATTCATGAACACACGCGCACACACACCTACTCCCGCCTGCTCAACGGCTTCATATATGAGACACACTACAACGCCCTGGGGAATATAGAAGAATATATATGAGGCTATATGAGGCTACATGGATGGCTGCTCTACTCTACTCACATGTGAGTGTGTGTGGGAGGTGGGTATGTGTTTGGGGTGTGTGTGCGCGTGTGTGCGTGCGTATGCGCGTGTTTTGTGTGAGGTGGGTATCTGTCTGGCGTGTGTGTGCGCGTGTGTGCGTGCGTATGCGCATGTTTTTTGTGTGTGTGTGTGAGAGTTGACAAATATGAAAACGGCCTTAACGTTTTTCAGACGGTGAGGTGGTATTCTGTAGCAGTAAAGTAGACATCAACATAGCATGTGAGATATGAATGCATGGCGGGTGGGAGGAATATACGGTCTGAAAAAAAAAGACTGTCTACCTCCAGCCCTGCTGATACAGTATATTCTGCAAGTAACATACCTACTGTACAAAGTGGCTGATGAAACACCTTGAAATACACAGAATACTTACGTACCACCCACACAATTCAAGATGTACAGTATTCATCTGGGTCAAGCTTTAAGCATACTGCACACATGAAGGGATAAAGGTATCGACCTAAATCCAATAGGTAATCGGGACCAAGACCTGAACACTGACCTAATGCCTGGGCTTTATTTCAGTGGGAAAAGGCAGTCTTGAATTGTGCAGTTGACCTAGGCTACACTTGCTAAAGGCCAGCGATGGCTGTGGGCTGAGTGTGTTATGGTCAGTCATTAGTAGAACTGCTCTCGCTACACTGGTCAGTCATCACACACTCATTTAGTCTCTGTCACTGCTGGATGGGTGACTCACCTTAGGACACACACACACACACAAACACACACACACACACTGAAATGTATGACACACTCACATCATGTTTGTATCCCTCTCAACCACTCCAATCTCCACAATTGTGTATCTCACTCCATATACTCCTTCTCTTCCTCTCTCTCCCGCTTTCTCTCTACCCCTCTTCCCACCTCTGTCTCATTATCTCTCTCTCTACACCCCTCCTCCCTCTCTCTCTCTCTCTCTCTCTCTCTCTCTCTCTCTCTCTCTCTCTCTCTCTCTCTCTCTCTCTCTCTCTCTCTACCCACTCTCTTTCTACCCCATCTCTATCCCCCTCTCTCGTCCCCTCTCTCCCTCCCCCCTCTCTCTGATCTGTCATGCCAGTAGAAAGGCTGTCAGCTCAGTGAGCCATCTAGCAAAGCTTTGTCTCCACAAGTCAACATCTCATAACCTCTATGGGTCCCATTAGCACCTTCTCTCTCTTTCTCTTCTCTAGCTTCTGCTTCTTATTCTGATTACACAACACAAATTCTGCAATAGCATTCCGGCCTCGTATGACTGCATTTTTCTGTGACAAGAAACGTGTCAGATAATACAATCAACCACTTAAAATCCTCTTAACTCTTTTCCTGCGATATTTGTGGTATGTGTTTCTCAGATGATAGGCAGACCGGAAGTTACGAATGTAACTATGGTTCTACTTCATACCTTTCAGACCGTCAGCGCGTTTGAAAGTCTGAATTATGCCCCTATAATAACAACAAAGTCACGCCGGTGACGTGGCAGCGTGGGAGGACGTTCCTCCGAGGTTCATAAAAAACGGACGACAGACCACGCACCGTTTCAGAGAATCCTCTCGCCCAAATGATTCAGAGTGACAGGAAAGCACTGACGGTCTTCCAGGTATTCGTAGAACCATAGTTCCATTCGTAACTTCCGTTCTACTTCATACCTTTCAGACAGTCAGTACGGTTGAAAGTATGGATGACTCATACCAACAAGGTCACGAGGAATAGCACTACTAACCTCTGATTAATGCACCAGTGCCACTGGAAAGAATGACAGAGCCCATGGTGTGGCAGGATGCGACGTTGACCTTGTAAAATCTTGAGAATGATCAGTAGAGGGTCGGGCTCTTCAGAGTCCACACCCATAGCTGCAGTTGGTCTGGGCTGGGATGCCATATCCTGGCTTCCAACTGTGAGAGCAGATCCTGTCTGTGAGGGAGCTGACATGGTTCTCCCTCCAGATGACTGAGGAGCCTCGATAACGAGCACAGCAGTGGAGGATATCTTGACAAGGTTAGCACGGGAGTACGGTGTCCAACACAAACACTAGTTGGTGGGCTAAGTCAGCACAAGACAAGGAAGCCCGATATCCTCTGATAAAAAGGATAGGTAGGGGAGAGCTGTCACATAGCTTCGGAGGGGCAAATTTCGCACTCTGACCCACAGGTCACAGGCTGTTGGTGAGACTGACAGTACACACAACTCACACAGAATTTAGCTACCCTACCGGGACCTGGGAAGATTCAAACCGAAAAACGGGAGCCGCGGAGCAGACAACTTGCACGATACACTAAGCCAACTTTGCGAGAAAAAATAAGAGAGTGCGTGGTCTGACGTCCGGTTTTCTATGAGCCGTGGGGGCACGTCCTCCCATGCTGTCACGTCCTCCCACGCTGTCACGTCACCAGCTTGACTTTGATGTTACTATTACTCGAACTGCGAGGAGCAAGAGGGACATAATCCATACTTCCAACCGTACTGGCGGTCTGAAAGGTATGAAGTAGAACCAATGCTGGTGTGACTACAAAGTGTAAGGCCAGGAGGGTTCAGGAGCTAGGTTGTGATGAGTTCATGGGGGCCCGGATAATAATATGGCTAGGTTCCCTCTCTGAGTTCCTGGTTTCTCTCTCCCTGAATTCTCTCACTCTCTTCCTCCCTCTCTCTCTCTCAGGGTTCCCCGTCTACTCTCCTCTACTGTACTGTGGGGTGTGAGGCGAGATGGCCTGCATCTCCCTGACAGAAATACAGATAGCTTTACACAGCGAGCAGAGCGTGAAACCGCTACACACACTTCACTGAGTAAACCCAGAGAGGCATACACACTTCACTGAGCTAGCCCTAAGCCACGGGGACATACCCCATCACTGGGTGGATGGAGAGCGAGAAAGGAGAGAAAGAGAGGGAGAGAAATAGGCCGTAACAAAGAGGGGAGGGAGGGAGGGAGGGAGGGAGGGAGGGAGGAGGGAGGGAGGGAGGGAGGGAGGGAGGGAGGGAGGGAGGGGAGGGAGGGAGGGAGGGAGGGAGGGAGGGAGGGAGGGAGAGAGAGAGAGAGGGAGAATAAACCTGGAAGAGAAGAGAAGCTCCTGATTTTTTTTTTACTGTCACCATGACAACCCTGGAAGGTGGGAGCTAGCATACCAGAAGGATGGAAAAACCTGTGGAGTGAAAGGAAAAAAGAGAGGGGGAAAGGAAAGAGAGAGAGATATTGTAATGTATCTGTGCTCAGGTGGGCCCCAACAGCCACACCCATAGGTCAAGAGGTCAAGGCTAAATTTGATCTCAACAAGGCTGATGTTCCCAAGCTATCACCTTAGTAACCCCCACCCCCACTCCATTATAACTTTACACCCTTATATCAGCTAAACCCAGGGGAGAGAGAGGGAAAGAGGGAGAGATAACAAGAGACAGGAAGACTGCCCTACAAAGACAAAACACAGTAACTACGAATTTATAAAAAAACCTTTGATCTGTTGTAATAGGCAAGTATATTATCTGATTGTGGTTTTTCGTTTCCTGACACTAGAACAAGCCAGTTGATCAGAACATATCGTGGAGTATCAGAAATTGCTGTCAGTCTAGACATAAAAAAAGTCCGATTTTGCAGTACAGAAAAACATAATTACTGCATTTTGCATTTGTAGGGCAGAAGATAGAGAGGAGAATACAGAGAGAGAGGAAGATTGTGCATATTCTAATTGTCTTGTGTTAGAAGAGACCAGGGTTATAAAGGGACATGAGGGAGAGGGAGGGGGAGGAAGGGGGAGTAACGCTTTTAAAAAAAAAGCACCATATTGCAAATCCCAGAGTCGATGCCAAAGCACCCAGCTCTACTTCTCTCTGACTTGCCCATTCTCACCATCCCTCCCTCTCTCTCACTCCCCTTCTCTCTATCCCTCCATCCCTCTCACTCCCCTTCTCTCTATCCCTCCATCCCTCTCAGTAACTTGGGTTCTAATGGGGGCACATTTATATATTTCTATCCCTTCCCATCTACATTTCCCTCTCCATCTCCATCCCTCCATCTCTCCATCCCTCTCCAGATCACCTCAGGGTTAGAATGTATTGAATAATTCAGAAGATTGTCTGATTTATAAGAGTGCTTACAGTATTTCCCAGACATCTCTGTCTCAGTCTAACTAACGACTCATTATGGCTACAGACTGTACGACAGTCTATATGTTCTGTTCATTATGGCTAAAGTATGACAAGGAAGGGGGGACATCTCACATGACACCCCTACACCCTATAGGTCATTATCAATAAAAACGTCACAATACAGTGTAGAGCATTTGAGTTGGGCCAAGGAGACCCCCATTGACAACTACGTGCCGTTTTCAAGGGATTACTAAATAAATATTTGGTTTTAATATCATCATCTCTTGAAGAGCATAGTCAGAACTACACATTTCTGATTATTCCATATGTAGCTCTATCATCAGAGTTATACAGCAAGTAACTGCCTGATTTTCATGATCAGTAAACATCAAGTCATCATGTATTTTCAGATACGTGAGGATAGTCTATCCATTTGGCATGTAGCTGGCTAGCCAGCTAAGCAAACAACCTGTGCCATTTAGCTTGCTTCATCAGAGATGAGGCTTTTGGAAAGAGAAATTCCTCGTCCTGGTATGGTAAAGTTCTCAGTCGGACTACAGTCATCACCACTGTAGACGGAAAGCGAATATAGCCATCTACCGGTAGTTTATCCCCTTAAAGCTAGCTTGTTAACTTACCATATTGACATAATCTGTTATTAACTAGCTAGCCAATTTGACGTGGTTCATCAATCAATGTAGCCTATTATGTATGTCAGCAGCAATCGTGATTAAACACTCTTAAAAGCAATGTTGAAAAGGGGATATGATCATGTCAGCTAACATCGCTAGGTAGGCCTATGTTGGTTTGGTTCCCATCTCCTTAACTACTTACCACTATGATTAGCCAACTGTACAAAGTTTCTACCGGTAGCTTGCAAAGTAAACATGATCAACTACCAGTACATCGGCAAATGGACCTTTCTGCTGCTTGACAGGCAGAGCCCACAAAGGATGGGAAATGAACCTAAACCCCTCATCCTTGTCAGGTATAGTTCACTTTAATTTTATATCAATTTTAAATTACTGACTACGCTCTTCAAGAGGTGATGATATTACAACCAAACAGTTAACATTTATTTAACAATCCCTTGAAAACGGCACGCAGTTGTCAATGATTTTAGCAGAGCTGGGGGTCTCCTTGCCTCCAGCGGGCAAATTGAACACTGAACCTTATTGTGACGTTTCATTGATAACGACCTATAGAGTACACTACCTTTGACCAGAGACACATAGCGTTACATCTCAAATAACCTCACATGACTTACTAACACGTCTGTTTACATTTTAAAGCAGATGTTTTTGTAGCATTTATATGGACTATTATTGGGCTTGAGCTGTTTATAGTGTAATATATCAGTACTACACCCATCCTTGACCCTTACCTGTCTGTCAGTGGGGTTAGGGTTATGGATGTGTCCCTGAAGTCGTGGGCTTAGTGTGTTACAAGGCTAGGGGTCAAAGGTTACTATATCATGTTTAATATAAAGGAAAACGCCGCACACTGCTGCTCATGCTCCCAGGTGATTTTATTATAATAACGTTTCGACCCTTCAGTCACATGCCTGATGAGCATGAGCAGCAGTGTGCAGCGTTTTTATTGATCTTTTTCATGGATTCACCTACAACTCCAGCACCTGCAAAAAGTACCTGGATGTGCGTTTGTTGTTCTGCTTTTGTACTATATCTTGTTTAAGTGTAGAGAGAGTAGAGAGAGTAGAGAGAGTAGAGAGCGTAGAGAGCGTAGAGAGAGTAGAGGCGTGGGGAGTAGAGGCGTGGGGCGTGGGAGAGTAGAGAGCATAGAGAGAGTAGAGAGAGTAGAGGCGTGAGGGAGGTAGAGAGTAGAGAGCGTGGAGAGTGAGAGAGGTGAGAGGCGTGGGAGAGTAGAGAGAGTAGAGGCTTGGGAGAGTGGGGGTGGAGAGAGTAGAGGCGTGGGAGAGTGGGGCGTGAGAGAGTAGGGGGTAGGGAGAGCAGAGAGAGTAGAGGCGTGGGAGAGGAGAGAGTGAGAGGCAGAGAGAGTAGGGAGAGGAGAGAGAGTAGAGAGCAGAGAGTAGAGGCGTGGGAGAGTAGAGAGTGTAGAGAGAGGAGAGAGAGTAGAGAGCAGAGAGAGTAGAGAGCGTAGAGAGAGTAGAGAGCGTAGAGAGAGGAGAGAGAGTAGAGAGCAGAGAGAGTAGAGAGCGTAGAGAGCTTAGAGAGAGTAGAGGGTAGAGAGAGTAGAGAGCGTAGAGAGAGTAGAGAGCGTAGAGAGAGTAGAGGGTAGAGAGAGTAGAGAGCGTAGAGAGAGTAGAGAGCGTAGAGAGAGGAGAGAGAGTAGAGAGCAGAGAGAGTAGAGAGGGTAGAGAGCGTAGAGAGTGGGTCTGTGGAGTTTTTTGAACATCAAGGTAGACACACAGTGAATTAGGATTTTTTTTTCAACATTGTGATTGGCCAAAGTGGTCAAGCCTCCGACGGGCCTCCGCACTGTAGAAACATAGCCAATAGTTCTTCATCATTCTCGCCACCGCCAGAGAGAAGACAGGGAAGAAACCACCACTTACAGTGCCTTCAGAAAGTTTTCACACCCCTTGACTTTTTCCACATTTTGTTGTTACAGCCTGAATTAAAACATTTAGATTTTTTTAAGTCACTGGCCCACACACAATACCCCATAATGTCAAAGTGGAATTATGTTTTTATTTTTTTATTTTTTTACATATGTATAAAGAATGAAAAGCTGAAATGTCTTGAGTCAATAAGTATTCAACCCCTTTGTTATGGCAAGGCTAAATAAGTTCAGGAGTAAACATTTGCTTAACAAATCACATAATAAGTAGAGCTCTGGAACAGGATTGTTTTGAGGCACAGATCTGGGGAAGGGTAATGCATTTTTTTTTGCAACATTGAAGGTCCCAAAGAAAATAGTGGCCTCCATCAAACTTCTTCCATTTAAGAATGATGAGGGCAACTGTGTTGTTGGGGACCTTCAATGTTGCAAAAAGATCTGTGCCTCGAAACAATCCTGTTCCGGAGCTCTACGGACAATTCCTTCAACCTCATGGCTTGGTTTTTGTTCTAATATGCACTGTCAACTGTGGGACCTTTTATGGACAGGTGTGTGCCTTTCCAAATCATGTCCAATCAATTGAATTTACCACAGGTGGACTCCAATAAAGTTGCAGAAAAATCTCAAGGATGATCAATGGAAACAGAATGCACCTGAGCTCAATTTCGAGTCTCATAGCAAAGGGTCTGAATACTTATGTAAATAAGGTATGTGTTTTTTTTTATTTAAAAAATGTGCCAAAAATGTGTAAAACTGTTTTTTCGCTTTGTCATTATGGTGTATTGTGTGTAGATTGCTGAGAGAAAATGTTAGAATAACGCTGTAATGTAACAAGATGTGGAAAAAGTCAAAGGGTCTGAATATTTTCCGAATGCACTGTAGCTATAGCGTATTGATGTGAATCACTGTCTCATTTAGCTATTTGCGCCTTACAGATTGATGTTGTTGTGGATGGCTGTTCAAATGTATATGTGTATTTTAACCCAATAATGGTTGAATTGAAGAGGTTTAAGCTGCCTATCAATCACTGTTTTTGCGACCAGTAGAAAGCCTTATTGCTCAATCTAATTTGTGCTGATAAAAAACAAATCCATATGCTTAACAGACACATGTTCAAACTCACTTTTGATAGACTTAAACAGCTGCAAACTATTGAGATATTAAAGTGTCACCAACAAAAACGTAAACAATAGGCCTATAGCAAATGTAGCATATGTCAATAATTTTTCACATGTAAATAGCACTTTTCGGTTGTGCTCAAAACATGCCATTTCCTAAGAGCAGCAACTGGTAGCAATGAGCCCAGTCAGTCCTCCATGACAACAAAATCATAAACAACAGAGTAGGCTAATAAGTACTTAGATTTTGGGTTATCCTAAAGTAAAACAATTTGGCTAATCTATATTTCCAAGTCCTATTCTTGAAGATCAAGGGATATTAAATTAATTGGAATGACTGGACATCTGACAGACTTTGGTTTTTAATGTAAAGATATAGCCTATTCATATTGTTATCTGTAATAAAGTAGAAAGCAATGGGTTAGAAAAAGCCTACTTAACCCATAAAGTAAAATGCAACATCCATTTATGGCCAGCTATGTAAACTCTAACATTCATTTATCCTACAATAGATGTCATTCAATTGTTGAATTTTGTCTACTTCTAATGCCTTTTAGGGGGAGAGTAATCTAATCGGATTACGTTACTGAGTTTGGGTAATCCAAAAGTTCCGTTACTGATAACAATTTTGGACAGGTAACTAGTAACTACATTTAAAAAGTAACCTACCCAACCCTGCACACACTCACGTACAATACTGACTGACCCCTACAGATCCCTGCCTGTTCACCCCGCTACCATCCAGAAGGCGAGGTCAGTACAGGTGCATCAAAGCTGGGACCGAGAGACTGAAAAACAGCTTCTATCTCAAGGCCATCAGACTGTTAAACAGCCATCACATTGAGTGGCTGCTGCCAACATACTGACTTAAATCTCTAGCCACTTTAAATAATAGAAAATTGGATGTAACAAATGTATCACTAGCCACTTTAAACGATTTTGTATATAATGTTTACAAATACAAATATTTCAAATGTATACACTGTACTCTATACCATCTACTGCATCTTGCCTATGCCGGTCAGCCATCGCTCATCCATATATTTACATTATACATACTCGTATTCATTCCTTTACACTTGTGTGTATAAGGTAGATGTTGTGAAATTGTTAGATTACTTGTTAGATACTACTGCATGGTCGGAACTAGAAGCACAAGCATGTGACAAATACATTTGATTTATGATTTATTTATTTTATCCCTACGGAGTTCATGTTGAGTTTACATGTCCTCATGGTGAACATGGTTCCTCATGGTGAACATGGTGTCAAATTATACTGGCTCTGGAAGGCCTATTTTAATAATTCACACACACATCCCACTGGGCACAGACGTCAGTTCAACGTCTAGTTTTGATTTACATTTGGATGAGTTGACAACTAATGTGAATTCAAAGTGAAATCAATAAAAAAAATGTAGGTAAAAAATATGAAATGGCCTTACGTTGATGACTTTTTGCAAATCCAATTAGTTTTCCACATTGATTCAGTGTCATCACATTGATTTTTGGGGTTGGAATTGCTTGGAAACAATGTTGATTCAACCAGTTTTTGCCCAGTGGGACACATCCTCTCTCATTCTCTTTCTCAATATCCTCTGTCTCTACTTCACTCTCTCTCTGCTTCACTCTCTCTCCCACTCTCTCTCTCTCTTTGCTTACAGTTTCCCATTTACTGTACCTTCATGGTCTAGTCAGAAGTAGTTGACTTTTGTACCGCAACTTCCTTATTAGAGTATTGACCAATCAGTTGCTCTGATGAGCCAGAAGAGCCAATCAGAACGGATTCTTAGATTTCTATCAGGACAATTGGAGTTTAATTTGGACAAACTGTTCACTTTATCTCCTTTCTCAAATACCTCTTCTTTCCCTCCTTGCAAGCCTACATTTCTGATGTTCTTTTTCACGCTTGGGTGAGTTGTTCTCCAGTCATTTTTTTTCATGGGGGACAGAAATGGTCAAGCAGATGAAATTTCTTGCATGATTACGTTTGTCAAACTTTCTCAATCTCTCAGCTGGACCATCATTAAAGCAATTCATTTTTGGACTTGGTGTTGAGAGAAGAGGAGAGTGGGAAGGGAGCTGACAGAGAAGGAAAGAGGGAGAGGACGGATAGAGTAGTGCGAGTGGAGAAGATAGAGAATAGCCCAGCCTCCTTCTCTATCCCCAACTCATCCACTCCATAACTACAACTCATCTAATGACTGTTCATTAAAAAAGATAGTAAAACCCAAATAAAGCCACATCTGCATTTCTGCTTGTATTGACTGACAATTACCTGTTTTTATTATTCTATCCCGCTGTTAAACACGGTCCCCTGTCGTCTCATTTTAGGGGGATGGTTTTGAAGTGCACTCATCATAAATTCAATTAAAAAGCAGCACGTCTGCAGATAAAGACACGGCCCACTCCTCAGACCGCCCGCAGACAGAGAGGAGTGTGTGTGTGTGTGTGTGTGTGTGTGTGTGTGTGTGTGTGTGTGTGTGTGTGTGTGTGTGTGTGTGTGTGTGTGTGTGTGTGTGTGTGTGTGTGTGTGTGTGTGTGTGTGTGTGTGTGTGTGTGTGTGTGTGTGTGTGTGTGTGTGTGTGTGTGTGTGTGTGTATGCATGAGTGTGTGTGTGTCTAGTTGAGACAAATAAAACATGTGAAGACCTTTGATGAAGACTTTTGATGTGAAAAGTGATATATAAAGAAAATTCATGGTATACCCTTCACTACTA
This sequence comes from Brachymystax lenok tsinlingensis, assembly GCA_030435695.1. Taxonomy (NCBI): domain Eukaryota; kingdom Metazoa; phylum Chordata; class Actinopteri; order Salmoniformes; family Salmonidae; genus Brachymystax; species Brachymystax lenok. The sequence continues at coordinate 27,201,751 of CM059804.1, forward strand.
TTTCACAGTCTACCCCAGTAGAATGGAAAGCACTGGGGAGATAGTTAAGTGTAACACATGGTGGGTCTGGGAGGGGACCTATTTTAGTGTAACACGTGGTGGGTTTTGTGAGGGGAGGGACTATTTGAGTGTAACACACGGTGGGTCTAGGAGGGAAACTATTTGAGTGTAACACATGGTGGGTTTTGTGAGGGGCCTTTCCACTATGTGCCACGTTAATTACTTTCAGCTGTCAACTTCCTCCAAAACAACTTATCTGATGCTACTTCACCCGCACAAGGAAAACACACACACAATACACACACACACAAATACACATATGCTTACACACACACAGTGCAACACACACTATCATACACACTATGCCAAAACTGCACACGCTAACAAACACACACACAAGCCAAAAGACACATGTCACAAACACATACACTACTAAAGACAACTTCAAAACAACTTCAAAACAGAAGGCAGAAGCATGACTATTCACTTCTTACTTCTAACGAACATAAGAGACATTGTGAAGAAAAACACAACCAAATCTCTAGTGTTCCAGAACTATGCCAGTGTGCCAGAGGAGCTGCCTTTATTTATTAATTTAATTTGTGTTGTTTTAAACAGGCGCTTGGCACAGCCCGCTAGTACACTTATGGAAACTAGGACCCAGTGAGGGAGGACCAACCAAGCAGCTCTCAGTAAATTAAAAGCAGACTTCTCCTTCTCTCTCGCTGAGTTTTTTTTTCTTTTTGTCGAGGGAGGAAGAGAGACAGAGAGACAGAGAGAGAGAGAGAGAGAGAGAAAGAGAGAGAGAGAGGGAGAGAGAAAGAGAGAGAGAGGGAGAGAGTCTGTAACTGGTTTTGTAGCCACATCTTGTAGGAAATCCTGAACAGAAAATGTTAACGAGAAACACGAACCGAGCACCGAGGCTCCCCTCCCTACACTGTGTGTCGGCAACACACACAAACGCACACACACACAAAGATACCCAAGTACACACATAGGCCTTCATTGTAAATAAGAATTTGTTCTTAACTGACTTGCCTAGTTAAATGAAGGTTAAATAAAAAATGTAAAAACATACACATAAATAACCTCCCACACATTCTCTCTCTCTCTCTCTCTCTCTCTCTCTCTCTCTCTCTCTCTCTCTCTCTCTCTCTCTCTCTCTCTCACACACACACACACACACAAACAACCCCCCCTATGCGTACACACACCCATACAGACCCCCACCCCCTTAGAAACCTCTAGAAATCAGACAGGGTTTCCCTGTGTGTCTACAACACCAGACTGGAAAGCACAGAGAACAGTCTCCACCATAGTATTGTAGTACAGGCAGAACTATCGAGAAACCGTCTCTTACTGATCAAAATACAACAAGACAGCTAGCTAGCAGATGAGATCTACCTTCTAAGAGATGCATATCAAATGCAAATCAACCCACCCATCAAAGCCCCTGGTATACATGGAAGAGAAGAGGGCTACAGTATATATTAACCGGCGTAATCATCACCCTCATGCTCACACAAATGCTTTAATCTGATTCTAGGTATGGCCTTACAAACAAAAAAACACATGAAAAATCAGTTGAAAAGAACAGCTGATAAAACGTGGTTTTCTCATGCGTGAAAGTAAAAAAAGAAAAGAAAAAAAAGTCAAACGTGGTTTTCGGACACAAGTTTCAAATCACATGGGAAAAACAAACATGTGGTTTCCTAACATTTCACATGTGATATTATTGACGGGTTAGCTGGCAACGTCACAAAAACGATGTGCACGGTTCAATGGGGCAGAAGTCTGTCTGGTGTTGTGATTCTGGATGGCCAGATAGCTAGCAACAATGACAAGAAGCTGCCATGTGTGGAATCGTAGGTGGCTTGTTTCAGCTAGTTTTGTCTTGTTCTTGATACCATGCCTTGTTTTGAGGTGTTTTCACTGATGTCACTAATATGGCAAACATTTGCTAGCTAGCTAACCAACAATTGTAACGATGTATTTGAGATGTAAAAAAAAGTGCTCATTGTACAAATGTATTTATGTTTTCAATAAACACTGGCGATTAAATACAGTTTACATGTTGTCAACAGTCCAAGCCAGCCCCGTCTGGTTTGCCCCGTAGTTGTCAAGCATCAGTTTTGTTGCTAAACAACCAACCGGTCTATACATTTCACACGTGCTTTTGTAACTGGTGAGAATAGAACCCGGGAGACGGCAACATCTTGACCATTCGACCAAAAGGGCCAACACAAATTTTCAAGTCGCAGGCCTCATCAAGTGACCATGAGCAACCATGACCGACTCATGACCGACTCATGTTCGCTGCCTGTGCATTTTCAAATGTTTATGTCAACTTGGGCTGTCAAACGAATTTGTTCAAATTAAGCATTCATTTAAAAAAAAAAAAATTATACAATAATTTTTACATCTTGATTTCCTCCAAAGTAACGGTTAGCAAAATCAGGTAAATTGGTAAACACACTTTCTTTAACCTCAAAGTCAACTTGTTTTGACATCGCATTGTTGTTTTATGCTGTATAGATGATGTATTTGGAGTATTTTGAAGACTTTCAGACAATGTGATTTAAAAAGAACGGTGCAATAACATTGTTAAACATTTTTCGTTACCTGATTTAAATCTGACAGCACTCATTTACTTCTTGTTAAACAGGTTAAATAAGGAGATACAGAGCGCTAGCTTCTCTGTTCTTTTCACTGGGCTTCTTCCAATGATCCCTCACCAACGAGAGATGTGTGTGCCTGCAGCAGTAACACTCAGAAATAATCAAATAATATGAATTAATACATTATTCTTTTTAAATAACTTGAATTATTATACTCAGGTAGGTTAAGTTACCTTTTTCCAGAATGGCATTACAGAATTTGCAATTCCGTATGTGGAAACATTGCTACTGTAACATGTTAACACCACCTTTTCTGTGAGGAACCACCACCCCCTGTGAACTGCAATTGCCCATTTCAAAGTTCGATTTTCATATGTGAATGTTTCTTACATGTGAAACTGCAAATTTGATTTTCACATGTGACATTTTTTAACATGTGAAACAACAAAAAACATGTAAAAAGGTGGTGTTAACATGTGAAATTTAAGCTCAACAATTGAAAACAGCTATTTCACATGTGAAAATGCTATTTAACATGTCAAAAAGGGGGTTTCACATGTGAAACTACAAATTTGACATATTTTTGTAAGGGTGTCGATACCATCCACACCCAAGCACGCATGTTCACACCCACACAAGCATGCACACACACACATCCTCAAGGGAGAATAGGTGTAATGACTGGGAAACTGTAAATGTCACAGCCATTTGAGCTAGTGCTGAATCCTAGGGTGTGTGGGTGTATTTGTGTGTGTGTGTGTGTGTGTGTGTGTGTGTGTGTGTGTGTGTGTGTGTGTGTGTGTGTGTGTGTGTGTGTGTGTGTGTGTGTGTGTGTGTGTGTGTGTGTGTGTGTGTGTGTGTGTGTGTGTGTGTGTGTGTGTGTGTGTTGTCGTGTCAGAGACATGAACAAAAATGTATCCGGTAAAGGGCAATGAAGTGAGGCAAAGTCATTACAGTGGACACAAACACACACACACGTACACATACACAGACGGTAACATACATAAACACACACGCTCAGATATAAAAAGTCACATCGATACACAGATACACAGCACACACACACACACACACACACACACACACAGAGTCATGGCAGACGTGAATGAGCAGTAAATAAAGGGGTCTTCTTGCTGGAGGACATTTCTTAATGACAGTACACCACAGGGGACTGGAGAGAAGAGGAGGCGACAGGAATAGTGACACACGCACTCACATTCACACAAAAATATGGGGACACTCCACTGCTCAGACACAACCAGTTTATTATTGATGCAGCTCTTTAGACACTAAACATAGAGGGATAAGCATTGGCTGCAGCACACTTTCACACACACACAGAAGCCACAAACACAGAGCACCTGTGATTGAGAACCAGAGGAACCCTAGACTGAGAGGGCAGTGAGAGGGCTCTGGCTGGCGCACACACATATACTGGACAGCGAGGCCAGAAAGATCATGACTCTTACATAAGCCTTCCCCCAGAAGTATTTATATCACTCGTTGGTTATCTATAATAAGAAATATCTCTCTTTCTCATCCCTTCCTCTATTCTTCCCAGACAGGTGCGGGAACTCTGATTAGAGCCCCGATGACAGAAGGAGTCGGAAGGGAGGGGTGAGAAGAGAGAGGAAGGGGGCGAGGAAAGGGATAGAGGGGTGTGAAGAAGAGGGAGGGCAAAGAAGGGGCGAGAAGGGGAAAGAGAGAGAGAGAGAAAGAGAGAGGGAAGGGGTGAGAAAGAGAGAGAGGGGGGACTGCATGTGCGTGCCAGTCAGCGAACGTACGCGTGTGTGGGTGTGTGTGTGCGTGTGTATGCGTATGTGTGTGTGTGTGCGGTAGTTAGATAAGGCCAGTGGTCAGTCTGGTGTATGTCACTGCCACCTGAGTCCCAGTCAGACACATGGCCTAAAAAGGGGATTTCTGTCAGACCTGGCATCCCATAGCACCACACATACACACACAGGTGTGGTTCCTTAATGAGGCAATTAACATCCCATCATGCTTAGGGTAATGTATAAAAATGCTGGGCAGGCCATTATTTTGGCTACCCTGGTCATGCCTGCATAGGATGACAATTCCCCCATCCACAGGGCACAAGTGGTCACTGAATGGTTTGATGAGCATGAAAACTATGTAAACCATATGTCATGGCCGTCTCAGTTACCATATCTCAATGCAATTAAACACTTATGAGAGATCCTGGAGCAGCGCCTGATACAATGTTTTTTACCACTATCAACAAAACACAACATTTTTGAATTTCTCGTGGAAGAATGGTGTCGCATCCCTCCAATAGAGTTCCAGACACTTGTAGAATCTATGCCAAGGTCCATTGAAGCTGTTCTGGCTCGTAGTGGCCCAACGCCCTATTAAGACAATTTATGTTGGTGTTTCCTTTATTTTGGCAGTTACCTGTACAGATGTCAGATCTTAATTTGACCTGTTTCGTCACAGGAGGAAAATAACCCTGCAGCAAGAGTATTTTAATATCTGAAAATAAATATTTAGAATCACCTCCAGGGGGCAGATTGAAGCGGTGTTTGTATACAATGCAGTACCCTGGTGCCCCCTGACAACGGTGAGTCAACATTTTTGCTTGCGACAACCAATCATATCGCCATCTGCAACCAAAAAGTAACCAAGAATTGCACTCGCTAACCAATCCGAGACGCCAGTGCAACCAAGAAGTAACCAAGAATTGACCAATGAGAACAGAGCTATGGTATTGGTCGGAACAAGAAGAGGAGCGTCCCTCCTCTCCGTCTCTAATGTTTTTTCTGAAATCAGAAGTTTTGTTGTCTGCTGTTTTGATTGGAATATCTTGCACAAGCAGGTAAGATCAGTGCATTAGGCTACATCAGTTAGTTAACAACTTAGCTAGCTACAGTATTTACAGTAAGTAGCTAGTTGCTTGTTTTGACAACTTGTCAAAATAGTTTGCCTCATCATCATCAAAATAGTCTTAACATCAGCCCCAATATTTCCATTCTAAGCTGAAATCAAAAAGTGTGATTTTATAGTAGGCCTATGTCACAGCCAGCTAGTAACAAACGTTACTGTAGCTAGTTAGTTGTTGATATTGAATAAAAATGCACTTGCTTATTTCATGTGTGTGTGTGTGTCTGTGTGTGTGTGTTGTACTAATGTGCTGAGCAAGTTGAGATGTTAGGTAAAGGTTAAGACACTTTTCATTTAATGTTCCATATGTACTGTACATCTGCTCACTGTGATTGCATTTTACATATTAACCTGATCATTACAAACGTTACGTCTTATTTCCACAGCAGACGTGAAGCGGCCCATCTTCCAAAAAAGTTGCTAGATTGGAGCCTTGTCCTGGAAGACACCAGCTTCTACAGATGCACCATTGAGAGCATCCTGTCTGGCTGCATCACCGCCTGGTGAGGCAGCTGCACTGCAAAGTCACCAAAGACTTCAGCCAAGGCCTGTTCTCTCCACTTCAGTCTGGCAGAGAGTACCAGAGCATCCACCACCAGGCCATGAAACTGTTGGAAAGCTATCCACCTGTACAACCTGCACCTTAAGAGACTGTTTCCACTGTGTATTGTTGTGAATTGTTAGATATTACTGCACTGTTGGAGCTAGAAACACAAGTATTTCGCTACACCCTCGATAACATCTGCTAAACATGTGTATGTGACAAATAACATTTGATTTGATTTGAATATTGCTTCCCTCCCTCTCCTTCTCCCAACCTGGGCTCAAACCAGGGATCCTCTGAACAGATCGACAACTTGTCACCCACCTGTCACTTGCGACCTATCGCTCCACACACACGCACACACACACACACATCACTGCTGTTATTATTTATTACATTTTATTTGTACTGCTCACTTTATCTACTTGTTGACAATGGCACATTCCATAGTACATACCGCTACTGCTATTTTTACTTCTACGTTTATAACTTTTCATATTTGTTTACCACTTGCCTTAGTGTTATTGTTGTTACTTTTAATATTTTACTAGACTGTTGACAAGTAGCTTGCAAGTAAGCATTTCATTGCACCGTTTACACCCGCTGTATCCTGTGTATATGAAGAATAAACTGTGATTTGATTTAATTTGATTCGATTTCTGACAGTAAGGATGCTTGCCATTTCAGGAGACACAGTTCTAAAAGAGAGCGCACCCGGGCTATGTCTCTGGATGAATTCAGCCAGGAGGACTGTACTGCTCAGAGGTTGCAACCCGGCCCATCTGGGCCTCTGTCTGTGACCTCCACACCTGTCCCTGGCTGGGCCTCTGTCCATCCTACACATACAGTACATCTATGCTCGGCTGTTCCTCAGTCAGCCCGTCCTCTGCTCCTCCTTATTCTGACGGAGCCAGCGATCAGTCTCTCTCCTTTTTCAGTTAATTATATAGAATTGTAATTATTTGTGTTAATTTGTTTGTCCCTCAGTGGTGTTTATTTAACTGTGTTACTATTTTTCAAGCTATTCAGCATCATTTTCATTGATGTATTAGTCAACAGTATCTTTCCCTTCCTCGATTCACTCCAGGCACAAAAGCCCTTAGCTGAATGCTTTCATTACATTGAGATCAATTAATGTCAGTCTTTGAAAGCTCCATTGTATAAACACGTGTGCTACTGTATGTGCACTGATTTCCAACAATTAGAGTATATTTGTCATTCTCACGTCTTCCAACAATTTTGTCTTAAATTACTTCCTTGATTTACAATCAAAACAACTTCGTCCTAACATTACGTTTTTGATGTAAAATTGATCTTAAATGTATCAATTAAGCCCTTTCTCTTAATTGGGAATAACCACATTTTACTCCTGTGGTGTTTTGGCTTAACACATGAACCCTTTTACAAGTTCGAATCCTGACAAGGGTGAGTGGTTTGACAAAAAGAGACTTGTTTTCATATTAAAAGGTTATGGATGACGATGACAGATTTATGGGGGAGAGGAGCAAGGATTGTGGGAAGAAGCCCGACGGTTTCCTACTGTCAAATCTTTACGGTAAGGAAAAGAAAGCAGAAATAAACAACGATTCCAGGCTAAATACAGCAGCCGTGTCGGGATTCGATGAAGGATAGGCGTCGGCAAGTATGTCGATTTTTTGTAGAAAATGCACCCAAATTCGCTACAATTAGTCATTCTTGGTTGCGCAACCTTGACTGATCAGCGATATCCTTGACGCTATATAGCGGACATGAGTCGGGCATGGTTGCTCATGGTCACGTGATGAGGTAGCCCCGCCTGTGAACTTCAAAAACAGTGTCTGCCCTCCGACCAAGCTAAAATGTCCTCTTGGTCTAAGACGTTGGTTGCTCCCATGCAAGACCTGGGTTCATTGTACCTTAAATAAACGCTCAAAAAAGACTTCTGTTAATTTAGATAGTCTATAGCAGGGGCCTCCAACCCTGTAGGGTTTCACAGCAACCCTAATCTATCATACCTGATTCAGTTAACTAGGTAAGTCAGTTTATTATTTACAATGACAGCCTACTCCAGCCAAACCCTAATGACACTGAGCCAATTGTGCACAGCACTATGGGACTCCCAATCACAACCTGGAATTGAACCAGGGTCTATAGTGACACCTCTAGCACTAAGATGCAGTGCCTTAGACCACTGTGCCACTCAGGAGCCCAGATTACCTGGTTGATAAGCTGAATCAAGTCAGTTAGAACTGGGGTTGGAGTGAAAACCTACAGGAGGGGAGCTCTCCAGGAACAGGGTTGGAGTGAAAACCTACAGGAGGGGAGCTCTCCAGGAACAGGGTTGGAGTGAAAACCTACAGGAGGGGAGCTCTCCAGGAACAGGGTTGGAGAGCCCTGGTCTATAGCCTAAATTAGGCCAACAAGTTAATTGCATTTATGTAAATGTTTTCAAGAAGTAAAACGAACAGTCTGATAATTTACACATCAAAGAAAAGTGTCCCAGCTCAACTCATCTTTGGATAGGCTTAAATGCATAAACATTATGACAGCTTTTATGAAATGAAATATTAAAGCCACACATTACAGGCTTTCAATCCACACCAAAGACCAGAATTAAAGTGACGAATTATACATAGCCTAACTATAAAACGTGGTGGAGCAGCCACACTGGAGGAGAGTTTATCATTCTACAGTAGGCTTACATTTGTCAATCAACTGAGCTGATCAACTCAGCCAGGGAAACACAGTATCCTTTTATCAGTTTTCACTCCTCTCATTATGTGACAATGGATAGGCTAATGGGTAGTTAGAATGTAGCCTATTGGAATATAATCAAATATGGGGCCTATTGCAACCATTGATGACACTACATTCTCACCAACTGATGGCCTAGATTCAATCAGATCAAGTGTTTAGCGTTAACAGGCGATAGAAGACACCTGCATATCTGATTTTTGGGGGGATGTTTTGGCGGTGTAACTGCGTTGGAGCTGTCAAATCGGTGAGCAGCTGCTCGTAGTCATTGTCACGAAGCCACACCCGTCCCACTCGCGTTAGACGTTCAGAACGAGAAAGTGGAGACTATACATAAATAATGACGCTCAAACTGAAAATCATTCAATGAAATAATGAGGATTTCTATGAGGTAATTTATGTGTAGATTACATCACACATTCCAGTGTTCGAACTTGTAAACAAGGCCGCATGGAAATTATCTTAATTCGACTCCGTGCAGCCAATGCCAATGTCCGGTTTAGGTATAACGCCAGGAGAAGCTTGTGGATTTGACAGTTCTTACGCAGTTCCACCTCCGACACCGCCAAAACAATCACTATGTCGGCTAAAGCGGATCTGATCTAATAGAGCCCGATGTCTCGTTAAACCATCAATACGTGCTAGATTTCCCACACAGCTGATCTTAATTGCAACCATTATTGGTCACCTAATTACGGCTCCCTAAAAGATGATGTCGGTGTTGCCTCAGTCCTGCTTGCAACCAAAGTCTTTCAAGATATCGAAGATAGTTTGTTTGCCCTCTGGTTGGTATTGTCAGCAGAACAACTTAATCATTTTTTAACAGACTAATGGCAATTTATCTACTTGACAAACCTTCCGTAAAATATAAATAGTTTACCACGGCAAATCAACTGTGGCATTTTACCCCACACTTTGTATGAACGGAAACTAATGTTGGTGTAGCATACTGTTATTATTTTATTTGTTTCCTGTTTATGTCACCCAAAAGTGTCTGGTATGGTCATTTCAGGGATAAAATATCCCTGGACTGTCCATATTTGAAATGTGTACCTAAATCACCTCAATCAGGGTAGAAGATATGCTCAGACAAAGAGTGAGGGAGGACAGGGAGAGGAGGAATAAAAAGAGCAGAAAGGAAGTATAAAACAGCTACCAGTCTGCCTGTTAGCTTGTTGTGAAATGGGTTAATATGACTATAGAGAGAAGGAGGGAGGGAGAAAAAAACAAGAGGGGCCCCTATTTAAAAGGAAATCAAAGAACAAATAGGTCTGACTACAATAAAGTAGGAGGGAAAGTATGGCTAAAGAGGGAAAGGAGAAGGGGAGGGATAAGAGAGAGTGAATGAAGGGGGAGCGAGAGAAATAAAGGAGAGAGGGGGGTTTAGGTATTAGGTAAGTCTGGGCACGCAGACAGAACTAAGCAAGGGAAGGTAACCAGATTCAGATGCCCAATACAAGTATAGCACGTTAAACCATACATACTGTACATCCTCCACTCCCTCTCCTCCTCCCTCACCCCCCTCTCTCCCTCTCCTCCTCCCTTTCCCCTGTCTCTTCATCGCCTCTCTTCTCCTTCCTCTCCTCCTTCTCCCTCTCTCCCCCCACCTTGCCCCCTCTCCTTCTCCTTCTCCTCCCTCTCCTCATACCCCTCTCATGCCATTCTGTGCATCCAAGCCCCCTCTCCTCTCCTACAATGGTTTAATGAGAAAAAGCTGGTAGGAAAATCCTGGCTAGAAGCCTACATAAACTAACAGCCATCTCACGACACAGGCAGCCCACAGAGAGAGAGAAGGAGGGAGGGGGAGAGAGAGAGAGGGAGCGAGGGATGTAGGGAGGGATGTAGGAAGGAGGGAGGGAGAATAGGGGAAAGATGGAGAAAGAGAGAGGTTAGGAGGGAGAATAGGGGAGAAACAAAAAGACAGCAGGGCTAGGAGAGGCAGTCGTGGGGGAGAGAGGGAAAGAGCAAGGGGTAAAAGGGAGAAAGGGAGAAAGAAAGAGCGAAGGGAGGGTTTGAAATCGAGGAATGAGGAATGCCCTCAGAGGGACACACAGAGAGGGTCAGACACACACAAGCACTGAGTGAGGGACAGACACACAAGCGTACTCGGGAAGGGACTGATGCAAACACCTCAGTAAAGGTATCTCTCTATGTTCTCTCTTTCTCCCTCTCTTTCCGTCTCTGTTTCACTCTAACATCATTTTACTTGCTACTTCTCCACTCTTCCTCTCTTGACATCCCCTCCGTCTCTCCCCTCCCTGGCTTTCTCCTTCTGTCCCTTTATCCTCCCTCTCCCTCCTCCCACTCTCCTTCTCCCCTCCCTGGCACCCTCACTCTGTCCCTCCTTCTCTCCCTCCCTCCCTCTCCTCCCTCACTCCCTCCCCTTCCCTCCCTCACATAATAGGGAGTCAGTCTGTGGTTTTAACTGGCTTCATGTTCATTTGTTAACTATGCCACTAGAGTCATGGGGGAAGAGCACTACACATGTCTGACAAGACAAATAAAGAAATACAACAACAAATACCGGCACACGCACATTCCCATACCCACCCAGAATAACACACACACATCCATACACAGACACACACACAGACACACACGCATTCACATATTAGACAAACATAGCCAAACAGTCACACCGTGTGCCTCACTTAAGTCAAAATGCAAAGAGACACATTTCTCATACACTGACAACACAAGGGCACAAACACACACACAACACACAGAAACACACACACAACACACACAAACACACACACAACACACACAAACACACACACAAAAATGCTGACAGGTCAGAGAAACTCTGTTATACAGTAACTCATACACTGTAGGATCCCCTGCCTGCTATAGAGAGTATTAGGGCTGGTACTGATGGAAGTATTACATATTGAACATGGTGTCATGAATATTGTCACTGCATGGGGGAGATATATAGGCTCATCAGTTAGAAGTTTATGGCGTTGCGTATCATCATACAGTGCTCACACACACACACACACACACACACACACACACACACACACACACACACACACACACACACACACACACACACACACACACACACAGAGACAGACAGAGACAGACAGACAGACAAACACACATACACACATATGGACAAACACATACACCTGCATACATAAAGGCACACACACACACACAAAAACAAACACTTTTGTAGATTGACCAACTGTGCTGGACCTGAAGCCCAAAATGTATAATGATTAATTGACTGCAGTGAGAGATGGGATTACCTGCCATGACAACCACCTGACACAGTAAATCAGTGTGTGTGTGGGTGTGGGTGTGTGTGTGTAAATCAGTGGCGGCAGCACTGGCTATGAATGTGCCAATTAACGTGTGAATAACAACTCCTGTGATCTGAACATGGAGAGAGAGAGGGAGAGAGAGAAAGAGAGAGGGGACGAGGGCGAGAGACAGAGAGGTGTCAGTAATACAGTAGCACAGACACATCTATCCGGTGAATACAGAACTCAGTAAGGGGCCTGTTCTTAATGAACAGCCTTCTTTTAACTGCTATAGAACACACACACACACACACACACTGACTGACTGATGAACAAGACTATGTGTCTGTGTTGAATCAGTCCTTGAAATGAGTCTTGAAGTCTTTGTTGGTTGTATAACATTGTTCAAAGTGTTGAGTGTTGTGGCCAATACATCCAAGGCAATCGCTGTGCTAGCATCTCCACACACACATACAGTATGCAAACACACGCACACACACACGTGCACACAAACCCACACTGCTGCTGACAACAGTAGGGTTCTAATATCTTTTGAAGTAGGATGTGTATCAGATTCCCCCTCACTCCCCTCGTTTCCCCCAAACAAACACACAGTCAAACAGATCTTTTTGAAAACAAACACATCCAAGATACATAGCAGGGAGATCTACAGTCTGCACGCCATGTGAATCACACACATACATCACACATCACCTACAGGGAATCGTTGCGTGCGTAACTACATATAAATAGTTAATCCAACATAATGGTAATGTTATACTTCATGTGACTGACTACGCCATGTAGAAACCCTCCGGAGGGATGGAGAGAGAACGTGTTTTTACCATACTTACATATACATGATACATACATCCTATCCTGCAGATCTGACGCTGTGCACAGACAGGCACACACCTGTGATAAGCATAGCAGTTCTCAGTAATGATCAGACTCAAGCATCAAGCCTTTCAAGACGCATGGAATTCTCCAGAGAAACAGAGAGAGTCGGGGGAGGTGGAGGGAGAAACGGGAGACAGGGGGAAGACAGACTGGAATTTAGAGAGAGGAAAATAAAGTATCTGGGTACAGGTCAGTGGAGGCTGGTGGGAGGAGCTATAGGAGGACGGGCTCGTTGTAATGGCTGGAATAGAATAAATGGAGCGCTATCGAACACATCAAACATATGGAAAGCACATGTTTGACTCCTTCCTTTATTCCATTTCAGCCATTACAATGAACCGTCCTCCTATAGCTCCTCCTACCAGCCACTGGTACAGGCCTACTTTTTTACCTCTTAAAAATGCTCTCTGAAACCTCACTCTGCTCTCCACCGGGGGCCTATCTTTCCTCTATTTCGCTCTCTCTCTGGAGCCAACACGAGGCGTTTAACTCGAGGAAGAAGAGCACAACACATGTTCTGCTGATTGGCTAAGTGTTCCCTTCACCTTTCATTGTTTTATAGACTTATCGGATACATACACACTACCTCTATCTGTTCCTCTTACTGTAGTGGAGGAGATATGGAGGTAGCCAAGGCTGCGGCCTATCCGCTCCATCCCCAACGAGCATTTGTTTCATGCTCATCTATCTATCCTGTATTTCATTTCCCCCAAAAGTTATACATTTATCAATGCGTTTTTTCCAAAGCCCAGACATTCATTTTACAGCTCTGTTTCATGTTAAGTTAGGCTACATGGTTTCAGTTCGCTAATATTGCCCGTTTATTTTGTCAAGAAAACATTTGTTTTTTTCACGCCATTTATTTGCTGTCTGATCCTCTGAGTGGATGCGGTGTTTTGGAACTCATAAGCATTCTCAAACACTTACGTGGTAGATGTTTTCTTTTATTTCATCTGATTTCATTTTCATATCGTTGATTGTTTTGATTGTGTTCCCTCTCCTCACCGCACCGGCTTGTCATGTGCTCCACTGTGCGTCCTAGAGCTTGCGCGAATGCGTGCCAGTATTTGTGGGCACAGGTGCGAGCGCACCACTCTTCTGTTTTGGTTTGGAAATGGGCCCATACATGTAATTACTGAATATTTTGCTGTGATGAGAATTCAAAGGTATATAAGTCTGCCTTAAAATGATGTTCATTATAGTTAATGTCTGCTAAGTGATAATGAGGACATTGTATTGAGGTTTTGTGCCTGTTGATGTATTTTTGCTGAGGGTTATTAGACTTTCTTCCCATAGATTGTTGATCCAAGGTTTGTCCAGGTTCTGGTCACGTTCCTCTGCCCAGGTGTTGCTGATGCCTGCCAGATCTTACAACGCCTGGATAGGTATTTTACGTATCCGCTAACCACATCATATGGTATAGCAATCCAACTTGCACAGTCTGATGGGGAGGCTGGTCAGAGACTAGTACAACCTGCCTATGCCTAGTAAGTTATATTGGGCAGGACTTCCTGTTCAGGCCTAATCCACTAACTCTTTTTTTGTTTGTTTTGTCAGTCTTTTTGAACATTTTCTTATTTTTATTTTACTTTTGACAACCTTAATTTTGTATCACATATTATTTAATAAACCTACACCTAATTTTGTATCTTTAACTTTGCCTCCTAGAGTCGATGTCCTCTGCATACATCTAATTAGCATAATCACAGAATCCACATCAAAATCCGTCTGTTTAAGCGAGAGACATCTGGTTTTTTTTGCATTTGTGATGGAAGGTGGCCGAGCTACAACGGTGTTTGTCAGACCATGAGACATACTGAAAATCAGTCTTCTCATGAAAACGTCTGTCGCGTCTGAACTAATATGACCACTCTATGGAAATATGAGACTCTTACGAGCACGATGGTGTTCTCCGTCTTGCTCTATGACCCCTACAGTCAAATGACTCGTCTGAAGCCAGTACCGCCAATCTGCCAACTTCTTTCTGTAGTGTCCGAACAGTTTGGGCTACACACTAATAGTTATTTATATTATTTATTAGGATCCCCAAATAGCTGCTGCCAAGCAGTGGCTACTCTTGCTGGGGTCCAAACAGTAAACAACACAATAATATACATAAATAAACCCCCCCACACACACACACATTATGATGTCTCTGTTCTCTAACTGACTGTCATTGACTCACAAAACTACCTCTAACTTCCTTCATACTGGATGCAGAGGCATAAAAATAGTATCCATGAGTTCATCTGACTCTAGGGAAGTAGATAACGGGCTTCATTATCGACATCTCGAAGTATCCCTTTAAGGCCATGAGACACCTTTCTTTAGTTTTTTCCCCTTTTGTGCATATTCATATAATATACTTTACTGGCAATGGATAAAATATGTACCAGTATATAAAGAAATGACACTACTAGCATATATAAACACTCTGATGTCATTGACATTGAGATACCGAGTCTCAATAATAATACACATTCATTATGAATGTTACGAACATATATGAGTTACGATGTCTATTTGCTGTGCATATACCTGTTAAGCAACAACTGTCAACAATAAAAAATGTATCACAAAAAGACACATTTCCCCTTTCTCGCTCTCGCTCTCAGAGCAAGGCTCTTAACAGCAGAGTGAAGGTGAGAAAGGAGGAGAGGAAAAGGGGAGGACAAAGTCGAGCAGAACCAGATGAAGTGTTCATTTCACCTTTTATTATCTTATAGAGGCAATAGATACAGTGCATTTGGAAAGTATTCAGACCCTTTGACTTTTTCCACATTTTGTTACGTTACAGCCTTATTCTAAAATTGATTAAATAATACAATTTCCTCATCATTCTACACACAATATACCATAATGACTGAGTGAAAACAGGTATTTAATTTTTTTTGCAAATGTATTAGAAATAATGAACAGAAATACCTTATTTACATACGTCTTCAGACCTTTTGCAATGAGACTTGAAATTGAGCTCAGGTGCATCCTGTTTCCATTGATCATCCTTGAGATGTTTCTACAACTTGATTGGAGTCCACCTGTGGTTTATTCAATTGATTGGATATGATTTGGAAAGGCACACACCTGTCTATATAAGGTCTCAAGGGTGACAGTGCATGTCAGAGCCAAAACCAAGCCATGAGGTCGAAGTAATTGTCCGTAGAGCTCAGAGAAAGAATTGTATCGAGGCACAGATCTGGGGAAGGGTACCAAGAAATGTCTGCAGCATTGAACATCCCCAAGAACACAGAGGCCTCCATCATTCTTACATAGAAGAAGTTTGGAACCAACAAGACTCTCCTAGAGCTGGCCGCCCGGCCAAACTGAGCAATCGGGGGAGAAGAACCTTGGTCAGGGAGGTGACTAAGAACCTGATGGTCACTGAAAGAGCTCCAGAGTTAATGTGTGGAGATGGACAACAATCTCTGCGGCATTACACCAATCTGCCCTTTATGCCAGCGGCCAGATGGAAGCTACTCCTCAGTAAAAGGCAGATAACAGTCCGGTTAGAGTTTGCCAAAAGGCACCTAAGTACTCTCAGACCACGAGAAACAAGTTTCTCTGGTCTGATGAAACATAAATGGAACTCTTTGGACGGAATGCCAAGCGTCACGTCTGGAGGAAACCGGGCACCATCCCTATGGTGAAGCATGGTGGTGGCAGCATCATGCTGTGAGGATGTTTTTCAGCGGCAGGGAGACTAGTCAGGATGAACGGAGCAAAGTACATAGGACCTCAGACTAGAGCAAAGGTTCACCTTCCAACAGGACAACGACCCTAAGCACACAGCCAAGACAAAGCAGGAGTGGCTTCGGGACAAGTCTCTGAATGTCCTTGAGTGGCCCAGCCAGAGCCCAGACTTGAACCCGATCTAACATCTCTGGAGAGACCTGAAAATAGCTGTGCAGCGACACTCCCCTTCCAACCTGACAGAGCTTGAGAGGATCTGCAGAGGAGAATGGGAGAAACTCCACAAATACAGGTGGCCAAGCTTGTAGCGTCATACCCAAGAAGACTCGAGGGTGTAATCGCTGCCAAAGGTGCTTCAACAAAGTACTGAGTAAAAGGTCTGAACACTTATGTAAATGTGATATTTCCGTTTTTTATTTTTAATACATTTTCAAAAAAATCTGTTTTTGCAAGTGTCATTATGAGGTATTGTGCATAAATTGATGAGTCAATTAAAAAAAAAAAAAAATGTTAGACTAAGACTGTAACGTAATAAAATGTGAAAAAAGTCAAGGGGTCTGAATACTTTCCGAATGCCCTGTACATACACACAACTGTTCCTCTTACAGTGGTGAAGGACATATGGAAGGAGCAAGAGATTCAAAGGGAAAGAAACTAAACAAAGGGAGCCGTAAAAACAAAGCATATCAACATCAATAATTGATTTAGACATAACGTCCAAAGTGTTGTTACTCTAAAACTAATCAATTATTGTGTGTCCTTCAAGACTGGCCCATATCAGTGTTCCAGTGCAATAACAGAGTAACCCTGATGAAGTCAGCAAGCTTGCTGAATCGTCATTGACTGGCGATAAATCATTAGCATGGGAGCTAGCGTGAGGCGCTAAGTTCTCACCGCAGCCAAAACAATGATAGAGTGCTAGTGAGAGGAGAGCCATCGGTCAGCTCACTCGCTCTCTCTGCAGACTGGACTACACAACCCTCTGGTACTAAATCAGTAGGAGACATGGAGGGAGAGAGATAGGGGAGGAGGAGAAAGAGGAGGGAGGATGAAGGATGGAGAGAGTGTGTGTGAAGGAGAGAGGGAGGGAGTGTTTGTGAGACAGAGAGAAAGTGAGAGAGAGAAGGAAGGACAGAGAGGGAGAGACGTGTTCCCACTCTCCTTTCCGTGTTTAGAGGACGGCCTAGGCACCACCCTGCTGTCCGACAGAGAGGAGACACTTACGGGAGTCGTGTGTGTGTGTGTCCATGCGTGTGTGCATGTCAGAGACCTCTCCCCACTCTCCCCAATCATTAGCAAAACCAAGAGGGGGAATTTCACGCAGGCAACGTGCCGGGGCCCACATCACTCAATGTAGACACCCTGGGAGTCCTTCATTAGGGCCTAAATGCCAGTGTGAGTGTCCAGGGGGTCCTAATTACCTCAGCCTGGTCCTGGATACAATAGCCAGGGGCCGTCAGGGGACACCAGGGGCTGCCTGTAGAACCTGCCCGTAGACACTGATCTAGGATCAGCTCACTCTTGAGTCCTAACCCTGTTTGGGAGAGCTTTGGCTCTAGTGTGCCCCGGTGTGGTGGTATGTACACTATGTGAGTTTTCTCTCATAATCCTGAACAGCGATGAGACTTCAGTAGCACACACGCACGCACACACACACACGAGCTCTGTGGGGGGGTACAGAGACAGATCGATCTCAGTTAGATTATAAAGTGTTACAGAACCGCTGACCTTTTCCTAAATCGCTACAGAAACACAGAAAGGGCAAAACATGGAGCAGAGACGTCAAAATAACAGCCACCCAGCCCTGGGGACAGACACACACATGCGCTTACGTCTCGGCTACACTGCAACCATGTTAAACATCGCCATCATATAGCAGCACAGCGGGTCAGATAATTGTAGTGACATCCCTCTCTTTCTCTCTCTCTCTCTCTCTCCCTCTCTTCTGCTCTCCCCCCTCTATCTCTCTCTCTCCTTCTCTCCCCCCTCCATCTCTCTCTTTACCGCTTTCTCTCTCTCTATCTCTCTTTCCCTCCCTACCTCCCCCTCTGTTTCTCTAAGCAGGGATTTAGTAGGCAGCCAGTTCCCGCTCTAGACGCTCGGTCTGTATATTCTCACATTGTTTGGCCTCTCTGACTTCTCCAAAGGCCAACTTAGCATCCCCTCAATTACCTACCGCCACATCACAACCACTTGTCCCTCTGTTTGGTACGGCACAGGTTCCTCCTAATGTCAATGTCACTGCAGTTAACAGGGCCCTGGTGAACAAAGCATGTGTCGTGTCTCATAGAGCACAAGCACAACATCAAAGCATTAGAGGTCAGAACTGATTGTTTCCTTTTTCTTGGCTGGGTGCTGGGCCTGTAGCCCTCAGCAGCCAGCCTGTCTCTCTACGGAGCGCTGTGTGTCAAAAGAGTTCCCAGAGATGGAGGGCCTCACTCCTCAAATTGGGGCCCTGGTAATGAGCTCCCTCTGGGGGCCTTGTTCCTCCCTGTGGCCCCTAAAGCCACTGGAGGCCCCTGGTCCTCTGATACAGAGTAGAAAGGGAACAGAGGAGAAGCTCTGCTGGCATTTACAGATATGGACATGAGAGAGCAATGGCTGTGACCTCTAGCAGAGAAATACCCCACTGACTACGCATACCTCTGATAAGGACTGAGGGAGACTGAGGGAGACGGAGTGCAGAGAGGAGGGGTTCTGTGATAGTGCAGGAGGGTTGGGGGAGGGGGCAGATGAAGAGTTGGTGTGGGAGTATACTGTCTCTATATATGAACCACAGTGGAGAAACAGAGACAGACTCAGACAGACAGACAGAGGAAGTGAGAGACGAGCATCTCATTTAGAGTTTTGATGGGAGGGAGACACACTAAAACTGGAGGTGAGGAGATAAAGGTCAGCGAGAGGATAATCAGGTAAAATAAGTCAATTCTATTGGGTTGTGTTACAACACACACACACAGGTCCACAGCAGACATCACAGTGTGTGTAAGCCAACACATACACACGCCAAACCAGCATTCTTTCCCCTTCAGAGGGCTGCTGCTCCAAGAGCATCTACCTAAACACTGCAGCCTCGCAACACACACACACACCGCCACTGTAACACAAAAAACACACGGAAGTCTAGGTATGCTCCACATATCTGCCATAATACAAACACACACACACACACAACAAGCTAGTTATATCTCTTCTCTTCTCTCTGGGGTGAACTAAATCAATGTGGGTCTGTGCTCTTATGAATCGATAACCGGTTTCTCTCTCAAGTATGATTTAATAAAGGACTAGACTCCACTACTGTAACATTCACAGACACAGAGACACAACACAGAGCTAGCAGTCAATAAACAACAACACAGATATGTATCAAGAAATGAGTTAGTACATAACCCCTTTCAGCCCTACAGAACTGACTTCTGATGAAACTGTGCGTGTGTGTGTGTGTGTGTGTGTGTGTGTGTGTGTGTGTGTGTGTGTGTGTGTGTGTGTGTGTGTGTGTGTGTGTGTGTGTGTGTGTGTGTGTGTGTGTGTGTGTGGAGGGCCATCAATTTTCACTGCCTACTGTAATTATGATTAATCAATCAATTCTAATCAGCAAAAATTCTAAATTATAAAATAAATCAGGTGCAAATAATTTGGATAGGCCTGCAACCGCTCGAGACACAGCAATCAATATATGGCCTGTTCTTTATGAGGCCTTGCAGCCAATGCTATACTGTCCATACTGCAGAGCAATATTAATACTCAGTCATATCTGACCTCAATTTCATGAGGTCACCAGATATCCAGCAGGACAGCAATAACATCAACAGACAGTCAAATATAAGAAGCATCCTTTTCACATGGGTCTCCATAAAGCCTTATAGACCTACCCATATACTCTGAATCCCAAATCAACCTCAAGACTTAAACCCAAGGCACTTATGTAGATGAGGATTGGATGAGCGCATAACCAAAAGCAGGTGCATCTTACCTTCACAGATGTGTGTGCGGGTATGGAGATATAAGAGATGATCCCACGATCCAAGCAGAGCACACATGAGTGAACTAACAGCTATTATTTCTAAGTAAAAGGATATGGGTTGCAGACCATCTTCAGACACCAGCTCCTCGGAGGGGTGGTTTGTTTCAGGTAGAAAAACACGACGGGAGCCAGGGTGGGGTGAGGCAGCTCATCATCCCCGCCTGCCGGGGCCTCCTCCCCAGATGTAGAGAGTCCATCAGGTCCCGGGGATACTGGCTCCACCTCGCCGCGTTCCACGCCTCCTCCCCCGGCCCCAGACAGGTCGTTGAGCCGTATGAAAGTTCTGGGGAGAGAGGAGCGCCCCTCTGTGTCCCTGGCGCGGAGGTCACCGGGGAGATTTCCCCCATCCTCATCCATCATTCACCCCCTGAGATGGAGGGGTGGAGGAAATAAAAACATATGATTTCATAAACATCACCAACATTCAACTATAACGTCTAAAGCCTCTCAGCATAATGTCTTGTATATGTCCATAATTATTTCCATATATTTGGGCAAAACATAAACATAGTTTAGGAATGACAGAAGGATTATGCACAAAAAAACAACTTGTCTACATATTTAGGCATCATTAAAGTGTGTGTAGGATGATTATATTTAAGAGGACTATTGTTATTGTTGATGGATACATTCATATTCGTTGCATAGCCTAATTGGGAAGTTTCAAATAGATTAAAGTATATTTGGGGGAAAACTTGTTATTAAGATTTTATACCAGGATTGTATAACATTCTTTATAAGGGTTTCTGGTCTCCAAGACATATGCTTACAATTAAATCCAAATATTGGAGCAGAATATAGTGGGGAGCTGCGGGATCCGTTATTAGATTTCACCCAAATATGCATTCACCTCCCAATGTGTTTATTCCAATAGAGAAGTCCGTTTTAATGGAAAATCTGTAGTTATTTTGACACTACTCTACTGTATTTGTTTTTAACAACGATCAACATTTGTTTATAATTCTATGTCACCCAAATTTCTCACAACATTTGGCAACAAATAGGGTTCCAACTGAGCTGCAGTGCCTCGTAATTTTGGATAGAGGGATTCCCGTCCCCATGTATTTTCTCTCGCACACTGTATCGCATGCCATACTGCATCTTTAAGAAATGAACAATTATTCATATTCTTGTTTTCCAAACTTCAGTCATGCGTTTTAGCAACATCAATGGATTATTAAACGAAATTCGTTTGCTTTTGCGATTGCGTAAACCAACCATATAACATAATCAATAACAAAAACAGACGTTTTTATCGTTGTAATTGTTGATTTATTACCTGTAATAGAATCAGTAGATGTGCCCAAAGCGCGCTCAGTCATCGCATGATGGATTCTCGTGGCAAAAGTGCAGCCCGAATAGCGCGTGCAGGGAAGAAGGGAAGAGAGAAGAGCGAGCAGGAGGGGAGGAAAAGAGTCGGTACGTGCGTGCGTCTCGCAGGCTGTATAGTTTCCAGGTGGTCGCTACAGCGGGTTTATGGGCATCATGCGCCAGGCATGGTTTTTAGTCTCGAGCTCTCTCGGAACTCCACGGACTCTTCATAGAACCTTTCCCTTTGTAATATCTTGGAATTCTGTCCAGATCCTGGTCAGATTCCAGACACAAATCCTGGTCTGGCGTTTATAGCAGAATCCCCACCGTTGGCTCTCCTATTCCTTCCCTCTCCCCTTCTTTCTCACTTCAGTCAAAACAACTCAACTCATATCAATACAAAAAAAACTCTCAACAAACAATTCGTTTTCTCCTCGTTTTCGTCCTCGGTTTTAGTATCCAAAGATGTTCACTCCATTCATCCAAACATGGGGTGTTTTAGCGCCTGTATGTACCCCAGCCTAAAAGTGTTTCATAATTTAAATACAGTACTTAACATTTCCGCTCTAATAACACATCCATAAGGCATCCTTTGCGTACACGCGGGGTATGGGTGCAGCGCGTGTGAAATGATGTAGCAGCCTTTGATGTGTTTAAGATTCCGTCACATTATTGCCGACATAACCACACAAAAGTCTCTCCCTATATCTCTCTTTCTCCTGAATCTTTTCGTTCGGCGAGGCTGCCCACACCAAGAATCCGCTCCTCAGAACGCACGCACAGCTGGAATTGGATTCAACTTCTCCTCCCTAACCGCCAATCCACCAACCAGGAACGGACTATATCTAATTCTACTATTCTATTGGCCTAGAAATGGGTCCGTCTCAAATGTATCAGGAGGGAGGGGGAACAGCTGGAATCCGATTGTCAACTATTGGCCAATGATAAGCGAGGAAGTGTTGGTATCTAACCAAAGCTACTTGATGATTGGGCGACAGGTTTATTATGGGAAGTTTAAGAAAATGTTTCCATGTGATAAACGATGCCTTCGTTTCCACTGTCACCTTTACACGTGTGATGTGTTATACAATATTTCTGCACCAATAGTTTATTTAATCAATAAGGCATGAGGGAGTGTGGTATATGGTCAATATACCACCGCTAAGGGCTGTTCTTCTCTACGACGCAACACGGAGTGCCTGGATATAGCCCTTAGACGTGGTATATTGGCCATATACCACAAACCCCCCTGGTGCCTTAATGCTATTATAAACTGATTATCAATGTAATTATAGCAGTAAAAATAAATGTTTTGTCATACCCGTGGTATAAGGTCTGATATACCATGGCTGTCAGCCAATCAGCATCCAGGGCTCAAACCAGCCAGTTTATAATGGTAAATATAACACTTTTGAGTTATATTTTTTTCGTTCTTTGTAGTTCAGTTGTGCTCATGGGTTCCATAAGTATGTTCTTGTTAAATGTTCCCTCTGTGCGAAAACATGCTTGCATTTCCATAACTCATGTGATTTAGGACTATAGATTATTTCCTTCGTATGTATATGATAATATCCTGACTCCATAACCTTTATACAATTAATGTCATTTATCAAATAGAAATGTTCAGCAGGAATCCTCCACATCAGCAGCAGTCAACTGAGAAGTATATTATGTACTAACATAGAGCCAGCGACATGGTTACAGCGTGTTTGTGCACGCGCGTGCGCATGTGTGTATGTGGTCGAGGCTGATGTCACGGCTCGATTGGTCTCGCGCTAGAGGAGCAGAGCAGTGAACTGTTCTGGAATGCGGCGGATGGAAAGCACGGCAGCCAGGCATCCTCGTGCGAGGGGTGCGCGTGTTCAGCCGGTGAGGGTGGCGGCTAGAGGAAGATCTCTCTCTCTCTCTCTCTCTCTCTCTCTCTCTCTCTCTCTCTCTCTCTCTCTCTCTCTCTCTCTCTCTCTCTCTCAAAGGGCTTTATTGGCATGGGAAACACATGTTTACATTGCCAAACAAGTGAAATAGATCATATACAAAAGTGTCTCTCTCTCTTTCTCTCTCTGTGGAGGACATACAGTTGGTTTAGGAAGCAACACAGCCCGAGGCGGAGAGCCAGTGTGTTTTGCTATGGGATTTAGATGTCAGTTATTTCACTGTCTGTTCAGCTGACAGAGGGAGATACCTCTGGCTCTCCTGGAATGAAAATGTTTTAGTGGGGAGGTGTTCATAGTGCTGCTGCTGCACATTCAAAACATCTCAGAGTTGAACAGGTTAAACTAGGGCACTGAATGTGCTTTCTCTCAGATTATAATGTTCATCTCACAAGTGATTTCTTTCCTGGCTGGTATACCATAGCTATTGAAAGGCAGTAATGTACCGCCAGTTTGTCCCTACCACACTGCCATCTATGGTGAGACATTATGAAGTAGTTAAAGTAAGTAAGTACAGTTAAAGCCACACTCCGGAGTCTGTGTTTCAGATCAATGTTAACCACATGACTTGATTTGCAACGAGACACACACACAACGAGAGAGAATCACACCTCTTTTATTTCCTCCCTGTCTTACCTACTCTGCCCTGCGTAACACTTCATTTTCGTTATTGTGTAAAATTATTGATCCAAGAGTATGTGAGAAATCAATATCTCCACCCATTTCCATTTCATCCTATCCTTCCTAGCTGTTAGTTATCCAATAGCGTATCCATCATTTGAGCATTATGGCTAACTTTCTCTACTCTACTATCTATGTGTGTGTAGAGGAAGAGGCCAGTACACAACATGTACTTAGGGCCACCCTAAAGAGGGAAGCTGTTGTTGGTTTGAATATTTAAATGATACACCTTATTGACAGGCCAACTGTGACTTACCACGTCAATGCTGATGACACAATATCCCCACCATGGAATGAATTTCAGTGTGTTCATGGCATTCCATACACACCTTGTCATACCTATACAGTTATTCATTGATCTTTGAATGTAATTTATGTTATTTTCCTTGATGTTCAAAGATTAATAGGAATACTCTTCGATAGTCCCAAAGGGATCTGTTGTTAGATTTGTTTCATTTCGGTTCACAAGTAATATCTGCTGGGGATGTGGGTTCTAGTATGACTAGAATAACAAGTTTACATTTGTAGGACACCTCACCAGTATGCCCCTTACACATTGTGGCGTATTTCATTACGCCGTACGTCATCTTCACCCAATCTCATTCCGCTACTGGACGGAGAGCATAGGCAAAGCATAGGGTTTCACAACACAAGACAATATGGAGGAGAGCCTAGTCTCTTGTCAGAGATCACATTTATTTAGGAAGATTGCAAAATATGACCTTTTCATTCAAGACAGGAGAAACACATTGTTTCAGGTGATAATAAAACATGTTTAATTTAGTTTATTTTTCCACAACTTGTTTCTTTAACTTTCTAGCAAGTCAAGCTAGCTTACAGACCAGCTAGCTAGCTACTGTAGCTAGCTAAAAGGTAAGTTAGGTTGAAGATACTGTAGCTAGCTAAAAGGTAGGCTAGGTTGAAGATAGTTTAGCTAGCGACCTCTGCTTAATAATTATCATCAAAAACAAACGTCATTACTATCACAAGAAACTAAAACGGGAGGCAACAGTCCTATAATTAGCTTAACAGCCTATGTGTATTATTTAACATTACTATTAAAATAGTACTCCCTTATAGGAATGGGCCATTGTTTACAAGCTAGCTATCTCATAAAGCCATTGGCGAAAACCATAGATTTTCATCTTGATCTGTGGTTTGGTAACTTCCTGTTCTGTTGACGGACTCTGGCTGCACTCAAGATGACGCAAAGTTTGGAAAAATTCAAAGTGTGCTGCATCCGTTTCACAACGGAGCCTTCAACTACAAGGGGGCTCTGCGATACCACTCCGTTGCGGACGGTCCCAACTGAAATTAATGACATCCGGCTCAGTGCAACGGACTGCTCAGATATAACGTGAATGAGGCTATAGATCTTCACATTCTATATATTCCATCTTATTGTCTGACGCCTTGGCAGTGCAAGTGCCCTGCTCTACAAAGCAAGCCATACAGGACCACATGCATGGGTGTGTGTGTGTGCGTGTGCGTGTGTGCGGATATACGTCCAAATGTGTTTCAAAATAAAATAAAATTTTACTTACAGTGAAATGCTTACTTGTGTGTGTGTGGTGTGTGTTCTGTGGATGTGTGTGTGTTAATGACCCGTTGTTACCCCTCCCCAGGCTGTGTGACTGAACTTTGTCCTACAGAGGTAATGACTCCATTGATCACTCTCCCATCACCCTCCTCCTCTCCTCAGCAGCTATCTTCTTCTGGTGTTAAATTAACCCATTACGTTAATGCTACACACTGTGTTAGCCCATTACGTTAATGCTACACACTGTGTTAGCCCATTACGTTAATGCTACACACTGTGTTAGCCCATTACGTTAATGCTACACACTGTGTTAGCCCATTATGTTAATGCTACACACTGTGTTAGCCCATTACGTTAATGCTACACACTCTGTTAGCCCATTACGTTAATGCTACACACTGTGTTAGCCCATTACGTTAATGCTACATACCGTGTTAACCCATTACGTTAATGCTACATACTGTGTTAACTCAATATGTTAATGCTACATACTGTGTTAACCCATTACGTTACACTACTAGGTGCTGACAAGATGTAACACAAGATGTTACATGAACCATGTTTGAATGATGTGTATCCTTGCCTGAGACCACAACGCATATGTTAGTACCCAGATAAAATACCTATAGGCTTGAGCTCAGTGGGTCTTAGGGCACACAGACGACTTTTTGCTGAATGTACACACTGATCAATACATTTTACATTACATTGCATCAGTTTACTGAACTGCAATGCACTGCGCGACACCCTACTGTAAGCCTACATTAGTGTGAAAAAGTGATTTCACCCCTGACCCTGTGTTCTAATGGTGTACCAGTGAGATGGCTAGTCTGGTCTGCTCTGGACTGGGCTTGTCTGTGTACTATCTGTCTGTACATCTGTCAATACATCAATACAAATCCTAGAGGACAGTCTAAACACTTAACACCTTCGATGGGGCAATTACACAGTAATACAACTGGATGGTACCAAATTGCATCATAGTAGTGTATGATACCAACTATGATATAAAAATGTATGATGCTGTATTTAGACATTTCTATGTGACTATTGGGTAAAGAGCACTGACATATGCCCACCAGTAAGAACTCTCCGTAACCTAGGATACAGAACACCGTCTGTGTGAAACTGGAATATTTGAGTTCTGGATTATTTATACTGCGGTAATGACATGGTTCTGTAGCTCACTACTCATTCAACTCATGAGAGGTCTGGCATGGATCAGATCACTAATAGATCACCTCAGAGACAGGAGAACTCTTGTTCCTCTCCTCCTTTCTTCCTCTGTTTTCATTTTCTTTTTATTTCCCTCCCTAATTAGTACAACTTCTTCACAAACAAAAATTGATTAAAAGAAAAGTTGTTATTGAAGGGGAGAAGCAGAGGGTTGAAACAGAGAAAGAGAAAAAGAAGACAGGGACAGAGGGAGGAGGAGAAGGAAAGAGACAGAAGGGCCCCTCAGAGCTGTCTTTCTCATCTTTCATCTTTTTCTTTGAGTCTACTCCAGCTCTGTGATTTTTGGCTCCTGTAGAGCTCCAGGATCCTTCAGTCGCCTCTGAGAGAAAGTCACCCCAGGACGAGCTGCCTTCCCTGGGATGACGGGGTGCTGTGTGGGGCCCCTGAACTGGAGCTCCAGTAGGGTGACAGAGGGAGAATCACAGCCGAGGGGAGAAGGTCTCGTGGAGCACGGCGGGAGGCAAAGGAAATACAGTGGATATTTTTGATTGCTCCCGGGGAGGTGGATTTGACCAAATGTTCTAATTCTTATCCCACTTTTCAAAAACAAAAGTTACTCTGACAGACAACAACATCCAAACAGAAAAATCAACAAACACTTTGGCTCCTAACCGCTGTCCCAAAGCATGAGAACAGTGAGATCCCTTCTGTCATGAGAACAAAATGGCATCTGCCTGCAAGGAAAGAATAATAACGTTCTCGACTCCAGCTTATATAAACTTAATTTGGGTGCTGGATCCTCGTATATGATCCAAAGAACAGAAATAGGACACCACTCCAGTAAATTTACATATTTTTATTGCTGCACGGAAATGGCAATCAATGTCACAACAACAATAGCACACATGTGGGCATAATTATAACTTCACAGTCAGTTTTGGCACAATCAAGAGATCCCAGCAGAGGGAGCTGTGGGCGAAACCTGCCTGCAAGGCCATATTGGGTTAAAAGGCTGCTGTGTCCAACCATAACCCCGCCAAAAATGTGGTGAAATTTGCAGCAACTGGAGAATGTGCAAAAAAGAAATCCATGTGAAATATCACACGTGTCCGTGTCTTTTTCTTTTTACCATGTGAAAAATGAACATGAAAATCCATGTGTCATCACAATAGGCCTATATGTGTCCGCGCCCAAGCGTATGTATGTGTTGCTGGCTGATTGTTCAGGATATTAAGAGAGCCTGGGCCAGGTTATCAATACTATACAATAGCTATAATCCCTGCTCCTTTTACTGCTTCATAGAGTGCCCTTACATTTTTCAAGTGATTTGTTCAAACGTGTGTTCATACATGTGTCTGAAAACCACATGTATTTTCCGCCCCAAAAATGTAAGGGCACTCTCTCAGGCAGTAAAAGGAACAGTTAAATGTATGTATTGTATAGTATTGACAACCTGTCCCTGGACATCAGGCTCTCTCAAAATACTGAACAATCAGTCAGCAACACACACACACACACACACACACACACACACACACACACCCTTCCGTCATTAGAAGCAATGAAGCTGTAATGTTGCATAAGGTCCATCTGGAATATTCTTTATTCTATTATAAATAAGTGAAATAATGGGAAAGCACAAGAAAAGTAAGAAAGTGAAAAAGATGGAGTATTAGACAGAAATGAGGAGAGATACAACATTAAATTAAGAGTGAGAACGACAGTGAAAGTACAGAAATTGATTATATATTGTGATGAAAGTATCCGTTGAGCCCTTGACTTGCTTCGTTAATGGTGTGTGTGTGTGTGACTGTGTGTGTATGTGTGTGTGCTTGGTGTTTAGTGTGTGCTTGGTGTGTGTGCGTTAATGGCATATTACCGAATGAAGCGCGGTACTACAGTCTGGAAAGCAGCCATATTAACAATCTCTAATTATCTTCTGGTTTACATGTCTTCATCACACCATTCATTACATTGAGTCACACTCTTTACTTCTACATGCTCCCTCTTTTCTACTATCCTGCTGTCCTTTAAAAAAAATCTATTTCACGCCCTTCATTACCACTCTTATCGGCCCATTTCTTTCCCCTCTCTCTCGCTTTCCCTCTCCCTCTCTCTCTGTCTCTTGTTCTCTCGCTCTCTGTCTCTCTACTCCCTTTTGACTCATTTACTCAGTCTTTTCAACATAGCCTTTTATCATCACTCTCTTTTATAACTTCTTTCCCTCTCCATTTCAATATTAGCGAACCATGAAGTCCAGAAGAAGCTGGTGAGTAGAGCAATAGGAGGACGGGCTCATTGTAATGGCTGGAATGGACTAAACAAAGTCAAACATTTGGTTTCCATATGTTTGATGTGTTTGATACCATTCCATGTATTCCATTACAATGAGCCCGTCGTCCTATTGCTCCTGTCACCATCCTCCTCTGATGTAGTCAGTAAAATACATCTTGTCATTTCCGTCAGACTTAACTTTATTTTTCATTTTGTTCTTCTAACAAACCTTCAAAAAACTTTGGTGGGCCTTTATACCTTGTCAGGTGACTTTCTTCCATCTCTCTTTATTTTCTTCTTCTGTCCAGCAGACAGCTGTCTGGAAGACTGGAGAAAGATCTGTTTCATTTCAGCTCCCCCCGTCCCTTGTTAGATCAACATTACATTGTTACTTCTGACAGCCGAGGGTGTGTTGGAAGAGGGGCGCACAGGTACATCTGACCTCTGACCTAAGCAGGCATCACCCCATTGCTGTGAGGGAGAGGAGAGAGGGAGGAGAGGGGGAAGAGAGGGGGAGGAAAGAGGGAAGAGAGTCGAGACAGCTGCTACCTCCCAAATGAGAGCAAAGAGGCTAGGACCTGTACACATGCACCTGACAACCACATGCACGCACACACACACACGCAAACACACATACACACATGCATACTACATGATGGGTACAGCATACAGAAGCACAAGAGCGTGACTTTGTTGTCAGAAGTCTTGAAAATCTATGGCCTGCTTCTCTCATTAGAAGTCTGCATGTGTTCCAACCCAGCGTCTCACACCAGCACCCATGTTGATCATCTCAATCAAAAAGAACAGAAGTGATTATTTATTCATGTGATTGAACACCCAATCTCTATCAATCTGTCTTGTACACACACACCACACGCACTACACACACCACACACACACACGCACTACACACACACACACACAATAGTTTGATGGGGTGCCTGCTTTTCCATCACGGGGACCAGAATTAGAAGTTGTGTTTCTAAATGATATATTCCCCAATGAAGATGAAATAAAAGGTTCAGGTTCAGCATCTGTCTTCTAGTTAATTTCCCAGAGAAATGAGCGGCGGAAAAGGAGATCAATATTTCCATTCCTGTGAAGTGTGTTTTAATGATGGAAAAATTTGAGTGTGGACACTAGGAGGGAGTGGGCGTGCACATTTTTCACACAGTGTGTGTCTGTGTTTGTCTTTTTGGGGTTGTGTACTATGTGTCCATACCCTCTTTCTCCACTGTTCTTTCCTCTCTTTTGTCATTTCTTCCCACCCTCATTTTTAGTTCCCTATTTCCTCTTATCTTCTTCCGTTTGCTATTCATCCTCATCCTCCTTCTCCTTCATCCTCTCTTTCAACCTTTCATTCAAGGGACTCGAGGGCTGTGACTGATGGATCGCCTACTTATACTTATTCCTGTCCAGGCATTCTGCTTCAACCTCTGTCTTTCTCTTTAATCCCCCCCGCTCTGGCCTCTTTGAATGTATGTGTATGTGTGTTTGTGTGTGTGTGCACGTGTATGCCTGCCTGTGTGTGTGCCGGTCTGAGTTCGTGGGTGTATGTACACCGAGTATACAAACATTAAGCACACCTGCTCTTTCCATGACATAGAGTGACCAGGTGAATCCAGGTGAAAGCTATGATCCCTTATTGATGTCACTTGTTAAATCCACTTCAAATCAGTGTAGATGAGGGGAAGGAGACAGGTTAAAGAAGGATTTTTAATCCTTGAGACATGGATTGTGAATGTGTGCCATTCAGAGGGGGAATGGGCAAGACAAAATATTGAAGTGCCTTTGAACGGAGTATGGTAGTAGGTGCCTGGCGCACCGGTTTGTTTCAAGAACTGCAACGCTGCTGGGTTTTTAATGCTCAACATTTTCCCTAGTGTATCAAGAACGGTCCAAAGGACATCCAGCCAATTTGACACAACTGTGTGAAGCATTGGGAGTCAACATAGGCCAGCGTCCCTGTGGAACACTTTCGACACCTTGTAGAGTCCATGCCCCTACGAATTTAGGCTTTTCTGAGTGCAAAAGGATTACATAAGTTTACACTTGTTAGTCTACAATAACCTGTTGTAACTCAATATAAGGTGTTCCTAATGTTTGGTATACTTAGTCTACAGTATGGTGTGTGTGTATTTGTACGTTCCGTTGCATGAGGGGGGCGACCTCTATGTAAATTCTGCTATCTGATTCGCAGTGTGTCTTTGATAGGAGCCAGATCAGAGAGTAGGAGAAGCAGGCGGGGAACCAGATGTTAGAGGTGTACAATCATCTCCATAACCCCTCAAAGCCAGGCTGTCCCAATCCTGTTCTCACACATCTTAAGGACATCTCAGATGTTGGATGTAGCAGAAAGGTGTTACGAGGTGAGTTTGTGTGTGTCTATCTGTATGTGTCCATCTGTGTGTGTGTTTTTCTCATGTGTGGTGTGTGTGTGTTATCCCTGACAGATCTGATCTCTTGGGGATTTTCCAGTTTGGTCTTTCCCCCTGTCAACCAATTCACACATCATTAGAGAGACAGAGAGAGAGAGTGAGAGAGAGAGAGAGAGATAATCAGAGACGGAGACAGTGACAGAGACACAGAGTGACAGGAAGAGGAAATGAGAGAGAGATAGTGATAGAGAGAGAGAGAGAAAGAGGGAATGAGAGTGAGAGAGGTCCACAGTTTTGCCGACCGTCAGTTCTTGCCCAGCGATCTGGGAAGACTTACGACCACAATAACGAGGAGCTAGGCAAATATTTGCTTTCCCTGCAAAACCTCCAGATGAAAAAGGATCCCCAGCTTTAATCCATGTTCCCTGTGGTCACAGCCCTGTTTTGAGTCTAAAAACTTAATCAAAAAGGAATTTGACTTGCAGTTTATCAATCTTTTCACTGGGCTGATACACTTGCAGTTTGAGGTCTTGAAACTAACCACAGGGTAAATCCTAACCCTAGCTTCATGTCCACACCCCGGTTAAACGCTAATTATTTAATTAATTATTTTGCTGTATTTGATTTACTGTTGATATGTATTAATAAGTAATAGACAGGATTGTATGTGCAGAAAGAGGCACACAGATGCATTCCCTTGGGGGAACAGAAACAGGAGTTAACCATGTATGTTTAAGTACAATATTTAGTTAAGTAGTTTACACTTGTTAGTCTACAATAACCTGTTGTAACTAAGTACTGATGTTCCTACCTTTGACCTGTTTAACTGCCAGTATCAAACGTCTGCCAGTGTTGAACGTTGTGATTAAAGTTTGACGCCAGACTGAACCAAGGGCACACTGATAATGTACTTTATCTGTGACACAGTGTGATTCTGTAGCAGCTGATGTTGTGACTCCTACAAGCCTCTCGTGCTGGTGTTTACAGGACACTTGGTGCTGAGTGATAATATATAAAGGGCCTTCTCAGAGAAGGCCCATTAGACATTTTCTCTGCTTCTTTGCTGGAGGTGTCTCTCTGTTGCAACTTGTAATTAAACCAAAATTATTTTTGATTGATGTTATCTAGGAATGCTCTCCTTTTTGTTCACCTGGAATGTCCCGTTACACTCTTTCCCTAGCTTCATGTCCTCCTAGTGATGTATCTACTCTAATAATACATTCACATCAGGTGCCACGTCTACTCCTGCTCCCCCTCTCTGGCGCTTGAGCGCTTCATCGGACTCACCTGGACTCCATCACGTCATTGCCTCCCCTATATCTGTCACTTCCTCAGTTTCATCCCTGTGTCTGCATTGATGTTGTTTTGTTTCTCTCGTCCAGACTGTTTCATGTCTATTTATTATTAAATACTCACCCTGGTTCAACATTGTGCTGTACCAACAGCAGTCCCAACATCTTACCAGTGCTACACCTGGCTATCAGCGGAGCTTTTGTCTGGCAGCCTCATTTACTGCCTTTTAAAAAACATAGCTGATATGGCTGACCACAAATGGGGTTTATAATGACAATTGAGATATACAAACTATGGCATAAGGGGACGACAAGCGTAATCCGTAATTTCAATTAAGACATTAATGAGCGAGCTAGGACGGACGTAGTCAATATAACTATGTGTTTAGCACTTTTGAAATGTACAGCGACAGAATTTCGAACATGGTCCGTTCTTACAGTGTTCTCCCTGTACACCAAGTCAGAACCGTAGTATAAATAAAGGGGGCATATAAGCAGACAATGAAAGCTCTTACAATATTCGATGATTACATTTCTCTAAAACAGGTTATAGGCTACATGTGCACAACCAAGTCAGAACAGTAGGCAAAATGAAGAGGGGTAAATAAAACCAAATTATTAGGGTGATGCAAATTGGCTACTAACATCTTACTACACAACCTACACTAACTATTATTTTCTTAGCTACAGTATCTATATCTCCCTGGCATAGAACATCATTTATGCAGCAGCATACAATATATTGTTGGACTCACCGTGTTGTGCTATGCTCACTTGGACTGTCACGTTGGTATAAAGGGTTGGGAGACAGGCGCAGGAATGAGTAATATGGGTTTTTAATTGCCCATATTACGGCGTGCCGTGTATAGGCACGTGGACGAAAATGAAACCAACATGTATACAAAAACACAGGGTTGAAACCCAAAACAAAAGAGCAAGGAGTACCTGGAATAAATACAGACACGCACAATGATTAAATACACAGGACGAGGCCCGGAATCATCTGCGCAATCCAACATGGCACGAAAGCCAAAACACACAGCACAGGTACTCATATGCACCAACGGACATAGTACAACAATCGACAGCCCAATGGAGGACCAAAGGGCACATATATACAAAACATTAATCATTGGCAATTGGGACCAGGTGTGCGCAATGACAGTTCCGGAGGGATCCGTGACATGAACAGGAAGGTGGTGTGGCGGTCCTTCAGGGGGAAATTTTGTCATCAAAGTCTGGCATTCTCTGGATTTATGGTGCTTTCAAAACAACTGGAGGCCGGATTCACAATTTTGAGTTGGATGACCGTTCAAAGCATATTTTCCCAGTTGGAGCTCGTTTATTCCGGACACAAATCATGCTTCATGAGCTGCACAAATCATGCTTCATGAGCTGCCTTACTCAAGAAAACAAAAAAGAGACCATGTTTGTATGCAGCTTTAATAACTCAATGATATATATTATTTTTTACATTGTTTGCAAACTGATATGTGACACGTATTAATGCCAAAATAACATGCAAAACAGGAAAGCCTAAAAATGTGGGGCTCAAAACAGGTGGGACATTGATTCAACCCGTGTGTGCCCAGTGGGTAGCCAATAAAAATGAATCCTTCTATGACAACTCCCTGGGCAGCTAATTGTGCCATGTTTGCCACTGAGAAAAGCTAGCAGCTAACATTTTAAGCCAAAGGTTTAAGCCAGAGGTTTAAGCAACAGTTCGCAAGTATGGACTTCCTGTGTCTTCTCTTTATTGATACTATCCCAACCTAGGACCTTGACATGACAGTCAGTCAATGAAAAACAATCAAATTCTCAATAATATCCCTTTGCTGACAAGTGGTTAAATCTGTGTATGCAAGAGAGAAATATTAGCCCCATAGATCACAGCAGAGGGATTTATTAGAAGCGTTTGTTAGCCAGGAGGGCAAGCCTAGACGTCACTGTGTCAATGTGTGTCTGCGTGTGTTTGTGCAAGCCTCCCCATCACTCTGAAGGCAAAATCAAACCAAATTAAAAGATTGCACTATGATTGATGCATCGTTCTCTTTATGTTTGGGAAGATTAGGGTTTTGATATTGATTTGAGAAACAATCCCATTTCAACGATGATTCAATTAGTCAAACGCGAACAGAAATAAACAAAGGCAGAAATGTCCTCAAAGTCAGAAAAACAGAAAGAATTCCAGCCAAAATGTATTCATTATGTTCCAGAAGTGGACTTTATCCACTCTCTGTGTTCCACTCTCTCTGTGTTCGTTCTAAGCCTAACATATTTCTATCTTTCTGTTCTCATCGCTCCATCTCTCTCCCAATCTCCCATCTCTTCTGAAGATGGAGGGATGGGTGTTAGATGATCGTTTTGTAGGGAGGAAGAGTTCGGGGAAGGACTGGGGTCTATAAATACCTCCAGTTAGTCAGTCTTGTCTTCTCCTACAGAGAGAGTGACTCATACATTACCATATGCTAACAATAACAGTCCGCTCCGGCCCGGCATCTGAAGATAAAATTCCTTCATATAATTTCCATCAGAAGGCTAGCTAGTTGGTCGTAATTTCATTGACGTAATATGAATAAAGAGAACATTACAAAAGAATGTGTGCTCCGTTGATTTTTGCTCTGTGAAGTACAAAGTTCATGATGACTTCCTGGTGATATTACTGTAAACTGTGCCTTGTATGGTGTCACCATGCTATATTCTTTCAAGCAGGCTTACCGTAATAGTTAACAAACTGTAATCTAAAAAGACACATTGCACTATAGGCTGGACCGAGACAGGTGAAAAAAACAACGAAACTACAAAAACCAAGAGAGTAAGTGAGACCTAGGGAAGGAGACCATAAAGACGACCATATGAAATCTCATTCAACCTTCATTAAAATCCTTTTTGAGACAGCTCCCCCATCGATTGTCTGACAACGATAATGACCAGTCAATGACCACAACATATCCCCAGCATGACTGTACACTGAGTGCAGAAAACATTAAGCACCCCTGCTCTTTCCATGACATAGACTGACCAGGTGAAAGCTTTGATCCCTTATTGATGTCTGCTAAATCCCCTTCAATCAGTGTAGATGAAGGGGAGGAGACAGATTAATGAAGGATTTTAGGCCTTGAGACATGGATGGTGTATGTGTGCCATTCAGAGGGTGAATGGGCAAGACGAAAGATTGATGTTCCTTTGAGCGCACCGGTTTGAGTGTGTCAAGAACTGCAACGCTGCTGGGTTTTTCACACTCAACAGTTTCCCGTGTTTATCAATAATGGCCCACCACCCAAAGGACATCCAGCCAACTTGACGCAAATACTTTCGACACCTTGTAGAGTTCATGCCCCGACGAATTGAGGCGGTTCTGAGGCCAAAAAGGGGTGCAACTCAATATTAGGAAGGAGTTCCTAATGTTATGTACACTCAGTGTATAATGACTAAATTGACTCCAGTCCTTCACCTCTGTAACTGGGCCACACCAGATGGCCAGGGCCTGGTGACATTTGGTCATCAGTATTCTCAGACCACTTTTGATGAACTCACAGTTAGTTCCTCTGCTTTACATGGCTCTGCAACACATTAGAAATGTCAACAAATGTCAAGGAAATGTCAAGGGCTAGCTGAGGGACCCGCAAACACACACACAGCAAATGCAAGCAAAGGGACAGAGGGACACTCACATAAGCTACATCCTTTGGGCAGCTTGTTCTCTGTTCTCTTTTGTGTTCATGTTTGTATGTGTCTGTGTGTTGTGTGTGTACGAGTGTGTGTGTACACTCTGACCTCAGTTTGCCTGTGGTGATATGGTATGCTTTTACCATTGATAACCAAAGTCATTGATATCATCTTACCTTTCTGTGCAAGCCACATCCAATGTGACCCTTGACGTTTGCTTTGGAAATGGGATATTGATTAGAGAATATTGAAATAAATTATTGACATTGGAAAATAGGTATTTTTTTATGTGACTGTCATAGATGTGGTTACAAGGTTAGGGTTTTTATTTTTACTCATTCAAGAAAACTTTATGTAAACTTAATAGTCAATAGGAGTGAGGTTGATGAAAGAAAACGTCATATCAATCTCATTCAATATAGCAATATACTGTATGGAGAATCTTATATTGCTGAATATGGCGCAAAGTTGTGACAGAGAGAGAGAGAGAGAGAGAAGGGGGTCAATTTCTCTTCCTTTCAGATAACTAGGCTAAGATGATGAACTACAGTGGCTTGCGAAAGTATTCACCCCATTTGTTATTTTTCCTATTTTGTTGCATTACAACCTTTTTACCCATTCTTCAAGGCAAAACTGCTCCAGTTCCTTCAAGTTGGATCGGTTCCGCTGGTGTACAGCAATCTTTAAGTCACACCAAAGATACTCAATTGGATTGAGGTCTGGGCCTTGACTAGGCCTTTCCAATACATTTAAATGTTTCCCCTTAAACCACTCTAGAGTTGCTTTAGCAGTATGCTTAGGGTCATTGTCCTGCTGGAAGGTGAACCTCCGTCCCAGTCTCAAATCTCTGGATGACTGAAACAGGTTTCCCTCAAGAATTTCCCTGTATTTAGCGCCATCCATCATTCCTTCAATTCTGACCAGTTTCCCAGTCCTAGCCGATGAAAACATCCCCACAGCATGCTGCCACCACCATGCTTCACTGTGGGGATGGTGTTCTCGGGGTGATGAGAGGTGTTGGGTTTGCGCCAGTCATAGCGTTTTCCTTGATGGCCAAAAAGCTACATTTTAGTCTCATCTGACCAGTGTACCTTCTTCCATATGTTTGGGGAGTCTCCCACATGCATTTTGGCGAACACCAAACGTGTTTGCTTATTTTCTTTAACTACTTATGGAGTGGTGGGGCGCTAGCACCTACAATATTTTCCATTAGCATAAATTCATAAACCATAGCGGTTCACACAAAACCCATTTCACAGCGAAAACAAATCCCTTACCTTTTGAAGAACTTCTGCTGAGGGCTTCCCAAGTGTCCATGAAGACATCCAATGGTTCTTTTGTTAGAAAAAGTCATTTATTATATCCATAAATCTCTGTTTGGTTGGCGCGTTATGTTCATAAAATACAGCGTCCACTCACCCATTGAACCGTGAAGAGAACACGTTCAACCTATACCTATACACTTGTCCAAGAACAATCAAACATCATTGATAATGTATCCTTAGGAACACTTTTATGTATATTTACTATAATATTTAAACCGGATTATAAACTGGACGATAGGAAAGGAAAAAACCACAGCGCGCGCGAGCCCGTGAACGCGCATCGTCTTCTGTTTACATCTGGTGACTAGTTCGGAAATTCTTCTTCTATTACCATCCAGAGCAACCTAACATCACCAAACACTGTCTAGAGACTGTTGACATCCAGTGGAAGCAATAGGTACTGCAATCTTACTCCCATATATAGCTGTTTTCAATAGGGAGAGGTTCTAAATGAGGCAATGTGTCAAATACACTTTTTCCAGGACAGAAATTCATCGGGTTTTCGCCTGCTATATCAGTTCTGTTATACTCACAGACAATATTTTAACACTCTTAGAAACTTCAGAGTGTTTCCTATCCAACAGTCCTAATTATGTGCATATCCTAGTTTCTGGGCCTGAGTGGCAGGCCTTTTACTTTGGGCACGCCAGACTCTCCAAAACCGACACCTCAGCTGCCGCTCCCTAAGAAGTTAAGCAATGTCTTTTTTTCTGGACACTCTTCCGTAAAGCCCAGCTCTGTGGAGCGCACGGCTTAAAGTGGTCCTATGGACAGATACTCCAATCTCCGCTGTGAAGCTTTGCAGCTCCTTCAGGGTTATCTTTGGTTTCTTTGTTACCTCTCTGATGAATGCCCTCCTTGCCAAGAGAGAGTTTGTTGTGTTGCCATATTCTTTCCATGTTTTAATAATGGATGTAATAGTGCTCTGTGGGATATTCAAAGTTTCTGATATTTTTGTATAACCCAACCCTGATCTGTACTTCACAACTTTGTCCCTGACCTGTTTGGAGAGCTCCTTGGTCTTCGTGGTACGCTTGTTTGGTGGTGCCCCTTGCTTCGTTGTGTTGCAGACTCTGGGGCCTTTCAGAACAGGTGTATATCTATTGAGATCATGTGACCGATCATGTGACACTTAAACTCCACCTGTGTGAAATCTATATAATTAATTCTGTGACTTCTGAAGGTAATTGGTTGCACCAGATCTTATTTAGGGGCTTCATAACAAAGGGGGTGAATACTTACGCACACACCACTTTTCCATTTTACATGTTTTAGATTTTTTTGAAACAAGTTATTTTTTTTATTTAACCTTACCATTTTGGACTATTTTGTGTGTCCATTACATTAAATCCAAATAAAAATCTATTTAAATTACAGGTTGTAATGCAACAAAAGAGGAAAAACGCCAAGGTGGATGAATACTTTTGCAAGGCACTGTAGTCTCTCTTCCCCAGTAGCCTCAACCGCACTAATTATTCCCCTCTCCAAAATGTAAACTAGCCCTGGAAACACTCCATAGATATTACTCTCTGGTGAGGTACTAGTAGAGATGTAACTAGGACACACCACACACACACACACGTGTAAGAAATCAAACACAGAGAAAGAGACTGAATTACAAGTTTCCTCTGCTCTTGAGAATGTGAATTGATCAGCTACACACATGGATATGTATCTCAACAACCACATATGTCAGCTAGGCTCCTTCTCCATGATAAAGACTGAGACACACAGAATGCAAAATACATTTAATATAACGGAAATTCCAACTCTGACAGTAAACATGTAAACTCAGCAAAAAAAGAAACGTCCCTTTTTCAGGACCCTGTCTTTCAAAGATAATTCCTAAAAATCCAAATAACTACACAGATCTTCATTGTAAAGGGTTTCAACTATGTTTCCCATGCTTGTTCAATGAACCATAAACAATTAATAAACATGCACCTGTGGAACGGTCATTAAGACGCTGACAGACGGTAGGCAATTAAGGTCATAGTTATGAATACTTAAGGCACTAAAGAGGCCTTTCTACTGACTCTGGAAAAAAAAAAAAAAAAAGATGCCCAGGGTGCTCATCTGCGTGAACGTGCCTTAGGCATGCTGCAAGGAGGAATGAGGACTGGAGATGTAGCCAGGGAAAGAAATTGCAATGTCCGTACTGTGAGACGCCTAAGACAGCGCTACAGGGAGACAGGACGGACAGCTGAACGTTCTCGCAGTGGCAGACCACGTGCAACAACACCTGCACAGGATCGGTACATCCGAACATCACAACTGCGGGCAGGTACAGGAGGGCAACAACAACTGCTTGAGTTACACCAGGAATGCACAATCCCTCCATCAGTGCTCAGACAGTCCGGAATAGGTTGATAGAGGCTAGACTGAGGGCTTGTAGGCCTGTTGTAAGGCAGGTCCACACTAGACATCACAGGCAACAACGTCGCCTATGGGCACAAACCCACAGTCGCTGGACCAGACAGGACTGGCAAAAAGTGCTCTTCACTGATGAGTCGCGGTTTTGTCTCACCAGGGGTGATGGTCGGATTCACGTTTATCGAAGGAATGAGCGTTACACCGAGGCGTGTACTCTGGAGCGGGATCGATTTGGAGGTGGAGGGTCCGTCATGGTCTGGGGCGGTGTGTCACAGAATCATCGGACTGAGCTTGTTGTCATTGCAGGCAATCTCAGCGCTGTGTGTTACAGGGAAGACATCCTCCTCTCTCATGTGGTACCCTTCCTGCAGGCTCATCCTGACATCCCTACAGCATGACAATGCCACTAGCCATACTGCTCGTTCTGCGCGTGATTTCCTGCAAGACAGGAATGTCAGTGTTCTGCCATGGCCAGCGAAGAGCCCGTATCTCAATCCCAATGAGCACATCTGGGACCTGTTAGATAGGAGAGTGAGGGCTAGGACCATTCCCCCCAGAAATGTCTGGGAACTTGCAAATGTCTTGGTGGAAGTGTGGGGTAACATCTCACAGCAAGAACTGGCAAATCTGGTGCAGTCCATGAGGAGGAGATGCACTGCAGTACTTAATGCAGCTGATGGCCACACCAGATACTGACTGTTACTTTTGATTTTGACCCCCCCTTTGTTCAGGGACACATTATTCCATTTCTGTTAGTCACATGTCTGTGGAACTTGTTCAGTTTATGTCTCAGTTAAGAAACGTCCTCTAAATTTTGTTATGTTCGTACAAATATTTACACGTTAAGTTTGCTGAAAATAAAAGCAGTTGACATTGAGAGGACGTTTCTTTTTTTGCTGAGTTTAGAAGTGTTATTATCTGTAAGTATGTGTGCCGGACCCATCGCTCTGCTGTGGGACTGAAAACCATTTTCCCTCTATGGCCAAGAGGGCTTCGCCACACTGTTTAATGTTACTGCTACTGTATGTCCAATGCAATCTTTATAACCCAACATAACAGCAGGCAAAAGGCAATAGAATGCCAGCAGGCTGTGATAGCATGTTGATGGAGCCTATAAAAACACATGATATAGCCTCTCCAATCTCCCATGTAGGGACTCCAGGATCCCACAGCAGTAAACATGAGGAGAAACGTAAAACACTTCCCATCTCTCCTTCAGTTTTCCCCTTTCCCTCTATTATCTTTCTTTCCCATCTCCATCCATTGCTTTGCCTCCATCCTCTGTGTTCAATCTCTTTCTTCTTTCTCCTCCCCCTCTCTGTACTCCCCCTCTACCCCTCTTTTCCCTCTATCCATCAGTGTCCTCTAGAAGACTCTACTCAGTGATAGGGACTGTGTCCCTAAGGGCACCCTATTCCCTTTGTAGTGTACTTCTTTTGACCAGACATATATG
Organism: Brachymystax lenok tsinlingensis; assembly: GCA_030435695.1. Lineage (NCBI taxonomy): Eukaryota > Metazoa > Chordata > Actinopteri > Salmoniformes > Salmonidae > Brachymystax > Brachymystax lenok. The sequence goes on from CM059804.1 coordinate 27,243,812, forward strand.
GGCCCTGGTCAAAAGAAGTGCACTATATAGGGAATAGGGTGCCATTTGGGATGCACCCAGGGTGTGGGATAAGCAGCTATTAGACCTCTATTTGGGCCTGTCTGCTTCAATATCAGTCCAATGCAGTCCCTCAGTGCAGTGGTGTGTAGTGGACCTATGTCTCTGTGTGTGTGAGTTTGTGGCCCCGTGACCTTTCCTCTGATGCTGATGAATATGGATGGACAGATCTGTCTTCACCTGCCCTCTATCCCTCCATCCCAGAATACTATAACCGAGTTACAGTGCCTTCAGAAAGTATTCATACCCCTTGACTTATTCCACATTCTGTTGTGTTACAACATGAATTAAAAATGGATTACGTAGATTTTTTCTCTCACCCATCTCCCATAATGACATAGTGAAAACATGTTTTTAGAAATGTTTCCAAATGTATTGAAAATGAAATACAGAAATATCAAATTTACATAGAAATTCACACCCCTTTGCTATGACACTCCAAACTGAGCTCAGGTGAGATGTCACTACAACTTGATTAGAGTCCACCTGTGGCCAATTAAATTGTTTGGACAACGATTTAGAAAGAAACACACTTGTCTATATAAGGTCCCACAGTTGATAGAGCATGTCAGAGCAAAAACTATACCATTAAGTCCAAGGAACTGTCCGTAAACCTCCGGGATGTTGATTCTGCATACACTACCGGTCAAAAAATAACACCTACTCATTCAAGGGTTCAATTTATTTTTACTATTCTCTACATTGTAAAATATTAGTGAAGACATCAACACTATGAAATACCACATGGAATCATGTAGTAACCAAAAAAGTGTTAAACAAATCAAAATATAATTTGTTAAAAGTTAATTTGTGGAAATTCTTTCCTTCTTAATGTGTTTGAGCCAATCAGTTGTGTTGTGACAAGGTAGGGTTGGTATATAGAAGATTGCCCTATTTGGTAAAAGACCAAGTCCATATTATGGCAAGAACAGCTCAAATAAACAAAGAGAAACGACAGTCCATCATTTAAGACATGAAGATCAGTCAATACGGAACATTTCAAGAACAATGAAGAACTTACAATGTAAAAGGTAGTAACAATTAAGAAAAACCCTTGAATGAGTAGGTGTTCTAAAACTTTTGACTGGTAGTGTATATCTGGGAAAGGGTATCAAATCAAATGTTATTTGTCACATGCTCCGAATACAACAGGTGTAGACCTTACCATGAAATGCTTAACTTAACCAACAATGCAGTTCAAGAAAAAGTTAAGAAAATATTTACAAAATAAACGAAAGTAAAAATCTTAAAATAAATTACAATAAAAATAACGAGGCTATATACACGGTGTAGCGGTACCGAGTCAATGTGCGGGGATAAACTTTAGTCAAGTTATTTTGTACATGTAAGTATGGTTAAAGTGACTATGCATAGATAATAAACAACGAGTAGCAGCAGTGTAAAACCAAAGGGAGGGCGTGTCAATGTAAATAGGCTGGGTGGCCATTTGATTAATTGTTCAGCCGTCGTATGGCTTGGGGGTAGAAGCTGTTAAGGAGCCTTTTGGTCCTAGACTAGGCGCTCCGGTACCGCTTGCCGTGCGGTAGCAGAGAGAACAGTCTATGACTTGGGTGACTGGAGTCTTTGACAATTTTTTGGGCCTTCCTCTGACACCGCCTAGTATATAGGTCCTGGATGGCAGGAAGCATGGCCCCAGTGATGTACTGGGCCGTACACACTACCCTCTGTAGCGCCTTACGGTCAGATGCCGATCAGTTGCCATACCAGGTGGTGATGCAACTGGTCAGGATGCTCTCGATGGTGAAGCTGTAGAACTTTTTGAGGATCTGGGGACCCATGCCAAATCTTTTCAGTTTCCTGAGGGGGAAAAGGTGTTGTCGTGCACTCTTCATGACTGTCTTGGTGTGTTTGGACCATGATAGTTCCTTGGTGATGTGGACACCACCTCGACCCGCTCCACTACATCCTTGTCGATGGTAATGGGGGCCTGTTCGGCACGCCATTTCCTGTAGTCCACGATCAACTCCTTTGTCTTGCTCACATTGAGGGGGCGCTTGTTGTCCTGGCACTGTGACCTCCTCCCTATAAGCTGTCTCGTTGTTGGTGATCAGGCCTACCACTATTGTGTCGTCAGCAAACATAATGATGGTGTTGGAGTCGTGTTTGGCCATGCAGTCGTGGGTGAACAGGGAGTACAGGAGGGGACTAAGCACGCACCCCTTGGGGGCCCTAGTGTTTAGGATCAGTGTGGCAGATGTGTTGTTGCCTACCCTTACCCCCTGGGGGCGGCCCGTCAGGAAGTACAGGATCCAGTTGCAGAGCGAGGTGTTTAGTCCCATGGTCATTAGCTTAGTGATGAGCTTCGTGGGCACTATGGTGTTTAACGCTGAGCTGTAGTCAATGAACAGCATTCTTACACAGGTGTTCCATTTGTCCTGGTGGGAAAGGGCAGTGTGGAGTGCAATTGAGACTGCGCCATCTGTGGATCTGTTGGGGTGGTATGCGAATTGGAGTGGGTCTAGGGTTTCCGGGATGATGGTGTTGATGAGAACCAAGACCAACCTTTCAAAACACTTCATGGCTACCGACGTGAGTGCTACAGGGCGGTAATCATTTAGGCAGGTTACCTTCGCTTCATTGAGCACAGGGAACATGTAGGTATTACAGACTCGGTCAGGGAGAGGTTGAAAATGTCAGTGAAGACACTTGCCAGTTGGTCTGCATGCTTTGAGTACACGTCCTGGTAATTCATCTGGCCCCGCGGCTTTGTGAATGTTGACCTGTTTAAAGGTCTTGCTCACATCGGCTACCGAGAGCGTGATCACACAGTCGTCCGGAGCGATTGGTGCTCTCATGCATGCGTCAGTTTAACTTGCCTCGAGCGAACATAAAAGGCATTTTGCTCGTCTGGTAGGCTAGTGTCACTGGGCAGTTCGCGGCTGGATTTCCCTTTATAGTCTGTAATAGTTTTCAAGCCCTGCCACATCTGACGAGCTTCAGAGCCAGTGTAGTAGAATTCAATCTTAGTCCTGTATTGACGCTTTGCCTGTTTGATTGTTTGTCTGAGGGCGTAGCAGGATTTCTTATAAGTGTCCGGATTAGTGTCCCGCTCCTTGAAAGCGGCAGCTCTAGCCTTTGGCTCGGTACAGATGTTCCCTGTAAACCATGGCTTCTGGTTGGGATATGTACGTATGGTCACTGTGGGGACGACGTCATTGATGCACTTATTGACAAAGCCGGTGACTGAGGAGGTACAGTGGAAGTCAGAAGTTTACATACACCTTAGCCAAATACATTTAAACACATTTTTACACAATTCCTGACATTTAATCAGAGTAAAAATGCCCTGTCTTAGGTCAGTTAAGATCACTCATTTATTTTAAGAATGTGAAATGTCAGAATAATAGTAGAGAGAATTACTTATTTCAGCTTTTATTTCTTTCATCACATTCCCAGTGGGTCAGAAGTTTACATACACTCAATTAGTTTTTGGTAGCATTGCCTTTAAATTGTTTAACTTGGGTCAAACATTTTGGGTAGCCTTCCACAAGCTTCCCACAATAAGTTGGGTGAATTTTGGCCCATTCCTCCTGACAGAGCTGGTGTAACTGAGTCAGGTTTGTAGGCCTCCTTGCTTGCACACGCTTTTTCAGTTCTGCCGACAAATTTTCTATAGGATTGAGGTCAGGGCTCTGTGATGGCCACTCCAATAACGTGACTTTGTTGTCCTTAAGCCATTTTGCCACAACTTTGGAAGTATGCTTGGAGTCATTGTCCATTTGGAAGACCCATTTGCGACCAAGCTTTAACTTACTGACTGATGTCTTGAGATGTTGCTTCAATATATCCACATCATTTTCCTCCCTCATGATGCCATCTATTTTGTGAAGTGCACCAGTCCCTCCTGCAGCAAAGCACCCCCACAACATGATGCTGCCACCCCCATGCTTCACGGTTGGGATGGTGTTCTTTGGCTTGCAAGCCTCCCCCTTTTTCCTCCAAACATAACGATGGTCATTATGGCCAAACAGTTCTATTTTTGTTTCATCAGACCAGAGGACATTTCTCCAAAAAGTACAATATTTGTCCCCATGTGTTGTTGCAAACCGTAGTCTGGTTTTTTCATGGCGATTTTGGAGCAGTGGCTTCTTCCTTGCTGAGCGGCCTTTTAGGTTATGTTGATATAGGACTCGTTTCCTCCAGCATCTTCACACGGTCCTTTGCTGTTGTTCTGGGATTGATTTGCACTTTTCACACCAAAGTTCGTTCATCTCTAGGAGACAGAACGCGTCTCCTACCTGAGCTGTGTGACGGCTGCGTGGTCCCATGGTGGTTATACTTGCGTACCATTGTTTGTACAGATGAACGTGGTACCTTCAGGCGTTTGGAAATTGCTCCCAAGGATGAACCAGACTTGTGTAGGTCTAAAAAAACATTTCTTTTGATTTTCCCATGATGTCAAGCAAAGAGGCACTGAGTTTGAAGGTAGGCCTTGAAATACATCCACAGGTACACCTCCAATTGACTCAAAATATGTCAATTAGCCTATCAGAAGCTTCTAAAGCCATGACATCTTCTGAAATTTTCCAAGCTGTTTAAAGGCAGTCAACTTAGTGTATGTAAACTTATGACCCACTGGAATTGTGATACAGTGAATTATAAGTGAAATAATCTGTCTGTAAACAATTGTTGGAAAAATTACTTGTGTCATGCACAAAGTAGATGTCCTAACATACTTGCCAAAACTTTAGTTTGTTAACAAGAAATTCGTGGAGTGGTTGAAAAACGAGTTTTAATGACTCCAACCTAAGTGTATGTAAACTTCCGACTTCAACTATATACCATTATAGTTGAACTATATACCATTGGATGAATCCCGGAACATATCCAGTCTGTGCTAGCGAAACAGTCCAATAGCGTAGCATCCGCGTTATCTGACCACTACCATATTGAGCAAGTCACTGGTACTTCCTACTTTCGTTTTTGCTTTTAAGCAGGAATCAGTGGTATAGAATAATGGTCAGATTTGCCAAATGGAGGGCGAGGGAGAACTTTGCATGCGCCTCTGTGTGTGGAGTAAATGTGGTCTAGATTTTCCCCCCTCTGGTTGTGACATGCTGGTAGAAAGTTGGTCAAATAAAATGTAAGTTTGCCTGCATTAAAGTCCCCGGCCACTAGGAGCACCGCTTCTGGGTGAGCATTTTCTTGTTTGTATTAAACAATTGCTAGAGTGTTGAAAGTTTCGAAGAGCACAGGATCTCCATCATTGGGAAATGGAAGAAATATGGAACTACCCAGACTCTGCCTAGAGATGGCCGCTCCCCATCTAACTTAACAGAGCGAGAGAAAATCCGAAAGGAAGAATGGAAGAAAATCCGCAAATCCAGATATGCAAAGCTGATATAGACATACCCAAGACGACTCAAAGCTGTAATCGCCATCAAATGTGCTTCTACAAAACAACGTATTTACTCAGGGGTGTGAATACTTATGTAAATGAGATATTTCTGTATTTCATTTTCAACAAATTTGCTAAAATTTCTAATAACATGTTTTCACTTTGTCATTATGGGTATTGTGTGTAGATGGGTCAGAATTTTTTTTTTATCAATTTGGAATTCAGGCTGTAACAACAAAATGCAGAATAAGTCAAGGAGTATGCATACTTTCTGAAGGCAAAAATGACCACCACCCCCAATTTTAATGGGGTGATACTTTTGTACCTACTCACACATGTAACTGTAAGTTGCATACGTAAAGAAATTCAGGTGTGTGTGCGTGAGTGTGTGTGTGAGGAAGCGAGGTGATTGATGTGCCTGCTGCCTGTTACTAGTGTGTGTGTGTGTGTGTGTGTGTGTGTGTGTGTGTGTGTGTGTGTGAGTGAGTGACTCACACGGAGCAGGTAGCCCACCGGTACTGAGCCGATAAGCCCCAGACCTCCAAGAGAGGAAAATCAATACACACCACTCATCAACTCTGCCTGGCTCTGCTGTGAAAGCACGCACACACGCACAGGAATAAGAGGTCTGATGAGGACTCCCAGTGATCGGAAGGCCTCAGGTAACCTTTTCTTATTAAGATTCCTGGAAAAGTTCCCACATAGCCAGCAACTTAACATTACTGTTATTGGCCATGTTTCCTTAAATGGAACAGACATTTCTCTCACTTATTTAAAGACGGACAAAAATGTCCCATCATGAGATTGGGATATGATAAAACTACTCCTCTCCTTCTTCCATCTCTTCGTGGTAAGTCTTTTGTTTTTTTACTGTATATGGCTCCACAGTATTCTCTTCCCTTTCCCTCTCTCTCCTTTCGACGGACAGTAGAGATCTCTCTACCTTTCTGCTCTCTGTCCTTTGTTCCCCTTTATTCAATCACCTTCTTTTCTTCAATATAGAGCTCTGTTCCCTCCCTTTCTGCATTCCCGTTTTCTACCTCTCATAATCGTCATATTCTCGTCTGTACAGCATTTTGTATCTCTCCGTTCCACCTCCCTCTTTCTCTCTTTTCAGGTTGGCATGTCGCTCAGCCCCCTGTGGCCTCATTATCAGCCTGGCAGACTGAGGGAGTGGGTCACACACACAAACAAGCACACCCTCTGCCACTCCCTTGGTCTTGAGCAGGTAAATTGTCTCCACTCATCCATGCCATGTATATTACAGTTTCATAATTACCAAGGCAACGGGTGAGCCAGGGTCAAACACTAATCTAGGCTCTAATTAAAATGTAGCTGGTGCAGCTCATCAAAACAATTAACTCACAATAACAGGGACGGGCAGGGAGTTAAGGAGGAAAGGAAAGGAACAACAGCAGCATCTCTCTTTGTCTGCAAGTTTCTTTCTATGAGGAACAGAAGGAAAGGAGAGTGAGGGGTGGGTGGGTGGGAATGAGAGAAGGAGCGAGAGAAAAATGTGCCATATGCGATCACAACCAAAATGAGAGTGAGAGCGAGCTGAATATGACAGGCGAATGGGAGGGAGACAGAGATACAGTACAGAGGAAGAACTGCAGAAGGGTAGAAGCATCCCTAACCTGCCTCACAAACCATTGAAGGACGGAGAGAGGCAAACAGGCATTTGAGGAAAAAACAAGGCAAAGTGACAAAAGGGTGACAGAAGCCAATCTGACAAGTAACAAGTGAAGTCAGGACACGACATAACTAGAACAGAACACAGGGCCCCCTCATCCTTCTCTCACTCTCCATCCCTCGCTCTCTGTTCATCCTGGTCTCCCTCATCTCCCTCTCTCTCTTTCCCCATCCCTCTGCTCCCTCCATCTCCCTCCCCTTTTTCCTCCACAGATGCACTTGTCTGCCAGCATGTGTTCTTTCATTCTGTCGTTCTCGTGGCCGACGCCATCTCTGTTGGGGAGGGGTTTGGCAGAGAGAAAGAAGGGATGAGAAGTGAACGAGTGTAGATGGCTCGGTGGGACCGTTCTCTCATTCTTTCTTTCTCCTATTCTCTCTCTAGGGGACAGAAAGATGGAGGTGGTTTGACACAACGGTTCTTGCTTATTGGCTTTTCCTTCCTCTCCTCATCTTGTTGTTTCCATCCTTCTGTCTTTTTTCCGTTCTTTCGTTTCTTCCGTTTCCAAAGCCCAGAGCAGGACCTCCAGAGACGAGCTCCCTCGCTTCAGCCTCCAACATCCCCGGACCCATCTGTCCCACACACACACGCACAAGCACACACACAGTTTACATTCCTCAGTATGAATCCTAGAGAGCAGTGAGACAGTGAGAGATGAAAACACCAGTATCAGTATGGGTATTTATAGTACAGGAGTCCGAGGCGCAAGATGGAGATAAGTATTAGGGACAGGGGACTCTTCTCATAGGCTGCATTCCTGTTTATATTGGTTGAGGAGAGATTGGCTGTATGGGCTTCTTAGGGACGCTTCACACAGTGACATTCCAGTAAACACATCACACTAAGTGGTCCACTATCAAACATGGGTGGGAGAGGGGGACATGGAAATGTATGGTACCTCATACTTCAGTATCTTACTGAGAGAGCCAAAGTCAGACAAGGTGGGGAGTCGGGAGAGTGGGATATGGAGAGAAGGTGCCTTTAGACTCTAGTGTATATTTTGTTTATCTTTCAGAATCGCGGCCCCCTAGTTACACTTGATGATCCATCATCCCACACATTTAGTAAACACAGAACAGAATAATAAGAGTATTCAAGTACTGTTTATTTGCAGAGTTAGAGCTGCAGTGTTCCATACATTGTATGCAATAGTCTATACATCTATGGATCTTTATACTATAGTATGGGTGTCATAGCGTCATAGTATGCTAGAGGGCATTAACAGGCTACGGGGGTGAGTTATGGAGAGAAAAGGGCAGTTCATAGCGCATTCAAGAACACACACACACACTTCTCCTGTCTGCTCCATGCAAGAGCTTGTGTGATAATATCAGGAAAGGAGAAGAACATTCTGTATGAGTTCATCCATAAAGAAAGATCTCTACTACATCTTCAGTCCAATTCTTCAATGCATCTCTGGGACACTATCTATCAACATCTACCAGTGGAGGCTGCTGAGGGGAGGACAGCTCATAATAATGGCTAGAATGGAGTCAATGGAATGGCATCAAACGTGGTTTCCATTGGTTGATACCATTCCATTGACTCCAATCCGGCCATTACTATGAGCTGTCCTCCCCTCAGGAGCCTCCACTGACATCTACATAGGGTTTATTAGTGTACTGCTGAAGAACTGATATGGCCTTTACATGGTATCGCTTTAGTAGGTCTGTGACTAAGTTATGCAGACAACTGCTGTTATTAGAACTGCTAGCTTGTGACTCCTAGAGATACGCTCCTCCACATCTTGATATAGGTGGTGGGTCCCACTATCTACAGAGCATTTAGACTTGGCCCTTATGGCAAGGGCCAGGGAGAGTATGGTTACTGTAGGGTTACAGAGGGATGTGTTATACCTGCTGTGCAGGATGTTAAACTACGGTAGAGGCAGAGGTGAGCGTTAGCTGGAGCAGGTCAGGACAGGGTTCATCTGGTCCCCTCTCCCTATATTTCTCTCGCCATCCCTCCCGCTCTCCTTCACTCTAGCAGTAGCCTGCGTAGCTCTTGTGGGTCTGTGACAGGCAGGGCACAGGTGAAGTCCTCACACACGTACGCTGTGGCACTGCCACCCTGGCAGGTCAGGGAGGAGAGGATGGGTAGACGCTGGTACAGATAGCCCTCTGTCTCCCCATCAGCTAACATCAGGACCTGGAGAGAGAGAGACAGACAGAGGAATAGCAAATTCTGGTATATATTGTACACACAAGTGTACTTAAAAGGGTACAAACGGTCATCACTGTTGTGGTACCCTGTTAGGTACAACCATTGTACCTTTAGTTATAGGTGCATAATTGAAACCTTGCAGTTTGTACATTAAAAGAGCCAATAGTGTACCTTGGGGGACGAGATAGTACCTTTCTTACACGTAGCCCACAGGTACAAAAGTGTAGCTTTAGAAAAGGTAAAACATTTTATTTTTAGGTTACCACCAAAGTGACAAAGTCGTTCCTTTTATGTGGCAAAAATGTACCTCTAAACATTTTTGTTGGTGTTGTTCTTACACTGTAGGGTATAAAGCCTTACTTGCATATTTCCCAGGGTGCCTTTCAAGTGAATTTCTTTGTTACCAGTACCACCCATGACTGTTTGCTAGTGACAGAGACATGGTTGTTGCATTAAATGGCTTTTACCCCTTTAGCCTTCACCAAGTGAGTGCCTAAGTAAATATTTTATAATTTAAATTCAACTCTTTATGACAATAAATTTAATACAGTACCTTCAGAAAGTATTCACACCCCTGGACTTTTTCCACATTTTGTTATGTTACAGCCTGAATTGTCAAAGTGGAATTTTGTTTTTAGAATTTTTGACAAATTAATTAAAAATGAAAACCTAAAAGGTCTTCTGTCAACAAGTATTCAACCCCTTTGTTATGGCAAGCCTAAATAAGTTCAGGAGTAGAAATGTGCTTAACAAATCAAATAACAAGTTGCATGGATTCCCTCTGTGTGCAATAATAGGCGTTAACATGATTTATTAATGACTACCCCCATCGCTGTACCCCACACATAAATTATCTGTAAGGTCCCTCAATCAAGTGGTGCATTTGAAGCACAGATTCAACCACAAAGACCAGGGAGGTTTTCCAACACCTCGCAGAAAAAGGCCACCGATTGGTAGATAGGTAAAAATTTTAAAAAGCAGATGCTGAACATCCATTTGAGCACGGTGAATTTAATAAAGGTCCAACGCAGTAGGGCTGTACCCGACTAAAAAAAACGTTGGTCCACCGAGAGTCATCCCGACCGAGAGTCATCCAATCGATTGGTCGAAATGTTTAAACCTGTTTTTCCATATATAGACAGACACACCCTGTGTGTTTGAATAAAACCAACTACGTATGCACTGAGCTTATCTGATGCCTTAAGCACACTATTTGATTAAATAATTAAGACACACACAAATTACTCAAGAAAGCTCCCGGGGGTCACGCTGTGTTGAAAGAAAATGACAGTTTTGTGCCTGTGTGACTGGCGCACGTTGTCTTGATCTCCTCCCTACTGTAGCGAAAAGGCACCACAGCAAAGCAAGTGTTTATTGCGCCGTCCGTGCTGAAGGTGCAACATAATTACAGCCATTTTCAGCCAAGTTCCTTACTTGTTTCTGGCAAAAGTTCTGTTAACGAAATCCCTCATTTGTTTAGGAAAAACATTCCCTATTCCCTCAACCCTTGCTCTCTTTACATGAAACATGTACGCATATCATGCATGTGACCAATAGGGCCTGACCTATAGCATATCATAATCACATCAATAAACTGGTTATAACACTCTGAACACAGTAATGTCGACAGCAAAATGGATGCGTACAACGTGAAAAATAAACTCGAAATGGGCGAATGTTTACTGGTTGCTCAGGAGGGAAAGGGGAAGTCCGATCTGTGGAAGACATTTGACTTAGTTGTGGAAACTACTGGAGATAAAGAAGAAGGAGAGTATATTAGCAAGCATTGTGTGAGTTATGTGTGCCAAACAGTTGCTGTTAGATAACAATATAATTATTTTCGGACCATTTGAAACGTAAACAACACTAAATAAATAAGAGAGAGTACCAGAGTCTGTTCTAATAGGAAAAAAAAGATATAAAAACAGTCTCATGCATTTGTGAATTAAGGTTTATTTATCGTTTGGGCTAATTATTCAAAGCTCCCTTTGTTATTTAATTTGAACACTAAAATGCTTGATTGCATTTCAAAGCATGAATGTCTCGAATGCGGTGTGCTCTTTAATTACTTGTTACTTTTATCTCTTATTCTTATCTGTATTTTTTGAAACTTCATTGTTGGTTAGGGGCTCGCAAGTAAGCATTTCACTGTAAGGTCTACACCTGTTGTATTCTGCGCATGTGACTAATAAAATGTGATTTGATGGAATATATAGGCCTAAGTAAGTTACAGTATTATTACTAAACAGGATGTGCTCTTAGGCCTACAGCTTGACGGTGGTTATACAAGGCTACTAATGACAACAACATTACTTGTTATTATAATGATGATCATAATAATACTAATTGAAATAATAACAATAAGAAGGAGATCAAGAGAAAGGAAGTTATAGGAGTGAGAGCTGTGTACATATTATGTTTGACAAACAGGTGATGTTAGATTAAAATATTATTTTTCTGCCTGTTTGGAACATCGTAAACACTAAATAAATGATGAGTAATACCAGTCTGGTATGAGTAATGAGTAATACCAGTCTGGTATGAGTAATGAGTAATACCAGTCTGGTATGAGTAATGAGTAATACCAGTCTGGTATGAGTAATACCAGTCTGGTATGAGTAATACCAATGGTGAAGCTGTTATTACAGAAAAAAAAGATGAAAAACAGCCAAATCTGTGAAATTGCTTTATCCAACATTTTGCCATTGCATGAGGCTTGGTGCTCAGGGAATCATTAAGCTATTAAACAAACACTGAAACAGGCAACAGAAGCAGGATCTGTCTTCTTTCTGTAGATATACAGTGCATTCAGAAAATATTCAGACCCCTTCCCTTTTCCAAATTTTGTTACGTTACAGCGTATTTTTACCTCAATCTACACACAATACCCCAAAATGACAAAGCGAAAACAGGTTTTTAGAAATGTTTGCAAATGTATTGAATATAAAAAAAACTGAAATACCTTATTTACACAAGTATTCAGACCCTTTGCTATGAGACTCGTAATTGAGCTCAGGTGCATCCTGTTTCCATTGATAATACTTGAGATGTTTCTACAACTTGATTGGAGTACACCTGTGATGAATTCAATTGATTGAACACGATTTGGAAAGGCACACACCTGTCTATATAAGGTCCTACAGTTGCCAGTGCATGTCAGAACAAAAACCAAGCCATGAGGTTGAAGGAATTGTCCGTAGAGCTCCGAGACAGGATTGTTTCGAGGCACAGATCTGGGGAAGGGTACAAAAACATTTCTGCAGCATTGAAGGTCCCCAAGAACACAGTGGCCTCCATCATTATTAAATGGAAGAAGTTTGGAACCACCAAGACTCTTCCTAGAGCTGGCTGCCCGGCCAAACTGAGCAATCGGGGGAGAAGGGCCTTGGTCAGGGAGATGACCAAGAACCCGGATGGTCACTCTGACAGAGCTCCAGATTTCCTCTGTGGAGATGGGTCAACCTTCAAGAAGGACAACCATCTCTGCAGAACTCCACTAATTAGGCCTACAGTGAGAGAAAAAAAGTATTTGATCCCCTGCTGATTTTGTACGTTTGCCCACTGACAAAGAAATGATCAGTCTATAATTTTAATGGTAGGTTTATTTGAACAGTGAGAGACAGAATAACAACTAAAAAATCCAGAAAAATGCATGTGAAAAATGTTATGAATGGAATTGCATTTTAATGAGGGAAATAAGTATTTGACCCCTCTGCAAAACATGACTTAGTACTTGGTGGCAAAACCCTTGTTGGCAATCAGAGGTCAGACGTTTCTTGTAGTTGGCCACCAGGTTAGCACACATCTCAGGAGGGATATGTCCCACTCCTCTTTGCAGATCTTCTCCAAGTCATTAAGGTTTCGAGGCTGATGTTTGGCAACTCGAACCTTCAGCTCCTTCCACAGATTTTCTATGTGATTAAGGTCTGGAGACTGGCTAGGCCACTCCAGGACCTTAATATGCTTCTTCTTGAGCCACTCCTTTGTTGCCTTGGCCGTGTGTTTTGGGTCATTGTCATGCTGGAATACCCATCCACGACCCCCCTGGCTGAGGGAAGGAGGTTCTCACCCAAGATTTGATGGTACATGGCCCCGTCCATCATCCCTTTTATGCGGTGAAGTTGTCCTGTCCCCTTAGCAGAAAAACACCCCCAAAGCATAATGTTTCCACCTCCATGTTTGACGGTGGGGATGGTGTTCTTGGGGTCATAGGCAGCATTCTTCCTCCTCCAAACACGGCGAGTTGAGTTGATGCCAAAGAGCTCCATTTTGGTCTCATCTGACCACAACACTTTCACCCAGATGTCCTCTGAATCATTCAGATGTTCATTGGCAAACTTCAGACGGCTATGTATATGTGCTTTCTTGAGCAGGGGACCTTTGAGCGCTGCAGGATTTCAGTCCTTCACGGCGTAGTGTATTACCAATTGTTTTCTTGGTGACTATGGTCCCAGCTGCCTTGAGATCATTGACAAGATCCTCCCGTGTAGTTCTGGGCTGATTCCTCACCGTTCTCATGATCATTGCAACTCCACGAGGTGAGATCTTGCATGGAGCCCCAGGCCGAGGGAGATTGACAGTTCTTTTGTGTTTCTTCCATTTGTGAATAATCGCACCAACTGTTGTCACCTTCTCACCAAGCTGCTTGGCGATGGTCTTGTAGCCCATTCCAGCCTTGTGTAGGTCTACAATCTTGTCCCTGACATCCTTGGAGAGCTCTTTGGTCTTGGCCATGGTGGAGAGTTTGGAATCTGATTGATTGATTGCTTCTGTGGACAGGTGTCTTTTATACAGGTAAAAAACTGAGATTAGGAGCACTCCCTTTAAGAGTGTGCTCCTAATCTCAGCTCGTTACCTGTATAAAAGACATCTGGGAGCCAGAAATCTTTCTGATTGAGAGGGGGTCAAATACTTATTTCCCTCATTAAAATGCAAATCAATTTATAACATTTTTCACATGTGTTTTTCTGGATTTTGTTGTTGTTATCCTGTCTCTCACTGTTCAAATAAACCTACCATTAAAATTATAGACTGATCATTTCTTTGTCAGTGGGCAAACGTACAAAATCAGCAGGGGATCAAATATTTTTTTCCCTCACTGTATATGGTAGAGTGGCCAGACGGAAGCCACTTCTCAGTAAAAGACACATGACAGCCCTCTTGGAGTTTGCCAAAAGGCATCTAAAGGACTCTCAGACCATGAGAAACAAGATTCTCTGGTCTGATGAAACCAAGATTAAACTCTTTGGTCTGAATGTCAAGCGTCACGTCTGAAGGAAACCTGGCAGAAGGGACTGAGAGACTAGTCAGGATCGAGGCAAAGATGAACAGAGCAAAGTACAGAGAGATCCTTGATGAAAACCTGCTCCAGAGCACTCAGGACCTCAGGTTCACCTTGCATCAGGACAACGGCACTAAGCACACAGCCAAGACAACGTAGGAGTGGCTTCTGGACAAGTCTCTGAATGTCCTTGAGTGGCCCAGCCAGAGCCCGGACTTGAACCCGATCGAACATCTCTGGAGAGACCTGAAAATAGCTGTGCAGCAAATGTTCCCCATCCAACCTGACAGAGCTTGAGAGGATCTGCAGAGAACAATGGGAGAAACTCACCAAATACAGGTGTGCCAAGCGTCATACCCAAGAAGACTTGAGGCGGCAATCACTTCCAAATGTGCTTCAACAAAGTACTGAGTGAAGGGTCTGAATACTTATGTAAATGTGATATTTCAGTGTTTTATTTTAAATAAATTAGCAACAATTTGTAAAAAAATAGTTTTTGCTTCGTCATTATTGGATATTGTGTGTAGATTGATGAGGACAAAAAAAAGCACATTTTTGAATAAGGCTGTAACCTAACAAAATTTAGAGAAAGTAAAGGGATCTGAATACTTTCCAAAGGCACTGTATATGGATGATTTATAAAGCCAGGCATATTTAACAGTTAGGCTATTGATTACAGAACTAATTAAGTAGGGGTTTGTTCTCGCCTCAATTTTCGTAGACAATTAGGCTAACCCCTACTCGCATGGGACTAGTATTACTAGAGAACATTGGTTATGTAATTATTACCCCACAACGTCTGTTATTCCGTTGGACGATTCGGAAGGGCCCCCTGTAATTCTTTATTTTTCTCCAATAAATGTAGATATTGGAAAGATATGAAGATATTTCAACAAGTCCAGGCGATAAGAGGGCTACATTGATAACTTGAGCTTGTTTCCCAAGTTTCCGAAACCATACCAAACCATCTTTGGAATAGTGTCACCATAATATTTGAATTGAGGAAGTGTGATCATAATCATTAGGATATTTTGTCCCAAATGCCCCCCAGCCTTCAGATGTGAGCTAAAAAGTGCACTTGCACTTTAGATGTGTTTTAAGCCTATGGATGCGAAAGTCAATTTACAAACTTCCAAATGTTTAGGTCAGTTCTATTCTGCTTTGCGATCAATTAACAGCAAGAGTTACATTAAATAGGCGCAGTATTTTTTATTGATTGATTTGGCAATATTCAAATCATACGCAGAAAACATTAACAAAAACATTTACTGTGAAAGTTGATACAAGTAGTCCCTTCATATATAGGCTATGAGCAGCACGTTCAATTTATCGAATCAGTTATTGTTTCTTGATCAAAGCATGAGCAAAACCTGTCAAACTCAGACATTTCTCTCAAAACACAGGGATGACGATTCGCACGGGACTAGTATTATCAGAGGACCTTGGAGTACGCCCAAAAACAGCATGTTATTCTGGGTGGAATTGTTACTCTCCTGCCATGTACAAATTACTGACATGGCAGATTTGGACGGAAGTAAAATTACAGATGTGGTGTTTTGTGCTTGTGCATATACAGTCGTGGCCAAAAGTTTTGAGAATGACACAAATATAAATTTTCACAAAGTCTGCTGCCTCAGTTTGTATGATGACAATTTGCATATACACTCTAGAATGTCATGAAGAGTGATCAGATGAATTGCAATTAATTGAAAAGTCCCTCTTTGCCATGCAAATGAACTGAATCCCCAAAAAACATTTCCACTGCATTTCAGCCCTGCCACAAAAGGACCAGCTGACATCATGTCAGTGATTTTCTCGTTAACCTCTCAAGGAGCAGCAGCAGAGGTGACTGTTTTGGAGAGCCTGGCGTGCCCAAAGTAAAATGCCTCCCATTTAGGCCCAGAAAATGGGATATGCATATATTTAGTACAATTGGATAGGAAACACTCTGATAGGAATTTTCCAAAACTGTTAACCATTTGTCTGTGAGTCAATCAGAACGCATATAGCAGGCAAAACCCTGAGGAATCTCTGTCCTGGAAAAAGTCATTTTGACACATTGCTCATTTTGGAACCCCTCCCTATTGAAAATGACCATATATAGGCATATGAATGCAGTGCACGTCGCTTCCTTATTATGTCATCAACCACGAGACGGTGTTTTACTCCATCTTGGATGAATTTAGACCATTGATACACAGCATGGCATGGGGACACCACGTTCTGAAAACTCTGCACATTCTTGTGGCCTTGCGTGAAGTCACGCCGTGTCTTATTTATCGTCTTTAGCGTTCAGTTTATATTCCGGCTGATTTATAATAGTAAAATATACGTAAAAGTGTTCCTAAGGATACATTTAAAACTATGTTTGATTGTTTTTGGACAAGTTTATAGGTATAATTTGAACGAGTTGGCGCCCAGCGTTTCAATGGAGTAGTGGAAGCTGTAGTTTCTGATTATAACGCAGAACCAAATGGAGGATTTATGGATAAAAGACGTTACTTTTTCTAACAAAAGAACCATGGATTGTCTTCGTTGGACACTTAGGATGACCTCAGCAGAAGTTCTTCAACAGGTAATTGATTTGTTTTCGCTGTGAAATGTGTTATGTGTGTGCCATGATGGCTAATCGATACATGGCTATTGGAAAATATGTGAGGTGATAGCCTCAAACAAATGAATGTGCTGCTTTCGCCGTAAAGCCTTTTTGAAATCTGACAACGCTGT
Organism: Brachymystax lenok tsinlingensis; assembly: GCA_030435695.1. Classification (NCBI taxonomy): domain Eukaryota; kingdom Metazoa; phylum Chordata; class Actinopteri; order Salmoniformes; family Salmonidae; genus Brachymystax; species Brachymystax lenok. The sequence continues at coordinate 27,261,089 of CM059804.1, forward strand.
GATATTGCCAAGAAACAGAGCTTTTGATGAGTATGGAACACTTGTATATTGCTGGATGTTTAATAATTCAATTTTGGGATTTTGAATTTGGCGCTATAGATTTTCGCTGGTAGTGTCGGGACGAGCCCGCTAGCGACCCAGCAATCCCTGACTGGTTAACACAGGTGTGAGTGTTGACGAGGACAAGGCTGGAGATCACTCTGTCATGCTGATTGAGTTCAAATAACAGACTGGAAGCTTCAAAAGGAGGGTGGTGCTTGGAATCATTGTTCTTCCTCTGTCAACCATGGTTACCTGCAAGGAAACACGTGCCGTCATCATTGCTTTGCACAAAAAGGGCTTCACAGGCAAGGATATTGCTGCCAGTAAGATTGCACCTAAATCAACCATTTATCGGATCATCAAGAACTTCAAGGAGAGCGGTTCAATTGTTGTGAAGAATGCTTCAGGGAGCCCAAGAAAGTCCAGCAAGTGCCAGGACCGTCTCCTAAAGTTGATTCAGCTGCGGGATCGGGGCACCACCAGTACAGAGCTTGCTCAGGAATGGCAGCAGGCAGGTATGAGTGCATCTGCACGCACAGTGAGGTGAAGACTTTGAGGATGGCCTAGTGTCAAGAAGGGCAGCAAAGAAGGCACTTCTCTCCAGGAAAAACATCAGGGACAGACTGATATTCTGCAAAAGGTACAGAGATTGGACTGCTGAGGACTGGGGTAAAGTCATTTTCTCTGATGAATCCCCTTTCCGATTGTTTGGGGAATCCGGTAAAAAGCTTGTCCGGAGAAGACAAGGTGAGCGCTACCATCAGTCCTGTGTCATGCCAACAGTAAAGCATCCTGAGACCATTCATGTGTGGGGTTGCTTCTCAGCCAAGGGAGTGGGCTCACTCACTCACAATTTTGCCTAAGAACACAGCCATGAATAAAGAATGGTACAAACACATCCACCGAGAGCAACTTCTCCCAACCATCCAAGAACAGTTTGGTGACGAACAATGCCTTTTCCAGCATGATGGAGCAACTTGCCATAAGGCAAAAGTGATAACTAAGTGGCTCGGGGAACAAAACATCAATATTTTGGGTCCATGGCCAGCAAACACCCCAGACCTTAATCCCATTGAGAACTTCTGGTCAATCGTCAAGAGGCGGGTGGACAAACAAAAACCCACAAATTCTGACAAACTCCAAGCATTGATTATGCAAGAATGGGCTGCCATCAGTCAGGATGTGGCCCAGAAGTTAATTGACAGCATGCCAGGGCGGATTGCAGAGGTCTTGAAAAAGAAGGGTCAACACTGCAAATATTGACTCTTTGCATCAACTTCATGTAATTGTCAATAAAAGCTTTTGACACTTGTGAAATGCTTGTAATTATACTTCAGTATTCCATGGTAACATCTGACAAAAATATCTAAAGACACTGAAGCAGCAATCCTTGTGGAAATTAATATTTGTGTCATTCTCAAAACGTTTGGCAACGACTGTAGTTACATTACCCGACCACCCCCAGTAAAACTAATCCCGTCTGAATAGGGTTTAAGGCCAGGGCTGTTTCCTCATCTCTGCTGCTGCTGCCTCTGCTGTATCGTTCTCAATCCCAATATGCTGGTTAATATTACTATTATGCACATAGCAACATAGGGAACGGTGCCAATTCTACGGCACACGGAAGATTATGTTTATTGGGTACAAAATATTGGGTACAGAAATGTACCATTATACTAAATTATCCACACATGTACACTAAATGGTACCGAACAGATTATGTGTACCTCTGAAGATACATTTTGTATTTTGATATTTTTGTACCACCGTGAACAATACTGTACCCTAACCCTCCCCTTCCGAGAATGTAGCACTGTCAGGAGAGAGAAGGGGGGGTGATGATAACAAGGAGGTAGCTTTTTCCATCAACAATCACTCTTTTTATCGATGAGGGCAGCTCTGCACTGTGCATGACATAGTGTGTGAGACTAAAGTGTGTGTATGTGTGAAGAGGTAGGGGGGGCTATTTTCCAGACTTCTCATCAGGAAGCTCCACATTCATATTGATCACCTTTCCCCCTCCCTGTGCCTCCCTCTCTCCCCAAAATAACTTCATAAGACTAGGGTCGATGCCCCCCATCACTCCAGTTACTGTAAGAAAGAATGAGTGTGTCTACTGTGTGTGTGTGTGGTCACTGAGAGGCAGCAGAACATCAACATTCCTCAGTCTGCTTCCTGTCAAATGCGTGTCACTTCCTTTAGCCTGTCAGACAATCTGGCTCCCCAAAGAGTGGGGGAGAGAAAGATGGAGGGATGGAGAACAGGACTCATGAGAAGAGGAGGAGGAGAGAGGGGGTGACCCGCTGCTGACCTTTCACCTGAGGAATTGTGGTCGGTCTTTAGTTTATCTACATGGATCGAGCTTCTTGTTGCTGCCATGTCACTAATGGGCTGGTTCCATTTCAACTGCTAGTCCCTAGCCCCTAGGCACTTCATAGATCGGATGGATATTAGAAACGTTGTAATTAACTCTCCCTCTAAGTAAGATGTCCATTTCAGTGCTTATCCTCTCAGATCTGAGTGAAGTGACTCAGGAGTAGGGGCTAGTAGTGAATTTGGAACAAGACCCCAGGTTTAGTGAGCAGTGGGCTTTAATACTGAGACGTGGCAGGAAACTATATTTACAGAGCGAGAGAAAGAGCTTTTGTTTGGCATAACTCCAAAACATGTTTTATTTTATTTATCTTCGGGGGGGAACACTGGCAAGAAGTGTGATGGAATGTGGGCAGAACAGCATGACTGTTGCCATGGAGACCAAAGAAGGATTTCCCCGGCTTGCTGAACCCTTCTACTGGACTCTGCTCTTCCTCTCTCTCTTTCAGTCTCTTTCTTCCCATCTCTTCTCTTTCTTTCTTTCTCTATGTTCCACACCCACCTCTTTTCTTTCTCTTCCATTTTCTCTTTCGGTCTCTTCCTCTACTTCTCTCCCTCTCTTTCTTTCTTATCTGTCACTTGTCAGATAGCATACATACTTGTAAGTAACCTCCCTATGGAGGTCATGTTTCTATCTGTATCCAACACAACTACATAACATCTAATACAACTGGGGACAATACATGGCAAAGGCTCTATGTGAGAGTGTGTGTATAGTTGGATTTGTAGTCTGTGTGTGTGTGTGTGTTAGTGTTCTAGGTGAGTGAGTCTGTAGTTCGTTAGCACAGACGGCACAGTTGGCTGCACACAACTCCCACAGGCTTCGTCCCCTCACACTCTGACTGACCCTGCTACCGCAGGCACGTACACCGCTGCGTTGTATTTGTGCCAAACTCCACTTCTTCCATGAAGTTTAAACAGTGCAGCGATATTATGAGCTGTCCCACCTGTGTGCGTGTGTGTGCGCGCTAGAGAACAGATGGCCCAGGCTTATGACACAGAGAGTAATACAACTAACATAGTGTAGCCTACCTGCACTGCCACTAATAAACAGACGCACACACAAGAGCCCACTGCCTGCTGACACACAAACATACACTTTATGAGCTCCCAAGTTCTGACACAACTGAGGAAGAGTGATGAGCATAACAGCTCTCAAATCCTGGGCTTTGTGCAGCCATGCATTAAGAGATTTACTCTCTCTCTCTCTCTCTCTCTCTCTCTCTCTCTCTCTCTCTCTCTCTCTCTCTCTCTCTCTCTCTCTCTCTCTCTCTCTCTCTCTCTCTCTCTCTCTCTCTCTCTCTCTCTCTCTCTCTCTCTCTCTCTCTCTCTCTCTCTCTCTCTCTCTCTCTCTCTCTCTCTCTCTCTCTCTCTCTCTCTCTCTCTCTCTCTCTCTCTCTCTCTCTCTCTCTCTCTCTCTCTCTCTCTCTCTCTCTCTCTCTCGTTCAGTCACTGAAACAACCTGGCATCTGGACATCCCCACAGGCCACACAGACACTGTTCTGACATGTGCGGCGAACAGAGCGGGCACACATGCAAAACACACGCAGTCAGCCGCTCACATCACCACAGCATACATTTATTCATACAATATTTAACAAGAGAGAGGGTGAGAGGGATAGGGAGAGAGACAGAGACCAAGAGAGAAACATGGGGTCTGGATATTGTCAGAGTGAATTAGGAGTTCTATCAGTGAGTCTACAGACCATCTAGTAAATCACATGGTGTGAAGACATCTGAAGCCCTGCTGTGTTCTGTATGACCAACCACTGACAGCCTACGTCGCTTCAAACGAGTTGTGTTGAAGTTAAGCTTAAATAAAAAGATATCATTAAGACTGACGCTCATATTTACTGTCAAAGAGATTATCCATAATAAATAACGGGACTTGACTAGGAATTATTATTCTCTCTAAATGCTAAATACCACTGGGACATTAGTCCGTTTAAAAAGTCCCTGTTCATTCCACCTACGTCCCATTAGTGTTATCACCCACAGCTCAACAATTACCAAAAGATCAGATTGGGTCAAACTACTGCTTTCACACTAAACTGAAAATTAGTATTTGTAGGACTGAAGAGGCTGCGAGGGCGGTCTTATGCTCGGGACGATTTGGAACTGGGTACACACTAATTGCTGGCACATACAGCCTGGTAACACTGTGCAACACAGTGGGACTTGAAGAGGGGTGTGGTTAAAATGGAGGCGGGACAGGGAGAGAGCCTGCTACAGCTGTATTAGATGGGACTCTTAAAAATGCAGAAAATCAGCAATCAAAATAAACTTTCTATCACATTGACCATATAATATTTTTGGGGAAGCACAATTTATTCTGAGTTCGAGCATTTAACGTTTAAATGTGAAAACTATTTCTAAAGATGTGTACTTTTGATTTTTGTGAAAATCACTTGCGCTGCTCGCGCATTGAAGTCCACAATGTAGGGGCGAGTTTGTAAGGGCAATGCTAGATGGTAATTGACAGAGATCAGCCAATTAAAACCAGTGGTTGTTTCAGCCGCCCCTGCCTCACACTTCCAGTCAAGTCTCGTTCTGAGGAACTGTGGAACCAGACGGTTCGACCGAGAGAGAGCTTGCTAGTGGACGAGATTAGGTACCCACTAAATTAGAGTGTTTAATTAGTAGCTGAGTGGTGAAAGTTACCCAGGGCCTACCTGTCTTGTCCGGACCCACTGGCCAATCAATGGCATTAAGCTATTTAATCCATGCTTTCCCAAACTCGGTCCTGCACATTTCGTTTTTTGTCCTAGCACTACACAGCTGATTCAAATAATCAAAGCTTGATAATGAGTTGGTTATTTGAATCAGCTGTGTAGTGCAAAGGCTAGGACCGAGTTTGGGAAACCCTGATTTAATCCATTAATACGATTAGTCCACTGGAACTGGAGAGTGTGAGTGTGAGTGTGCGCACGAGCACATTTGTGTGTGTCAAAGAAGAGAGAAAGAGAGTGGAGAGGAAGAGGAGGAGAGTTAGGGAAAGGGACAGAAAAAGAAGAGATGGTTGAGTTAGAGGTAGCAGAGAGTGAGAGAGAAAAATCAGTCTCAGACGTTGATAGATGCTATCAGACCCTATAGGACAGCCAAGAGAGAAAAGACTGAAGGAGAGGATGCTCGTTCTCCTCCATTGACTAGCTGCCTAAATGAGTGTGTGTATCAGTCACCACAAACATCTCCACTCCCTACTGTTCCGAAGCACGCACACACACACCCACACACACACACACACACCCCCATCCACCCACCCACCCACCCTGGAGGATGTTGTATCAGCCTCTACAATCAGTCAACATCCCCACTCTGTATTGTTCAGATGCACAAACGCGATTGGCTACATATTCCTGATTCTCCAGGGTGCGTGTGTGTCTTATCAGTTTGCCGTGGATATTATTTACAAAGCTGCAGTGTGGATAAGAGCTGAGCCTTGTTGAGGAGTGACAGACAAAAGGAGAAGAAACTATGGAGAGACAGAGAGAGGATCTGACGTGGACTAGAACTGGAGTCATTGACAGAGACTGATCGGAGTATAAACACTGACTGAGTTAGCAAACTTCACATATGCACACTCATCCCTCCCACCTTTCATCCATCCCAACTTCTCCCTCTTTCTTTTCCCTACGGGAGACGAGAAGGTGAAAGACAGATGGATGGAGACATGACGATAGAGTGATGATGATAGGAGTTGATTGGAGTGTAATCGTGAAGGAAGGAGAAACGGAGATGTCGGAAGGCTGCAGACATCTCCCTGAGATGGAATCCGTCTGCTAGAATGTCTAGAGCTGTCAATCAAACTATGGTCTGGCCTCTGACTGGTCGATAGGCTCAGCAGGCGATTAACAGAGTACAATACAATGGCTAACACACACACGCACTCTCTCAGAGTGGGCGATGAGAACCCCCGACAGAACTGGACGACAGGAGGAGGAGAGGAAAGAAGGGAGGAAAGCAGTTGGGGGACGAGTCAAGCTGTTGCATGCTGGGTAGCTCCAAGAACACCTACAGCTCAGAAAAGGACATGAGGGGGAAGAGGGAAGGGAGGACAGAGGAGGAGAGAAAGAGGAGGAGAGAATGTAAGGGAGAAGAGCGAATGAGAGAAAAGCGGGAATAAGTGAAGGGAGTTGGTAAAAGAGAGGGAAGCAGTAGTGATAGATCAGTAGTGTGTAAGGTAGCATACTGTTTTATGCTGGTTAAATCTGCTGTAATCCTCTGTGTCGACAGCTCTCTCCTACTCCGCTCTCCTACTCCCTCTTTCCCCCCATCCCTTCCACCCCTCCATCTTACTCATTCCCTCTATTTCCCCCCTTTATATCTCTCCCTCCCTCCCTCTGTTGGTGTCTCAGATGTCTTGTTAGAGAAGACATTTGTCTCCAGTGTTTATTACGGACCAGTCTAAAGGCCTGGCTGTTAGAGGCCACAAACCTCTGTCCTCTTCTCATCCCTCTCTTTCCGTTTCCTCTCCTGAGTCCTCTCCTTATTTTGCCTTCTCATCTCCTCTACAGTCTTCTCCTGTTTCATCTCTCCATTCCCCTTTTCTCCATTCCGCTCTTGTCCTTTCTTACCCCCGTTTCCCTCCTTCCCAAATCACCTCAAAGGAACCCCCAGACTCATCAAAATACCACCGCCAACAACCCTCCCAAATACAAGTACCCCAAGGTGCCCTTCAACACCTGCCACAGACACTTAGGGGCCATAACAAGTACTGCAGACAGTACTAGTGCAGGCAGTCTTCCTAGAAAAGGTAGAGTTTAAAGTGGAGGTACATACAGTCTAACAGATGTTTTCCACAAGAAAAAGTTGCCAGCCAGGCTCCCCCGGGCTGGGAGGTGTTAAAAATGTATGTTCACACATGCTCTATTTTGGTGGCCTCTGGTACATTCTAATGCTAGAATGTATTTTCAACCAGCAACTATCAGGAAATAACAATGTGTTCACACTTGTACAGTTTTAGTTTCATCAGCTGTGGTACAATATTATATAAAACACAGGAAAAACTTAATTTCGACTGCACTGGGCCTTTAGGCTTCAAGCTTTCTTTTAAGAGGCATTTTCTCAGCTATCTACAATACAGGTGTGATTAAAGAACGAAGCAGGTGTTAAACATGGGCTTTGCTACACAGAAAGCAGCATTTGACTCCACTGTCAACACTGGTTAAACTTGGCAATTGATCCGCGGTTCACATGCGTGCCGAACCGTGGGGGGGTGATCCGTACGGATCACGGATCAACTACAGTCTGTTACACCTCTGCTGTCTAACAATGATGAACAACCAACCAACTTGACAGAGCTTGAAGAGTATAAAAAAGAATACATGTGCAAATAGAATACATGTGCAAATATTGTACAATCCGGGTGTACAAATCTCTTAGAGACGTACCCAAAAAGACACAGCTGTAATCGCTGCCAAAGGTGATTCTAACATGTATTGACAAAAGCGGTTGTATATTCATCTAATCTTGAATAGATAAATATTCAACCCCCTGAGTCAATACATGTATTTGCCCATTATTATTTTTTATACTCTTCAAGCTCTGTCAAGTTGGTTGCTCATCATTGTTAGACAATAGTGGTTTAATGGACCGTAGTTGTCAGAGATTACAGTCTTTTTGGGTACGTCACCCCATACGGTTCGGCACGCATGTGAACCGCGGATCAATTGCAAAGTTTAACCATCATAGTGTGAAATACAGTTTTACTGCCGCAGTTACTTTTTAAAGTAATAATTCCCTAAATCTCGATGCAGAGTTGCAGTGAAAAGATAAAGAGTGCTGTGTTTTACTCTGAAGCCTGAACGTTGATTTGATCATTTCTTTTTAAAAGCAGTTGTGTTCACGTACACACAACTGATTCGTTGAATCCTGATCCTTGATGCTCGCGTTGCAAAAAGCAAAGAAGAGAAAAGAGCAGTGACAGCCATGGCCGGCAGAGGAGCGGAAGAACTGGAAAAGCCTCCCGCTTCATTGAAGTCTCATGTATGGGAGCATTTTGGCTTCCCAGTCAAATATGATGGCGGAAGAAGGATGGTGGTCAACACCATTATGGCGTGTAGGCATTGTGCCACAAGAAAGCCGTATGATCATGGAAATACATCGAGCATGGCCACACATTTAAAGCGTCATCACCCTGGTGTGTCAGTGACGGGAGCCAACTCAGCCAAGAGACAACAACTTCTCACCCCAGCATTTAAGCAGCCCTTTGCTGCAGAATCAGACTGGGCTGAAGCCATCACCAAATCTATTGGGATGTTTATCGCTGCAGACATGAGGCCATACTCTGTTGGGGAAAACAAAGGGTTTCAAAATATGGTGAAAGTGCTTGAGCCACGCTACGAAATCCCTTCGCGCACTCGCTTCAGTATGAAGATCGTGCCAGATCTTTATGAACAGGAACGTATCAAAATTGTTGACAAATTATCCAAGGCATCCTCTGTTGCCCTCACCACATGCGGGTGGCCCTCCAGGGCAATGGAAAGCTACGTGACTGTGACTGCTCAGGACACCACAGAGGAGTGGGAGATGCGAAGTCCGGGGCTACAGACACGCCCCCTCTATAAGAGTCACACAGGCACAAATCTGGCGCAGGGACTGCTAGGAGCATTAGCAGAGTGGAAGCTAGAGAGGCCCAATAGCAATATCACAACCACCACAGATAATGCCAAGAACCAAGTAAATGCAGTGATAGAGTCTGACTGGGGCCACAGATAGCTTGCTTTGCACATGTGATCAATTTAGCATCCCAAAGGAGAATCTCAGTGAACCAGACGGACCACCTCCTTGGGAGGATCAGGAAGGTGGTTTCCTTTTCCACCGAAGCACAACAGCCGCTCATGTGCTTAAGACCAAGCAAGAAATGCTACAGCTACCGACCCACAAGCTTATACACGATGTCACAACAAGATGGAACTCCACTGCATGTTGGAGCGCCCTCCTGAGCAGCAGGCAGCTGTATACTCTGCACTGACAGACAAGACCCTGAAAAAAAATAAAGACATCGTCACCTTGTCTGATGACGTGAAAGTGGCAGAGGAGGTCCTCCAGGGTGCTCAAACCCCTCAAAATGGTTCCAACCCTATTGAGCACTGAAACTGCACCGTCTGTGTCCATGATCCTACCACTGAAAACAAGGATTCTACAATCCATGGCCCCAAGTGAGGAAGACAGCACCATCACTAGAGATGTCAAGGCTGCCATTAGAGAGGACCTGAACCCCAGATACCCCCTAATGTACAGGGCTACCTTCATAGATGTACTGCACTGGATCCAAGGTTCACGTCCCTGTCTCAGCTAGACCCTGCCCTACGCCGGAGGACATACAGTGATCTCACCACTGAGATTGTGGCCACTGAAGAGGTAAAAAAATTAAATAAGAGTGAATTACTTCAATAATAAATATACTGCAGTCTAATCTTAGTCTATGCTATTGCTATTAGAATCATACATTTTTGATTTGGAATAATAATGTATTTTATTAAATGTTATTGCCACAATTATAGTTCTATGAAATATGAAAATAAATAATTAGTTTAACAGATCAAGTCATTTTTTCTGCAGGGTCAAGCCACAGAGCTGACAGGAGCAGACTCAGAGGCATCTCTTCCACAAAATAATTCAGCCATGAAGGAGCTTTTCGGGGAGACTTTTGCGAGCAAGGACACAAGCAAGATGTTTGCCAACACCATCAAAGAGGAGGTGGCATCCTACAAGGCAGCAAGTGACATTCCAGTGAATGGTGATCCACTGGCATGGTGGAAAAGCAATGAGTGTAAATACCCTCACATTGCCATGATGGCAAGAAGCTACCTGGCTGTGCCTGGCACTTCAGTTCCTAGCGAGAGGGTGTTCTCCACGGCAGGGGACATAGTGACTGCAGGTCTACCCTCTCCCCAGACAATGTAGACATCCTCATCTTTTTGGAAAATAATTTTCAAGTTATCAGCTCAGGTCTGCTTTTCTTTCTTTCTTTTTGATGACGTGGACACAGGCAATTTTTTCATTCACTATTGTTTAATTCACTATTGTTCAAAGGAAGAAGGTATCATGTCTCATTTTGCACATTAATTTAACAATTGAGTATTGAATATTTTATTTAAACATTGAAAAGTTCCTTGCTTTAAGTGTTCTTTAAGTAATGAATGGAAAGGAAAGTTATATTTGTCTCCCTTTTTTTTTGCTGATCAAAAAAAATTATCTGATCCGTGACTCAAAACCTTGATCTGAACCGTGAGTTTTGTGATCCGTTGCACCACTATTAGACTGTCATTTTCAAGTCGTGTCATAGGATGTTCAAGCCTATTTAAGTCAAAACTTGAATTTGTCTCGCAGTGTCAGTTGGAAAGCAGGTTTTCCTCTAGGATTGTGCCTGTTCTCAGCTCTTTATTTATTTTTATTTATTTCAAAACTTTATACAAAAAAACTCCCTAGTCCTTGCTGATGTTGAGCATATCCGTAACATGACGCAGCCACCACCATGCTTGAAAATATGACGAGTGGTACTCAGTGATGTTGGATTTTCCCCAAACATAGTGCTTTATATTCAGGACAAAAAGTACATTTCTTTGCCACATATTTTGCAGTATTACTTTAGTGTCTTATTGCAAACAGAATGCATGTTTGGCATATTTTCTTATTCTGTACAGACTTTCTTCTTTTCACTCTGTCTTTTAGGTTAGTAATTGTGGAGTAACTACAATGCTGTTTATCCATCCTCAGTTTTTACAGAGTGAGTCCATGCAACTTATGTGACTTAAGCAAATGTTTACTCCTGAACGTATTTAGGTTTGCCATAACAAATGTATTGAATACTTGACTCAAGACATTTCAGATGTCTCAAGTTGAGGCATCGTGCAATTGGCATGCTGACTGCAGGAATGTCCTCCAGAGCTGTTGCCAGATAGATAAATGAACATTATTTACCATAAGCCGCCGCCAACGTCGTTTTAGAGAACTTGGCAGTATGTCCAACCGGCCTAACAACCGCAGACCACGTGTGACAACCGCCAGCCCAGGACCTCCACATCCGGCTTCTTCACCTGCGGGGTTGTCTGAGACCAGCCACCCGGACAGCTGATGAAACTGTGGGTTTGCACAACCAAAGAATTTCTGCACAAACTGTCAGAAACCGTCTCAGGGATACTCATCTGCGTGCTCGTCGTCCTCAACAGGGTCTTAACTGACTTCAGTTTGGTGTCGTAACTGACTTCAGTGGGCAAATGCTCACCTCCACTAACACGCTGGAGAAGTGTGTTCTTCTCGGATGAATTCGGTTTCAACTGCACCGGGCAGATGGCAGACAGCTTGTATGGTGTTGGGTGAGAGAGCAGTTAGTACCCCATCACAGAGTACCCCGTGATGGCGGTGGGGTTATGGTATGGGTAGCTACGAACAATGAACACAATTGCATTTTATCGATGGCAATTTGAACGTACAGAGATATGAATGACGAGATCCTTGTTGAGCCATTCATCCCCCGCCATGACCTCATGTTTCAGCATGATAATGCACGGCCCCATGTTGCAAGGATCTGTACACAATTCATGGAAGCTGCAAATGTCCCATACTCACCAAACATGACACCCATTGAGCATGTTTGGGATGCTCTGGATCGACGTGTACAGCGTGTTCCAGTTCCAAACAATATCTAACAAATTCACACAGCCATTGAAGAGGAACGGGACAACATTCCACAATCAACAACCTGATCAACTTTATGCAAAGGAGATGTGTCACATGAGGCAAATGGTGGTCACACCAGATACTGACTGGTTTCTGATCCACGGCCCTACTTTTTTAAGGAATCTGTGACCAACAGATGCATATCTGTATTACCAGTCATGTAAATTCCATAGATTAGGGCCTTATGACCCTAACCCTTTACACATTTTGTTAACTTAGACTTAATATAAAATTGATTAAATAGTTTTTCCCCCTCATTAAATTGACACACAATGCCCCATAATGACAAAGCAAAAACAGGTTTTTAGATTATTTTTCTAATTTATTAGAAAAAAAAAAACTTAAATATCACATTTACATTAGTATTCAGACCCTTTACTCAGTACTTTGTTGAATCTCCTTTGGCAGCGATTACAGCATTGAGTCTTCTTGGGTATGAAGCTACAAGCTTGGCACATCTGTAGTTTCTCCCATTCTTCTCTGCAGATCCTCTCAGGCTCTGTCAGGTTGGATGGGGAGCGTTGCTGTGCAGCTATTTTCAGGTCTCTCCAGAGATGTTTGATCGGGTTCAAGTCCGGGCTCTGGCTGGACCACTCAAGGACATTCAGAGACTTGTCCAGAAGCCACTCCTGCGTTGTCTTGGCTGTGTGCTTAGGGTTGTTGTTCTGTTGGAAGAAGAACGTTCGCCCCAGTCTGAGGTCCCAAGTGCTCTGGAGCAGGTTTTCATCAAGGATCTCTCTGTCCTTTGCTCCGTTCATCTTTGCCTCGATCCTGACTAGTCTCCTAGTCCCTACTGCTGAAAAACATCCCCACCTGCGTCACCGTAGGGAGGGTGCCTGGTTTCCTCCAGACGTGACGTTTGGCATTCAGGCCAAAGAGTTCAATCTTGGTTTCATCAGACCATGGTCTGAGGTGCCTTTTGGCAAACTACAAGCGGGCTGTCATGTGCCTTTTAGTGAGGAGTGGCTTCAATCTGGCCACTCTACCATAAAGGCCTGATTGGTGAAGTGCTGCAGAGATGGTTGTGCTTCTGGAAGGTTCTCTCATCTTCGGTACCATTTCCCAGATCTGTGCCAAAATCCTGTCTCGGAGCTCTACGAACAATTCCTTCGACCTCATGGCTTGGTTTTTGCTCTGACATGCACTGTCAACTCTGGGACCTTATATAGACAGGTGTGTGCCTTTCCAAATCATGTCCAATCATTTGAATTTATCACAGGTGGACTCCAATCAAGTTGTAGAAACATCTCAAGGATAATCAATGGAAACAGGATGCACCTGAGCTCAATTTCGAGTCTCATAGCAAAGGGTCTGAATACTTATGTAAATAAGGTATCTGTTTTTTATTTTTAATGCATTTTCACAAAGAATATAATAAAAATAAAGAACTTTTCGCTTTGTCATTATGGGGTATTTTGCTTAGATTGGTGAGGACAATTTTTTATTTAATCCATTTTAGAATAAGGCTGTAATGTAACAAAATGTGGAAAAAGTAAAGGGGTCTGAATACTTTCTGAAGGCACTGTATTTCAATTGACTGATATATTTATATGAACTTTAAATCAGTAAAATCTTTGAATTGTTGCATTTATATTTTTGTACAACTACAATGTATGATTTATGAATGGCAAGGATATATGAGATTGACTTTATTCAGTCAGTTCGACACCTTTTATAAACTAGTCAAGCTTGCTGTTCGCCAATCAAAGCACATTAAATAGCCTCTGCGGCACCACTCCGGGGCTGCATATGAAACACGCCAAGGTCCAACGCTTTGTTTCTCACTGGCTCGGTCGGGCCAGTTGGCCAAAAATGTATTGGCCCGAACATAATTTCTACTTGCCCGGACATGGTGTAGTTTTTAAATGCAGAGAGAAAGCATGCCAACCTGGGGTCATCAGGGTCTATAGGTTGGCATGCTTTCTCTCTATATTCAGCTATTAAAAAGGATACATTTGGTTATTATGTTATGTATTCAAAATCTGTGTAATATAATTTAGCAATGCAAGTCATTACTCTTTAGAATTGCATTGCATTAATTTTTGTTTCAAAAGTATGTACACTACATGACTAAAAGAATGTGGACACCTGATCGTTTAACATCTCATTACAAAATCATGGGCATTAACATGGAGTTGGTTCCCCCGTTTGCTGCTATAACAGCCTCACTCTTCTGGGAAGGCTTTCCACTAGATGTTGGAGCATTATTGCTGGTAAATGCTTCCATTCATCCACAAGAACATTAGTGAGGTTCGGTACTTATGTTGGGCGCTTAGGCCTGGCTCGCAGTCACCGTTCCAATACATTCTCAAGGTGTTTGATGGGGTTGAGGTCAGGGCTCTGTGCAGGACAGTAAAGTTCTACCATACCAATCTCAACAAACCAAACCGGGGGCATTGTCATGCCGAAACAGGAAAGGGCCTTCTCCAAACTGTTGCCACGAAAGTTAGAAGCACAGAATCGTCTAGAATATCATTGTATGCTGTAGCGTACTGTTAGGATTTGCCTTCACTGGAACTAAGGTGCCTAGCCCAAACCATGAAAAATATACCAAAAGAGATATGACATGGTTACAGTAGGCTAGCCAAGAGAAATGCCCAGTGTTTTTTTTAAGCTTCCTTTTTGCAGACTATCAACAGTAGCTAGCATATTGCTGATATGTTCACTATTGGAGGTTTACTTTTGCAAATCACTTTCCCTCAAAGAAACAAGCTCAGTGAGACATCAATACTGCTCGAGAAGTTGTGACTTGCGGTAGCGTGGTGATGCTTGAATGAACAGCCAATCAGATTTCTCAAATACAAATAGCATGACATTTACACGTGTATTCTTCAATAGTAGACTGCGACAGAGCAGGTAAATGTTGAACTGGAATGTAAAAAGTCGCTGAAAAGATAAGATCCACTGACTGACAAGATCCACTGGCCCAACATGTTTTTAGTGGCCCCGGGCCAGCGAGCCATTGTTAATGTCGGACCCTGCGTGTGAAATAAAATAAGTGAGTGTGTCAGAAAAACAATAGGCTATGTGGATTTCAACTCATCATTAACACATTATATGGGACGTGCAAATTCATGCTCTCTTCCTCCGTGTAGAAATTTGACTGCAGCCACAGCGCGCACACACACCCAGGTACCGAGAGGCGGGACTGACAGCAGACGGTCAAACCATCAGTGTTTCCCTGTCATCGCTCACTTTGTGACAGGGATATTCCTGTCATCGCTCACTAGAGCAGGGATATTCAACTCTTACGCTACGAGGTCCGGAGCATGCTGGTTTTCTATTCCACCTGATAATTCATTGCACCCACCTGGTGTCCCAGGTTTAAAACAATGAAAAAACACTGTGGAACTAGCTTTGAGATCCAGAGTTGAGTTTGAGGTCTCTAGACTATAGCAATGAATATAAATGGAATAAACAAAGTATGTGCGCTTGTGCTAAAATGCATCAAACTGTACACAGCTTATTCCCCACAATTAACCCTGACCGACAGATGACTTCATGATTAGAATTGAATTAAACTACATCTTCTCTCCCTCTGCCTAATGTGTCATGGAGAACACTTCCCTTGTTATTTTATTTCCTCATCTTCTCTTTCTCTCATCTGTCCTTCACTCTCTCTTCGCCCTTTCTCCTCCACCTTATCCTCCCTCTTTTTCAACCTCCTTTCCTCTCTCCCTCTCGCTCTCCCTCCTTTCCTCTCCCTCCCTTCCTCTCCTATCAGATATTATGACAGTAGTTCTCCCTCTAGGGGGCGATATTGTACTCAGGGGGGCTTTAGTGTATTAAATCAGTGGTTCCCAACCAGGGGTACTAAGACCCCTGGGGTACTTGGCCTATCCACAGGGGGTACTTGAGAAGACTCATGAGACCATAGGCTTACTGGTAAAATGCACACGAGGGGGTACTTCAGGGGAATTCTGGGCCAGAGCAAAATTCAGAAAAGGGATGGGACCCACTGTTAGATTTTCAGCTCTCTGCCCACCCAAGGCTCTCTCTCCTGCGGTGTGTGTGTGTGTCCAAGGGTACTGCTAATGGCTTTCTGTTTTGTCTGCATCTGGAGATGCATGTCTGTGGTTCCCTCTTTCCTTCCTTCTTTCTCTCAATATAGGCTTGTTAAAATGAGAACATCTCTCCTCCCATTCATGATGATATCGGCCCAACCAAGGGTTTCTATTTTCTATCCCTCTTTCTTTGCTCTCCATTTTAAGCCCCAGAAACATCACAAGGTCCCACGTTATCCCGAACCCTCTTAGCTAGAGTTGAAATTGCTCTCTCCAAGAACTTCTAGTGCATTTGAATATGGATCCCAACGGTCTCCTTTTATATTCTCTCGCTCTTCTCTTGTGCGGCATTATTCTACTCATGGCTTATCCAGTGCTGCAGAGATTCTCTCTACAAGTTCATTTGTACTGGTTTTTACTGGTCCTGGTGGTAATCCTCATTGTCTATCTCTATGCTGTGATCTCCTATATGTTCCCATTACCCCATTGAACTGAGATACCACCAAGTTACATGTTTAAATGTTAAATAAATTTGCATTATAGCATTTTCTTTCCAAACAAATGACTGCAAACAGCAGCAGACTACCTCACGATTAAGATAATATAATTGTATTGAGTGTGTGTGTGTGTGTGTGTTGGTGTGCATAAGTGTCAGTGGTCAGCCACTCGCAAAGTATAGGCTGCTGCGGTCTTTCTCAGTGGCAATAGGGTATGTTGTTAAAAAGTGGCTAGAGGACGCTGTAATGAGAGAAACATCATATACAGTGGGGAAAAAAAGTATTTAGTCAGCCACCAATTGTGCAAGTTCTCTCACTTAAAAAGATGAGAGAGGCCTGTAATTTTCATCATAGGTACACTTCAACTATGACAGACAAAATGAGGAAAAAAATCCAGAAAATCACATTGTAGGGTTTTTTATGAATTTATTTGCAAATTATGGTGGAAAATAAGTATTTGGTCAATAACAAAAGTTTATCTCAATACTTTGTTATATACCCTTTGTTGGCAATGACAGAGGTCAAACGTTTTCTGTAAGTCTTCACAAGGTTTACACACACTGTTGCTGGTATTTTGGCCCATTCCTCCATGCAGATCTCCTCTAGAGCAGTGATGTTTTGGGGCTGTCGCTGGGCAACACGGACTTTGAACTCCCTCCAAAGATTTTCTATGGGGTTGAGATCTGGAGACTGGCTAGGCCACTCCAGGACCTTGAAATGCTTCTTACGAAGCCACTCCTTCGTTGCCCGGGCGGTGTGTTTGGGATCATTGTCATGCTGAAAGACCCAGCCACGTTTCATCTTCAATGCCCTTGCTGATGGAAGGAGGTTTTCACTCAAAATCTCACGATACATGGCCCCATTCATTCTTTCCTTTACACGGATCAGTCGTCCTGGTCCCTTTGCAGAAAAACAGCCCCAAAGCATGATGTTTCCACCCCATGCTTCACAGTAGGTATGGTGTTCTTTGGATGCAACTCAGCATTCTTTGTCCTCCAAACACGACGAGTTGAGTTTTTACCAAAAAGTTATATTTTGGTTTCATCTGACATTCTCCCAATCCTCATCTGGATCATCCAAATGCTCTATAGCAAACTTTAGACTTGCCTGAACATGTACTGGCTTAAGCAGGGGGACACGTCTGGCACTGCAGGATTTGAGTCCCTGGCGGCGTAGTGTGTTACTGATGGTAGGCTTTGTTACTTTGGTCCCAGCTCTCTGCAGGTCATTCACTAGGTCCCCCCGTGTGGTTCTGGGATTTTTGCTCACCGTTCTTGTGATCATTTTGACCCCACGGGGTGAGATCTTGCGTGGAGCCCCAGATCAAGGAAGATTATCAGTGGTCTTGTATGTCTTCCATTTCCTAATAATTGCTCCCACAGTTGATTTCTTCAAACCAAGCTGCTTACCTATTGCAGATTCAGTCTTCCCAACCTGGTGCAGGTCTACAATTTTGTTTCTGGTGTCCTTTGACAGCTCTTTGGTCTTGGCCATAGTGGAGTTTGGAGTGTGACTGTTTGAGGTTGTGGACAGGTGTCTTTTATACTGATAACAAGTTCAAACAGGTGCCATTAATACAGGTAATGAGTGGAGGACAGAGGAACCTCTTAAAGAAGAAGTTACAGGTCTGAGAGCCAGAAATCTTGCTTGTTTGTATGTGACCAAATACTTATTTTCCACCATAATTTGCAAATAAATTCATAAAAAATACTACAATGTGATTTTCTGGATTTTTTTTCCTCATTTTGTCTGTCATAGTTGAAGTGTGCCTATGATGAAAATTACAGGCCTCTCTCATCTTTTTAAGTGAGAGAACTTGCACAATTGGTGGCTGACTAAATACTTTTTTTCCCCACTGGCCTCCTGGAAAAATAATATGCTACTGAAAATATTAGGATACTCATCCTATAGGATGAATCATGTTTCATTTTTTGCTCCCCATTAAATAAGAGAGGAAATGCAAAACTGGCACCTGCCATCATTCCTCAATCGCACATGCCGACCATCATGACGCTTGCTGCCTACACTTTTCTTTCTACCTGATTAAAGAGATGAAGTCCAGACAGGCTTATTTTAGGAAACTTTCTGAATGGACAAAGATAATTAGCAAACTCATACATGCACACCCACCCACCTAAAAGGACCCATTAATCAAAGCCGCCTGCAGCGCATCTTACTCAAATCTCCTTTCTCAAAAAAAAACGTATTAAAAACCTCGTCTTAGCTCCAAATCCTTTCTATAGGATATCAAAAACTAGTCTACATTATAGGATAACGGCAAATCAATGTAGCCTGTCATATAAATTGACAAGGAAAGTTAAGGGGAGATATGGAGACAGCTGTGATAGGCCTAGGCTACTGTATATGAAGATGAAATTGACAACCATTAGAGAATAGAAACACATGCACGCAACCTGTCCATATTCTATCTGCTGTTGACACATGTTTTGTGAACCAATGGGTGGTTACGTTGGCACCAGGCCTACATTTTAATCTGTGCAATCACTTATTGATAAGGGTAGCCTAACCTCTGGCGGATATTTCACTGTTCACTCCTTGTAATTGATGCATCTCCTCTGGCAACTCACCTCTCTCTTAAACAGGTAGCCTCTGCTATATATAGACAATGAACAGCGATATACAGTACCAGTCCAAAACTTGGACACACCTACTCATTCAAGTTTTTTTTCTACATTGTAGAATAATAGTGAAGACATCAAAACTATGGAATAACACATACGGAATCATGTAGTAACCAAAAAAAAAAAAGTGTTAAACAAGTCAAAATATATTTTATACTTGAGATTCTTCAAAGTAGCCACCCTTTGCCTTGATGACAGCTTTGAACACTCTTGGCATTCTCTCAACCAGCTTCACCTGGAATGTTTTTCGAACAGTCTTAAAGGAGTTCCCACATATGCTGAGCACTTGTTGCTGCTTTTCCCTCACTCTGCGGTCCAACTCATCCCAAACCATCTCAATATTTTATTTATTAAATTTTTTTATTTTACCTTTATTTAACTAGGCAAGTCAGTTAAGAACAAATTCTTATTTTCAATGACTGCCGAGGAACAGTGGGTTAACTGCCTTGTTCAGTGAGATTGTGGAGGCCAGGTCATCGGATGCAGCACCATCACTCTCCTTCTAGGTCAAACAACCCTTCCACAGCCTGGAGGTGTGTTTTGGGTCATTGTCCTGTTGAAAAACAAATGATAGTCCCACTAAGCGCAAACCCGATGGGATGGCGTATCGCTGAGGAATGCTGTGGTAGCCATGCTGGTTAAGTGTGCCTTGAATTCTAAATAATATCACCAGAAATGCACTCCCACACAATCACACCTCCTCCTCCATTCTTCACGGTGGGAACCACACATGCGGAGATCAGACCAAAGGACAGATTTCCAGCGGTCTAATGTCCATTGTTTGTGTTTCTTGGCCTAAGCAAGTCTCTTCTTCTCTTTGGTGTCCTTAACCTCTACGGGCTAGGGGGCAGTATTCGGAAGGTCGGACAGTCTGACGTGCCCAAAGTAAACTGCCTGTTACTCAGGCACAGAAGCTAGGATATGCATAGAATTTGTAGTATTGGATAGAAAACACTCTGAAGTTTCTAAAACCAGAGGAAAATCCATCTGGAAGAATGTTTTCTTTTTTATATCAGTTTTTCCATTGACTTGCTATTGTCTATAGAGGGAATTAGCTCCCAGATTGCAGTTCCTATGGCTTCCACTAGATGTCAACAGTCTTTAGACATGGTTTCAGGCTTGTTTTTTGAAAAACAAACAAGAAATAGAAGTTCTTACAAGTGGCTGTTGAAACGGACACTACTGTTTTGCGCGCGTGACTGTGTGCGCGCTCTTCGTTATTTTTCTTCCCTTTTGAACAGACTATTGTCCGTCTGAAATATTATAGTTTATTTAGATATTTGACAACATGAGGATTAATTAGAAACATCGTTTGACTTGTTTGGACGAACTTTACCGGTACTTTTGGGATTTCTTTGTCTGCATGTTGAATGCCTGGATTACAGAACTCCATGGCGCCAACTAAACTGACTTTTTGGGATATAAAGAAGGACTTTATCGAACAAAACGACCACTCTTTGTGTTCCTGGGACACTTGTGATTGCAAAGGTAAGTGATTTATTTTATCGCTATATTTGATGTTGTAACGCCTGTGCTGGTTTGAATAATATTTTGTTGTGGGGCACTGTCCTCAGATATTCAAATGTTCCACTTTCGCCATAAAGCCTTTTTGAAATCTGACAACGCAGTTAGATTACCAAAATTCTAAGCTTTTGAATGCTGTAACACACTTGTATTTCCATGAATGTTTAATATTACAATTCTTTATTTTGAATTTGTCGCTCTGCAATTTTACCGGATGTTGTCGCAGGTGGACCGCTAAGAAGTTAAGTAGTGGTTTCTTTGCAACAATTCGACCATGAAGGCCTGATTCACGCAGTCTCATCTGAACAGTTGATGTTGAGATGTGTCTGTTACTTGAACTCTGTGAAGCATTTATTTGGGCTGCAATCTGAGGTGCAGTTAACTCTAATGAACTTATCCTCTGCAGAAGAGGTAACTCTGGATCTTCCTTTCCTGTGGCAGTCCTCATGAGAGCCAGTTTCATCATAGCGCTTGATGTTTTTTGTGACTGCACTTAAAGAAACGTTCAAAGTTCTTGAAATTTTACAGATTGACTGACTTTTATGTCTTAAAGTAATGATGGACTGTCATTTTTCTTTGCTTATTTGAGCTGTTCTTGCCATAATATGGACTTGGTATTTTATCAAATAGGGCTATCTTCTGTATAGCACCCCTACCTTGTCACAACACAATGGATTGGCTCAAACTCATTAAGGAGGAAAGAAATTCCACAAATTAACTTTTAACAAGGCACACCTGTTAATTGATATGCATTCCAGGTGACTACCAGACGAATCTGGTTGAGAGAATGCCAAGAGTGTGCATCATCAAGGCAAAGGGTGACAACTTTGAAGAATATAAAATATATTTGGATTTGTTTAACACTTTTTTGGTTAGTACATGATTCCATGTGTTATTTCATAGTTTGTCTTCAATATTATTTCTACAATGCATAAAATAGTAAAAATAAAGAAAAACTGTTGAATGAATAGTTGTGTCCAAACTTTGTACTGTAGTTTAAAACTTATTTCGAGACATTTTTAACTAATAGGCCTAGAACTATTCGAGGAGCGAAGAATCGATCGATCCACTTGCTTGCTGAACAGATATAAAATAGGCCACAGTGTTGGCAATGAACTGCCGTGGAAGTTTGAATGGTGAGAGTGACGTGTAGCTATGGTGTGATGTGTTCACATTGGCTAAATGGATACATTGCTGCATTGCAAAAAAACAGGCAGAGAGAAATTCATAAATGTATTCATTCACACAACGAACCCACAGACCTGTCAGTGGCAGTGCGCGGACTGGACTGTCAGTGGTAGGCTATACCCTGTATTTTCTGTAGTATTAAAAAGATTCTGCTAATGTTTCCAGTCATATAAAATGTAATAGGCTAGAAATTACATGTAATGTGTTTATATAGACCTAAGGCCAAATTTTTGCCGGGCAAAGAAAGGAGATGAAACGTTTCTCTATTTGCCATTATAGGCATTGGAATTCTTCCATGGTAGGGTAGGCTACACACACATATACAATAAATCAATTTGCAAAGTTTTATATAGGACTATATACGGTTACTTCACACAAATATTTTCATTAATTAAGTGCCTGGGTTGGTAGCCATGAAAATATTTAAACGCAGACCGTGCCGCAATGATCTCTTTCGGAGCCCACAGGTCCTGCAGTATTGCAGCCCTCTACCCCTATGCAATGGCCAAGTTACCTCACAGCTACTCCCAGTGAAAAATTCCTGATTGCCGCCGCTGAGCAGGACTGTGGTTCTAAGAGGTAGGCTAAAGGATTGGCTCATTGGTGGTGGTGTGTTAAGACAACAAGATATACTCAGCTATCAGACATCCCAAAAATAAGCCTTATTCTACATCCGTGCTGAGGTTGTGTGATCACCTCAGCATTGACAGGACCGAGAAACCCGACACGCTCACATGCGAACAAAGAAATTGACAAAACTCGTAATTACCTGAAATGAATAAAGTTATTGATCACCAGAATAGGCTAGGACTGAAATAGGTGCTGGTAGACTATTCATTTTTGGGACCGGTAGGCTACTGTTTATATGTGCAAGAGCTCCACAATACTTTTGAGCTAATATTCTATATGAGGAACAGGAGCTCAGTAGAAAATTTGAGGTGCTGGTAGGCAACTCAGCTCCGGTGACCTCCTGCCCAAGTCAAGCACTGGATATAAATGAAAGGGATACTTCTGGATTTTGGCAATGAGGCCCTTTGTTTTCTTCCCCAGAGTCAGGTGAACTGTTGGATACCATTTTTTTGTATCTATGTCCAGTATGAAGGACGTTAGAGGTAGTTTCACAAGCCAATGCTAACTACTCTTAGCACAATGACTGAAGGGACTTCCAGGCACTGCGCTAATGCTAGTTAGCAATTGCGCTAGTTAGGAACTTCTTTCAAACTGCACGCAGAGACGTATGGTATCCACAAGTAAAATTGCATCCACAAGTTCATTTAACTCTGGGGAAGTAGATAAAGGGCCTCATTGCCAAAATCCATAAGTATCCATTTAACAAAAGGAGGGTTACTGAAAAAACTGTTCACACAACGAAACAACTAGGCCTATTTTAGAAATAGACCTACAGCTACACAGTAGCCTAATGGTGGCTGGCTGCCAGTGGTGGAAAAAGTACCCAACTGTCATACTTGAGTAAAAGTAAAGATACCTTAATAGAAAATGACTCAAGTAAAAGTAAGTCACCCAGTAAAATTATACTTGAGTAAAAGTCTAAAAGTATTTGGTTTAAAATACACTTAAGTATCAAAAGTAAAAGTATAAATCATTTCAAATTCCTTATATTAAGCAAGCCAGACGGCACCATTTTCTAGTTTTTTTAATTTACGGAAGCCACGCGCACACTCCAACATTCAGATATAATTTACAAACGAAGCATGTGTGTTTAGTGAGTCCGCCAGATCAGATGCATTAGGGATGACCAGGGATGTTCGGTTGATAATTGCGTGAATTTGACTATTTTCCTGTCCTGCTAAGCATTCAAAATGTAACGAGTACTTTTGGGTGTCAAGGAAAATGTTTGGAGTAAAAAGTACAATATTTTCTTAAGGAATGTGGTGAAGTAAAAGTAGTCAAAAATATAAATAGTAAAATAAAGTACAGATACCCCAAAAAACTACTTAAGTGGTACTTTAAAGTATTTTTACTTATGTACTTTACACCACTGCTGGCTGCAAATCAACCAGTTGATAGACCTATTTTAGCTAAATCGACACAAATTTAATTGATTAGATTACTCCGCCAATAAAATAAATAAATACAGAATGCACATGTAGCTATGAAGCTAACATCAGTTCACTAACTTTATTTGTGATAGCAAACCATAATGCAAAATATGCTAATTTCAAAGCTGATTGCTTTTCCCTTGCCGAGACGAACCGCCCAAACGTCTGGCTACGCGAGTGGAGACCGGAGACAGCGCACATTTTTCTAAAAGAAAACAATAGGCTACGTATATGAAAATGTTGTTGATCAGTAGGCCTAACATGGTCCCAAATGAAAGGGAAACAGATTGTCATCTGTAGCCACAAAGACCACTGGAATCAGCCAAAACAATCTCAATAACTCAATGGATGAATACACTCCTATTGAATATGAATTCACCTGTATTGTGAGTAGGCCTATACCATCTTGATTTACCCAGTTTATGAAGAGATTGACCATTCAAATAAATGATAACCATTATGTTGTTATGTAGTTAAATTGTTAAAAACAAAGTCAAATTGATTGTATGGTTGTATAATGTATTTGTTACTGCATACATGGTTGTCTCTGGGAAAAAGTCTCAAAATGTTCAAATTTTATTATATTTATTATTGGCATAACATATCGGCCTCTTTGAGGACGTTAAAAACCAATATCGGTCGTTCTCTAAATCAGTAGTTTGATTAGGATTCATTCAGGCCTTAATAATCACTCGCGATACAGCGAGGCCACTGTGCCTGACATTTAAACAACACGAGGTTAGCCAACACCCCAGGCACTGTCACAACCAGCCCTGCTGTGTGTGTGTGTGTGAGTATGAAAGTGTGTGTGTGTGTGTGTGTGTGTGTGTGTGTGTGTGTGTGTGTGAGACAGAGATGAATTGTGAGAGAGATGAATTTGACAACCTGACCTTTTGGTATGATTGCTGTAACACTCATTATGAGACAAACTTAAGGACAAGAGGATGTGTCACTCCAAAATAACTCAGAAATAATTTAAATAAGCAATAAAGCCCAAGGGCAAATATACCACGGCTAAGGGCTTTTCCTATGCACAACGTGGAGTGCTTGGATACAGTCCATATACCACAAAACCCCAAGGTGCCTTATTACTATAATAAACTGGTTACCAACGTAATTAGAACAGTAAACAAGTTATTTTGTGTCATACCCGTGGTATATTGTCTGATATACCACAGCTTTCAGCCAATCAGCATCCAGGGCTTGAACGTCCCGGTTTATAATAAGTAACAACTAACTAGTAATAACTAATTAAGAGAGGTTGGTCAGGATGTACTGTACTGGTGGATTGCTGCTAAAAACTGCCTAATAATGGATTGAGCCCTTCATTCTTACCTTGTGTGGAAGGAACAGAGAGTTGACTGTTGCAAGCAGGCTGGAGGTGTCCGGTGCATCCCTCTGGCCACAGATTACTATCTAGAGAGGGAGGGAGAGAGAGGGAGAGAGGGAGAGAGAGAGAGGGGTGAGAGGAGTGAAATAACATTAAAAGGGAGAAGGAATTAATGAATGATGAAGAAGATATACTAAGACAGAGAAAGACTGAGCGACCAAGCAATAAAGAGGTATAGGAAAGAGAGGAATATAAGACAGAGAGCGAGAAAAAGAGAGATCCAGAGAGAGGTAGAGCTAGAGGTCAGAGTGGTGGTTGTAGCAGTAACGAGAGAGGAGAAGGGGTGTTCTGGGCTCGGCTAACCTTGTCTGATCCCTAGCTTGTTATCATCCGCCCCCTACCTGACCTGACCGCCCCCTACACACACAGCTTGTTATCTCCGCTACCTCAGTGACTTCTCCTCCGCAGGTGAAATATGATGGACAGAACCATTCCAATGTTCTTTCCTTTTTTCTTTCTCTCTCTAAATGTTTTTTCATCTCCCTGTTTTAGCACAAATATATAGCACAAATATACTATAAAAGTTTAGTTTGTTCCACTCCAAACTATACAACTTTGAGTTTGTGTGTGTGTGTTTGTGTGGACCGTACATGTTTGTTACCTGTTTGAGTGTGTAGTGGTTAGCCATCAGGCCCCTGACCATCTCTGGCAGGGCTATGGGGACTCTGGTCAGCCGGTCAGAAAAGGCAGCCAGTAGCTGTTGTGACCGCTGTGACCAGTCCTTACGACCAGTGTAGTTGGACAGACGCAGTAAGTTCAAGGCAGACACAGAGTTAGCGCTGGGCTCTGCACCATCCTGGTCTGAGAGAAACAGAGAGACATAAAGACACTCATTGCATATGTTAGTGAAAGATCAAAAAGTGTGTACTGTTTTGTTTTCAGACTCTTTTTCAAATGAAATATCTTTGACAAGTGACTCCTGCAGTAAGAGAAAAAGCTAATCACATAAGTTTGCTGGGGAAAACATTTGTTTTGATTATGCCTAAGTGTGTGGATGTGCCTGTACGTGTGCGTGCGTATGTATGTGCATCAATGTGTGTCAGATGTGATGTGTGAGTTGACATTAAATGACTGACCGGTGACCTCATGACTCAGTCCTGTTAAGTGATTGGTGTTTAGGTGGCCAATGAGATCACAGCGCCGCTATTCTCATTAGTGATGTGTCGATAAAAAAAAAAAAAAAAATTGTTGATAGTTACATCGTATCAACAATATTGCAATATTATTTTTGCGGTAGTTTGCTGTAGCTGCACCAGCTTGTTTTCCAGCTTGTTTTTAAATAAGGAGCCAATGTTTTCAGCACTTTTCTTTCCATGACTCGTCAAAATTTGTTTTCTCATGGCTCGTTTTGAAACATCGAATAGCAAAAGAAAATCACAGTATCGCAATACATATCGTATCGGCACCTAAGTATCCTGATAATATCGTATCATAAGGTCCCTTGCAATTCCCAGCCTTACTTCTCATGACCTCTGACCTCACGCTACACAGATACCTCTCAGCAGTCTACCAACAGTGTGTGTGAGTGTCTGTCTGTGTGTGTGGGGGGGATGATGGGTGATGGTGATGACTGACACAAGCCATCCGCTTTTGATTCAGACAGACAGATAGGAGATGGCTTCTGACAAACACACACACGTGCACTAACACATGCGCGAGGCTATAGTCCCCTAAATAATTTTATACATTTCATTTCATACTGTGATCCCCAAGGCAGGAGGCCTATGCCACACAGTCATGCATAACCACATAGGGTTCACTAAATCGTTTTTCATATCTCTCCTCACCCTGAGCCCCAGGGCAGAAATCATACACACACGGAACAGTGGATTTAGATGAAACACACACACACACACACACACACACACAGCAAAGAGTGGTGGAACGGGGTGAGACACAGCTTTGGGTCGGGACGTAAAATACACAGTGGCACTGGACTGTAGGGCAATCCATCTTCCTGTGACAGAAACACACACACACACACACACACACACACACACACACACACAGCGGTGTAGCATCACTAATGGAGCTCAATTCAACGCATTGTGAGCAACATAATGGTCCCGTCAATCCTCAAGAGATGAGAAAAGGCCTCGCATGTCTGGTCTAATCACACACACACACAGGCACCACACACATGCACGGGCATGCACGCACGCACACGACACGCATGCATACAAATATGGAGTCGCACACACACAGGCACACAAACACAAGTCAGTTTTAATCTGTCAACAGGCTAAAACAAAAATAATTATAATCTTTTTTGCTTTTTTCATCTTTCCATTTTACTTTTTTTCCTCTACCTTGGTATCTCTTGTCAGAGCCATTTGCACAGAGACATCAGCCAAGAGGCAAGGTGGTGTGTTTGTGCTATTGTCTGTCTGTCTGTCTGTCTGTCTGTCTGTCTGTCTGTGTGCATGTGTAATTGTTTTCCTACCTTATCAGTACCTCAATGTCCTAACAATTCACCCGAATGTCCTGACAAGGTAGGAAAACCAGATTTCTGGGGAAAAGTCAGGACTTTTTCATGTCCTGAATTTGTTCAAATGCTTATTTAAGCTTAAAGTGGAGCACAATTGGCCCAGCGTCATCCGGGTTAGGGGAGGGTTTGGCCGGCCGGGATGTCCTTGTCCCATCACGCTCTAGCAACTCCTTGTGGCGGGCCGGGCGCATGCACTTTGACTTCTGTCACCAGTTGTACAGTGTTTCCTCTGACACATTGGTGCGGCTGGCTTCCGGGTTAAGAGAAAAGTGTCAAGAAGCAGTGCGGTTTGGCAGGGTCGTGTTTCGGAGGACGCATGGCTCTCAACCTTCGCCTCTCCCGAGTCCGTACGGGAGTTGCAGCGATGGGACAAGACTGTAACTACCAATTGGATATCACAAAATTTGGGAGGAAAAAAAGGCTAAAAAGTAACCCCCCCCAAAGAATTCAAAAAATAAATAAATTAATAAATTAAAAAAACAAAAAGTTCATAAATGTTACAACTTTATTTTTGTGTGTGTGTACAATTACTGGAGATTGGAACTGTGCCTTTTAGAACATAAGACCTGGCGCTCTTACACAAACATTTTTTTTTCTCCAGGACAGAAAAACACCAGTCTCCTGGAAAACATGGCATTTTGAGTGGGGTATTGATAAATCACGGTTAAAGTGCTATCGAAGAGCCATTCTTCATTCCTTTTCTACACAACATTATACATTATTGAGAAAGAAACTCACCCTGTTTGAGTCGCAGCAGTACGGTGGGATCTGTGGGGTCGCTGCAGTAGTAGCCCCCCCCCTCTGCGTCCCAGAAGAGGAGGTCCTGTCGGTCCTGTAGCTCCTCCCCCCAGCGGAGCCACTCTGGCTGCAGCGTGGCCTCGTACAGGTCCAGCAGACCACAGATAACATACGCATAGTCGTCTAGGAAACCAGCAATGGGTGACACGCTGAGAGACAAAAGGAGAGATACAGTGCATTCGGAAAGTATTCAGACTCCTTGACTTTTTCCAAATGTTGTTACGTTGCAGCCTTATTCTAAAATGAATTAAATTCATATTTTTCCTCATCAACCTACACACAATAACATAATTTTTAGTAAATGTATACAAATATTTTTTTACTGAAATACATTATTTACATAAGTATTCAGACCTTTGCTATGAGACTCGAAATTGAGTTCAGGTGCATCCTGTTTCTACAACTTGATTGGAGTCCACCTGTGGTAAATTCAAATGATTGGCCATGATTTGGAAAGGCACACACACCTGTCTATATAAGTTGGCCTCCATCATTATTAAATGGAAGAAGTTTGGAGCCACCAAGACTCTTCCTAGAGCTGGCCGCCCGGCCAAACTGAGCAATCGGGGGAGAAGTGCCTTGGTCAGGGAGGTGACGATGGTCACTCAGACAGAGCTCAAGAGTTCCCCTGCACTTCACCAATCAGGCCTTTATGGTAGAGTGGCCAGATGGAAGCCACTCCTCAGTAAAAGGCACATGACAGGCCGCTTGGAGTTTGCCAAAATGCACCTTGAGAAACAAGATTCTCTGGTCTGATGAAAACAAGATTGAACTCTTTGGCCTGAATGCCAAACGTCACGTCTGGAGGAAACCAGGCATCCTCCCAACGGTGAAGCATGGTGGCGGCAACATCATGCTGTGGGGATGCATTTCAGCGGCAGGGACTGGGTGACAAGTCAGGATCGAGGGAGATAAACTGAACAAAGTACAGAGAGATCACTGATAAAAACCTGCTCCAGAGCGCTCAGGACCTCAGACTGGGGCAAAGGTTCACCTTCCAACAGGAAAACAACCCTAAGCACACAGCCAAGACAACGCAGGAGTGGCTTCTGGACAAGTCTCTGAATGTCCTTGAGTGGCCCAGCCAGAGCCCAGACTATATCCTGATCGAACATCTCTGGAGACCTGAAAATAGCTGCGCAGCAACGCTCCCCATCCAACCTGACAGAGCTTGAGAGGATCTGCAGAGAAGAATTGGAGAAACTCCCCAAATACAGGTGCCAAGCTTGTAGCGTCATACCCAAGAAGACTCGAGGCTGTAATCGCTGCCAAAGGTGCTTCAACAAAGTACTGAGTAAAGGGTCTGAATACTTATGTAAATGTGATATTTCCGTTTATTTATAAACGTGCAAACATTTCTAAAAACCTGTTTTTGCTTCGTCATTATTGGGTATTGTGTGTAGATTGTTGAGGGAACATAATTTCATCAATTGTATTAGAAGGTTGTAACGTAACAAAATATGTAAAAAGTGAAGGGGTCTGAATACACTGTATGAATCAAGGATTGATTGATGAATCAAGAAATTATCGATAAATCAATTATTAGTTGAATGGAAATACTGTATAACAAATGTCTATGCGAGTCAAAAAGAAGACATTTTGACTCTGGCTGTTACCATCTTGTATTTCAACCCCAGTACCCACAGTAACACTTCATATAAACTAGACCCCTCTTCCAGAACTATATTTCCTAGGCTCCTGTAAGTCCTGCCCTCCATCCTCCACCACGTACCCCCAGTACCTTCCTCCCACAGCCCGTGTCCCCTAGGTTCCTAGCCTGTCTCATAGGGTGACAACCCGACAAGG
Organism: Brachymystax lenok tsinlingensis; assembly: GCA_030435695.1. NCBI lineage: Eukaryota > Metazoa > Chordata > Actinopteri > Salmoniformes > Salmonidae > Brachymystax > Brachymystax lenok. The sequence continues at coordinate 27,291,585 of CM059804.1, forward strand.
TGAGTGGGGGACAAACGGTGACATGAGGGCAGATAGCCCTGTGTCTGGGGACGGTGGAGGGGTGAGGTGGGCGATGGAGAGGACATATCCATCTTTCCATGGGTCAGCCAACACTTCACCTAACAGGACTTCCCAGGCTGAGGAGGGGTGAGAGGAACTGTTAGGAGACTCACAGCTACATACCAAATGGCACCCTTTTTCCGATGTAGTGACCTACGCACACACACATAAATGCACAGGCGCACGTACACATGCACGCACACACGACCCGGAGTATGTATATGGTTCACTTGAGCACACACACACACACACACACACACACTCCTATTTATTTAAAAACTTTTTACCCCTTTTTCTCCCCAATTTCTTGATATCCAATTGGTAGTTACAGTCTTGTCCCTGCAACTCCCGTACGGACTCGGGAGAGGCTAAGGTCGAGAGCCATGAGTCCTCCATTACACGACCCTTCTTGACACACTGCTCGCTTAACCCGGAAGCCAGCCACACCAATGTGTCGGAGGAAACACCGTTCAGCTGGCGACCGAAGTCATTTGCAGGCGTCCGCCCCGCCACAAGGAGTTGCTAGAGAGAGATCCCAGCCGGACAAACCGTCCCCTAACACGAACAACGCTGGGCCAATTGTGCCTCGCCTCATGGGTCTCCCGGTCACGGCTGGTTGTGACACAGCCTGGGATCGAACCCGGGTCTGTAGTGACGCCTCAAGCCCTTAGATGTAGTGCCTTAGACCGCTGCGCCACTCGGGAGGCCCCCACACACTCTTTTTATGATTTCAAACTGAGAATTTACTTTAATGTGTTTACGGTTCTCAAAAGAGACCCTTCTCTAGGTCACAGACAGTCATTGTGCCGTCCTAGTAGCAGACAATTCAAATCCAGAGCAAAGTCACAGGGGAGAAAAGCTCTCTGATTATGTATTTCCCATCTGAGCGCATTAAATAGAGTTTGTGGTGGGATGTTAACTTTGATGGCATTCCAGTATTTGTTGAGGATTTGGGTTCAATAATAACTGAAAAGGAGAGAATGGTGGGAGAAAGAGAGCGGGAGAGAGGAAAAGAGCCTTTGATTAGCTGAATCAGCTTGTGTTTTTGCAGGGCTAGACCAGAAATGTACAATGATACGAGGACCAAAGTTTAACCAATGTTGCACAAATTCCTCTCTCAAAACTTGTTCTAAACAGTCTTCCTCCCGGCTAGTTCTCTCCCTAGTAACAACTGCATCATACTGTGAGGCAGCACAGCACCACAACACCTCTAGGTCTATTACCCAATTCTATACCGTCCTAGCCATCCCTTCAGCCAATGTTGTTTGTCCTGTGTGTGCCTGGCATGTCAAGATATATAGCTAGGCCCAGCCTAGCCTCAGGGAGAGAAAGGGCCCATATAAGCATTCTCATGGGTAAACATTCTACAACTTGCTACCTGCAGATGCCATGGGAATATGACTAGTAGGTACGTGCATCTTTCCCTTTCAAGACGATTCGATGCATGGGCTCCGATACGATACTGGAATGATACGTTTTAGTTTGAAACAATTCAGTTTGTTCATGTAATGATTTAACTCCCACCGCTTGTGGGACATTTATTTTGAAGGCACGTATAAAATAACAACTGCACAAGGACAGACAGTGACTGACACACACAACAGTTACAAATAGTAGCTAGCTAGAAATTGTGCAAAAATGTGTTTTTCAAAGACAACGAATGTAGGGTGTTCCAGCAAGAGTGGCCATCGAAATATTTCTTTATTGAGGTATCAGCGAAAGCTCTGTGCTTAGTGTGCAAAGTGAGCATCGCTGTCTTGAAAAACTACAACATGTCCAGACACTTCCAGACGAAGCATGCAGAGAAATATAGGAATAGGTCTTCTGAGCAGAGGGCAAGTGCATCGAAGGAGTTGCTTTCTCAGTTGCAAAAGCAGCAACGACTTTTCACAAAACTGCATTCAGCAAATGACAGAATTGTGAGAGCTAGCTATGTACTGTCCCACAAAATTGCTAAACATAGCATGCCATTCGCTGAGGGTGAATTCATTAAAGAATGTTGAATTGACTATGCAGCAATACTTTGCCCCGACAAGAAAGATCTGTTTGAAAATGTTCCCCTGTCAAGATGAACAGTGACACGGCGTGTTGAGGACATCGCAGAAAATATGGAACAACAGTTGAAAGACAAGGTAAAGGATTTCACCTATTTCTCCTTGGCCCTGGATGAGAGCAGTGATGCACATGACACAGCGCAGTTGTTGATATTCTTCCGAGGCATAACCCCAGACTTTGAAATTACAGAGGAGCTTGCTTCAGTGCAGTCAATGAAGAGCACAACCACTGGGAAAGATTTATTGGAAGAGGTTAATAAGTGTGGCAAAGCTGGGACTGAGTTTTGAAAAGTTATCCAGTGTGACCACTGATGGGTGCCCAAACTTATCAGGAAAAAACGTTAGCCTTTTGAAAAGGATACAGGATCAAGTAGCTGAGCTGAACACTGCATTGCATTAATCATCAGGAGGTGCTCTGTAAATGTGTTCTGACAATGAGACATGTTGTGGATAGTCACTAAAGTGGTAAACTTCATAAGAGCAAAATCTTTAAACAGCAGGCAATTTGTCGCACTGTTGGAAGAGACAGAGTCGGGTCATGCAAATCTCCCCTACCACACAAACGTGAGATGGCTGAGTTTTGGGAAGGTGCTTAAAAGGATGTGGGACCTGAAGTTGGAGATTTTTGCAAATGAAAGGAAAATATGTGGATTTCCCTCAACTGCAAGATAAAAAATGGTTGGCTGATTTTACCTTCACCGTGGACATCAGGGCCCTCATGAATTAACTGAATTCCAAACTAAAGGGTATGGCCTTTTTGCACATTAGATGTAAAGCCTTGTCAAAGCCTTCAAGGGAAAATGACTCCTCCTGACCTGCCAAGTAGAAGCCAACAATCTCACCCACTTCCGACACTACTAGTCTCTTCCCTATCAGATGACCAGTGGGAGAAGTATACTTCGCTGCCGCGTGCTTTGAACGGGGAGTTTTCTCATCGTTTTGAGGATTTCAAAGTGTTGGAAAATGACATGCTGCTGGTTTCCTCTCCTTTCACCTTCAATGTGGATAACGCTCCCACTGATCTGCAACTTGAGCTTATCGATCTTCAGTCTGATGCAGTGATTGGAGAACTATTCAAAAGAATGTCACTGACGAGGTTCTATGCATCTCTCGATGAACAAAACTTTCCAAATATTAGGAGTCATGCTCAGAAGATGTTTGTACTGTTTGGGTCAACCTACGTATGTGAACAAACATTTTCAGTGATGAAATATAACAAGTCAAGGCACAGATCATCTCTTACGGACTCTCACTTCTCAGCAATCCTGCGCATAGTGATGTCAGAAACTATACCTGGACTTCACTGCTCTAGTCCAGTGGTTCCCAAACTTTGTATAGTCCCTTACCCCTTCAAACATTCAGCGCACTCTCAAATGTTGTTTTTTGCAATCATTGTAAGCCTGCCACACACACACACTATACATTTATTAAACATAAGACTGAGTGTGAGTTTTTGTCACAACCCAGATCGTGGGAAGTGACAAAGAGCTCTTATAGGACCAGGGCACAAATAATAATATAATTATCAATAATTTCTCTTTATTTAACCATCTTACATATAAAACTTTATTTATTCATAGAAAATTGTGAATAACTCACCACAGGTTAATGAGAAGGGTGTGCTTGAAAGAATGCACATAACTCTGCAATGTTGGGTTGTATTGGAGAGAGTCTCAGTCTTAAATCATTTTCCACACACAGTCTGTGCCTGTATTTTGTTTTCATGCTAGTGAGGGCCGAGAATCCACTCTCACATAGGTACATGGTTGCAAAGGTCATCAGTGTCTTAACAGTGCGATTTGCCAAGGCAGGATACTCTGAGCACAGCCCAATCCAGAAATCCAAAATTAAATTACATTTTCACAGAACCGCTTGTTGCAATTTTGATGAGGCTCTCTTGTTCAGATATCGGTAAGTGGAAAAAAAACTCACCCAAATGTATAGCCCCGTTGGAAAATATAAAATGGACTGTTTGGAAAAAAATGTTATACAATTATTTTTCTTTGTTAAATGTGAATCACATTTCTATTTGGCGTACCCCCGACGGCATTGCATGTACCCCTGGGGGTATGCGTACCCTAGTTTGGGAATACCTGCTCTAGTCAATGCCCATCAGACTTCATCCGCATACGGATTGAGTAGTTTAAATGTAATGTTGAGCTCTCTCTCTTACTTGTGTTTTTGTGCATACCCGTTAACAGGAGTTCTGTCCGTGGTGCTGAATGCACAGTGTACTTTTCCCTCAGTGTAGTTCATTGCATGTTTAATAATGAAAATACCTACCAAAAAGGAGAACATGGATGTGGTTTATTTCTGTGCATAAACTAAAATCTGCTAGTGATGGAGCTCATGGGTTGGGCCTCTCTGAGCTGGATCTGTCTGAGCTGACTTTTCTCTGTGTGTCTGTGTGAGTGTGTCTGTTTGTGTGTGTGTGTGTGTGTGTGTATGTGTGTGTGTGTGTGTGTAAAATGATGTATATGTCTGAGCCATAAGGGAAACTGGGCATCTACCAGCCCACTGGTATGACCATTTCAGATCAAAAGATGAAAAGTGTTAGAGCTGGTAATGTATCAACATTTATCTTTGAACATTTGCTATGACATAGCCAATGAATATATAGCACAATTTTGGATTTCACCCCCGTCTCATAATCAAATGGTTTAGACCGTTTGGAAGTTGACTGACTTGGGGAGTGAGCGTCTCTTCTTCTCCAGCTTCGACCATTCAGTACGGGTAGCAAAAGTGATTGCTGTCCTCGTTATGAAATTATCAACTTGACCCTGTATATGTAAAAATGACCATATATATACTGATTGTCTCAAGCAAAACAACCAAAAAATGTATAAAATCGAAAGTCCCAATCAGCATGTACAGCCAGATGAGGTTTGTGTCTCCAGTGGGATGTTAGGTATTTGATCAAAATAACCTAGCATATTACATTGGTTGTCACAACTAATAAAGCCTAATATTGCGCACACGCAATTTTACAAACATTTAAATGCTGAAGGTGACACGCAGATGTACCAGATCAGGAGTAGGCCTACCTCTCGTTAGTCAGCACGCAAAGCTGCACACAGCCCGCAATTTGACTAGGCTACTGATATTGCCTGGGGTTGTTCGGCATGCAAAATGTGAATTCACAAAATATGACATTTTTCCCGGGAAAGTAGAAAGTAATTTGAGCAACAACAACAAAAATTGCGACCCGGCGATTCGTAACGTTTGAAATCGATTTCTTGACCGATGCATGCTACATTTGGATAGGTTTGAGGTCCCGTGGACATATGCACTAATATCTTAAACATTTGAGTCAGGGACCGATGCGTATCGGTGAATCGTTACACCCCTAATGACTTGTACGAATGAGACGGGCCCACTGGAACCAGGCCAGTGAGTGTGTATGCATGTGTTCACGGATGTGTGGGGGTTCCTGCCGTGGTTTTCTGCAGATTGTGGCATTTCCACATTTAGGTCCATATAAAATCTGCGTTGCGGAGAACACAGAAGGAAACACGTAATCCAGACATTAAGGGAATTCAACAATATTAGAAAATGTATTGAAATTAGTAGGAAATTAACTAAATGTATTGAACTTATTAGAAAAGTTATTACATTTGCCCACGTTTATCATAAGACATGAACTAAATGCATTAGTGATTCGGATTTCCTGCAAATTTCTGAAAAGCCAAAAGCAGGCCTGTTTTTCCATCTATAACTAGGGTACAGGCAGGGCATCACTAAATTGATCACTAACATTTTGAAGCTGAGCCATTCTCTGCTGCGCAGTAGTCTTATCTGACTCAGACATAAATGCTTCAACCTCGTCAAATATAAGGCAGGAGAGATTATTTCACAGAAAATAATGTTCCTTAAGTTATGTCTGAGTAACGAAAAGTAGCTAACAGCTAACTACTCTCTCGTGTCTCTTCATTTAGCAGAGCAGCCCAAGCGGAGCCATTACTATGGATACTTACAGACTCAGAGCACCATGAGCGAGCTGCGAGCCAGGAGCGGGTGACACACAGAGAGGAGCAGCTGATGTTTTTACTAAAGAAGTTATTTCTGATGTCGGGTAGGGCCGGGCCTTAAATTTGGCAGAAGCAATCGGGTTTGGGTAGGGTAGGGCCTGAGCCTCGCGGGCATGGGTGGGGCTCAGGCATAAAATTAATGTCCGTGCAGGGCTCTAGTGCACACTTGAATTAAAGGGTAATTTCACTCCAAAACCAACATTTCTTAGATTTTTCCCAGACCTCAAAAGGAGTCTCCTGATGTGGACATCCAATTTACTTGTTTTTCTATTTAAAAAGTGTGTTTTCGAGATCGAAAACCTGAAAAATCTGGGGAAATCTGAAAACTGGAAAAAAAACTAAACTGAGAAAACGGAATTTGGGAAAAAACGGAATCAGGCAAAAAAAACATGTATATAAATAAAAACAGATTTCATAGGGCCTTACACACTATTTGTGAACACATTCACTCACTCATGGCATCTGGGGCAAGAACAACCACAAAACCTGGATAAACCATGTGTTGGTCCCCCACCTACCTGCAAGTGTGTATGGCGGATGCAGAGCCTTCAAGGACATTATCAAGGACATAATACAATATCCACCTCCATGACAAGCTACAGGACTGTTTCGCTAGCACAGACTGGAATATGTTCCGGGATTGATCCGATGGTATTGAGGGGTTTACCACATCAGGCTTCATTAATAAGTGCATCAACGTCAGCAAAACAAAGGAGCAGATTGTGGACTATAGGAAACTGCTTTCTATCCAAACGCAAGGCGGTACAGAGGGTAGTGCTTACAACCCAGTACATCACTGGGGCTGAGCTCCCTGCCATCCAGGACCTCTATACCAGGCAGTGTCAGATGAAGGTCCTAAAAATTGTCAAAGACTCCAGCCACCCAAGTCATAGACTGTTCTCTCTGCTACCGCATGGCATGCTGTACCAATGCACCAAGTCTGGAACCAGCAGGACCCTGAACATCTACCCCCAAGTCATAAGACTGCTAAATAGTTAGTTAAATAGTAAACCAATAGCTACCTGGACTATCTGTTTTGACCCTTTTTGCATTAACTCTTTTGATTCATCACATACGCTACTGTTACTGTTTATTATCTATCCTGTTTAGGGATGCACGCTATATTGGTGAACATATCGGAATCGGCCGATATTAGCTAAAACTGCCAACATCGGTATCGGCCGATGTCTAGTTTAACGGCAATGTGCAAAACCGATGTCAAAGCTGACGTGCATACCTAAATAACGTAGGTACATGCCGTAATGACGCCACGTCAAATTTTGCGCTACACGTGCAACACAGCATTCATGACCTAGCCCACAATGTCTGCTGTGTGGATCGAGCAGTCAACAAGTCGAGCAGTCATTTGAAAGAGTAAGAACATTTCAGAGAGACAACTCAAAAGGCTAAATCCATTAAAGCCAAGATAATGGAATTCATTGCCCTTGATGATGTTGGCTTTTGCCGACTGGTCGAGCCCCATTACACACTACCAAGTACGCTATTTTTCCAGATGTTGCCCTACCGGAGTTACACAGTAATAGCGTCACTGCTATTAGCTTCAAGACATACATACTATGGAACGCCGTTTGGGTCTTTGCGTGAAAGAAAAGATACAGTAGCACTGTCAAAGCTGTACAAAAAAGTCTGCAAACAAGCAAACACCGGCCACAAACAATGTTTTTACAATACCGCGTTGGTAACAAAGCATCATTTGTTCGATGCAACTTCTGGGGTTGCTAGCTTTATCTTGGTACCTAGCTAGCACCAATACAACCAGCCTGAAAACAATGACCAGTAGAAACTGAAGTAATTTTCATTATTCTTAGCAATGATTTAGGAATGCTTGTGAGTAAGTATTAGCTAGGTTGCCACTTGTTGTTCACCTATTGAAATTGAACTTCAGTTCATGAAAATGAATACCTAGCCAGCTACTTAAACCTGTTGCCCAAAGCTAAGGTTATAAGCAGCCAGCTAGCTTCATCTGGCTAGTGAGGTTTGACCGGACTTGGTTGTGTTGTGAAGCTAGCCACAATAAGTATTAGGCACAATAGTGGAATTTGCGGTTTGCCTTAAAAATAAAAGTATGTCATTGACAGTGATGCAAATTAATACAAATAGTAGAATTATGCCATACTTTTATTGAAGTCCACTATTGTAGTTAATCCTTATTGTGGCTCATTAATCAAATAAAAACTGTCTTATAAATTAGGGTTATTTTAGATGACACCTAGCTATATAGTTAGCTAGCTAACTATAGCTAATGAAACAGATCATGCCGTTTTGCTAGGTTTTTGGGGAACAACTTTGTTTGCATCCATGAGCTAGCTAGCTTTATTTTTTTATGACCAGCACTGTAGGTGCGCAAGACAACTTTACCAGCATCATAGCATACGTATCGATGAATCATTGTGACATGAAATACAAGTGATAGTTATTACACGTTGATTACACTAAGTAAACAATGTATGAACGCGTTAAATTATTGTGACGTGAAGTCATTTTCAGGTCCTGATTGGTCAACAAGCTTATTTGACACATCAAATAGTGTTATCTACTGGTCATTGTTTTCTTTTTTGACACGCAAAGACCCAAACGGCGTTCCATAGCAAAGACCCAAACAGTGTTCCATAGAAATCCTGGTTGAGAATGAAACGACTGAACAAATGAACAACAAAATAGGTTTTGATTATGTTTTACAGGTAATGGGGACATACGTAAATGCCAACAAAATACCTTTTTGGTCAGTGTGGTGTGTGTGACCTTTATTTAACTAGGCAAGTCAGTTAAGAACAAATGATTATTTACAAGGGCGGCCTACCCCGGCCTACCCCGGCCAAACCCGGACGACGCTGCCTCTTGCACTGAGATGCCGTGCCTTAGACCGCTGCGTCCATGTGTGTGTGTTAACTACTTAACTGTACTAGAATGCTTAAAAGGCCGCTAACGTTTTAAATATCGGTTATCGGCACCAGGTTTTTTTTTTTTACAAGGAAAATATCGGTTTTAGCCTAAAATGTCATATCGGTGCATCACTAATCCTGTTGCTTAGTCACTTTTTCCCTGCCTATATGTACATACACTATATCTACCTCAATTACCTCGTACCCCTGCACATCAACTCGGGACTAGTACCCCGTGTAAATAGCCATGTTACTGTTATTTATTCCTTGTGTTATTATTTTTCTATTATTTTTGTTGGGAAGGGCCCGTAAGTTCTCATTTCTCTGTTAGTCTACACCGGTTGTTTACGAAGCATGTGACAAATACAAATTTATTTGTGTGTTAGTTTGTGAAACTTATATAACATTGATGTTGGTGAAAGATCCTCATGTGTTATCACCTACCCGCCCAATTCATTGTACTTTTATAAAAAAAAATATTTAACCTTTAATTCAGTCCATTGCTCACTTGAGATATGTGCAGATAATTGAAACTTTTGTGCAAATCACACATTGATGTCAAGTACTGAAGTTATGATTTGTCACCTAAACATCCTCATCATTATCCCCCCATCTTACCCTTGCTCCACCTCCATCTCGTCTCCACGGTAACAGGAGCGAAGCATGATCTGACGTTCCCGCGTCCCACAGGTGCTCCTTTAGGAAGCCGGCGGCCTGCACCGCTCTCTCCAGCAGAGCCTTGTCATCCAGCACAGCACCGACACGCGCAAAGCCTGATAACATCAGACCTGGAGAGAGAGCAAGAAAGAGAGAGATAGGGGAGGAGAGAGATCGAGAGAAAGTGGGGAGGGAGAGAAGGGTTATGAAACCCATTGTCATATTGCCAAACACAAAATATTGTCAAGCAACTGCCAGCAACATGGTTTCAATGGAATTCTGTGGTATCGTCCCATACTGGAACGCTGTATCATTATCTCCCTCTGGAGCAGCACAGTGACTCCGTGAGGTGGCAGTTCAGCAGCAACTTGGTGATTACCAGGCTTTGAAGTTCCCCTGGTCGCTGGGTTCCTTTTCTCTCCTCCTTCTATCCCTCCCTCCATCTTTCATGTCAGTATCAAAGCGCTGGTAGGGAGCAGCCCAGTCATCAAAGCCCCAGTAGAGTGCTGTCTGCACTGTGGGACAGCTGATTAATGAAGTGATTGACTAATTAAGGACTAGATGGAGGAGAGAGGTTTAATGGAAGGGTTCCTGAAATCGCCTACCTTCGTTACCTCACAGATACTGATACACTCCTGCATCAGATGGAGACCTGGGGGCAGTGTGTGTGTGTGTGTGTGTGTGTGTGTGTGTGTGTGTGTGTGTGTATGTGCTCTTACCGTTCCAGGAGGCCAGCATCTTGGTGTCGAGGTGAGGGGCCGGACGGCTCTTCCTGACTTCGGCCATCTTGGCTCTAGCGGAGGCCAGTAGCTCAGAGACCTTTGCTACACTGAGGCCGAGGCGTGCAGCTGTCAGCTCCACAGAGTAACGCACGATCAACACGTTCTGGCCCTGCAGCTCCCCATGAGGGTCCTGACACGCCCAGAAGATAATTACAGAAGACACACAGAAGATAAATGTTAATGATCATTTAAAAGATACTTGGGACAAGGTCTATCTTGGGGTCCAACGAGCTTGGGCGCACACACACACCTGTTCCATGTCCACGTTGCCTTGTTCTTTGACCCCGTAGTGGTGCATGAAGATGTCAGCCTCTGTAGCGCCCCCTGTTGCTCCCTCCACCACGACAGGAAGTAGTTCTCTGACCTCTGACCCCATCCACACACAGAACGCCCCCTCCCTCTTTTCACTCCCCCCCGCAGCAGGGAGAGAGTCTGCGTCCTCAGCACTGTAGAAGCCCCCAGACTAAACCCCCAAGACAGAGAGCAGGGGTGTTTAGAGAACAATGTGTTAATATAATTTTCTGTATGATAAACGTTATGAATCTTAAACCAATGTTCCGGTCATGATCCTTGGGTTGAATGTTTATTTTTTGTTGTTGATGTAATGGATTACGAACCCAAGAAACTTGCCTAAGGATATTGTTGCACAAAGATATTGTTGCACTCGCTTTGTCAAGTGGTCCTTGGCCTAGTTACATTGTCTGTAACCTGAATAAATGTGTGCATTAAATGTGAAAAGTAATCGTATGCGACCAGGTGTTGAATGCATGTACCCAGGAGACAGCAAATGGTCCAGGGCCAGCTCTGTCTCTCTTGATCAGCCTGTCCAAGCTGATTATTATTTGTTCAGAATGTGGCAAAACATGATTAAAAATACTAAAAGGCATGCCGAAACTAAAGACTAAAAAACAAACTAAAGGCCTCATGGCCACCAAACAAAACCAGCAGCCTCACGGCTTGCAAGCTGGGACTCTGACGACCACCCTAATTGGCAGCACCTGATGTGCTTATCAACCAGGCTCAGCATCTGGACAAGGTCGCTCCTAGGAAAATAGTGTGGAAGTGGTAGCTAGCTGTAGTGCTGTCTAAATTACCTAACTTATTACCTAACAATCGTGTGGGAAAAAAACAAGGTTCAGTCATCAACTGCTGTTTGTGCCCGACACTGCCCGCAGCACATGAGATTAAAGGTAGATAACATGCAACTACTCTGTGTAACAGTAGGTAAATTAACTAGAACCTTCGAAATTTCAGGCCAACTCTATTGTCCATTGTCTGCACATTCTCTTTATTCTCTCTGTGACAATGACTCTGAGCTTTTGAGGGAAAGCCCTGTACGAGGCAGCCGTATAAAAGAAACAGTGTCCGTGGTAAATTACCTTCCTTGCGTAATTCCTTACCGTATAATTACATAATAAATCTTGGTGAATATAATGATCTCAATGAGTGTGGTTTTAATTGTGTGCTCTGTTCTGGGCTGTCGAGACATTAATCAAACTAAGATGGCCGTCGCCTTGCCTGGGCAGGGAGAAGGGAGAGGAAGAAACAGGTTGACCTCGATAGTAATCCAGGGGCATTTCTTTGTGCGATACCTGGCCCTCACACACACACCCCCACATGCACGAGCGCATGCTCACGCGCACGCACACACACACACACAGAGGTGTTAATGAGGTAGGAGGGAGATGGCTCACCTTGTCACTGAGGTCTCTGGAGACATAGAGGAGAATGTCCCGGGCCACGTCAGCAAAGACTTGCTCCCCCGACACCTGCACCCACACAAGACAACATATCACAAAACCACACTGAAACCATGACACAAGCAGACCACAACCATTCCACAACCAGACCTGCACCCACAGAACACAACATATCACTGTATCACAACCATAAAGCAACCTTCACACAACAAGTCCCCCTGAGGCCTGCACCCAGAGAAGACAACATATCACACTGCAACTGTTACACAACCGGACCCCAACCAACCATACACTACTGTAATTAACAATATTGCACCAGTCTCCTGAGACCTGCACCCACAACAACGATTACTCAACTGTACCACAACTGTATTCTGAGCCAACCACTGTAGAACACCTTCTATAAAAAAAACAACCTCTTGCACTTGATCGCACACCTCCCAAATACAGGACCTATATATCCCCATCTTACGCGTTGAGGCTGGCTTTACAGTGAATCCTTACCTTTTCAAGATGAAAAATACATTAGTGAAGAGGACAGTCTTGTTGGCGTATTCTACTATACTACAGTGTTGATTTATTCTACTGTACCACCAGCACAGTAAGGGACACGTCTATGGTCCTATACATTGCTATTAGGTATAACGGTTAGCCGCTGAAAATACATTTGACCAGTCGTGCTTATTGGTCTATAAGTTAATTGACATAATTTAGTGGAATTAAATCGCTGAGTGTGTATTTTTGTTAGTCGTCGTGTATCTTTTTTATCACACGCGCACAGCATACAGAGCCTAGTTTGAGGATGGGAATGGCCTACCACCTGTTAGACAGTGCGAGAGAACCTCCTCAAAAAGCTGGTCTTGGAGTGAAATGTGCTTTTATAAGCCCAGTCATTGCGCAACAAATAACAATTCTAAATGCACGCACGTGTTAAACTGTTTTGATGGCCACGATTAAAAAGAGCCACTATTTTTACTTCTCAATCTCAACTCATAAAAGTGTGAATCCTCATCACTATTCTTGTGCATACTGTAGGCTATAGACAATGGTTGGCAGGTTATCAGCACATCACCCACCACTCTACAATGTGAGCTTGAGGCAGTATAATTGTTTGAAACCTGAACGGTTTACTTTACTTCAAATAATGAGGCATGTCTTACCTTTCTTTAAAGTAGCCTAGCCAAAATCCAACCATAGAAATGTGGAGGCAATTATTTTATAGACTTCCTCCAGCCAATAACTAGCATTTCTCTCCTGTTCTATTGGTTTTCATATCAACTTTCTTTCGTTGTCCAGAAGCCAAAAGGCACAATCCTAGTCATATTAGCAACCCATCCTAGTTGTTGCCATTAGTTTCTAACAGATATTGTAATCTTTGTCAAATGGAACCGCTCGCATTATGCGCGCTGTTTAGAAGGGTGTTTTCCCAGAATTGCATTTTGGCAAATGTTTTCAAATAATGTTTTCAAATTAAATCAAATTTTATTGGTCACATACACATGGTTAGCAGATGTTATAGCGAGTGTAGCAAAATTCTTGTGCTTCTAGTTTCGACAGCGCAGTAATGTCTAACAAGTGTAAGAATATTTTGAAAATAAGGGGTGTGGATAGGCTCATTTGAACGACCTATTTTAGGCCTTGATGTTATTATGCAACTTGACTCTACACTGAACATCTCTGAAGGGAAGGTGACGTGGAAAATTAGACAACTGCAGGGATCTTCAGTTCAGAAGCATCCTATTTGGACTACAAATGAAATATTGTGTGGAATATGGATATGGAACCAGTGTGCTTGACAGGTGTTGCCCCACCTTGCACAAAACAATATCACATTAGCAAGGAAACTATGGATGCTACTAAAGATCTATGGGACATGGGTATAGTTGAAAAGACACATTCTGCCGACATGCTGTTCATTCTCTTTTGACAATGAATCGAGCTCCACAGGTGACAGCTGCTCGTTGGAACAAATGGTGAACTGTGTTGGAGGCTCCTAACATCATCATACAACGTGGCACACCATGTAATTGAGCTACTCTGATGTATCCTACAGATACCACATTACTTCAACACGACTGTTGTGAGTTGGTTGTGGATCAGCTCTCTGATGGGTTTATTAATAGTCATCCGTTGGAAAAACCCTGAGTGTATCTTATACACAGACGGTTCAAGCATTGTGGGGGGGGGGAGGCAGGCTGGGCAGTTACTACAATGGACAATGTGATAGTGACAGGCACGTTACCTGCAGGAACATCAGCACAGGTGGCGGAATTGGTGGCTTTGACAGAAGCATGCAAACAGGCTGAAGGAAAAACAGCTAATATCTACACAGACTCAAGGTATGCTTTTGGTGTTACCGATGATTTTTGAAGAAATATGGAAAAACAGAGGATTCATGACATCACTGGGAGCTCCTGTGAAGAATGGACCAGAGGTGATGGCTCTACTGAATGCTCTCCAGTTACCTGGACAAGTTGCAATTTTGAAAATGAAAGCACATGGAAAAATCTTTACAGATGAGAGTAAAGGTAATGATTTGGCTGACAAAGCTGCCAAGGCAGCTGCCAAGAGAACACCTCTGTCACTTAACTGAGTAAGAGATACACCTTGGATACATTGCAACACATTAGAGATATGCAAAGCAGTGCACCAAAAGATGAAGTGTGGGAATGGATGGCTGCAGGATGCAAACTCAATCAAGAAGGTGTGTGGAAATGCAACCTGAGATGTGTAGTGCCGAATGAACTTCTACCCTACTTGATGACACAGATCCACTCTTTGGGACACATTGTTGTGGACAAGATAGTTTATCGTTTTGTGGGCAAATGGTGGAAACCTGGTGTGCGGAAAGAGGCTGAGGCTGTTGTGGCGAATTACAACATTTGTATGTTAAACAACACCAAAAGACGAGTGAAAGTAGACATGACGAGCGCCTGCCCCACCAGGACCCTTCAGACATCTACAGCTTGATTACATCACGCTGCTGAAATGTAAAGGACACGAAGATGTGCTGGTCGTTGTTGATCATTTCTCACAGTAAAAGCCTTGAAGGTTGAAGCCTACCCTACTAAGAAAGGAACTGCACAACATTCTGATTCGAGAAATCATTCCCAGATGGGGATTTCCAGAACAATTAGACCAAGACATTCATTTCACAGGAAAAGTGTGTCAGGAGGTAGCTTGTCTTCTGAACATAGACTGGCAACTACACTGCCCTTATCATCCTCAATCGAGTGGGCAGGTAGAACGCACAAATTGAGTTTTGAAAGAGAGACTTTCAAAGATGCATAAAGAAGGAATGGCATGGACGGATGCATTGCCCACGGTATTATGTAGTTTACGGGAAACACATAACAAAACCACAGGGTTGAGTCCGTTTGAGGTCGTCACAGGTTGACCCATGTCACTACTCGGCACGTTAGATTTGAGAAAAGCAGACGTTCACTTTGAGTGGCACAATGCTTAACTATTGCATACAACTCTCTAATGCAGTAGGGGAAGCAGACAGACAAGTAAAAGAGGTGTAGGGAATAACTCCCGAGGGGGGACATGAAGAAGAACCAGGACAGTGGGTGATGGTAAATAGACACATTATGGCCAAAACGTGAAGGTCCTCATCAAGTTTAGCTCATAACGAGGTCAGCAGTGAAAGTCCAGGGAAAATCACGATGTATCCATGTCACTCATTGCAAGGTTGTCCATTTCGATGACAAAGAGGAGCCTGGAGAATAAAGAACTGATAGGCCCCCAATTGCTAACCAATCTCGGGTGAAGAAGCATAGTAAGATGATCAGAACCTGATAAGCTTCTATGTTGTATACCGCAGTCATCATATTAGGGATATCTAGGGGAAATGTCCAACGTTTTCCTGAAATTCGGGACATGCTTACTTAGGGATATCTATGTGAAATATCAATCTCTCTTGAAACCAGGACATGTTACTTTCACTTTTTTGTTTCCTTCATTACAGGTTATGAGAATCTACCGACTGAAGCTGCAGCAATATCCCTTGATCCAGGGGCTGTAGCTGAAATGATGCAAGATCACCGGTGAAGTGTTCATTAGAGAAGTCCTTATCAAGCAGTGGAATTGAAAAATAATTCCTCACTACCGGCAGACTGCCAGAACATAATTTCTAATAGTTATCTATGTGGGACTGATACCAGTGTGGAAGAGCTGGCCACTTTTAAAGGACTTGGTGAATGATTACCTTGCCAATAGGATGAATGAATATTACTGTCTTGTAGACAATTATTTGTAGACAATTATTATCTTGTAGACAATTAGTTTCCTCCTAAAACAGGATGTGGCAGGAATCGTAAGGGACATCATCATTACACCTGTTAACTTCTTAGGGAGCGGCTCCCGAGGTGACGGTTTTGGAGAGTCTGGCATGCCCAAAGTAAAATGCCTCCCACTCAGGCCCAGAAAATAGGATATGCACATAATTAGTACTATTGGATAGGAAACACTCTGAAGTTTCTAAGAGTGTTAAAATATTGTCTGTGAGTATAACAGAACTGATATAACAGGCGAAAACCCGAGGAATTTCTGTCCTGGAAAAAGTGTTTTTGACACATTGCCTCATTTAGAACCTCTCCCTATTGAAAAAGACATATATAGGAGTAAGATTGCAGTACCTATTGCTTCCACTGGATGTCAACAGTCTCTAGACAGTGTTTGATGATGTTTAGTTGCTCTGGATGGTAATAGACGAAAGAATTTCGAAGTGGTCATCGGATGTAAACAGAAGAGGATGCGCGTTCACAGCCTCGCGCGCGCTGTGTTTTTTTCCTTTCCTATCGTCCAGTTTATAATCAGGTTGAAATATTATAGTAAATATACATAAAAGTGTTCCTAAGGATACATTATCAATGATGTTTGATTGTTCTTGGACAAGTGTATAGGTATAGGTTGAACGAGTTCTCTTTACGGTTCAATGGGCGAGTGGACGCTGTATTTTATGAACATAATGCGCCAACCAAACAGAGATTTATGGATATAATAAATGACTTTTTCTAACAAAAGAACCATTGGATGTCTTCGTTGGAGACTTGGGAAGCACTCAGCAGAAGTTCTTCAAAAGGTAAGGGATTTGATTTTGCTGTGAAATGTGTTTTGTGTGAACCGCGATGGTTTATGAATTTATGCTAATGGAAAAATATTGGAGGTGCTACCCTCAAACAATCAAATGTTGTGCTTTCGCCGTAAAGCCTTTTTGAAATCTGACAACGCTGTGATATTGCCAAGAAGCAGAGCTTTAGATGACTATGCAACACTTGTATATTGATGAATGTTTAATAATTCAACTTTTGGATTTTGAATTTGGCGCCTTGCATTTCACCGGGTAGTGTTGGGAGTGGGGCGCTCCCTAAGTAGTTAATACTTCTTTCCTATAACTTAGTTTGAAATCTATTTATGTAACAGCAAGTCAAATATGCCCTTTGTGTTTTATATAAATGCAAGGTGTTTAATGTAAATGATTTTATGCTTACTGCTAATGTTTTTTTATACTGTAAATTTTTTTAAATGTTTTCTGTTGTTTCTAAAAATACATTTTAAGTATATTTCCTTTTTTTTTGTTTTTAAATGGTCTACGGGGGGAGTGTAAGAATATTTTGAAGATAAATACACAACGCAGAGGACAAGAGGTCAATAGAGTACTAACGATAAATGGAAAGTGTTTTTTTCTGTAATATCAATGGGTCAGAGACATGGGAGGAATTTCAGTCCGGGACTCATAGCTACATGGCAAGTTCTCATTGGTCCAAATTGTTTATACATTGAACCTGAAATAGGATACTTGTTATTTGGCCAGTGGCCCAGTTTTATTGCAAGGAATTCTAATTGGTCAACCACAGGCTAGGGCTGGGTTATAAAACTACATCCTGTCCCTTTGTTCTGTGGAGAGAATCACAGAGGAGAATAACTGAGGACAGGGGAGCATGAACATCTACCTCCCTGCATGATTTGTTCTCTTTCAATAAACCTACTTTCCTCCCGCTGATTTGCTTTGGGGTCTGTGTTATTTAAGAGTAACATCAACTGCCAACACAAATAATCTAACAATTCCACAACAACTATCAAATACACACAAATCTAAGTAAAGGGATGGAATAAGAATATATGCATTAAAATATAATAATAATGAGCGATGACCGAGTAGAATAGGCAAGATGCAATAGATGGTATAAAATACAGTATATATATATATATGAGATGAGTAATGCAAGATATGTAAACATTATTAAAGTGTCATTATTAAAGTGACTAGTGATCAATTTATTAAAGTGGCCAATGTCTGTATGTAGGCAGCAGCATCTGTGTTAGTGATGGCTGTTTAACAGTCTGATGCCTTGAGATAGACACGTTTTTTCAATCTCTCGGGAACCAGCTTTGATGCACTTGTACTGACCTTGCCTTATGGATGGTAGCAGGGTGAACAGGCAGTGGCTCGGGTGGTTGTTGTCCTTGATTATCTTTTTGGCCTTCCTGTGACATTGGGTGCTGTAGGTGTCCTGGAGAGCAGGTAGTTTGCCCCCGGTAATGCGTTGTGCAGAAGGCACCACCCTATGGAGAGCCTTGTGGTTGTGGGCGGTGCAGTTGCCGTACCAGGCAGTGATACAGCCCAACAGGATGCTCTCAATTGTACATCTGTAAAGGTTGTGAGGGTTTTAGGTGACAAGCCAAATTTCTTCAGCCTCCTGAGGTTGAAGAGGTGCTCTCGTGCCTTCTTCACCACACTGTCTGTGTGGGTGAACCATTTCAGTTTGTCCATGAAGTGTACACAGAGGAACTTGAAGCTTTCCACCTTCTCCACTGCTGTCGTGTCAATGTGAAGGGGGTGCTCCCTCTGCTGTTTCCTGAAGTCCACAATCATCTCCTTTGTTTTGTTGATGTTGAGTGAGAGATTGCGTTCCTGACACCACACTCCGAGTGCCCTCACCTCCTCCCTGTAGGCTGTCTTGTTGTTGTTGGTAATCAAGCCCACTACTGTTGTGTCGTCTGTAAACTTGATGATTGAGTTGGAGGCGTGCATGGCCACGCAGTCATGGGTGAACAAGGAGTACAGGAGGGGGCTGAGCACGCACCCTTGTGGGCCACAGTGTTGAGGATCAGCAAAGTGGAGATGTTGTTTCCTATCTTCACCACCTGGGGGAAGCCTGTCAGGAAGTCCAGGACCCAATTGCACAGGGTGGGGTTGAGACCCACGGCCTCAAGCTTAATGATGAGCTTGGAGGGTACTATGTGGTTGAATGCTGAGCTGTAGTCAATGAACAGCATTCTTACATAGGTCTTCCTCTTGTCCAGATGGGATAGGGCAGTGTGCAGTGTGATGGCGATTGCATCGTCTGTGGACCTATTGGGACAGTATGCAAATTGAAGTGGGTCTAGGGTGGCAGGTAAGGTGGAGGTGATATGATCCTTGACTAGACTCTCAAAGCACTTCATGATGACAGAAGTGAGTGCTACGGGG
This sequence comes from Brachymystax lenok tsinlingensis, assembly GCA_030435695.1. NCBI lineage: Eukaryota > Metazoa > Chordata > Actinopteri > Salmoniformes > Salmonidae > Brachymystax > Brachymystax lenok. The sequence goes on from CM059804.1 coordinate 27,311,246, forward strand.
CGATAGTCTTTTAGTTCAGTTACCTTTGCCTTCGTGGGTACAGGAACAATGGTGGCCATCTTGAAGCATGTGGAGACAGCAGACTGGGATAGGGAAAGATTGAATACGTCCGTAAACACATGCTCTGAGGACGCGGACAGACAGGTTTAAATGTCTTACTCACATCGGCCACGGAGAAGGAGAGGGGGGGCCCGCAGTCCTTGGTAGCGGGCCCCGTCGGTGGCACTGTATTATCCTCAAACAAAGAAGGTGTTTAGTTTGTCTGGAAGCAAGACGTGGCTGGTTTTCTTTTTGTAGTCCGTGATTGCCTGTAGACCCTGCCACATACATCTTGTGTCTGAGCCGTTGAATTGCAACTCCACTTTGTCCCTATACCGACATTTCGCTTGTTTGATTGCCTTGCGAAGGGAATAACTACACTGTTTGTATTCAGCCATATTCCCAGTCATCTTTCCATGGTTAAATTCGGTTGTTCGTGCTTTCAGTTTTGCACAAATTCAGCCACCTATCCTAGTTTCTGGTTAGGGTAGGTTTTAATAGTCACAGTGGGTACAACATCTCCAATGCACTTCCTTATAAACTCACTCCTCGAATCAGCGTATAAATCGATATTATTCTCTGAGGCTGCCCGGAACATTTCCCAATCTGCGTGATCAAAACAATCTTGAAGCGTGGATTCCGATTGGTCAGACCAGCGTTGAATAGTTCTTGTCACGGGTACACCCTGCTTGAGTTTCTGCCTATTGGACGGGAGGAGCAAAATGGAGTCGTGGTCAGATTTGCTGAAAGGGAGGGGCGGGGGTGGGCCTTGTATGCATCGCGGAAGTTAGAGTAGCAGTGATCCAGTGTATTGCCCGCACAAGTGCTACAATCAATTTGCTGATAGACTTTAGGTACCCTTGTTCTCAAATTTGCTTTGTTAAAATCCCCAGCTACAATAAATGCAGCTTCAGGATATATTGTTTGCATAGAGTCTAGTGAAGTTCGTTGAGGGCCGTCGTGGTATCGGCTTGAGGGGGGGATATACACGGATGTGACAATAACCAACCAGAAATCTCTTGGGAGATAATATGGTCGGCATTTGATTGTGAGGAATTCTAGGTCAGGTGAACAAAAGGACTTGAGTTCCTGTATGTTGTTACGATTACATCATGAGTCGTTAATCATGAAGTCTACACCCCCACCCTTCTTCCCAGAGAGATGTTTATTTCTGTCGGCGCGACTCATAAAGAATCTCGGTGGCTGTACCGACTCCAACAACATATCCCGAGAGAGACATGTTTCCGTGAAACTGAGTATGTTACAATCCCTGATTGCTCTCTGGAAAGCAACCCTTGCCCTAATTCCATCTACCTTGTTATCTAGAGACTGGACATTGGCGAGTAATATACTCGGAAGAGGTTGGTGGTGTGCGCACCTCCAAAGTCTGACCAGGAGGCCGCTCAGTCTACCTCTTCTGCAGCTACGTTGTTTTGGGTCGGCCTCTGGAATCAGATCCAATGCCCTGGGTGGTGGTGCGAACAAAGGATGCGCTTAGGGAAAGTCATATTCCTGGTCGTCATGTTGGTAAGTTGATCTGATATCCAATAGGTCTTCCCGGCTGTATGTAATAACACTTAAGATTTTATGGGGTAACAATATAAGAAATAATACATAAAAAAACGAAATACTGCATAGTTTCGTAAGGACTAGAAGCGAGGTGACCCTCTCTGTCGGCTCCATCTTGCTTTTATTAGCTTCATTACAGAAGTTGCATGTTCAATAATTGGCTAGAGCCTTTTGACTGTAAGACAATAGGCTAGCTATTGTTGTATGTTTTCATTAAGCTCTTTTAAAAAAATGCTTGCATAGTATTTTCTGTTGTTCGCATCATTTTACTGTTTGACACTTGTTTTACCGTTTGTTGACCGGTTAATGAGGGTAAGTTAGTCGGCAGCAAACTTTACCGAAACATGTATACTTATAATTGCTATGCATACAGACTCACAAACATAATCACACAATATTCTACAGCTCACTTCACAGCTTCCCTGGGAGGCTAAAGCTCACTTCACAGCTTCCCCATGAAAATCAAGTTATTGTAGCCTCCCGCGGACAAAGAGGTTCGCTTCTGCTGCAGCTTTCGCTGTAAAATATTACACACCTTGCAGCAGTGGTTCGCATTGCTATACATACCCCTCACATGATGTGAAATCCCCTAACAGAGTTTATTAATCTAGGTGAATTCTGCTGACTAACACGGAACCCAAAACGACTGCGCGCATTCGCCATCGTGCATAAATGTATTTTGTCCCCCCACACCAAACTTGATCACGGCACGCAGGTTAAAATATCAAAACAAACTCTGAACCAATTACATTAATTTGGGGACTGGTCAAAAAGCATTAAACATTTATGACAATTTAGCTAGCTAGCTAGCTTGCATTTGCTAGCTAATTTGTCCTATTTAGCTAGCTTGCTGTTGCTAGCTAATTTGTCCCGGGATATAAACATTGAGTTGTTATTTTACCTGAAATGCACAAGGTCCTCTATTCCGACAATTAATCCACACATAAAAAGGTCAATCGAATCGTTTCCAGTCATTTCTCCTCCTTCCAGGCCTTTTCTTCTCTTGACTTTATATTGTGATTGGGAACTTTCATAAATTAGGTGCATTACCGCCACTGACCTCGTTCGTCTTTCAGTCACCCACGTGGGTATAACCAATGAGGAGATGGCACGTGGGTACCTGCTTCTATAAACCAATGAGGGGATGGGAGAGGCAGGACTTGCAGCGCGATCTGCATCACAAATAGAACTGACTTTTATTTTAGCCCTTGGCAACGCAGACACTTGTTGGCGCGCGCGAGCAGTGTGGGTGCAATAATTGAATAATATAGATTTCTAGTCAGCCTGTAAGACTTTTTTGGCAGGAAAACGATTAGACAGGGGTTAAACGATGTGGCTGCCACACAAACACACGCATGCACACACCTGGTAGGCGCTGATGTAGGCCACAGCCAGCTGGGCCTGGTCATAAAGCATCTTCTCAAAGTGGGGAACATGCCAGGATGAGTCTGTAGAGTAACGATGGAACCCCTGCGAGAGAGGAAGATAGAGAGAGAAAGGCAAAGAGAGAGAAAGAATAAATAAATGAATGAGAAATACAACATAAACATTCTACTCTTGCTCATGCCAACTGTGTTGTGGTGTGCTGTGTGTAGTGGAGTAGCATGTCCTAGGAATGATGGCAAAGTGGCATTAGTGTGAATTAGTGTGTGTACCTGTGCCACATGGTCGTGGATGCCCCCCAAGGCCATCATGCGGAGTGTGTGTAGGGTCATCTGGAGTGCCTCGGACCCCTCAGTGGACGAACGGTTCACAGACCAGAACGACATAAGGAACATCAGATTCACTAGAGAAAGAGAGATAGAGGCAGAAAGAAAGGGGGAAAAAGAGAGAAAATGACCATGAGATAGAAAGAGGAGAGAGAGCAACGGTCAGACAGACAGAGACGCAAAGACAAAAAGAAATAACTGGAGAACTCCTGTGTGCGTATGTACCTGGTGAGGGGAACTTGGGTGCATCCCTGAATCCTCCATATTCCTCCTCATAGGAGTGGGCGAGCTGTACGAAGCAGCGATTGGCTACATCATGGGCTGGGGGTGGGGTTTCCCCAGGGTTAGCTGCGATAGAGGTTCCCTTCTTCAGAGCTTCTATAACTCTCTCACCACTTGACTCCAACGCTTCACGGTTATCCTGCCACTGAGAGAGAGCGGAACACACACACACGGTTGCTATAGCACTAATATCTTTGCCACTCACACACCCCACATCCATGTAGGCTACTGTATACACACATATGAACTTTGAACTCTACAAATACAGCACTTTACAAATACCGCTTGGACATTGTTATTACCTGCTCCATAATTCTAGTCAAGACAGTTTTGAGTCCAGGTCTCCGGCCACTGTCCTTTGGGGGGGAAGTAGGTGCCCCCGATGAAAGGTCGTAGGTCAGGGGTCAGCCACACACTCATCGGCCAACCACCACCTCCGCTGGTTGCCTAGAGACCAGGGACAGCAACACAGATGATCAAACACAGCAGATATGGGGACTTGATTACTACACGTTTACACACACAGGCACACAAACATACACACAGCCACACACACACCTGCACGAAGGTCATGTAGACTTTGTCCACATCAGGTCTCTCTTCGCGGTCAACTTTAATACAGACGAAGTTGTCACTGAGGGTCTTTCCGATCTCCTCGTCCTCGAAGGACTCTCTCTCCATCACATGGCACCAGTGACAAGTAGAGTAGCCCACTGATAGGAAGATAGGCTTGTCTTCACTCCTGGCTTTGTCAAACGCCTCTTGTCCCCATGGATACCTGGGAGGTGGGATAGATTAATGTATTTAACTGGCACTATCTTATATTAGTTTACATATACTGAACAAAGATATAAAACGTGACATGCAACAATTTCAAAGATTTTGGTGAATTACAGTTCATAAGGAAATCAGTCAATTGAAATAAAAGCATCAGGCCCTAATCTATGGATTTCACATGACAGGGCAGGGGTGCAGCCATTGGTGAGCCTGGAAGGGCATAAGGCCACCCACTTGGCAGCCAGGCCCACACACTGGGGAGTGGCAACAGCTGTGGTAGACATTTCTGCAGTCAGCCTGCCAATTGTACGCTCCCTCAAAACTCGAGACATCTGTGGCATTGTGTTGTGTGACAAAAGTGCACATTTTAAAGTGGACTTTTATTGTCCCCAGCACAAGGGGCACCTGTGTAATGATCATGCTGTTTAATCAGCTTCTTGATATGCCACACCTGTCAAGTGGATGAATTATCTCAGCAAAGGAGAAATGCTCACTAACAGGGATATAAAAAAGTGTGCACACATTTTTGGAGAAATAAGCTTTTTGTGGATATGGGGGAGAAAAAAATGCCAGCTCATGAAACATGGGACCAACGCTTTACATGTTGTATTTATATTTCTGTTCAGTGTAGTTCATTAGGTTTTAGATTAGGCCTACTGGTGAAAGAGAATAATAAGTGGACTAACCCACCAGTCCACGAAATTGTGTGTGTGTGTGTCTAACCCACCAGTCCACCGGGTTGTGTGCGTGTTGCAGCAGGTAAGGGGACCTCTCCTGTCCCAGACGGTTGGGGGGTCTCTGGGGGGTGGACGGGGGGCTTCCCTGCCCCCTCACTCCCAGACGCCATACTCAGACTGGCTCTGCTTGTCATACTGGTGGTTCAAGTGAAACACAGAGGTAGCACTTTGATCATCATTGGTAAACTGTTTGTAAACTACAACAAAATGACTGACTGAAAATAACATTCTGTGGAGTGTGCCATCAATACCATCAAACCTGTTCATGTTAGCTAAGTCACATGTTGTTTATGTTTATAGAAAGGTTATTGCTGGGTGAACTGCGTGCATACTTGGCATGTATGGTATGAGTGCTGCATGATATCAGTGTTGGCTAAACAGTAGCAGCTTACTATAATCGTTAGCTACTGTAGCTAGTTAGCTACTTCGTCCATGCACGAGCCCTGTCAAGTGCCAGCTGTCAAAACCAGACAGTGCTGGCTGTAAAGCATGCTAAAAACACTAGCATTTTAGCTGGAATGGTTTTTAGTTCTCTAAACTGCAGAACACGCCGTAAAGCATCACCGTGTTATGTCCAGTGTTCACTGGCAATCGTGTCAACACTGTAAAGAGTATCATCAGGTTTATTTACAATTAGGTAAATAGCTAGCTGGCTAGACCAAGGACGAATGGCATCTATCCTGCTAGCTAGCTAACAACAGCTCGTACAAGACCACTTGGCGACCCGCTAGATCCCCAGGCAGGCGCGAGACAATGATGTAATCCACAGCTAATCAATCGTTGCATTATTGTAGCTAGCTAACGTTAGCTAGTTAGCGATTAATCAATTAATTTGACAAGTCAGTCGCAAAATGTCACGTCCTAGACGATTGTCATAGTATGTGTCTTTTCATTAGCTACTTTACCTAAAGCAGTATCGGGACGTCCTGGGACGCAGCAGCGAGGGGGACTTGTCGCTGGCAGGGGGTGGTGTGAGCCCGCTGATGTCCCGACTCTGTTCTGGGCTGTGCGGCTTGTTGTCACCTCCCAGGAGAACGATACTTAGCAGGCGAGCTGGGTCAACGCGGCTATTTTTTGACGACGACCGTGCCCATGCGAGTCTTAACATCTCTTAATCCAATGTGCCTTGTCAAAGGGCTGGCTGGCTCGGTGGAGGTTTGCCTACTTTGCTTAACACAGCAAGTGCAACTCTCCGACCAACCAACTATGACAGTTTTGTCACTGACTTTGGGAAGTGTTTCCAACTATTGTTTTGTTTGTGAGAATCGCTATTGGCTCCTTGTTTTGACGCTAGAAGTCGCTAGACTATGTCTGGCCGTTGCCGCGACGACGTCACAGCACCAATTTGCCTTGGTGCAGTACAGATGCGGTTTTCGCACCCTCTCCCGCCGCACACCCCCTCCACTTGTGCGTCCTTGCCAGTGTGTGTGACTTCTGTTGCACAGACAGCTTCTCCCGCTCTCGTTTGCGTCAGAATTTGGTGAGAAAAGTCACCAAATGCTTCATTCTATAGCTAGAGGACTCTTGATATCTCCAGGAGTGATAAGTATACTTTTTGTCTTTATTTGTCTAATACCATAGGAGTAGTAGACTGGTGGGAGGAGCTGTAGGAGGACGGACTCATTGTAATGGCTGGAATTGAGTAAATGGAATGTATCAAACATATGGAAACCACATGTTTGACTCAGTTCCATTAATTCCATTCCAGCCATTACAATGAGCCTGTCCTCCTATAGGTCCAGACACCAGCCTCCACTGTCTAGTACTGCATTTTTGCTAGCTAGGGCCATCTACTTTAGGTGCTGCCTGTCTTCCCAGTAGCCTACTTGGCGTGTGAACTGCTGACTGCTCATAACTTGCAGTTGATTGTTGACACATCAACCATGTTAAAGGGGCAAGGCAATTTGTGACCATGTTTTGGTAATCAGTGGCTGTATTGGAGGGGGAGTGGTTTCACCTCTTTTCCGAGTGTATATAACCACTTTCTCAGGCTCCATCTCTGTATGCTTCATTCTATAGATGGAGGACTCCTGATATCACTCCTGGAGTGATAAGTATAATTTATTTTCTTGTTGTCTAGTACTCTTTTTACTAGCTAGGGCCATCTACTTCAAATGCTACCTGTCTTCCCAGTAGTTTACTTGGTGTGTGAACTGCTGACTGCTCATACCGTGCAGGATGATTGTTGTTACATCAACCAGGATTTCTGAATGTATACTGAACAAAAATATAAATGCAACATGTAAAGTGTTGGTTTCATGAGCTGAAATAAAAGATCCAGAAATGTTCAATTTGTGCAAAAAGCTTATTTCACACCAATTATGTGCACAAATTTGTTTACACTCCTGTTAGAAAACATTTATCTTTTGCCAAGATAATCCATCCACCTGACAGGTGTAGCATATCAAGAAGCTGATTAAACAGCATGGTCATTACACAGGTGCACCTTGTGCTGGGGACAAACACTCTAAAAAGTGCACGTTTGTCACACAACACAATGTCACAGATGTCTCATGTTTTGAGGGAGCATGCAATTGGCATGCTGACTGCAGGAATGTACACCAGAGCTGTTGCCAGATAATTTAATGTTAATTTCTCTACCATAAGCCGCCTCTGTTGTTTTAGAGAATTTGGCAGTACGTCCAGCCGGCCTCACAACCACAGACCACGTGTAACCATGCCAGCCTAGGACCTCCACATCCTGTTTATTCACCTGAGGGATCATTTGAGACAGCTGATGAAACTAGATTTGCACAACTGAAGAATTTCTGCACAAACTGTCAGAAACCATCTGAGGGAGATTCATCTGTAGGATCAGTGTCCTCACGAGGGTCTTGACCTGACTGCAGTTCGGGTAACCAACTTCAGTGGGCAAACGCTCACCTTTGATGGCCACTGGCATCAAAGGAAGTGTGCTCCTCACGAATCCCAGTTTCAACTGCACCGGGCAGATGGCAGACAGCCTGTATGGTGTCGTGTGGGCGAGCAGTTGGCTGATGTCAACATTGTGAACAGTGCCCCATGGTGGTGGTGGGGTTATGGTATGGGCAGGCAGACATACGCTAGAGACAACAAACACAATTGCATTTTATCGATGGCAATTTGAATGAACAGAGATACCGTGATGAGATCCTAATCAGTGGTTGTATTGGAGGGGGGAGTGGTTTCTCCTCTCCTAGGCAATCAGCACAGGGAGGCGTGCTCTTCAGCTCTGCTAGGCAATTAGCAATTAGTGTTAGTACTTCAGTCTCCCCTGGCTTCTCAGTGTCAGCGGCGGTTGTGTTGGCCTTGATGGCAAAACTAAGACCGTCGCCGACCAAAGACTGTTATGCTGAGTTGTTCGAGGAAGGCTCCACACCACTCTCACTTGAGTAGCTTACTTAGTTATTTTCTGTTCTTTTGTAGCTTTGGCAACTGTTTTCTATACCTGTTCGCTCCTCTCCATGTAAGCTTTATAGACGTTCCCCACCCTGGGCTGCAGCCCTTCTAATTTAGTGTAAAGGGACTGAAGGGCAGCATAGGCTGAACTCTGCGTTCTTGACCACAGATCGGCAGTTCCAAACATTGCAAGAGACCCAGAATTCCACATGGGTTATGCTGGGTCTGGGTCTCTTGCAATGTTTGGAACTGCCGATCTGTGGTCAAGAACGCAGAGTTCAGCCTATGCTGCCCTTCAGTCCCTCTACTTTTTGGCCCTGATGGCGACACTGATCACTCCAGAGAACACTGCTACTCCAGATGATCTCTCTTCGTCTGACTGTTTTCTCTCATAGTCCAAGAGCAAATGGTTGTCGCGGGAATGGCACAGGGTGACCTATTTCTCCTAACTGGAGATTTTTTATATTTTCTCCCCCTCACCTGTCCATCACTTACACTTGTCCACTCAAGCTTAACATTGTTGTCATCTATCGCTCACCAGGTGCCCTTGGAGAGTTCCTCAATGAGCTTGACACCTTAATAAGCTAATTTTCTGACGATGGCTCACCGCTCTTCGTAGTTGGCGACTTCAACCTCCTGTCTGCCTTTGATTAATTTCTTTCCAACTCTCTCTTTCCCCTCTTTTCCTCTTTTGACCTCACCGTTTCCCAATCCCCTCCAACTCACAAGACCGGCAATACACCTACTAATCTCATTGCAACCCCCCTCCAGGTGTCTGATCACTATTTTGTTTCCGTTTGTCTCCCTTTCCTCCAACCCTAGCCACTCAGCCCCTACCCAGATGGCAATGCGCTGTCGCAATCTTCACGCTCTCTCTCCCATTACTCTCTTCTATCCTCTCTTCTGCTAAATCCTTCTCCCTCCTGTTAAATCCTTCTCCCTCCTGTCTCCTGATTCTGCCTATTTGACCCTCCCTTTCCGCATCCTATGACTCGCACTGTCCCCTTACCTCCCGGCCGGCTCGGCCCTCCCCTCCTGCTCCGTGGCTGAGTGACTCATTGCGAGCTTACAGAACAGGGCTTCGGGCAGCTGAGTGAAAATGGAGGAAAACAACATTTCCAGAGGACCTATCATTCTTTCCCCTCACTCCTCTCGACCTTCTCTTTGTCTGTATCTGCTGCTAAAGCCACTTTCTATCAATCTAAATTTCAAGCTTCTATCTCTAACCATAGGAAACTCTCTTTTCCAACTTCTCCTCCTTCCTTAATCCTCCACCCCCTCCCTTCTCCCTCTCTGTGGACAACTTTGTCATCCACTTTGAAAAGAAGATTGATGACATCCTCTCCTCATTCACTCAGCCTATTGAGTCCACTGGTCCAACTCACACAGAACTACCCTACCCCTTGACCGCTCTCCCTATCTCGCTCTCTCCAGATGAAATCCTGTGACTAATGATGTATGGCCGCCTAACAACCTGCTCGCTCGACCCTATCCCCCTCTTCTCCAGACCATCTCTGGAGACCTTCTCCCATTCATCAACTCATCCCTGACCACTGGCTGCATCCTCTCTGACTTCAAAATGGCCTGTTGCTCCCCTCCTCAAGCAACACCTGACTCATCTGATGTCAAACTATAGACCTGTATGCCTTTCCTTTCTTTCCAAAACACTTGAGCATGCTGTCTCTGATCAACTTTCTCGTTATCTCTCTCAGAATGATCTTCTTGACTCTAACAAATCAGGCTTCAAGACGGGTCATTCAACCGAGACTGCTCTTCTCTCTCTCATGGAGTGTCTCTGCACTGCCAAAGCTGACGCTCTCTCCTCTGTTCTCATCCTCCTAGATCTATCCGCTGCCTTTGCCACCGTGAACCATCAGATCCTCCTCTCTCCACCCTCAGGGCTGAGAGTGTCAGGCTCTGCACACTCTTTGATTGCATCTTACCTGGCAGGCTGCTCCAAACAGGTGATGTGGAGAGGATCTGTGTCTGCACTACATACTCTCACTACTGGTGTCCCCCAGGGCTTGGTCCTAGGCCCTCTCAGCTTATCTCTATACAGCAAGTCACTCGGCTCCATTATATCCTCACATGGTCTCTCCTACCATTGCTATGCGGATGACACTCAACTACTTTTCTCCCTTTTCCCCTTCTGACACCCAGGTGGCGACATGCATCTCTGCGTGCCTGGCAGATATCGTAGCTTGGATGTAGGTCCACCACCTCAAGCACAACCTCGACAAGACGGAGCTGCTCTTCCAGGGAAGGCTTGACTGCTCAAAGACCTCTCCATCACGGTTGACAACGCCACAGTGTCGCCCTCCCAGAGTGCAAAGAACCTTGGCGTGACCCTGGACAACACCCTGTCATTCTCTGCAAACATCTCAGCAGTGACTCGCTCCTGCAGGTTCATGCACAAATCAAATCAAATTTTAACATCTGTAGAGCACGACCCTTCCTCACACAGGAAGCGGTGCAGGTCCTAATCCAGGCACTTGTCATCTCCCGTCTGGACTAGTGCAAATCTGATGGCTGGCCTCCCGTGTTTGTGCCATCAAACCCCTGCAACTTATCCAGAACGCTGCAGACCGCCTGGTTTTCTACCTTCCCAAGTTCTTCTATGACACCCTGCTCCTCCACACACTTCACTGGCTTCCAGAGGAAGAGGAACTGCCCCTCCCTACCTTCAGCCTATACACTCCAACCCGAGCCACCCCTACGGGAGGGCAGCTCCTGCTCAGCCCAGTCCAAGCACTTCTCTGTCCTGACACCCCAATGGTGGAACCAGCTTCCCTCTGAAGCTAGGATGGCAGAGTCCCTGCCCATCTTCCGAAAACACCTGAAACCCTACTCCTTCAGAGTATCTTAATATCCCCCCTAAAAAAATATATATACAGCACTTCTAGCTCTGACTTTGTTGATAGCTACTTTATTGAGGAAAAGTGTACTTACTATGCCTGTGATGTGGTTGTCCCACCGAGTTATCTTAAGATGAACACTAACTGTATGTCGCTCTGGATAAGAGCGTCTGCTAAATGACTAAAATGTAAATGTAGAAACTCTCGGTGGCAAAACGCCCCAAAGGCAGCCTGAAAGTAGCTGAATTTGTTGCTAGCCTCTTTTACCAATAAAAGTTGCTGGAGGGTCAGAGAAACTGGTTAAATATAGAGACAAAGTCGCTAAATTGGCAACACTGACTTTAGGGCCTCTGAGTAGTTACATGATTGGCCACATGGTGGCACTACAGGAAAGGGAATGGGTGCACATTCTTTTTGGTTTGATCATGCAGTGCATGCTTTATTCATAATAAAAGTATGTATGAACCAAACAGAAGACCATCAAACTCCTCATAATGCTACACCTTAGTTTATAATTTTTGGTGAACTAATAATTATACACATAAAGCCCTATGCCTCACTTCAAATCACAAACTTGCTTTAGAATAGATATTGCACTTGAGAGACAATGTTGTTCATATGGATTTACAGGATTTCCATTGTTGATCAGTGTTCGATTTATCTAGCCAAGGCTCACCATGTTCTGGGCTCTGTTGAAGATGGAATAGTACTGTCTGATACCAACCAGGATTCACAGGTTGGAGTTACCAGATGGAGACCGTGCATCAGCCATAGTAGGGGACTGTCCGGGTGGCAGAGAGAGAACTAGTCAAAACAATATTGCGGTCAATTCAGGGCTATTTCAGCTCTACACACGCACACCTACAGGATCTAGGTGGAGGCTGGGAGAGTGCAGGCCTGTCCGTGGATGTGGAAGATCATTACGGGCTTGTTAATGTTACAGTTCACCACATTCTGAAGAGAAATCAAGAGAGGAATAAAGTGAGAAGAGACCATGACTTAAACAGCTTTTGCTGTGAGTTTTTTTTATTTGATTTTATTAGGATCCCCATTAGCCGACGGCAGTGGTGACAGCTAGTCTTACTGGGGTCCGACACACAACAGAAAAGACGTTACAGACAATACTTTACAATTTAAATACATTATATGTATGTACATGAACATGCATCTATCACATGCGTGTCAGTACATACACACAAAGTAGGTCACAAGCCCTTTTACAAATAACATTTGATTGATTGAGAGGCGTTGTGCCGTGAGGTGTTGCTTTATTTGTTTTCTGAAACCAGGTTTGCTGTTCACTTGCACTACGTGAGATGGAAGGGAGTTCCATTCAATCATAACTCTATATATTTTACATTTCCTTGAATTTGTTCTGGACCTGGGTACTGTGAAAAGATCCCTGGTAGCAATTCTGATGGGGTACGTGTGTGTCAGTGCTGTTGACTATGCAAACAATTTGGAATTTCCAACACATTCATGTTTCTTATAAAAATAAATGATGCAGTCAGTCTTTCCTCAACTCTTAGCCAAGAGAGACTGGCATGCATAGTATTTATATTAGCCCTCTGATTGCAATGAAGAGCAAAACATGCTGCTCTGTTCTGGGCCGGCTGCACCTTAACTAGGTCATTCTTTGCATCACTTGACCATGACTGGACAATAATCAAGATAAGACAAAACTAGAGCATGCAGGACTTGCTTTGTGGAATGTGGTGTCCAAAAAGCAGAGCATCTCTGTATCACAGACAGACCTCTCCCCATCTTTACAACCATTGAATCAATATATGTTGCTCAATAACCCTTCATTACCAGATTCAGCTGAGGTCTATAAATTAGGGAATGATTTGTACCAAATACAATGCTCTTAGTTTTAGAGATGTTCAGGACCAGTTTATTACTGGCCACCCATTCCAAATCAGACTGCAAATCTTAGTTTAGGGTTGCTGTGATTTCACTAGCTGTGGTTGCTGACACGCATAGGGTTGAATCATCAGCATACGTGGACACACAGGCTTTGTTCAATGCCAGTGGCAGGTCATTGGTAAAAATAGAAAAGAGTAGATGGCCAAGAGTACTGCCCTCCGGTACACCACACTTTACGGGGCGGTTTCCCAGACACTGATTAAGACTAATCATAGACTCAATTGGAGATTTAAGCTGGACTAACTGAAATAGAATTTCTCAGACATGGTTTAAAAATAGTCTCAGACTTTCCCTAGTCCTGAATTACAAAGTCTGATTTCCAGAAGTCTGATTAGAACTAGTCTAGATTTAAGTAAAGGCTTAAACTAAACCTGGCCAGAGGCAGGTTTAACTTCAGATTAATTGATGTTGGCCTCCAGATTGACCTTAGCAATAGAGGAAAATGGATTACCTGGACTATTTTAATGATGATGAAAGAGCTCCATTTAGACCAGACAGAAGGGTGGTTATGGACAGGAGCAACCCACTGAATGATTTTGATGAAATCAACTTTCGTGACTGCTGCATGTACAAAGCAACTGCAGCAGACATAATTAGTCTTCTTGAGACAAGGCTTTCATCTGATTCTTTTAGGGGAATGCTTATCCCTCCTTCGCTACAAGTACTGATCACCTTAAGGTTTTTGGCATGTGGAACCTTCCATCGTGAAACAGGCGATTTGTGTGGCGTAAGTGAACCAACTGTGTGCAGAAATAGTCCACAAAGTGTGCAAAGCTATATGTGAACTGAAGGACGACTGCATCAAGTTTCCTGATGCTGCTGGCCAAGCCAACTACAAGGTGGAGTTCTTTGAATATGGAAACTTCCCTGGAGTCATTGGCTGTATTGATGGATGTCATATTCCAATAAAGTGTCCCTCTACTGCAGATTCTGAGGAGTACAGAAATCGTAAAAACTGGTTCTCAATAAATGTACAAAGTGTGTGCACTCCCACTATGCAGTTCCACTTTGAAAAGAAGATTGATGACATCCTCTCCTCATTCACTCAGCCTATTGAGTCCACTGGTCCAACTCACACAGAACTACCCTACCCCTTGACCGCTCTCCCTATCTCGCTCTCTCCAGATGAAATCCTGTGACTAATGATGTATGGCCGCCTAACAACCTGCTCGCTCGACCCTATCCCCCTCTTCTCCAGACCATCTCTGGAGACCTTCTCCCATTCATCAACTCATCCCTGACCACTGGCTGCATCCTCTCTGACTTCAAAATGGCCTGTTGCTCCCCTCCTCAAGCAACACCTGACTCATCTGATGTCAAACTATAGACCTGTATGCCTTTCCTTTCTTTCCAAAACACTTGAGCATGCTGTCTCTGATCAACTTTCTCGTTATCTCTCTCAGAACGATCTTCTTGACTCTAACAAATCAGGCTTCAAGACGGGTCATTCAACCGAGACTGCTCTTCTCTCTCTCATGGAGTGTCTCTGCACTGCCAAAGCTGACGCTCTCTCCTCTGTTCTCATCCTCCTAGATCTATCCGCTGCCTTTGCCACCGTGAACCATCAGATCCTCCTCTCCACCCTCAGGGCTGAGAGTGTCAGGCTCTGCACACTCTTTGATTGCATCTTACCTGGCAGGCTGCTCCAAACAGGTGATGTGGAGAGGATCTGTGTCTGCACTACATACTCTCACTACTGGTGTCCCCCAGGGCTTGGTCCTAGGCCCTCTCAGCTTATCTCTATACAGCAAGTCACTCGGCTCCATTATATCCTCACATGGTCTCTCCTACCATTGCTATGCGGATGACACTCAACTACTTTTCTCCCTTTTCCCCTTCTGACACCCAGGTGGCGACATGCATCTCTGCGTGCCTGGCAGATATCGTAGCTTGGATGTAGGTCCACCACCTCAAGCACAACCTCGACAAGACGGAGCTGCTCTTCCAGGGAAGGCTTGACTGCTCAAAGACCTCTCCATCACGGTTGACAACGCCACAGTGTCGCCCTCCCAGAGTGCAAAGAACCTTGGCGTGACCCTGGACAACACCCTGTCATTCTCTGCAAACATCTCAGCAGTGACTCGCTCCTGCAGGTTCATGCACAAATCAAATCAAATTTTAACATCTGTAGAGCACGACCCTTCCTCACACAGGAAGCGGTGCAGGTCCTAATCCAGGCACTTGTCATCTCCCGTCTGGACTAGTGCAAATCTGATGGCTGGCCTCCCTGTTTGTGCCATCAAACCCCTGCAACTTATCCAGAACGCTGCAGACCGCCTGGTTTTCTACCTTCCCAAGTTCTTCTATGACACCCTGCTCCTCCACACACTTCACTGGCTTCCAGAGGAAGAGGAACTGCCCCCTCCCTACCTTCAGCCTATACACTCCAACCCGAGCCACCCCTACGGGAGGGCAGCTCCTGCTCAGCCCAGTCCAAGCACTTCTCTGTCCTGACACCCCAATGGTGGAACCAGCTTCCCTCTGAAGCTAGGATGGCAGAGTCCCTGCCCATCTTCCGAAAACACCTGAAACCCTACTCCTTCAGAGTATCTTAATATCCCCCCCCCCTAAAAAAATATATATACAGCACTTCTAGCTCTGACTTTGTTGATAGCTACTTTATTGAGGAAAAGTGTACTTACTATGCCTGTGATGTGGTTGTCCCACCGAGTTATCTTAAGATGAACACTAACTGTATGTCGCTCTGGATAAGAGCGTCTGCTAAATGACTAAAATGTAAATGTAGAAACTCTCGGTGGCAAAACGCCCCAAAGGCAGCCTGAAAGTAGCTGAATTTGTTGCTAGCCTCTTTTACCAATAAAAGTTGCTGGAGGGGTCAGAGAAACTGGTTAAATATAGAGACAAAGTCGCTAAATTGGCAACACTGACTTTAGGGCCTCTGAGTAGTTACATGATTGGCCACATGGTGGCACTACAGGAAAGGGAATGGGTGCACATTCTTTTTTGGTTTGATCATGCAGTGCATGCTTTATTCATAATAAAAGTATGTATGAACCAAACAGAAGACCATCAAACTCCTCATAATGCTACACCTTAGTTTATAATTTTTGGTGAACTAATAATTATACACATAAAGCCCTATGCCTCACTTCAAATCACAAACTTGCTTTAGAATAGATATTGCACTTGAGAGACAATGTTGTTCATATGGATTTACAGGATTTCCATTGTTGATCAGTGTTCGATTTATCTAGCCAAGGCTCACCATGTTCTGGGCTCTGTTGAAGATGGAATAGTACTGTCTGATACCAACCAGGATTCACAGGTTGGAGTTACCAGATGGAGACCGGTGCATCAGCCATAGTAGGGGGACTGTCCGGGTGGCAGAGAGAGAACTAGTCAAAACAATATTGCGGTCAATTCAGGGCTATTTCAGCTCTACACACGCACACCTACAGGATCTAGGTGGAGGCTGGGAGAGTGCAGGCCTGTCCGTGGATGTGGAAGATCATTACGGGCTTGTTAATGTTACAGTTCACCACATTCTGAAGAGAAATCAAGAGAGGAATAAAGTGAGAAGAGACCATGACTTAAACAGCTTTTGCTGTGAGTTTTTTTTATTTGATTTTATTAGGATCCCCATTAGCCGACGGCAGTGGTGACAGCTAGTCTTACTGGGGTCCGACACACAACAGAAAAGACGTTACAGACAATACTTTACAATTTAAATACATTATATGTATGTACATGAACATGCATCTATCACATGCGTGTCAGTACATACACACAAAGTAGGTCACAAGCCCTTTTTACAAATAACATTTGATTGATTGAGAGGCGTTGTGCCGTGAGGTGTTGCTTTATTTGTTTTCTGAAACCAGGTTTGCTGTTCACTTGCACTACGTGAGATGGAAGGGAGTTCCATTCAATCATAACTCTATATATTTTACATTTCCTTGAATTTGTTCTGGACCTGGGTACTGTGAAAAGATCCCTGGTAGCAATTCTGATGGGGTACGTGTGTGTCAGTGCTGTTGACTATGCAAACAATTTGGAATTTCCAACACATTCATGTTTCTTATAAAAATAAATGATGCAGTCAGTCTTTCCTCAACTCTTAGCCAAGAGAGACTGGCATGCATAGTATTTATATTAGCCCTCTGATTGCAATGAAGAGCAAAACATGCTGCTCTGTTCTGGGCCGGCTGCACCTTAACTAGGTCATTCTTTGCATCACTTGACCATGACTGGACAATAATCAAGATAAGACAAAACTAGAGCATGCAGGACTTGCTTTGTGGAATGTGGTGTCCAAAAAAGCAGAGCATCTCTGTATCACAGACAGACCTCTCCCCATCTTTACAACCATTGAATCAATATATGTTGCTCAATAACCCTTCATTACCAGATTCAGCTGAGGTCTATAAATTAGGGAATGATTTGTACCAAATACAATGCTCTTAGTTTTAGAGATGTTCAGGACCAGTTTATTACTGGCCACCCATTCCAAATCAGACTGCAAATCTTAGTTTAGGGTTGCTGTGATTTCACTAGCTGTGGTTGCTGACACGCATAGGGTTGAATCATCAGCATACGTGGACACACAGGCTTTGTTCAATGCCAGTGGCAGGTCATTGGTAAAAATAGAAAAGAGTAGATGGCCAAGAGTACTGCCCTCCGGTACACCACACTTTACGGGGCGGTTTCCCAGACACTGATTAAGACTAATCATAGACTCAATTGGAGATTTAAGCTGGACTAACTGAAATAGAATTTCTCAGACATGGTTTAAAATAGTCTCAGACTTTCCCTAGTCCTGAATTACAAAGTCTGATTTCCAGAAGTCTGATTAGAACTAGTCTAGATTTAAGTAAAGGCTTAAACTAAACCTGGCCAGAGGCAGGTTTAACTTCAGATTAATTGATGTTGGCCTCCAGATTGACCTTAGCAATAGAGGAAAATGGATTACCTGGACTATTTTAATGATGATGAAAGAGCTCCATTTAGACCAGACAGAAGGGTGGTTATGGACAGGAGCAACCCACTGAATGATTTTGATGAAATCAACTTTCGTGACCGTTTTCGCATGTACAAAGCAACTGCAGCAGACATAATTAGTCTTCTTGAGACAAGGCTTTCATCTGATTCTTTTAGGGGAATGCTTATCCCTCCTTCGCTACAAGTACTGATCACCTTAAGGTTTTTGGCATGTGGAACCTTCCATCGTGAAACAGGCGATTTGTGTGGCGTAAGTGAACCAACTGTGTGCAGAAATAGTCCACAAAGTGTGCAAAGCTATATGTGAACTGAAGGACGACTGCATCAAGTTTCCTGATGCTGCTGGCCAAGCCAACTACAAGGTGGAGTTCTTTGAATATGGAAACTTCCCTGGAGTCATTGGCTGTATTGATGGATGTCATATTCCAATAAAGTGTCCCTCTACTGCAGATTCTGAGGAGTACAGAAATCGTAAAAACTGGTTCTCAATAAATGTACAAAGTGTGTGCACTCCCACTATGCAGTTCTCCAACATTGTTGCACGTTGGAAAGGTGCAACTCATGACTCAAGAATTTTCCAGAACTCCTGTCTGTACGCTCAGTTTGAAGGTGGTCAACATAGTGGAATCATACTTGGTGACAGTGGGTATGCACAGACCAACTTCTTGTTCACTCCTTACCTTCATGCAGTCACACCTGAGCAGCAGCGGTTCAACCAAGCTCATATCCGTACCAGAGGTACAGTGGAGCATGTTTGGTGTATGGAAGAGTCGTTTCCAGTGTCTCAGAAACACATTGCGCTTTGAACCAAGAAGATGCTGTATTGTCATAATTGCAACAGCAGTGCTTCACAATTACCTCAAACAGCATGGCTGCCCAGATCCTCAAATGGAACATAGGGATGAACCAGATCTTCCCATGGTTGAGCCAGACAATGACAGGTATGGACTGGCGTGCAGAGATGCTTTTGCTTGGCGGCACTTCTCACAATAAAGTTACCTCAGATGATTGAAGACAACAATTGCCACAGATTGATGATGAACAAAAGTTTAATTTCACAAATTGAGATTCGGGACCCTGAACTGGTGCTGGTTTCAGTAGAACATTGGTACTGCTGCTGCTTCATGTTTCTCTCTTCCTCCCTCATGGCTAACTCAACATTAAGTATTTTCATCTTCATTTCATGTTCATCTTGTAAATACTTTAATTTGTGCTCATGGAATTCCATGGCCAGTTTCTCGTGCATGGTCAGCCTCTTGGTCCTTCTCATCTGGCCAGAATTAGTGACACCATCTTCCCTCCGGGCTGCTGCAGCTGTAGTCGGCTGACTTTCATCCTGTCTCAGGACCTCCAAGCTCTGGTGATCATCTGAAAAGTATTATATTGCAGCATTAGTGAACAATATGTATTCAGAAGTTCAGTTCATGAAATATTTAAGGTTATATGACTGCAAGAAATGACTGACAACAATACATATTCTCTGCAGTTTAAGGATGGCACATATTGAATTAATGTGGCCTACCAAATGAGGATTGGAACGGGGCCCCATCTGAACTGTCCAAATGATCATCATCAGGTATACCTTCCAGGGGCTGCTGGCTATCAATGATCGAAGTCAACAAGTGTCCTAGGTCATCGGTCTCCGGTCTTTCTGGGGGTCCACCACCAGTCTTGAAACGCTCCTTACGTGCAACAGCATTTGTCTTCTTTAAGTTTATTTTCATGTTTTTCCACAGGATCTTAGAAAGATGAGACAATATAAAAAAATTTTAATTCTGTATGATGCTGTTTGTAATGTACTTGGATCAAAATGAAGCAACATTTCAAAGTGACTGACATGTAAAAAGTAGACCAACAGTAATACAGTAGCTTACCTGAAGTTGTTGAAGTGTCCTGTTGCTTACTTTTTCATTCGAGTTAAATTCATTGCAAATTGAAGTCCAAGCATTCTTTTTCTTGTTTTCTGTTGCTGAATCATGCTGTTTGTTCTCAATAATTGGGTGGTTTGACACAATTTGCTTCAAAAGGGTCCTTTCAAAGTCACTGAAATTCTTTGAACGTTGTCGTTTACCTTTGTCCATTGTTTGGTTGGGTGATTTACTCCAGTTCCACACACACAATGTTAATGTTTCTTAAGGGTCCAGCCCTGGTTTTTGAAGCAACCTCAGGTCTGCACCAAGTGCACAACATTACTCTAATCGGGCTTCACAGAGAGTAGCTAGTTAGTCTTTATTAACCTTAGTCTGCAACTCCCTAGTCGGGTACTACTTAATCTCAAATAAAGCAATATCTCGGAAAGCCATTTTTTCAGTCCGTATTAATTTAAGTAGAATTAGCCTAGTCCTCATTTATTTTAAACTCTGTCTGGGAAACCGCCCCTACATGTTTAACATTAGAGAAGCTTCCATTAAAGAAAACCCTCTGTGTTGTATTATATACTGTAGCTCTGTTTGAATGATCAATAATATCAAAGGCTGCACTGAAATCTAACAGTACAGCTCCCACAATCTTCTTATCAATTTCTTTCAACTAATCATCAGTCATTTGTGTCAGTGCAGTACATGTTGAGTGCACTTCTCTATAAGCATGCTAAAAGTCTTGTAATTTTTGGGGGGAGAGAAATGGCATTGTATTTGGTCAGACAGTTTTGTTCAACAGTTTGCTAAGAGCTGGCAGCAAGCTGATAGGTCAGCATTTAGAACCAGTAAAGACCACTTTACCATTCTTAGGTAGCGAAAGAACTTTGGCTTCCCTCCAGGCCTGAGGACAAATACTTTCCTCTAGGCTCAGATTAAAGATATGACAGATAGTGGCTATAGAGTCAGCTACCATCCTCAGTAGCTTTCCATCTAAATTGCCAATGCCAGGAGGTTTGTCATTGATCAACAACAAAACAAAAATCCAGCTCTCCACACTAACTTTATAGAACTCCAACTTACAATGCTTGTCTTTCATTAGTAATTATTTTGATGTATGAATACGATGGCATTTCCTGAAAGATGGAGTTGAATTTGTCTTTCTGCCCATAATTTAAAGTACTCAAGGTTTCTTCCATCATTCTTTATACCATTGACCGTGGCTTCATAAACCAGTTTCTTCTTTTTGTTGAGTTTAGCCACATAATTTCTCAATTTGCAGTGTCGGTCAGTCAGATGTGCAGCCAGACTGATTAGCCACTCCGTTTGCCACAACTCTTTCAACCATACCGTTTTTCAATTCCTCATCAATCCATGGAGCTTTAACAGTTCTAACATTCAGTTTCTTAACAGCTGCATATTTATCAAGAATTGAAATAAATAATTTCATAAATAAATGCATCAAGTGCAGTGTCTGGATGCTCCTTATTAATCACATCGGACAAACACATTTTTAACGTCATTCACATTATCCACTATTTTAGGCCCCGCTTTTGGAACTGTTTCTTTCCTGGATATAACCACTATATTATGATCACTGCATCCATTGGGTACGGATACATTTTTAGAACCTGTGTGATCAAAACATGTGGATGATCTAGTTCCTGTAGTGTTTGTAAACACCCTGGTACGTTGATTAATGACCTGAACCATATTATAGGCACTGGTTACAGTGAGATGCTTCCTCTTGAGCGGGCAGCTTGATGAAAGACAGTCAATATTCAGGTCCCCAAGAAAGTAGACCTCTCAATTTCCATCACGTACACTATCAAGTATTTCACACACATTATCTAGATACTGTGTGAGTTTTATTCTAGTTCTTAGTGAGTCATGTTACTAGTAGAGTAGTAGTGGAACAAGTAATTTACATAAGACTATGCCTGGTTCTTTGTGACACATCACCAACAAAGTTATATGACTTACATCTCTGTCGCAGTTTAGTGTGCACCCCTATTAAGTCCACCCAAACACAGGACTGAATGTTCTCCAGCACACAACCCCAACACAGAAGACCAGGACAGGTAAATATGCTCAAGTTAAGTTTTATTTTCAATTCATGGGTTAACATGGATTGGACCCCGTTTCCCGACCTCCCACAGCAGACTGTACGATTTCCCGGATTGTGTCGACACATTAGAACCTCCCCTCAGGTGGGTTACCCTCCCCCTTACTCCCTCAGGTAAATATCTGGCATCGAAAGTGACACACTGCAACACTGCATTATTCTGGTATAGCACTGCAACAATATGGTGAAAGGCACTACCAATCTCACTCCACTGCACACTGAAATATTCTGATATGTCACTGCAGCAAGATAGTTATTCTAAGGGAGGCACTACAAACAATTTGGTGAAAGGCACTACAATCTCACTCTGATGCTGCAAACAATATGGGACCCACCCTTGGCCTCTGCCAACTCCTCAAGAGGACTCTACTGCTTTGGGACAAAATAGGGAGGGGAAAAGACAGACAAGACAATATATAGAGAGGGTGTGCATAGGTTCTCGATTTCTAGGGCCCGACGAGAACCATATCCCCACAAAAATAAAATAATAAATAGCCACTCTGTCTAGTGACATCCAGATCCGCACAACTCCCTGTCCTCAGCTCCACAGCCCCAGTTCGTCGTCAGCGCAGCCGCCCACTTCCTCACTCGAAATCGCAGGTAAGACTTCTCGTTGTCCTCCCCACAGGGTGCCTTGATCACCAGCACCCTGTGGGGAGGACAACGTCTAGTTAGGCAAGCAGGTCAGTTCCAGAAAGTTTCTGGTAAAAGTTCTAAGACCTTCTGGTCATACCGTTGCAATAAACTACATGGGAGCATAGGCTATACCGGGGGTATTCAACTCTTACCCAGAAAGTCCGCAGCCTGCTGTTTTTCTGTTCTACCTGATAATTAATTGCACTCACATTGTGTCTTAGGTCTAAGTCACTGATTAGAAGGGAACAATTAAAAGGCGCAGTGGATCTGGCTTCGAGGCCCAGAGTTGAATTTGAGGGGGCTATACTATACAACAGTGTGAGAGCATTCAAATCTTTCACTACCTTCTAAACTGTGATGGAAATATAGGAGAATAGTAGGAATAACATACTGGATGGTGCACTTGGAGTGCCACCATTGCACACAGAGTGATAGCCCACATTATGCAAGCCTACCAGATGAGCTAAATACCTTCTATGCTCGCTTCGAGGCAAGCAACACTGAGCCATGCATGAGAGCACCAGCTGTTCCAGACGATTGTGTGATCTCACTCTCCGTATCCGATGTAAGACCTTTAAACAGATTAACATTTGCAAGGCCGCGGGGACAGATTAAATACCAGGATGCATACTCACAGCATGTGCTGACCAGCTGGCAAGTGTCTTCCCCGGACATTTTTAACCAGTCTGTAATATAAACTTGTTTCAAGCAGACCACCATAGTCCCTGTGCCCAAGAACGCCTAGGTAACCTGCCTAAATGACTATCGCCCTGTAACACTCACATCTATAGCCATGAAATGCTTTGAAAGGCTGGCCATGGCTCACATCAACACCATCATCCCAGACACCCTGAACCCACTCCAATTCGCATACCACCCCAACAGATCGACACGTCTGCGGTTGTGAGGCCGATTGGACGTACTGCCAAAATCTCTAATATGACGTTGGAGGCGGTTTATGGTAGAGAAATTAACATGACATTATCTGGAAACAGCTCTGGTGGACATTCCTGCAGTCAGCATGCCATGTGCATGCTCCCTCAATCTTTGGCATTGTGTTGTGTGACAAAACGGCACATTATAGAGTGGCCTTTTATTGTCCCCAGCACAAGGTGCCCCTGTGTAATGATCATGCTGTTTAATCAGCTTCTTGATATTCCACACCCAGTGCACCAAGTCTGGTACCAACAGAACCCTGAAAAGCTTCTACTCCCAAGCCATAAGACTTCTAAATAGCTAATCAAATGGCTACCCGCTTCTGCTACTGTCTATTATCTATCCTGTTTCTTAGTTACTTTAACCCTACCTATATGTACATACTGTAGCTAGCTCAATTACTTCGTACTCCTGTACATCGACTCGGTACTGGTACTCCCTGTATATAGCCATGTTATTTTTATTCGTTATTGTTATTTGTTATTTACTGTGTATTTATTCCTCGTGTCACTATATGTTTTTGTTGATAAAGGTTCCGTAAGTAAGCATTTCCCTGTTAGTCTACACCTGTTGTTTACAAAGCATGCAACAAATTAAATGTGATTTGATTTGACATTTGAGGAAATTCACAATGTAAACAAATAACTTGGTGATTATTTAATGCTGCCTGTCACTACTTGTTACAGATAGAGGATATTAAACACCAAACCCAATGTTACTTCTGGTATTTATCAGCAGGAAAAATATATTCCACAGTTCTTGGAGATTACAAAATAATCCTCTATTTAAATGTTTATTATACAGTAGATACACAAGAAGTACAAGGTATACAACCTCAGCATACGTATGTAGAATACCTAATGCAGAAGCACTAGTAAAGAGGTAGACAACAGTGGGAAAACTTGTCTCTTGAAGTAGTACTACGCAATTCATAGCTGGAACCTTAGAGGTTCATACACTAGATCCTGTATACCCACAGTAATAGGCACTTTAATCTCTGTCTCAGTCCCTCTCTCAGTTTCAGTCTATGTCTGTCTCAGGCCCCTCTGAGATCCAGGCCTGTCTCTTCACAGGCACTCCCTCACTGGTGCGTATCCTGTCCCCCTCCTCGCTACAGGGCCTGGCCTTCGTGTTGACCCCACTACCACCTCCACCAGGGGCCTGGGGGGGCCTCTGAGCTGCATCAGCTGAGTGAGAACTCCCTGAGTGCCAGGCTCGACGTCTAGGAAACTGCCTGGCTCCAGGACACCCGGAAGGCCCGGTGCCCAAGCCCAGGCCAGGGCTCCTTTGTTTGGACTTGGTAGCCTCGGAGAGGTGAGTGTCCCTGGGTGGGTGTGGGTGAAGCTGGAGAACGACAGACTCAGAGTAGGAGCTGTGAACACAAGGGAGGGAGGGATTGGTTGAGGGAGGGCAGGAGAGAAGGGTAATGGGGTTGAAAGAAGAAGGAAAGGAAGGGAGGGAGATGCGAGAATGAGGGGGGTAGCAGAGCTGTCCTGCTGCCCATCGCCCCTCCACCTACTCCTCTTCCTTCTCTTGTCTCTTCTCCTCTTCTAAGTCCCTGCGGCCTCTTCTTCCTCCTCCTGCTCTGCACCTCCTCTAGCTGGGTCTCCAGACCGTGAACGTCTGCAGTTAGCTGGTTGACGCGGTCGAACCGTGAAAGCAGACCATTGACGCAAGACAGCAGGCGCTCCAGGTTGAGCTGAACGTCTAAGCCCGGCACGTCGGACATACCCGAGTCCTCGGAACCCAGGGAGAGGGCGGAGGACAGGGGATGGGGGGAGGAGAGGGAGGATGAGAGGGTGGAGAGACAGGATTCTTGGGATGATCTGGAGGGAGGCACCACCATGCCCTCAAACTTCACCCTGTGTCTGAACTGTGGAGAGAAGGGAGGGGAGGGAGATTTCAGAAGTTTCAATTTGTTTTTAATCAAATGAATTAATGAGTTTCCTCCATACCTCCTTGGCCTTAATGAGTCCCATCCAGAGCTTCAGTCTTTTGATGAAGAACTCTACCATCTCATAGTCCTGGGGCTCCATGGCTGGCCTGTACATCTCAGCCTGCACAACCCTGTATGTGTGGAGCAGAACTGCTCCAGAGAGACGGGCCAGCAGCCAACCTCCCAGCCCCAGCAGAGAGAGGGCGTAGAGGGGTCCGAGTACAGGGTGAGCCCTGCTGAGCCTCTGGAGGACCAGGCGACCACGCAGCACAGACAGCACAGACACACCAGCCTGGTACACAGACAGGAACCCATCCACAGACCTGGAGAAGAGCTGAGACACAAACATATATGCATGAATAGGTAATGCATATTCCCATAGAGTGAGCTGTGTCTCACATATTCCTGCGGAGAACCTTGGTTACATTACATAACTTTCTATTTCCTACCATGTGTCCAGTGTGAGAGAAGAGCAGCAGCAGTAAGATCAGTAGTAGAGCCACAGCAGCCATCTCTCTCCATGCCCGCTGAAGCACTCGACCAAACACCACCCACCTCCTCACATACCTCAGAGTACCCACCATCTGAAACACACATTTTTGCATTTTGTTGGTAGTGGCACAATGTGGATTCCTAGCCCTTGGAGTTAGGAACCATTCAAATAATGTCATTCTTTAGGACCTGTCTTTAACTTGTCCAGTACCTTGAGTACCAGCAGAGTGAGCAGTATGGCTGATATCTTTGTGGACCTCCTGGCCAGCAGGGCGGCGCTGTGGAACTCAGTGAAGGAGTCTGGTCTGGAGCGGTGCTGAGACAGACAGGAATCAGCCTGGGACCGGAAGCAGAATCGCAGAGCGGCCGTCGCCAGTGACAAAGAGGCGAGGAGGAACTGTAGCCAGCGCCAGCCCTGACGCACGTACTGGGCACGGTCAGTAGCCATGGCCCATAGCTCCACCCCCAGAAAGAGGATGGCAGAGAGGAGCAGGAGCACCTGGGGGGGGGATGTTTAAAAACCGAGTGGCCAACTGAGTGTAACGATCTTACATTTTTGCAATCCCTAATGAATGGGAATAATAGTGTTGTTTCATTTAAACAGATTATTTATCAAATGTTACCATGAGTGCAATCTGCAGGTCTGGTCCTGAGGAGGATGGAGGGATGAGTAGAGGATGGATGAAGAGGGAGGAGATGAGTGTGTGTATCTGGGTCTTCTCTATCAGAACAGACACACACACAAACAGACTAGTCTCTCTGTGGTACTGGGTGAAGTCAATGGACACAGCCTTTAACCTGAGAGAAGAAAAGAGTACAAAGAATCATGTAGGAAAATTTGCGTGGAACTGGTGTGTGTCTGTGTGCGTATGTGTGTGACTCACTGTGCTGTGGTCCAGTGTGTGCTGTTTAGGCCAGAGAGAAGCTGGCGTGTGGTAAAACTGCTGTTCCCCAGAGAGACTCCATTATTATGGTCTGGAGTGTGTATACAGCGTATCCGTGGTAACCCCACCAGGTGGAGGGCGGGGTTCAGATGGAGGTGCGGCACCAGGATGCTGTCCATCCACTGCCACGCCCCCTCCCACCTGAAACCAACACAGAGAGATACGTGTGGACACAGCCCACACACACACACACCAATACACAAACAGTACAGGATACTTGCACACACACACCACACACGCAGCCCTTACCCAGTGATAGTGTTGAGGTTGGTGGTCAGTGAGTGTTTGACGGCAGAGTGTAGCAGTCTTCCCTGGGTCTCCTGAACACTGTCCTGGTAGTTCACCATCAACACCACCAACAGGAACAACATGTGGCACACACAGTGCTGGGAAGGGGGAGAGATGAGAAAGTGAAAGAGAGAGTGAGTATACCGAGGGAATGAACAAGCGAGGAGAAGGGAAGATAAAGAATTAAGATGCATGTTATTTTAATTCCAGTACAATACCAAATGGTACTAGGTGGTTAGGAATGTAAACAGTACACCACATATGTTCATTCCAGAGGTTACTATAAGGATGTATGGGAGCTGTTTTTTTGTTTTCTGTTTTACCTTCATGAGGGATCGTAGCGCTCTCACTTTCCTGGCCTCCTCCTTGGCTTGCAGTAGGCCAAACCCACAAGGGGGGTGCACCTTGCCCCCCTGCTTGCCTCCCTCCATCTTAATGACGGTCTCCTGCCCCAGCCGATCATTCACCTCGGGGTCTACAGGCCTTAACACCACAGCATAGAACAACGCCTGCACACACACCTGAGGAGAGGACATACAAGGGTTAAATAGCCAATACCATTAGTAAAGGTTATAAGGTGCATACCTGTCTAGTCCCTCTTAGACTGAAAAGATATCAATAGATTAAAAGCCAGCAACGTATGTTTTACAATCACATGGGTCTACAGGAAATACAGAAGCCATATGGTTGCGTACAGTGAGGGAAAAAAGTATTTGATCCCCTGCTGATTTTGTACGTTTGCCCACTGACAAAGAAATGATCAGTCTATAATTTTAATGGTAGGTTTATTTGAACAGTGAGAGACAGAATAACAACAAAAAAATCCTGAAAAACGCATGTGAAAAATGTTATAAATTGATTTGCATTTTAATGAGGGAATAAGTACTTGACCCCCTCTCAATCAGAAAGATTTCTGGCTCCCAGGTGTCTTTTATACAGGCAACGAGCTGAGATTAGGAGCACACTCTTAAAGGGAGTGCTCCTGATCTCACCTTGTTACCTGTATAAAAAGACACCTGTCCACAGAAGCAATCAATCAGATTCCAAACTCTCCACCATGGCCAAGACCAAAGAGCTCTCCAAGGATGTCAGGGACAAGATTGTAGACCTACACAAGGCTGGAATGGGCTACAAGACCATCGCCAAGCAGCTTGGTGAGAAGGTGACAACAGTTGGTGCGATTATTCGCAAATGGAAGAAACACAAAAGAACTGTCAATCTCCCTTGGCCTGGGGCTCCATGCAAGATCTCAACTCGTGGAGTTGCAATGATCATGAGAATGGTGAGGAATCAGCCCAGAACTACACGGGAGGATCTTGTCAATGATCTCAAGGCAGCTGGGACCATAGTCACCAAGAAAATAATTGGTGACACACTACGCTGTGAAGGACTGAAATCCTGCAACGCCCGCAAGGTCCCCCTGCTCAAGAAAGCACATATACATGCCCGTCTGAAATTTGCCAATGAACATCTGAATGATTCAGAGGACAACTGGGTGAAAGTGTTGTGGTCAGATGAGACCAAAATGGAGCTCTTTGGCATCAACTCAACTCGCCGTGTTTGGAGGAGGAGGAATGCTGTCTATGACCCTAAGAACACCATCCCCACCGTCAAACATGGAGGTGGAAACATTATGCTTTGGGGGTGTTTTTCTGCTAAGGGGACAGGACAACTTCACCGCATCAAAAGGACAATGGACGGGGCCATGTACCGTCAAATCTTGGGTGAGAACCTCCTTCCCTCAGCCAGGGCATTGAAAATGGGTCGTGGATGGGTATTCCAGCATGACAATGACCCAAAACACACAGCCAAGGCAACAAAGGAGTGGCTCAAGAAGAAGCACATTAAGGTCCTGGAGTGGCCTAGCCAGTCTTCAGACCTTAATCCCATAGAAAATCTGTGGAGAGAGCTGAAGGTTTGAGTTGCCAAACATCAGCCTTGAAACCTTAATGACTTGGAGAAGATCTGCAAAGAGGAGTGGGACAAAATCCCTCCTGAGATGTGTGCAAACCTGGTGGCCAACTACAAGAAACGTCTGACCTCTGTGATTGCCAACAAGGGTTTTGCCACCAAGTACTGTCATGTTTTGCAGAGGGGTCAAATACTTATTTCCCCTCATTTAAAATGCAAATAAATTTATAACATTTTTCACATGCGTTTTTCTGGATTCTTTTGTTGTCATTCTGTCTCTCACTGTTCAAATAAACCTACCATAAAAAATTTGACTGATAATTTCTTTGTCAGTGGGCAAACATACAAAATCAGCAGGGGATCAAATACTTTTCCCCCTCTGTATCTCTCTCTCTCTGGTATGGTGAAAACAATTGCTGACAATTTGTTGCATTGACTATTGAGCCTCCCGTGTGTGTCTCTGCCTACCTTGAGAGGCTCCAGCAGCAGAGCGGAGGTGAGGAAGGCAGATAGGGCTGAGATGAGCCACATCAGGACCACTGAGCTTGAGAAGTGACTCCCATAGAGGCCTACTACAGCCAGACAGGCCCCCAGCAACACCACAACCAGGGGGTAAATTACACACAGTGCCCAGGGAGGTAGCAGCCAGCTGGGCTTGCCACGGGCCACACCTGTTGGTGTGAAAAACATGGAAGAAACTGTGCTCTATGATGTCTGCAAATATTATCAAGTTGTTTGATATGAATATTCAGATAGCTCAGAGGATGTTCATGCAAAATAGACATCATTCATAGAAAGTTTTAAATGGTGAACTCTCGCATCCACATAGTAATACATTTGACATAAAGAGGAGGGAATTGTAACAAAGTTTGGATAAGTCAGTGTTAGTGACTCACCTATGCGTGTGGTAGAGTCTGTGGAGTCAGGGGAGGGACTGGGGAGGAAGGTACTGGCGATGGAGTAGACAGAGAGAGATGAGGAAGGCCTAAACAGCCCTGTCCCATACAGAGAGATGGGAGAGCAGGGGGGGTTGTGGATCTCTGTCCCATAGAGTGGTTTGTCCACACTCAGCTCAGACCAACCACTGCAGGAGCTTCCCCGGCTCTGGCTACAACCCACAGAGAGATGAGTAAGACTCAGAAGTATTCTTTGCCAACAGACTATACAAATTACTATGACTGGTTGTTCCCTGCTATCTAGTCCAGTCAGATCAACTCTGATCTCCAGGGAAAGAGGGGAGGAGGACTGTATATTCGGAGCATATACTGTAGACAGGGCCAGATCCGGTATTATCTGGGGTTTAGGTCTGGAGTGTACTGGTCAGGTAGGTCTTACCTGTGGGACAGAGAGGTGGTCCTGGGGGAGTAGCGGCCACTGTCTATAGTTGAGGGACTGTTGGACACTCCTGTGTCTGCTGCTATAGACCTCAACAGGTCCTCCTCTGAAACACCATGAGAGACAACAGAATCATTTTAGACGTATTCACACAGGAGTCATAGTAACACATATGGGACCCACACACACCAGACAGGGTAAGGACATTGGGTTGCAGGTTGTGACTGTGGTCTGGATGCAGGCCAGACAGGGATTGGGATGGACCCACAGGTGCAGTAGAGGAGGGTGGGGAGTTGGAGATGAGAAATCGGGGTGAGGAGGGTGATGCTAGGCATAGCTTCTTCAGGGCTTTCTTCCTCTTCAGCAGACGGGCATGACCCAGGGATGATCCCAAGGGGTCAGAGGTTATTTCCCAGGAGGGCCCTGGGAGGTCAGTGAGGCTGTCACAGGAGGGCCACAGGGTCATGCCATCTCCATCCTTCTCCACTCCCAGGTTAGTGGCATTCCAGAACTCAGCGTTGAATGCCTTGCTTCCCATCAGCTAAGAGAGAAGAAAAAGATAGCTTTCAGCTTTTTCAGTTTACAACTTTCACAAGAGAATCAGAAAGAGCTGTGTATCTGTGTATGTGCATGCATTAACATATGTGAGAGTTTGCACTCTTACAGAAGAGGGTGTGTCTCCATCCAGGCCTGACGGATCAGGTCCTCCTGGCAAAGACAGGAAAGAGGAGCAGGAAAGATCTGATTGGCCGAGATAGACGCCCATCTCCACTGACTGACACACAGGGGATGGAGGCACTGACATATCCACCGCTACCTGAAACACACAGGGTAGGGGAACCCAAGCCAACATTTGTAGCTGACCCAAGAATCATCTCTGTCAAGGACTTTCCACATTACTAATAAATATAGTAAATACTACTAGTAAATATACAATACACTATCACATTGACCTCTGACTAAGCTTTTTATAGATAGAAATGATAACAATGTGGTTTAATAGGCAGTAATAGGGTTATCTTTGTTGATGGGGCAACAGGAAAAATGGATGGAGAAGGAGAGAGAGATGTAGGAGAGGTACCTGGCTGTGAGTCTTTCGCAACAGGAAGCAGAGAAGACACTGGAGAGGAAACACCAGGATGGCAATAATCATCCCCACTGCAACCGTTTCC
The DNA here is from genome assembly GCA_030435695.1 of Brachymystax lenok tsinlingensis. Taxonomy (NCBI): domain Eukaryota; kingdom Metazoa; phylum Chordata; class Actinopteri; order Salmoniformes; family Salmonidae; genus Brachymystax; species Brachymystax lenok. The sequence continues at coordinate 27,343,108 of CM059804.1, forward strand.
CAGGTTACAAGCAACTGGGCCGAAACCGGTACACTAAAACACAACACCCATAAATGCGTGATTCTTTCACTTATCAGAGTTATGCAGAATATGTGGGACAGGTAACAAAGAGTGGTAGAGAGTCTCAGGCAAAACATCAATGTTGTTGCTCAGCGCAGTGAGTTGTCCACAGTGCGAGATTGATTGAATCCCACCTGAGCACTTTCACAAGAACCTTCTATTGTGTACACTATTGTCACCTGGAATGTTCTGGTTAGACTGCCATCTCACCTATGCCCCTCTGTGCCCACAGCCCCGTACCACACTGCCCCTAGTGCGAGGTAGAGGTGTAGCAGGAGGGCACACACCGTCACCCTCTGCCCCCGCATGAAGCGGCTGTGGGCGGGGCGTTCCCACAGAGAGAGCCACAGGTGGCGCTCCAGCATTCCAAACACCAGCTGGGAGGAGAGAACACGTTGGAACTGAGACAGCTCCTCAGGACCTGAGAGATAGATGGGGAGAGAGAGAGAAATCTGTTTTGGAGGCGGTCATGCTCTCTCTGAGTGTAAAGACAGAATCAGAGTTGTAGCACTTACAGGAGGCCAACATCTCCTTCTCCACTGTCCCTCCTCCCTCGTTCCTGTCGTTCTCCACAGACAGCCAGTCTTCTACCAGGAAGTAGAACAGGTGGTCTGTCTGAGGGTCCCACACCACCACATGCTGCACGTACCACGAGGGGTCCAGACCTGGGAGATATACACACACATAGGTATTGTTGTGTTACCCGTTTGGAATCTTACTACCTGGAGCCTCGATCTCCTGCTTTCCTTGTGTTCCAGTAGGCGAGTGAATACAAGACTACGATGTCTTGCAATGTGAGACTACAGTAGTTTCCTGTGTTGTCATGGTTACCCGTGTTGTCATGCCAAAGGCGTATCTTCCACACCTCTCCCAGGTTGCTGTCTGTCTCCAGGTGGAACAGGTCCAGACCACTTCGTTGGAACGCCCCCTCATGCTGCAGGTGGCGTGAACCGCTTTTAGTCACCCCGTACAGACTGATGCCCACGTGGGCCGTCGTGCCTGATGGGAATTACAAATAAACGTGAACCAGGTTTGCGTTTCACTTTAACAAGATGCTTTCTCAGCCAGATGTTCTCTCCCTTCTACCCTCGTTCACTGCCACGTGTTAGGACTGGATTGGTTGAAACTGTCAGCAATATGACAGAAAATAAGTGGATCTATTGCTTACACTTACCTAGTCGTCTAAGATCTGCGAGTCCCTTACCTGCTCCTCGTCGCCAGCCTGTTTTGACCAGGACTCTGTAGCTGTAGCGTCCAGGTCGGCCGCACAGGGATACATGGCATTGTCTCAGGCTCTCCAGGTGGTCCAGTTTGTGGGCGATCAGACCCAGGAGAAAGTGGATCAGAACCAGGACAGCACACACAATCCCCACTACTACATTACGCATTGGACCACTGGACTGGGGTGAGGAGATGGAGAGGGACATAAAATACAAATGAGTAGAATCAGCAGAGGGGGTTCGAATTCAAAGCTGTGTTCCAAGGTGGGTGAACAGGTGGCCATGTTGAATGTATGATCATGTCTCAGAATTCTGTGTTCCTCTAATTTTCCAGCATGTATGTGCATCTATCTAAGGCTGCTAACATTTATTTCCTCTGTATGTACTAATGAGCTATACCATTTCTTGTGTTAACCCGAGGAGTATCCCAGACATACCGGTGGCAGTAGCACCACAGCGTCTGGATGGACAAACAGACTGGCCCCGAACATGGTGAGGTGCTGAGTGAGGCAGTGTGCTGAGTGGAGGGTGCTGCCCTCCAGTGGCCGGAGGCCTTCAGTGCTCCAACACCTCTCCCTCAGGCTGTAGTACTGACATAGAGAGCTGAACACACACACTGAGGCCTGGACTGGAGCTCCACTCAGACTGGATGTCAGGTTCACAAAGAGAGATTGTACTGTGCTGTTAAGTCTAGAGATTAAGAGAAATAATAGCTGTATTAGTAGATGACTGGGATGTCAAGAACATCAGGCCTCACAACATTCTGTCTGTGTAAAAGTAAACAACTTGTAAAAGGTTTTGGAAAACATAACTGTCTAGATACAGAACACTTACAGAGGAGAGAGGAAGATGGTGTCCTCCATAGCTGACTGGCTGGAGAGGGAGAGGGTCAGCTCTCTGACTAGGGAATCATGGGATGCAGGATGACCTGGCTGGGTGGCCACTGTGATTCTCACATGTCCTGAGCCCACCAGAGAAGCTCCTGGAAGCAGGCTGAAGTTTAAGGAGATGTACAGTCCAGCATTGGGATCCATATTCTTCACTGCCCTCACTGTAAAATTCAGCCACCCTTTGGCTCGGAGGGTAAAATTAACCATTGGGGCTCTTCCCTCATCTCTGTTCAGACCACCAGATCCAGATCCAGACCCACTTTCACTCCCACCACTAGCCCGATGCCCAGCGCCGATCCTTCCTACAGAATATATTTTGGGCAAAGTAACCCTGATAGATCTGTCAGTGTCCAGGTTAGCAATGGGTATGGGCTGTCCCTGGGGCGTGGTGAACTCCATGGCAGCCAGAGAAGTAGAAATGGGTGGGTTGGCTGCTGAGAAGAACTCAGACCCCCCTTCCAAACCCAGGAGAATCTGTACCACCTCAGATCCCTGGACCTGACGCTGGAGCTGGGCACTGAGAGAGGAGGGAATGAGGAACTGGCAGGGCAGGTGTGGTGGGTATGACTCTGGCTTGTCAGGGTTTAATTGCGATTTGTTGGACTGGTTTGGTTGGCGGGTGTTGACCGAGGGATTAGTGGTGCAGAGGAGTTCCGAGGGGTTTCCATGGTAACCAACAGCACTGATCTGTGGAGCAGAGAGAGAGAGGGGTTCCTCGTCGTGTGACCGCGAGCGCATCAGAATACGCATCAGAGCCCTTGCATGGTCCAGGGCTGACACTGCAGTTTCAGATACATTAGAGTGAGTGTGAGGACCAGAGGAGACGAGCTTGGACTCGGACACAGCAGCCAACGAATTGCCTGGAGACAGAGAGAGAAATAACCGTTTTTGGACTAATTCCTGTCCTTGCTCTATGAGCATGTATCCTCCACCTTTTATCCTTGTATTTCCAACCGTCGATCCCACTCAGAAGTTGGTACAGTACCTATTACACGGAGGATGTTTCTGCCCGTGTCTATGGCTGCGTCGTCTCCTAGTCCCGTCTGCTCTTCCATAACCCTGATCATTCTCCCCACAGACTCTAGAACATTCTCCTGACAGCCCTCACACACCACCTCACTTGGGACTGCCTGCAGGAGACAACACACAGGGGCATTCAGACATCAAGGACAAATCTGTATCATTTGTGGGTCTTTTTTCCTGGCTTTTATGGCACAAACTCCGTCTGTGTAGACTATGGTCAGGTTACCTACAGTGGACTGGGCCAGGGCTAAGCTGATCTGTGCTGCATCCTGTAGCGAGTACACAGACAGAGAGGCCAGCGCCCGCGTCACATTCCCCCTGATCTCCCTCCTGTCCCTGAGATCCTGCTCACTCAAAGTCTGATCCACCTGTGACCGAGAGGAGAGAAATAGACAGGCAAAGGAAAGATCATGTTAAGGAGAAGAGAGACACAGCCAGGTAAAGACAAAGGTAATGTTCATACCTGATTGAGCTGGCTGGTGAGGGCAATGGAATAAGGAATGAGCTGCTGTGGGTTACCCTGTTGAAGTAAACCTGATAGTTCGGTTTGGCTCTTGTTCTTCAGCCACTCTGTGATCCCGTCTCCATCCACAGGTCTCAGCACGGTTATAGTTCTGAAAAAACAAAAGCATCCATAAATTGTCTTTTTACAATTTACCTCAATAGCTCTCTTGAGGTCGGAACCTCTTCCCTGCATTCTCAGTTTTAAACTCAGCTCCAGTTCACCTGTTAAGTGCTGTCACCTTTGACCCCATGTGGTCCTCTACCTGCAGGATCACAGAGATGATTGACCGGTCCTTCTCTATCCCCGCCTCCCCCAGAGGAACCAGGCTGCCAAATGTATGCTGGGTACCCCTGTAGAGGGTGAGAAGGGGACAGGCTTGGCCCCAGCCTGGGCATGATGATGCCACCTGGAGAATATAGATAATCTGGGGGGACTCACTATCCTCATCCAGCCAACCTATAGAGTAGATACAGAACATCTGGTACACCATGGTAAAACATGGCAAAGACACCAGAAGAAGATTTGATTGTATCTTTGAGTGTTTGTTTCTATTACCTGAGCAGTTGTATGTGACCACAGTCTCCAGCAGGCGTATGTTATCCCCAGGGCCTGGAGTAAGAGTACACACCCCTCCATGGGGTGGAGGATTGGGCAGGAGGGTCAGGCTAGCAAACCCCCATCTTCCCCCAGCTGGGTGGGTAACATTTAGGGTGAAGGTATAGTTACACCCCTCCTGCAGCACCCCCGGTCGGACCACCAGTTCAGGAGAGAGATTGCCCGTAGTGGTCACCTCGTTCAGGTCAAGGGTCACGCCGTTCTGATCCTTTTCGCTCCATTTGTACTGTGAAAACAGAAAGACCATACATCAACTTTCTGTCCTACATAAAGCAGTCATGAGAACTGATGGTTCCTGACTTCATTTAATTTTGTCACAAACAGTAAAAGTTGTGTAGGTCAGCCAATTAGCAACGTAGAGGAGAACTTACCTGAACATGGCTGCCACACTTATCACAACGACCAGAGAGCACAATGGGGTGACTTTGGCTGACACGGAAAGAAGAGAGAGTACTGCAGGAAACACACGCCACACTTACAGGAAGCACTGCAACTTTAGATACCGCCACCTAGAGGCATGGAGGAGTATTTTACATGAATATACTATCAAATAAACATCACACAACCACACTGAAACTGAAACCTTTATATGGTAATTTTGACGACTGTCTTGTAAGAGACTATATTTGTTGCACCCATTAGTGAGAATGCTGAACCAGTTTAACTGCTATGTGGTAGTGCCCCATCAATTAAAAATGTATAGGGGACAGATTGGAGAGGCAGCAAGTCTTACATTTTTAATGGTCGAGCGTTTGTCTGTTTTGCCCTGTAGTCGCTTCCGGTTTGGAAGCCTTTGTTAAAGACCCAGTGCAGTAAAAATGTGTTTTTCTGTGTTTTATGTATATTTACATACTATGAGGTTGGAATAGTGCTGTGAAATTTAGAAAATTATAATAAAGCCCTTGTAGTGTAAGAGCTATTTGAAAGGACCGGCTGAAATTTCAGCCTGTTTTTGTGGGATCACCAGGTGGTAAATTAGTTAAAAGACCAATAAGAATGAGCGTTCCAAACCTCTCTGCCATTTAAAGGCTAGTTTTCAGTTTTCCCCTCCCCACTCAGACCTCTCCCAGACAGTCCCAGCAAAATCATTGCTTGAGAAACTGCTAAAGAAGCTATTTTTCTATCTTTGTGCCTTTTTCACCATTTTAATTGAAAACAATCACAGTAGAGTATTTAACTGTTAACCATAAATGAATTGATATTGAGATAAAAACAGCTGCATTGGACCATTAAGGCCTCTACAAGTGCAAGTGATATAAAACACCAAATATTCATTGATATGCTGTAATGTGTAAAACATTACCTAGCAGCCAACCTGCATGCACCAATCTCATGTAATTACAGTAAAATCCTGTAAAATACAAACACCATCTCCCTTCAACTAATTTAATTAATTAATCCATCCATTCATTCATTACAATAACAAGAGCATTTACTTTTTTACAGTATAATACGTCAATTCTACAGTATTTTACTGTGTCATTACACAGACTTGCTTTGAAACTGTATTTAGATTACATATTGCAGTTGTACTGCAATATGAAATACAGTAACTTACCACTAGCTGCCTGCAAGTTACTGTCAAATTCACTACAACCCATTTACAGTGAATGGTTCGCTGAACCACCTCGTTGCACAAAGATATTGTGGTGTGTAGAGATAATGTGAGACTCACAGACTGTGTAGTGGAGATAGGTCTCCTCCCTTCCTTTTGGACAGTGAGGGTGAAGAGGTATAGCTTGTCTGGCTGTAGCTTCCTGCTGGGGACAATCAACTTGCTGCTGTTATACCCTACAAGCTGATCCTGGTCCTGGGATGACCACTCAGTAGAGTTCTACAGGCAGAAACAGATACCATTGGTACAATTATGACAAAACATCGAGGTAAGACAGCAATATAAATTAACATAAATGTAAGTGAATAATTTCTACCTAAATAGTAGAAAGGCAATAAGGGGTTCCTAAATCTGATTTAAATTACCTCAGTGATGAATTCCCAGTGGTAGTTTAGCTCCCCTTCCTCTCCCAGATCCACATCAGGATCATGGGACTCTGACCCATCCAGGATCAGGTCCCTGTGGCTTGGCACCAGTCTATGCGATCCCCCCCTGATGATGGGTACCAGGGAACTGTGAACCACAGAGAGCCTGGACGTCCTGTGCAGACGTAGAGGGGTTCCCTGGAGAGAGACAGTGAACCCCAGGCAGTACTGGCCCACCTCCAGGGCCTGCTTAGGGAGGGACAACAGTGGTGTAGTCACACCCACCAGGTTAATCAGGGTTACTGGATGTCCACTGCTGTTCTGGATTACTGGGTGCCCACTGCTTTGGGTTACCAGATTGCTGTCAGTCTTGTCAGCTCCACAGCCACTCCCCCTAAACACTTCCCATAGGTACATGGTCTTGTATGCGGTGCAGCCTTTGATGTCTACGCTTGCTTCAAAGTAGCTGGATCTAGACTTGAGGATTGTGGATTGGCCCTGGACTAAAGTGACCTGAGGGAGTGAGCACTGGAGTTCTCTCACCTCAGTGAGCAGTTGTGTGGAGACCTGGCTGACATTATTGAAAGCTGTGACTTGAACAATATATTTTCCAGCAGTGAGATATGTGTGGTCCACTGTACTGGATTTTGTGATGACAACTCCTTCACTTGAGTCTCCAAAGCCCCATTGAAACCTCAAATTGCTGCCACCATCTACTGTGACTGAGAATCTGACACTATAGCCTCTAAAGGTTTCTGTAGAATCACAAACAATCGTGACCTCCCTCACGGGCAACTGAACAATGGCTGTCTCATTCAGGGTTTCAGAGCAGAAGCCATTGCTGGCCATCACACCCACAGACAACGAACCACTTCCGGGTGAGGTATACATCACTTCCTTTCCAATGACATGTAAGGGCTGGATCCCTTCTAATTGGATTGTCCATGTGTAATCGGTTGGAGAACCACTCATGACATTTGCTTGGAAAGGGACCTCCTTTAGAGCTTCTAGAGCAGAGGAACAGCAGTTGACCAATCGTAGGCCCTCGATCCTCTCAACCACCTGGACAGTCAATGACACCTGGGAGTTGCTCACCTGGTTCCAGGCACGGGCTGTGACAGAGTGAGACCCAACTGGGAGGGTGGAGGTGGTGAAGCTTACCTCAACAAGGTCATATGATGGCTCAACTTCATCAAAGGCTAAAGAGAAGTTGACATTGGTTCCTTTGGAAATTAATGGTGAAAAAGCAATATGATCTTCAGCGCAGACCGTAGACCTGCTAAGGTTTAGAGTCAAGCCCTCAATAGCATCCTGGATGGTGACTCTGTGTGAGACTGCCTGCCAGCTAATACCATTAGAGATGTTCAGAGAGACTTTATAGACCCCTACATCTGTAAAGGAGTAGATAACTGACTGATTGTTGTCCAAAACCACAGCACCTCCAGTACACCCAACAACTTTCCACTCCCAGTGCCAATCATTCCCTTTATTGACATATTCATAGAGTGCAACTTGAGTATTTGACGTTATAAAGAATGGATGTGTCTTGCCACCTATCTGAAAGTCTGCCTCTCTAACCTCCTCCTGAACTGTGAAATGTTTCGTGGCATTGCTTGAACTGAGAACATTCTGGACCAACACACTGACAGAACAAGAACCCAGAGTCTCAAACATGTAAAGAAGAAAAGGAACATCGGTCTGTAAGGGTGAAAGGTCTGAGTTCACATTCCAGAGATACTGGAGGTCAGATCCAGTCTCTACAGTTGCAGAGATGTTGATATACTTCCCTAATGGTATGGTGTCTCTAACTGTTGACATTGTAGCCCCTGAAACCCGCTCCACTGCCTTTAGAGAAACACGGCTGGTCGTCTTACCAAGTCCATTGGAAGCTGTCAACTCAACAGATATATTACCTGGAGTTTCAGTGAACCACACAAAATGCTCACCAACACTGCCAGTTTGGGTCACACCTCTCTGGTTGGCTAGCCAATGGTAAGTGACATTGGAGCCGTGTGTTACTGACGCAGTGAGCAAGACACTCTCTCTGGTTGGTATGTAACTCATGGATGTCAGGCTCTGACTTGAGAATTGAAGCCCTTGTATTCTCTCTAAAACTATAATCAAAATGGCTGCCTCCTGTTGGCTCACCAGGTTCTGGGCTGTGACTTTGACCTGATACACACCTGCTTTAGGAAACACATACTGAAAGTGAGACATCCCAAGCTCAGGGGTATCAGGGCCATCCACTGACCAGTAGTAATTGACGTTACCTGAAACATTGCCAACTGCTGTTATGACAGTCTTTTCCCCTACTACTGCAAATGGTTGGCTGATTTTCAGCTTCAGGTCTGACACAGGAAGCAGTACGTTCACTTCCAGGTTAACAGAATCCAGGCTAACTACATTAGAAGCTGTGGCCTTGACTGTAAACCTGCCAGCGGACGTGAAGACATGGGAAACATTTTGACTCTTTGCCAGTGGTGAGCCGTCACCAAAGTCCCACTGCACAGAAACATTGGTCCCAGGGCAACTCTTGACCCAAAGTGTAATCTTCTCATTGATAGTCAGTGTGTTGCTTTGACTGCTATGTGCTATGGATGGTTTACTCACAGGCTTCTGCACAGCAACAGTGGCTTTGGCTGTTCTCTGGCTGACTTTGTTACTTGCCATCACTGAAACATCATGGATCCCTTCCTCCTTATACACAAAACAATGATGAGCCAGTCCTCTTATAGGAGAGCTGTTGGATGAATGATTGAACCACAGAAACTGATATCCAGTGGGCTGTCTTTTGGGGGCAGCAACTGCATTAAAACACACCTCTTTTCCTACTGCCACAGCATCCTGTGATGGGTGGATGGTTATTCCAGTAATGGGGGCCTCAATGCAAACATTGGCATCATAAAAGACATATCCTACTATACTGAGAACAGTTACGTTAACATTATAAACCCCAGGGTTTGAATAAGTGTGAGTAACAACAGACTTTCCCTTCTGTACTGACAAAGGTGATCCATCACAGAAATTCCAATGGAAAGTCAGCATGGAAACATTCCCGTTCACCAGTGCTTGGAGCTGTATCTCTTTCTCTGTCTCGGAACAATCCGATGGCAGAATTCCACTGATGATCAACCTGTAGATTTCCAGACGGATGGACTGGCTAGCCTGGCTGACTGCGTTAGACACAGTCACTTTGACTGTGTAACTCCCTGGGGACTCATAGACATGGGATACAGAGTTGTCTGTGATGTTTTTATGTCTAGACCCGTCACCAAAGTTCCAGTCCCAGTGAAGACTGGAACCTGAAGCCACTTTGCCCTTGATTTCAGTTACAGACTTCAGTTCACTGGGTCCACTACAGCTCAACTGGAGTCCAGATACCTTCTCCACCACTGGCACGGCCACCCAGGCTGTCAGTGCAGTCAAGGTGTTGTTAGCGCACACAGTCATGTTATAAACCCCAGTGGTCCCAACAACATGGCTAACTTTGCCGTGGAATCCTTGGATTTCTTTTGAACCGTCCCCAAAGTTCCAAGTGTAGAGGATTCCGTAGTGAGTTGGGTGTGAAGAGGCTTCC